>CM076573.1:634322516-634934813 GCA_034641835.2 Pinus albicaulis
TTTTCATTTTTCTGTACTTCTATTCTTAAGAAGTATCTCAGAAATCCCATATCAGTCATTTCAAATTCATCTTTCATTACTGTTTTAAAATTCTCATTGAGGTATTCATCATTACTTGTGAATATCATATCATCAACATATAAAACAACAATGAGCATCTTACCATCTTTCTCCTTGATGTATAATGTGGGTTCTCCTTCACATTTTTCAAACCCATTCTCCAGTAGGTAGGAATCTATCCTATTGTACCATGCTCTTGGTGCTTGCTTCAGCCCATAAAGAGCTTTCTTCAATTTGCATACTATGTGCTCTTGGCCCTTTTTCTCATAGCTTAGAAGTTGTTCAACATAAACCTCTTCCATTAAAAATCCATTTAGGAACTCTGATTTTACATCCATTTGTTTTGTGCTGCTATGGACAACACTGATCTCACTGTTTCCATTCTTGCAACCGGTGCAAAAGTTTCTTCATAATCTCTTCCATGTCGCTGCTTATAGCCTTTGACAACAAGTCTGGCCTTGTGTCTTTCAATCTTACCTTCAGCTTTACTTTTAGTCTTGTAGACCCACTTTACTCCAATGACTTCTTTCCCTTTTGGGAGATCAACCAATTCCCATGTTTTTTTCTTCTCTATTGCATTTGTTTCTTCATCCATAGATTCTATCCATTTTCTGTCTTTCACTGCATCTTCAAAATGAATAGGATCATCAACATGACAATATAAAGCAAATAAATAATTTATACCTTCAGTTGTTGTCTTTTGCTCATAGATTTCATTTAAATTTCTGAATCTTGTTCCTCTTTCATTTGGTGTAGCTATGCTTGAAGAACCACTTAAATCAGCTCCATGTGGTGTGCTTGGGGAAGCACTGTCATTTCTTCTCAAGGGTGTTCTTACTCTTGCTTGAGGTGTCCCTTGCTATCCTTGTGTTGGTGGAGGTAGTGATACCGATGAGGTGTTCTTTTCAGCCACATCTTCCTCATCTTCATCATGAGACAAACAACTTTTGACATTGACTGTTTTCTTAATGCTTCCATCTCATGCTTCTTCTTCTATGAATTGCACATATCTGCTTATAATTTTTTTTTGCGTGGATTGGTTATACAATTTATATCCCTTGGATTATTCACAGTATCCAAGGTAGATGCACTTTTCCCCCTTACTGTCCAACTTCTTTTTCAGCTGATCTAGAATGTGTGCATAAGCCACATACCCAAAAACTCTCATGTGGGTGACTCCTTGTTTTCTGCCACTCCACGCTTCTTCTAGAACTCTGTTCATTACTGCTTTTGTTGGGCATCTATTCAAAATATATACCACACAATTTGTAGCTTCTACCGAATACTCATTTGGAAAATGTTTTCCTTCAACATAATTCTCACCATATCCATGATTGTTCTGTTTTTCCTTTCAACAACACCATTTTGCTGCGATGTGTACCTTGTTGTAAATTTCTTGTGTATGCCATTTTCTCTGCAAAAACGCAGAAATTCTTTTAAGATGTACTCACCTCCTTTTTCAGTTCTTAGGAATTTGATATGCTGCCCACTTCGTTTCTCTACAAGAGCTTTAAAGTGGCAAAATTTTTCAAACACTTCACTTTTATATTTCAAGAAATAAACCCATACTTTTCTTGTGAAATCATCAATGAAAGTCAACATGTAGTTCCTGCCTGAAATTGATGATGTTTGCATCGGCCTAGACAAATATGAATGGATAATTTCTAAGGGGGCTTTTGCCCTTATGCTCTTTCTTGATGGAAAGTTTTCTCTATGTTGTTTGTCAAGGATACAGCCTTCACATAGGCTGTCCGGTTTCTCAATAAATGGTAGTCCTCTTACCATTCCTTTTATGTGCAACAAATTCAGACCTCCGAAATTGAGATGTCCTAATCTCAAGTGCCATAACCAATTCTCATCTTTCACTTCCTTTTGAAATACCTCTTGAGTTACAACTGCTACATTCTTTCTCTTTCCCTTCAAGTCTTTATTGAGCTTGAGTGGAAACATTTTATTTCTGGTCATTTACACTTCTGCAATAACCTTCTTGCTTGGAGGTATGTCCATTATTGTGCACACATCATTTTTGAAGAATACATTGTAACCTTTGTTAATGAGCTGTCCAATGCTCAAAAGATTACATTTCAAGCCAGGAACATAGTACACATTTGGCACAAATTTCTGCCCACCATTTCTTTCACAGATACTTACTCTACCTTTTCCCTTGACAGAGATCTTAGTATCATTTCCTGTTGTTACTTCAGATTTAAAATCCTCATCAAGATTGGCAAACATTGTTGTGTTTCCAGTCATGTGATTACTGCATCCTAAATCTAAGAACCATACATCATCCTGTCTATCTTGTGCTACATTACATGTTAACAGCACATTCTTTGGGTTCTTTTCTTCTCTTGCTACATTTTCATTCTGCCTATTATTGATGTCATTTTGATTTTTCCTACAGTCATTGGCATAGTGCTCACATTTCTTGCAATAATGACATTGGACATTGGATTTGTCATACCTTTGTCCATAAGCATGTTGGTGTGCACCTTGCTGGCTGTTGTTTTGGCCTTGGCTTTGATTCTGATTGCTGCTCCTTCCATGTGAATGTGAAGGGCTATTTCTTTCTCCTCTGTTTTGGCTTCTACCTCTTCCTCTTCCTCTGCCTTGACCTCTTCCTCTTCCAAAAGGCATCTGGGTCTTGAAGGCATGCTCCAGAGATGGGTTTACAGATCTTCCCAATCTTTGTTCATGAGTCATAAGTGATGCATGAAGTTCATCAACTGTGAACTTTGAGAGATACTTCGTCTCTTCAATGCTGGTTACTATAACATCAAACCTTGAGGGTAGGCTTCTCAATAGTTTCTCCGCTATCCTTCTTTCTTCAAGTGTTTCTCCATGGAACCTTATCTATGTAACCATCCCAATCACATGTGTGAAGAATGAGACTATGTTATCAAACTCTTTCATACATAGAGTTTCAAAATATCTCCTCAGCAATTGTAGTTTTGCTATCATCACTTTCTCCATACCTTGATAGGCTATCTTAAGAGTATCCCATGCATCCTTAGATCTCTTATCTACTACTATCCTTGGAAACACACTCTCATGTACTGTTTGATAGAGATAGAAGAGGGTTTTGGAATCCTTCTTCCTATTGCTTTTCAACAGATCCTTCTCTGCTTGTGTTAAGGCATTAAAGGCTTGCTCATCAACTGGTTCATCAAAACCATATTTTACAAACTCTCATAAGTCCTGGGAGGCAAACAGGGCTCTCATGGTAATGGTCCAATAATCATAGTTCTTTCCATTAAATTGTGGAAGCTGAGTATTTCCAATACTCATACTGGTGCTTGGTCTAGCTATTACTTATAAACCGAACTATGAACTAAACTTGAATGTGTTTTTAAAACAAAGTGTCTTTCCTTCTTTAAAATACAAACTCTTTCTCTGAGGACTGCACTATTTTAAAAAAAATAAGACTTTTTTTTTTTTTTGAGAAATACTTGGACTTTAACTTCTGTTGCTGCTTGCTGGAGATATGCTGGTGAATTGCTGCAACAAGCTTCCTTCTTCCTTAAGCTTCTTTTACACCTTCAAAGAGCCTGGATTAGCTTCGATACCATGTTGGAATTTCTGAATATTCCGAACACACAGGGACAATAAAATTCTCCTTTTTTAACACAGATAAATGCTGGACATAGATGGCATAAAAATGCTTCTATTTCATTAAAAAAAAAACATTACAAAATAAAAATTTCTTCCACTAAAGTGGGATTAATTTTTTTTTGGACTGCTACAAACGCAGTGCTCACAAATCTTCTCTCTGTCTCTCAAAAATAACACAAACAATGCTCTCTGGTCTTTAGTGTGCTTTTTTTCTGCTTGCGTGCCTTTTACACTACACAACAATACTCTATTACACAAGCCTATGGGATTTTTCATTTTATATGTGGCATGGCATTTTAAAATAAAACATAAAACATAATAAAAGGTAAAAAAAAAAACTTTAATACTATGCTGGAACAAAAGCTTTAAACAAAATTGAATAAACCCGTGGGCCCGGAACTCAAACAAAAACTAAACTGCATTTCATTCTTTTCGCGTTACAAAACACCCCTACGTCAGCGAGGTTGAAACCAACACGATCACATTTCTATTGGCTGGTGCTGGGCCCCATCGGAATTCAAATCAAAACTGAACCAGATTATATACAAATTTTGCATTCCAAAAGTTGAAGGTGATGTTGTTAGCCCCCCTATGAAATTCTTGACAAGCAAGCTGGGGGCCATGTCATTTTGGAGACCTTCAAGGAATGCATCTCCCCTGAAGACACATCATCCTTGAGGTCTCTCTGTGCTTTGCCTTATGTGAAATTCCCTTGCTGTTTTCCCATCTAAGACCTCACTGGTTATAATTTCTGTTCCTCAAAGGCCCATTATTATCCCCTATCCCCCTTGGTCAAGGTCCCTTTCTTTCCCCCCAATTTCCCTTCTCTGTCCCCGAAATCCCCTCTAGAATCCCTACACCCTTTGTTTTCCCTAAATTCCCCTTTAAATCCTATTCTTACCCTTTGTCTGGCCTTTTTCACCCTTCATACCTCTATCGTTGCCCTTGGCTGGCCTTAAAACACTTTGGAAATGGGCCAAAAATCATAAATTTCATTGAAATTGGGTTAAAAACCCACTTCCGACCTTATAATAGGCCTCAACCCCTTCTCCGTATGCCCCGCGCCTTTCCCCTCCATGTAATCCAGCGCCGGAACCACCCGCTTGCCCAAAAGGCGCTAATCTCCCTTGCCGCGCCATCGCTGTCTGTTCATGACGATAATCCAACGGTCTGCAGTTAATCCATATCGGGCGCGATCTCGACCGTCAATCTATACAGATCGGACGGTGCGGAGCCCATCCGCCTTGTGGACCCCGCCGCGCACTATTCCAAACCTGCCTGGTTTATTCCGCACCGCTTATGCGCAGTGGGTGGTTTTCCCCGAGCACCCAGCGATTCCACTCATCATTTGCCACCCATCCTCCTGTACGATTCCAAAACCACTTTTCCCGCACGTTATCTCTCGACCACGGATGCCCAGCGAAATTGCCGAAGACCGTCCGATCTGGAGCGGGCCATCCGACGGCTATCGTTCGTCCAAGGTGCACGAAGTTTAATGAATTTGCACACGCGATAGCTCATGCCCTGGCCCGTCGTTCGTCGTCCTCCACCGTTGATCCCGCCACGATCGACGGTCCTGATTTTTTCACCCGCCGTTGACTGTTCCACTGTCTCCCGTTTCGCCACGTCATCTCCACGTGTACCCTCCGTACCTTCGCCCATTCCATTACGTATAATCGGTCCATTTTCGTGTTTGTTAGTGTTTTTCATTCATTTTTTTCGCTCTGCAAACTTCCACCCTCCACTAGAGCACCCTTTCACCGTTTCCCTGCGAATCTTTTCCCCTCCATCTCATCATCTGAAAAATCACGTTCATCATCCACATCATCCGCCACCCCATCCATTGTTTTCTTCACTGATTTCGTGTTTTGCAGGGTTGTGAATGATCGAAGACCATCAGAACGCGCCATCTCTACTACAAGGACAGAGAAATCAAAGAAGATCATTTACAGAGGTAGAATTTATATAAAGAACGACCCGGGAAGGTGAAGACATGACTTGCATTAAAGAAAGGCAGAATCCAAACTTTAAAAACCTTCTTGCGCCATTAAAGCTCGAGCTTACCTGACAGAAGCAAGAATGGAGCGGCAGAATGTTTCAGTACAAAGCAAAGGAGATTGAGGCACACTAATGAAGATCTTGAGCCTTAAATCAATATTTTAAGAGGCAAAGCACCAGTTTGAAGACCCCGAGGATCAATCAAAAGGTCCTGAGCACAAGCAAAAGGTAACATCAGGGTTTATTCGTCAGCAGAATGTTTTTCTTCATCAAGTACAAGGCGCCCATATAGTTTTTATTATGCACATTGTCCCTGAAGGATTTTCCACCCTAACAGTAGTTCAAAGCAATTAGAACATTTATACAGCAGACCACTCAATGGTTAATGTGCCTTTTTTTTTTCACCACAAGTACAACAACACAACTGAGATATGTCAAAGTCATATTCAGAGAATATCACTCCTGCATAAAGTGATGACAGAGATTAAACACTCAGCAGTCAAACAGAATGGGTTTCGGCCCTCCATTCATTTTTTTGTTTAATGTTACATTTAGTGTTCACCTACCCCCTCGACCGATCTTCTGTTCATCCTTGGCTATAAAACACAGGAGGGAAACATTGTAAAGGTTGTTGATTGGATATCAATAGATTGCAAGCATTTTCCTCTTGAGACAAATTCTCTGTGTAATATTGTAAGATAGGCTGAGATTTGATGTATTCAAACTGAATGTTCAAGCTGTGGGCAATGATGTACCTGATTGGTGTTGTTTTTAATATGACAAGCACTTTTCTTTGGATCATGATCTAAAGCAGCTGGTGATGTTTTTCTATCTCTGTGTTTATTTTCATTTCATTCCATTTCTACTGGCTCGCATCAGAAGTTTGGCATAAGATTTACCCTTGATAGATACCTTATGTTGCTGCTCTCCCAGCCTTTTATGTTTTTTGCTTACATGTGTATCTGAATATTGATTTCAATGGATTTAACCAGTGTAGTGGATGTCATTGCCTGCTCTAAGATGTATGAATTAATGAAATCTATGTTTAGATGTTCTTGTTAGGATTTAATTGGATGATTTGAGAACACTGGGAGGTCTAGAACCCTGTCTCTGCCTCACTAGGATCTTTCCATCTCATTAAGCCTTTCTAAGATCCCTTGTCCTGCCTCTAATTTTGTCCAAGCAGGTCTGGAGTTAAATGGCCTCTGACCTGATCTATAGATAGGATTGGCTGGTTCCCCTTCATTCATTCTTAGTCCTCAATGTTCCATTTCATCCATCATCCATTTAGATCCAAATGCTCTAGATAACTAGCCCAACTGAAAGCTTGCACATTGAACACAAGTAAATCCTTTCTTGACTCCATTGCCCAATGGCCTTGATGTTCCTTGGGTTATTTATCTCTGCCTAGTTTCCTCTTTTCTCATCCTTGTCTTATACTGGACCCTTCTTTCCTGATTCCCAACAACCAAACCTAAATAATCAAACAAACAAACCTCGTGCCTATAACTAGCCTAAAACCCTTAACATTTGAGTTTCAAAGATCTAAATCCTTTGAAAATTATAGAGAGATCCCTTTCTGGGCATAGGAGGGCTAGATCCTAAGGTCGGATAGTGGTTCTATGTTGTCTCATCTTTTGGTCTTGTCAACCTGGCCAAAACATGGCAACCCCAACATAATGGCGACTCCGCTGGGGAACTATGTGAGTGCATTTCACCTCAAACATTTCTAAAGACTCAGAAGCTTATAACTCTAGTTAGGTTGACAGTAAGTCACTCCTCTCTCGAATCAATCTCCATTGTTGAGTGTCCATCGTACTCTTAGACAAAGCCTGGAAAGGGCCAGGTAGCCTCCGGATCTCATCCTCCTTGGAGGTGACATATCTGGTAAATGCCCTCCCAAATTAATCTCCTCAAGTTTGTTGTTTTTGAAGGAGATTCCCGAAAGGTGATAGTGCTCGAGCACTGTGGTGACAGCAGTAACCCTTATATATACCCAAAAACCCTCCACCTAGTGACTCCATTATTCCTAATTGAAAAGACTCCATTGGTGATCAGTAGGCCTACTGATTGTCTTGGTTTCACATTAGAATCCACTGGGAGACCAGCCTTTGAAACAACATTAACCACAACAGAAGTAACAAGTAGGGTTAAGCTGCTTAGTTAGAAGTATAACATTCTGGCTTTCATAACCATTCACACAAGAGCTTATCCTAACCCAAACCCACCTGAAATAGGTGATGACCCTGAGAGCATCCTCAAAATATCTCCTGTACCTAAGAGACCAACTATTTCCAGCCACATTCATAGAGCTAACTCTACACCAGAAGACCTAGCAGCTCTATCACACTCTATCCCTGACCTAGACCCATCTAATAGACTACCGAGAACCAGGTCATTCAATCATCTAGACCAGCGAGACCCCGAGTTTCACAGTTCACCATCTCATAGTGGTCAACACACTAGGGACAGAGGAACCCCCCCATCTACACCACCTGATATCCACTTCATTCAAAACTTGAGGCTCTGTCACCCTAGATCTGCTCAGCAAACCGCTGCTGGTCCTAGTATCCCTGTTGTCCATATACCAGTTGCTCAAGCCAACCCTATACCTCATCAGAATATTATCATGGTAGCCTGGTATTCTCCCTTAGTATTACCCCAGCCCTTGTTACCCTTACCAAATGATTATCAATCAAAGATCCCACACTTCACTGCAAAAGAGTCCATAACAGCTCAGCAACATGTAGATAAAATGGAGGATTCTTTTGACTACATGGAAATTGATAAAGAAACAATCAAAATGACAATCTTTGCCCAAAGCGTAGGGGGTGATGTAAAGAAATGGTTTAAAAGGTTACCTCCTGGTAGTATCCAATATCTCCCTGCATTATATCAGACCTTCATTAACAAATGGGAAACTAGGGCAAACCCTTGCCAACTTCTAGCAGAATACATGAGCCTGAAAAGGAATGTAGGGGAGAGTGTCCATGATTACACAACAAGATTTAACAGCATTTATAATGCCCTCCCTCCACATATGAAACCTCCACAAGGCATGGCCTTAGCAAAGTACCCTGATGGGTTTGATGCTGACATGGCCTATGAGCTTAGGGATAAAGAATACACCACATTGGAAGACATGCAGAAGGGAGCAGTAAACATAGAGGCCAATTTGATTGAGAAAAGAGCAAGAAAGAGAGCCGAGAGAAGGGTAACATATACGGATGACAATGTAGCCTCCACATCTGATCCAAATTATGACAAATTGTCTAAAAACATGGAAGAGCTACAACAAATGATGAAGAGAATGGTTGTCACTGTCAATAACCAAAACAGAAATCAAAACCAGAACCAAAACTTTAGAAGGAACAACAATGCCACTCCCAACAAGTAATTCCCCCATTCCAGGAAAATTTTCTTGATGAAGATGAGGGAATCATAGAAGAGTCTGAAGGGAATGAAATAAACATGTTTGAAACAGAAGACTCAGTCCTTAACTATGATTCAGGAGAAGATCAACCCTCACCTTTATACTGGGATGAGGAACGATTAGAATCTGAGGATTACAGATTAGGATTTGAAAATGCCATGATGCAGGTCAGAGAACAATATGAAATTAGGAGCAAAAAGAACCAAGAAAATTCCAAAACTGAGACTCCTGAGGTTACCATCAAGAAGAGACCTGATAAAACTTCTAAAGCATCTGCTGTGAATGGCAAATCAACAGCTGAAAGTTCTGGAAAGAGCAAAGGAAAAGACAACCAGAAGAATGAAAAACAAGGTGAACCTGCTAGCAGTACTAGCACTTCAGTTAGTACTCCTGATACAATTGTTCCTAACCCTGTACATAATGAGAAATTACAAGCTGATTCAACCACTAAGGCAGTAGAAAATAAAACAGAGTCGAGCATTTCCAAGAGTCAGTCCACTTTCAATTTGGAAAGTGAGATTGCAAAAATCAAAATCTCTGTCTCGCTCTCTGAGCTGGCCACCCAGGATGTATATAAAGGCCAAATTTTGAAAGCATTGAATCTAGGGGAAAACAACGACACTGTGAATTTGAGTGATGATCAACCTGCCATCCTATTTGGTCCAAAGATTCAGGGAAAGTTTCAGGAAGGGGTAGTTCCACCTTTTTATATCAGTCTCAACATTCATGACAAAATACTTCACAATGCCATGCATGATTCTGGGGCATCACACAATCTAATGCCTAAGGTGGTGATGGAAAGATTAGGCCTGGAGATAACCCGCCCGTACAAAGATTTGTATTCGTTTGACTCTAGCAGAGTGAAATGCCTAGGTCTAATCAAAGACTTGTGTGTAAGCCTCACCCAGATTCCTGCTAAGTGTATGGTCATGGATGTTGTGGTGGCAGATGTGCCACCCAAGTATGGCATGTTATTATCTAGATCATGGGGAGCCAAGCTGCAAGGAACAATGCAGATGGATGGTTCATATGCCACTATCCCTATCTTCGGCCAACTTAGAAGACTGTATAGAGAAGCTCAAATGAAATTCTTGGTCAGTAGCCCCGAGAAACCTGAAAATGTACCATTATACTCTGTACACACAGACCTGGATTCTTTCATTCTTTATAACGACCCGTCCTTAGGAGAGCCAGCGTCAAAAAACAGAAATACAAACAATAACATAGAACCCATGGACTTTAACATAATGGCTACCCTAGAAGAATACGATGAAGAAAACCATGGGCAGGGTATTGAAAATGAAACTCTAAGTGAACCAGAACCAGAAACAGAACGTAAACAGCAAGGTAGCCAACTCTCTGAACTCCACACATGTCATGAAGAACAAAACAACCCGTAGCCTAGTACAGACCCTGTAACGCAACACAATGGCGAACCCAGCTGTAGGGAAGGAAAAAATGATGAAACGGAAAATGAACCCCTATGGGAAATGAATTTCGATGGGTCTTGTACTAGGAAAACTGCTGGAGCAGGGGTGTGGTTACGTAACACAGAAAATGACCACCTAGAGAGCCATGCTGTGAATCTGCATTTCAAGTGCACAAATAACATTGCAGAGTATGAGGCTCTTATCCTGGGATTGAATCTGTTCAAAAAATTAGGAGCCCGTAGGATAGCTGTGCTAGGAGACTCTGAGTTAGTGATCAAACAAGTGAATGGTGAATACGCAGCAAAACATCCTCAATTAAGAGCATATAGGAACGATGCCATGGATATATTGAAAACTTTCATGGAGTACGAATTGGTGTTTGTTCCCAGGAGTCAAAATTTCGTTGCAAATGGATTGGCTTGTCTAGCTAGTTCATATCCTAAGACTCCAGCTGACCAACAAATCATCATTCAGACCAAATTCCGACCTGCGGTGCCAGACAACGAAAAATACTGGCAGGTATTTGAAGGAGACAAACAGATTGAATATTTTCTGGTGGGCAGAAACGAGTTCGAATTTTCTGATTCAGACTCAAAATCTGATGAAAGCTGCCCAAGTGAGAACCCCCCAGATGAACAAGAAACACCCTGTAACATAGAAATAAACGCCCTTTCTGAAGAAACTGGAAACCCAACCAAAAAATGTGAAAACGCAAATGGTGAAGAAGTAGAAGTGCTGCAGGCCAAAGACAAGAACATACCCAGAGGCCTAGCACCCTTAGAGGTCCTATTTGACTTCAATGATGTAGCGAAGAAGCCCACTATGGAACATGCAGACTCTGATGTTGAAGAATGCAACATAGGCACTGAAGATAAACCCAAAATGATCAAACTGGCTAAGTCTATACCTGCAAACATGAAGAAGAAATACATTGACCTGTTTAGGGAATTCATTGATGTGTTTGCATGGAGCTATGAAGACTTAAAGGCCTATGATACCAACATCATACAACACAAGATACCCTTGAAGGAAAATCAGAGGCCTTTCAGACAAAAACTCCACAGAATCAATCCAAAACAATTGCCTGCAGTGGAAAAAGAGATTAAGAAGATGTACGATGCAGGCATAATAGTTCCTGTGAGATTTTCTGATTGGGTGTCAAATCTAGTGGCTGTGAGGAAGAAAACAGGGGAGATCAGACTGTGTATAGACTTCAGAAATCTTAATAGGGCCTCATTAAAAGACAACTACCCCTTGCCTAGAATGGAACATATCTTACAAATGGTAGTAGGCTCTAAGAGAATCTCCCTGCTTGATGGTTTTTCTGGATACAATCAAGTCTTAGTACTCCTAGAAGATCAACTCAAAACAGCCTTTACCACCCCATGGGGCACCTTTATGTATGTGAAGATTCCTTTTGGATTGATGAATGCTGGAGCAACCTTCCAGAGAGCGATGGATATAGCTTTCTCAGATGAGATAGGGCACTTTATAGTTATCTATCTGGATGACTTGACTGTCTATTCTAAAACTAAAGAAGAGCACCTAAAACATCTGAGGAAAGTGTTTGAAAAGTGTAGAAGGTATGGTCTGTCACTAAATCCCAAGAAGACTGTCTTTGGGCTGCAAGAAGGTAAACTTCTAGGCCATATCATTTCTGAGAAAGGGATCAGGATAGATCCACAAAGAGTTGAAGGGATACTTCAAATCACACACCCAAGAAACATCAAGGAGCTACAGTCCTTCATTGGGAAAATCAACTTCCTGAGGAGATTCATTCCCAATCCAGCTGAACACCTTAGGACTATGACTAACATGCTGAAGAAAGGTGTAGGAGTTAAATGGACTGTTGGAGCTAAACAATCTTTCGAATCTGTAAAACTTGCACTCACTCAGGCTCCTGTTCTGATTAGCCCAGATTTCTCAAAATATTTTCGGATATTTTCATTTGCCTCCCAGCATACCGTGGCTGCAGTATTACTGCAGAAAAATTCAGAAGGTAATGAACAGCCAATTGCCTTTTTCAGCAAGGCCTTAAGAGATTCACCCTTGAAGTACAACATTATGGAAAAGCAGGCCTATGCCCCGGTAAAGGCCTTAAAAGACTTTAGGGTGTACATTCTACATTCCCACACCATTTCTTATGTGCCAAATATAGTGGTCAAAGATATCTTGTCCCAAGACCCCGATGGGAAAAGGGGCAAATGTATTGCTACCATCTTAGAATATGACCTTGAGATAAAGCCCACCAAACTGATCAAAGGTCAAGGCCTGGCCCAATTAATGGCTGAATCTAATCTGCAGGCCCTTGACATTAACATGGTAAATGCCTTAGATGAGCAGGAAGGATTTCCTGACCCCACTGTTGAGGAGAAGTTTCAGAACTCTCCTTGGTATTCCGATATGCTTTATGTTCTCACCAACATCAAAGCCCCTCCAGAACTGTCCAAAACTAAGGCCATATTCATAAAACTCAAAGCTAGAAACTATTGCATTTTGAATGAAAACTTATATTGGAAAAATCCAAATGACCTATTGCTTAAATGTTTGTCCGAAACTGAAGCTGAAAATGTTAAACAAGAGTTTCATGCTGGAGAATGTGGATGCCACCTAAGTTGGAAAGCCACTACAAATAAAATACTCAGGGCTGGTTACTATTGGCCTACACTCTTCAATGATGTCCATAAAATGATCCTTACCTTCCACAAATGTCAGATCTTTGAAGGCAAAAGAAAGCTCCTCCCCCTCCCCCTGCAACCCATCACTGTTGAAGGTCCCTTTCTGCAATGGGGTCTAGATTTTATAGGGGAAATTCATCCAGCCTCTTCAGGACAACACAAATGGATCTTAACAGCCACTGACTATTTCATTAAGTGGATAGAGGCCATACCCACTAGGAATGCCACTGATTCAGTCATCATTAGGTTCCTAGAAGGTCATATCCTCTCTCAGTTTGGTTGCCCAAGGAAAATAATCACCGACAATGCTGCTGCTTTTGGATCCAAGAAATTGGTTGATTTTTTTCACAGGTACCATATCACGCTTGGTCATTCAACTGCCTATTACCCTCAGGGTAATGGCTTGGCTAAATCATCAAATAAGAGCCTGGTGAAAATTATCAAAAAGCTATTAGAAGAGAACAAAAAATCTTGGCACAACAAGTTGGTACATGCTTTGTGGGCTGACAAGCTTACTACAAAAAAATCCATTGGCATGTCACCATTCCCGCTAGTCTATGGGACAGAAGCAGTATTTCCTACCAGTCTTGGAGTTTCAGTAATCAAACTTGTCTAGGAAATCCAATCAGAAGAGGACAACATGGTAAGAAGGATAAATTAAAAAATCCACCTTCAACAAACGAGGGAGAAAGTTTACAACAGATCTGTCAGAGTTCAGGAAAACATTAAAAGGCTATTTGACAAAATAACCAAAGCTACTGATTTCAAAATTGGCGACAAGGTTCTGAAGTGGGATTCAAGGAGAGAGGACAAAGGTAAGCATGGAAAGTTTGACAGTTTGTGGGAAGGTACATCCTCCATCCAGGCCACTATGGGTCCTAATGCGTTTTTTCTACAAGAACTTGATGGTACAGAGCTGTTCGGAGGTCTTGTCAATGGCAGTATGCTCAAACACTACATCTGCTAATTCTCATTTCCAGTTTCATTTCCATTGTACATACCTTTGCAGTTTTACTTTCAAGAAAACAGAGAAAAATGTTCCAAAAAACAGAAAGAAAGGAGAGGTTCAGATATGCTCAAAACATGAACCTCTGAAGTACAGAGATTGGCTCTAATAAACTCAAAACCTGAGCCAAAGAAGAGAAGACAGTCGGTCCTAACATGCTCAAAATCTGGGCCAGCAAGGAACAAAGAAGAATCAGCTCTAATATGCCCAAAACCAGAGCTGAAATCAAATAAAAGAGGTGACTCAAATATGCTCAAAACCTGAGTCACAAAGAAAGAAGGATATTTCAAGTTCGGATCTTAAACCTTCCAAAGTTTGGTTTAAATTTTAGACATTTTCCGATCCTGACAGTCAGACAGGTCTAATCTGGCTTGGTTGTTTTTCAATTTCATGTCTTAGAATGTAGGAAGAATACAACAGAATGATTTAATCCTAGCAGTTTTGTAATAGATTAGGTAGAGAATCATGTGAGACCAACAGTTAATGCGGTCTCATGGAGCAATAGGTTAGATTTGAGGCGTAAGTTTATTTACGTTTGTGAACCTATTCTATGTAAAAAGTGCTAGCTCAAATGAACCCTGAAGGGAAAATTGTGAGGATTGTAGTGAGGGTAGGTAGACTGGTTGGGAAAAATGTTTCTTTTGATGTAACATATTCATATTGTGGCAGCTAATCAAAGAAAGGTATGTGCCAAGCAGCAGGCAACTGGCCTACTCCAAAGATCATTTCTAGTTTCTTGCCTCCTTCAAGAAGAAGCCATCCCCATGTGGAGCCACTGTTAGCCCCCCTATGAAATTATTGACAAGCAAGCTGGGGGCTATTCCATCTTGGAGACCTTCAAGGAATGCATCTCCCCTGAAGACACATCATCCTTGATGTCTCTCTGTGCTTTGCCTTATACAATTCCCCTCTGTTGGTTCCTTTCCCTAATGCCTTCATGTATCCCTTGTACCCCTGCAAAATGTCCCTTTTCCCCTTTCTTCCTCCTTTTGTCAAAGTGCCTTCGTTCCCCTCTATTTCCCCTATTAACCCTCTACAACCCTCCAAAATCCCCTTTAAATCCCACCATTTCCCTTGTTTTCCTCATTTTTCCCCTCTCTTCCACTATCGTTACCCTCCTTAGGCCTCAAAATACATTGAAAACGGGTTAAAAACCCGCTTCCGACCTTATAATAGGCCTAAGCCCCCTTTCCCGCTAAGCCCCCACACCTTTTTCCCCAGGTGACCCAGCGCCGTGACCCAAGCGCTAACCCCAAAGGCACTTGCCCCATAGGTTCATCGGGCACGATTACAGCCGTTGATCCTCACAGGTTGGACGGCGATCGCCGCCCCCGCAGCCTCCGTCGTTTTCCCCGTTCATCACCTGTCGCCGCATCTCCACCGTTAATTTTCCCGTCAGATCGATGGTGCAGAGCCCATCCGCCCTATGGACCCCACCGCGCACTATTCCAAAACTGCCTGGTTTATTTCGCACCGCCTTTGGGCGGCTGGTGGTTTTTCCCGAGCACCCAGCTATTCCACTCCGCGCCTGACACCTGTCCTCCTGTACGATTTCAAAACCGCAAATCCCGCCCGTTAACTCCATCCATTGCGCGTTATTGTCCGGACACGGATGCCCAGTGAAATTACCGAAGACCGTCCGATCTGGAGCGGGCCATCCGACAGCTATCGCTCGTCCAAGGTGTACGAAGTTTAATGAATTTGCACACGCGATAGCTCATGCCCTAGCCCGTCGTCCGTCGTCCTCCGCCGTTGATCCTGCCACGATCGACGGTCCCGATTTTTTTTCCCGCCGCTGACTTTTCCACCATCGCCCTATCTCGCCACGTCATCTCCATGTGCACCCTTCGTACGGCCTCCCATGTCATTGCATATATTAGTTCTTTTTCGTGTTCTCTAAGGTTTTTCCTTTGTATTTTTCTCCACAGATCGCCAGCCTCCACCAGGGCAGATTTCCATTGTCCCTCTACATTTTTCCGCCATGTCACCGATTGCACGGCCATTTCCTCCATCCACACCGCATCCATTGCCCCCCGTCCATGATTTTCTTCACTGATTTTGTGTTTTTCAGGGTTGTGAATGATCAAATACCATCAGGATGCGCTATCTCTGCTACAAGGACAGAAAAATCAAAGAAGATCATTTACAGAGGAAAAATTTATATAAATAATGACCCAGGAAGGTGAAGACAGGACTTGCATTAAAGAAAGGTAGAATCCAAACTTTAGAAATCTTCCAGCGCCATTAAAGCCCGAGCTAACCTGTCAGAAGCAAATGTAGCGGCAGAATGTTTCAGTACAAAGAAAAGGAGATTGAGGCACGCTAATGAAGATCTTGAGCCTTAAATCAGTATTTTAAGAGGCAAAGCACCAGCTTGAAGACCCCGAGGATCCATTAGAAGGTCCTGAGCATGAGTAAAAGGTAACATCAGGGTTTATTCATCAGCATAATGTTTTTCTTCATCAAGTATAGGGCGCCCATACAGCTTTTATTATGCACAATGTCCCTGAAGGAATTTCCACCCTAACAACAGTTCAAAACCGCCAGAGCATATATATGACAAACCTCTCAGTAGTTTATTTTATTTTTGTTCAAAGCGCCACGAGTACAGCAGCACAGCTGAAATATGTCAAAGTCATATCGAGAGAAGATCACTCTTGCATAAAGTGATGACAGAGATTAAACACTCAGCAGTCAAACAGAATAGGTTTTTGCCCTCCATTCATTTTTCTGTTTAATGTTATATTTAGTGTTCACTTACCCCCTCAGTCGATCTTCTATTCATCTTCTACTATAAAACACAGAGGGAAACATTGTAAAGGTTATTGATGAGATATCAGAGAAATGCAAGAATTTTCCTCTTGAGACAAGTTCTCTGTGTAATATTGTAAGATAGGCTGAGATTTGATGTATTCAGACTGAATGTTCAAGCTGTGGGCAATGATGTACCTGATTGGTGTTGTTTTTAATATGACAAGCACATTTCTTTGGATCCTGATCTAAAGTAGCTGGTGATGTTTTCTTATCTCTGTGTTTGATTCCATTTCATTCCATTTCTACAGGCTCGCATCAGAAGTTTGGCATAAGATTTACCCTTGATAGGTACCTTATGTTGCTTCTCTCCCAGCCTTTTATGTTTTTTGCTTATATGTGTATCTGAATATTGATTTCAATGGATTTAACCAGTGCAGTAGATGTTATTGCCTGCTCTCTGATGTATGAATTAATGAAATCTATGTTTAGATGTTCTGGTTAGGATTTAGTTGGATGAGTTGAGAACACTGGGAGGTCTAGAACCCTGTCTCTGCCTCACTAGGATCTTTCCATCTCATTAAGCCTTTCTAAGATCCCTTGTCCTGCCTCTAATTTTGTCCAAGCAGGTCTGGAGTTAAATGACCTCTGACCTGATCTATAGACAGGATTGGTTGGTTCCCCCTTACTCGTTTTCAGTCCTTAATGTTCCATTCCATCAACCATATTTTAAGATACAAATGCTCTAGATAACTAGCCCAACTGAAAGCTTGCACATTGAACACAAGTAAATCCTTTCTTGACTCCATTTCCCAATGGCCTTGATGTTTTCTGAATTATCTATCTTTGCCTAATTTCCTTTTTTCTCATCCTTGTCTTATACTGGACCCTTCTTTCCTGATTCCCAACAACAAGACAAACAATTAGTAACAACCCTTAATTTCTATCTTGGCTAAGCATAACTTTGAGCTTCCAAAGTCTAAATCCTTTGACAATTATAGAGAGATCCCTCTCTGGGCCTAGGAGGGCTAGATCCTAAGGTCTGAAAGTGGTTCTATGTTGTCTCGTCTTTTGGTCTTGTCAACCTAGCCAAAACATGGGAACCCCAACTCTGTAGAGACTAGGAAAGGTTATAGCATAAAGTTGGATTTCATTTTCTAGTGTACTTGAGAAATGAAGACTAACATTTGAAAGTAAAATATATAGTTCTGACACATTTATGTTGGGTATATTAAGTGAAAACAATATTCCACCATATTCATGTTGCTGGTCTCAGAAGCAGCAAAATGGAGATTCTCGTGTGGTAGTGCTTTCTTAAAAGTTTCACTGAACTTTTTCTGTGAATATCATTTTTTTCAATATTTCATTACTCGTCATATTTTAAATGCATTATTCATTGGATACACATATGGGCCATCATATTCACCCCTTGTATACCATTGAATTTTTTATGCCACTACCGTTGGATATAAAGCAGAGTCATTGGATACGCCCCTGTCAACTGCACGATTTCCATCACCATAAGGTAGGATTGGGTCATTGAATGTAAATTGTGGTCATCAGATGCACAATGACAACCTCATATTTATCGGTCAGATATGCTCGTGTCAATCATCATATTTTCAACACTATAAGGTTGGATTAGGTCAACAAATGTACAATTTTTTTTCATATTTTTCCATCAGAGTTTCAAAGCCAAAACGTTAAAATCCCTTAGTTGGATGTGCAGCTTGGTTATCGGTTCATCTTTGGATTTATTTTCAACTATCCAACATCCCATCGTCAAATTCTTATTGTCAAATTCGTCAATTTTCTGGTGGAATGTTATCAAATATTTGATAGTTGTGGCATCAGATACTTGATATAATATTCATCTCCTCTCTGTCATTTATCCAACTAGAGGTTGACGTCGGATATCCAACGACCGTTTTTTCTTTTCTAGTATTTGACTTAGTTGCATTGATGGGCCTGGAAAACAAGGTTTGACTACACAATTCTGTCAAACATCTCACATAAGGATGACAAATTTTAGTGCATTGTGGAGTAGTGGCATGAGAAGAACTTATGGGTTGTGTTGACATTCTAAAGGGAAAATAAGTTGCATGGAAAATTGTTAAAATTATCTTTCTTTTAGAAGGAAATTCATTACCTCGGGCACATTATTTAGGGAGAAGGTATTTCAATTGATATGAAAAACGTGAAGGCCATAAAGGATTGACTAATGCTGAAAAATTCTCATTGGGTGCATAGCTTCATGGGGTTAGAAAATTATTATTAGTGATTCATGGAAGGGTTTTCGAAGATTGTGAAACCCATAACCACATTACAGTGCAAGGGAGTTAGGTATGAATGGACAAACAAATGTTACATTTCATTTTTTGAACTAAAGAGATTACTAATCAATGCACAAATATTTTGAGTGTGTGACATGGTGAAGGAATTCAGAGTTTGCATGGATGATTTGAAGCAAGGATTAGGAGTTGTATTGATGCAAGAAGGAGGAGTAATAACTTATGCATCTAGTAAGTTAAATAAACATGAATAGTTGCATGCTGCCCATGACTTATAATTAAAAACAATAATTCTAGATTTAAACTGTGAAGAAACTACCTTTTCAAGAGAAATTTTGAGTTGAAAATTGATTATGAAAGCGTAAAGTCTTCACTTGGAGGGATCTGAATGCTAGAAAAAGGTGATGGAGTGAATCTATGAATGAGTATGATTTTTTTATATTTTACTTCAAAGGAAAGGAGAACGTGATGGTTTATGCACTAAGAAGGAGGCCACATACCTTATCCCTAGTACCATTGAGGGTTAATTCAGGGAATTTGTGTTGGAAAAACTCTTTGAAGATAGCCGGTTCCTGAAGGTTACATCAGTTCTTAAGAGTGGGAAGCAGATAGAACTAAGGCTTAAAGGTTATACCCTTGAACTAGATGGTCTGTTAAGATTTCAAAGGAGAATGTACAACCCTAGGTAAGGAAGTATATAAGGAAACATCCTCGATAAGTCACATAGGGCACTCTACCGGGCACATCATAGCATGAAAAATATATATGCATACATGAGGAAAATTTTATTTTGGGTAGGCATGAAGCATGACATGGTCCAATGTTAGAAATTGTAGCAAGAAAATGGTCAATTTGACTTACGCCTTCGACAGATTGAGTAAATCGAATTTCTAAATCAACATGACAACTTGGAGGAAGTTAACTAGTGTGACATCACTCTTATCACTTAGTTTTCTCAATAAATTTGAGTTAGCAAGCTAGGAGTTCAGTCATGCATGTGTGATTGCTAAATTTTAGCAATCTAGTTCAGTTATTTACAGTTGTACTCAGTTACCTGACCTCTAAGTATTGATAAAATTAGTTGAAGTTTAGTTGAGCAGTGTGAAAATAATCTAACTTAGATATCTTTCAGTTAAACGATCAATTAGCCCAAAAATAGCTCATGCATGCATAGAATTATAATTGCTTACCTGGAGTGGAGGAGACAAGGCTAGTTCAACATGAGTTGTATACAAGTCGAGTGTACAATTATTACATGCAGTCGGGAGATTAATTGCTTGGGAATTGCACAAGGAAATAGGGACTTCCCTATTTTTTAGAAGCTCAAATTTTCTTAGATTTGCACAAGGAAATAGGAGGCTGGAGGAGCTTGAAATTTGCTAAGTGTCGGCTAGAGGTTCTCATTAAGTAGAGAGAAAAGGTATTAGTTTCCAGGTTGTGCTCAGAGCCGGAGCTAGAAATTGTAATAGTTTCTCTATTCAACTAATTAATACAAAGAGGCTTCAGGAGTGTTTCCTACTTGGGTTTCCCTAGAAATGATTGTGTACTTGTGGGTTTTCTTATTGCATGCCTATGCATGTTGTTCTAAATTTTGAATTCCATTTCACAGATTAGTAGAGTAGAATTTGTGTCTCTTGTTTTCATTTCGAAATATTGAGTAGTTGCAATTTTGATCAAAATCACTCAATAAATTCAAGTTAGCAGGCTAGGAGTTCAGTCATGCATGTGTGACTGCTAAATTTTAGTAATCTAGTTTAGTTATTTTCAGTTGGACTCAGTTAACTGACCTCTAAGTACTGATAGAATTAGTTGAAGGTTAGTTGAGCAGTGTGAAACAATCTAACTTAGATATCTTTTAGTTAACCGATCAATTAGCCCAAAATAACTCATGCATGCATGGAATTATAATGCTTACCTAGAGTGGAGGAGACAAGGCTAGTGTAACATGAGTTGTATACAATTTGAGTGTACAATTATTGCATGTAGTCGGGAGATTAATTACTTGGGAATTGCACAAGGAAATAGGGACTTCCCTATTTTTTAGAAGCTCAAATTTTCTTAGATTTGCACAAGGAAATAAGAGGTTGGAGGAGGTTGAAATTGGCTAAGTGTTGGCTAGAGGTTCTCATTCAGTAGAGAGAAAAGGTATTATTTTCTAGGTTGTGCTAAGAGCCGGAGCTAGCAATTGTAATAGTTTCTCTATTCAACTAATTAATACAAAGAGGCTGCAAGAGTGTTTCCTACTTGGGTTCCCCTAGAAATGATTGTGTACTTGTGGGTTTTCTTGTTGCATGCCTATGCATGCTGTTCTAAATTCTGAATTCCATTTCACATATTAGTAGAGTATAATTTGTGTCTCTTTTTTTCATTTCGAAATATTGAGTAGTTGCAATTTTGATCAAATTTCTACATCCAGTTTATCACCAAGTGTCTTCAATGTCAGCGAGTGAAGGTTGGCCATCACCATACAATAGTACTCCTATAATGCCATGACATCCCTTTATTTAAATGGGAGGTCATTTCATAGGATTATGTTGTGGGTTTGCCACTCATGTCACAAAGGCACAACAACATCTCTATTGTAGTTGATAAGTTGACCAAAAGTGCTCATTTCATCCCAACAAGAGACACTTATGATGTTACCTATGTGGAACAAGTGGTTATAAGAGAAGTTATCCATATACATGGTTTACCCACAAAGATCATCCTTGAGAGAAATTCTTGATTTACATATAGGTTTTTGATAAATATGTAGTTGGAAGTGGGGGCCAAGTTGAATTTGAGCATTGCATATCATCTAGAAATAAATGGGTAGAATAAAAGATTAAATCAAGTTGTGGAAGACATGATTAGAATGTAAGTTATGGATAACCAGACTTACTTAGGAAAGGTACCAACCATTGGTAAAGTTTACCTACAATAACAATTACACAATTATATTGGCATTACTCCTTATCAGGATTTATATGGAAGTTCATGTAGGACACTGTTGAGTTGGGAAAGGTTGGAGGACAGAGTAATAGTAGGGTTGGAATTGGTCCAATAAATGGAGGAACATGAAAGGAAAATTTGAAAAAGGTTAAAGGAACCACATCATAGAAATAATAGTTATGTCAATGCAAATATGACCAAACCAAGTGATGGAGTGGGAGACCAAGTTTTTGTTTGTGTCCAACTCATTAAGAACACCATTAGGTTTGGAAAAGGACGAAGTTGTCAACATGATTTATAAGACCTTTAGGATTAAAGAGAAGGTTGAATCTATTTCCTATCATCTTGTACTACCACCTCGCTTGCATAAAACCCATGATGTCTTTCATGTACCTATTCTAAGACATTATAATTTTGATGAATCTCACAAACTCGATTGGAGGGAATTGCATGTCACTGATATGGCTGAAAAACTACACGTATTAGATCGTAGGGTTTTACAATTTAGTTTTCACTTGCTAGACCAAGTTAAGGTTAAGTGGGACAAGTAAAACCCATTGTCTACTAACTGGGAATATGGAAAGACTATACATCATGACTACCCCTCACTTTTTGACCATTTTGATGCCCATTTTAACCTAGATAGCTATCTATACTAAGGCCTTATTTGTATTCACGATGCTCTATTTATGAATGTTATGTAATAATGATGCATTTTAATTGGCTAAATGAATGAAACTATATAAAACAATTGATGGGTTTTGTTTCTATTGATTAAATTATTTGATGTATGATTTATCTAATATATGGCTTGTGATTTATCTAGTGTACGAATTATGGTAGTTATGACTTGTCTGATGTATTATTTGCTTCAATTGATATGCACTATCACGACATGGGTAAGTTGCATATTACAGGTGAAATGACTACCCTACTAAATTATTCGATGACAAGCATTCAAACCAATGTCGTAGTGTAGTCCATGTTAGGATGTTGACCCTAGTCCTTGAGGAGAGTTAGAGGCATTTCCCACCATGTAACCTATAGGCCTAGAATAATTGGTGGTCGATGATGGATACACTCACCTATATGTGTGATTATGATATTAATTCAATTTTAGGGAAGTTAGGTCAATATAGTCGATGCTTTTTCTATATGGTTTCTATTAATGGCTATATTGGTATATTCTATGCCATAGTACATTACAATAGAGTACAAATGGGATGGGAGTGGAAGTAGGTGAGGGAGGAAAAGAGGATATAGGTTAGTTGGGGACTCTAGATGGGAAATGATATCCATAGTTTATTTACTTAAATTTTGGTTACTACATCTTTCTCCATATTTTGTGATGCCTTATTGTCATATTGCTTCTTAACTTCTTGTATCCTCTTGACTCTAACATCGAGACAAAGTTTTATAAAGGAGGAGTGTATGTAATGCTTGCATCCTGATTTTAGTATATTAAACTAATTTATTAGCCTATATGTTAAATGATTGACTTCTATCACTAGCTCGTATAAGTATTATCAATATACATATGAGGTATGTGTATATTGGCTACATACCCACACCTCACATGAATACACTAGTATCGTGTAGCCTATTATGCTAGATTATTAATTAATAGTTAAGCTTAATTAGTGAATAATATATGATTAATATTAAGAGAAAAATGATTAAGCTTATGGTTAGCCTTAAGCTTGCTTAATAGTTAAGCTTTATTAGTGCTAACTTATCCCTTAAACCTAACTTATAATTAATAAATTACATTTTAACTTAATTATTTAATATCGAATTTAATATAGTTCTTGTGAATCAACAAGGTTGACTAACATAATAAGTAGTAATATATTGTTATTAATATTTTATTAATATTATTGTTTTATTATTTATACATTCAAGGCCTTAACATGGTGGTCCCCTTGAATTAATTCCAGGATAAGATAAAAATGGGAGGGCTTGAGGAGAGGCATTGGGCAAAGAGTTAGTGACATAATGGGAGTCGGTGGAATTTATTTGGGGAGGGGAGACATAAGTGAAGGGGGGTGTAACACCATCTTCCCACATCTACCCAAGTAATCATCTAACTGAGGTAAACATATGACGAGAGGATACTATAATGGGATTCAAACTCCTAGGTGACATTAAGCAAGTTGAACTGATGGAAACACAACATAGAAATCTTGTAAAACAACAACAATAACCCCAAGAGATAACCCAACCTTTCAGGCCTCTTACCCCTGGGTCACACTGACATTTTGACCTCTTTGAGCCATATCCGCAGGCATAACACTACATTCCAATGGTCATGAGGCTATATCCCCAGGAATAACACTGCATGTCAACGACCAGGGCCCCAAAAACTTAGTTTTGTGCCTACATCTCCAGGATTTGAGCCACCTTTTTAGACTCGGAACCCAGTGATTTTCCTAGAACTTCATGAAAAGTTCAGAGATGATAAATAACAACAAGACAATGATAAGGAAGTAATCACTTCATTAAGAACTCATCTGGACCCCTCCTAGCCATGACAAGAATTTTGTCAAACATGTCACAAACATTAAATCTACAGGAGTAAATAACAGAAATGAGCATAGGGGTCTCATAATTATCAGGGAATTGATAAGAACCATTTCTCCCCTACATCATAAGCCGTAATACAATCTATTTGACCATAGATACATTTTGTATTAATTTACAAGTAAAAACATGGAGAGAGACATCCATCATCACTGATAAAATACATTATTATAACCAACATAATAATAATAGAAATACCATGGATACAACAGCAATAGCATCCACATAATAACCAGTACATTTATACATCAACTACCAAAGGAATGAGCTCTTCATTAATGAATATATAAACCAACAGGATATGGAACTTCCATGTTCCACCCGACCATAAATTACCTGAGCCAAATCTCTCTTTAGCCAATCACCCTCGTGCCATATTCCAAGCATGAATGTGGGAATCATAACCAACCAAAAAGAACCAAACAAGCATGAATGCTACCAGAGTTCTTCTCCTACATAACGAGGAATTTGAGTGCCTCCTAGTCTCTCAGGCTTTATCATAATCCATGGTCTAATCCAGGGATCACTAGGTACTATACCGAGACACACTCTCCAGGATATACCGTACATCCCATCATGAGACTACTAGGCCCAATGGAGAGAAATCCACCTATTGGCTTTACCGTATATCCCGCCATTAACCAGCAAGGATTCCTAGGCCCACCAAGGCACACAATATGTCTTTAACGCAACCCACATTCTGGTTTAGGGGTTAATTAGCCAGTGGCTTTAGCGTGATCCAAAATATGGTTCAGGGAGCACTAGGCCATGTGTTTTTCATTTTGGAGATCCACCCCACTGAGCTTCGAATCCATCTGAAAATATAGCTCAACCAAAGTATGAGAAACCCATCTCATTAGAGCTATATGGAAATGGAAAGGCCAGGCTGAAAAAGATTATCAAACCTGGAAAAACCCATGCCATGATAGAAAATAACCACATGCAATACCATTCATGCCATATCTAGCAATGAAATCACACATGCCAGTCAATACCTATAAATAATCCTGTTGTAGCTACTTGATCCTGCTCTTCCTTGCTTTCTCCTTCTTTATTCTTGTTTTCTTTTCCTTTCTTGTTCCAATGCCAAAGTGCTCCAAGAAAAATCTAAGTGTCCAAGAGTATGAGAGAGAGGGAGAATAGAATCAGAGCCATGAGTGTGAGAAAAAAACTTGCCAACTGATCCTCATAAGCCTTTTTATCAATGAGGCCTCTATTTTCTTCATTTTCCATTATTTCCCTTGATTTTCCTCCTCACATACAACCTATGACCTTTCACCTTCCTTTTCTCCTATTTTCAATTATTTTCGTAAATAAATGTGCCAAAAATGCGTTTTTCCCCTTTAATGCCTTTCCAAATCCTTTTTCATTTCCTTTTCCAATTTCCTCAGCCACATTAACTGAAATGAACACCCATTAAGATGTTTTGCCCAACGTTCAACTTGGAATAAGTGTCCCGTCAACCATGGTTATTATTTTTAACCTTTATTACATGGAATTTTCACCACGGTTGTTACAAAACCCTCTCCCTTGGGGAAACGTCATCCTTGGTGTTCAATGACACCTACAAACCAGTAATATGCTAAAATAAAGCATACTTCCTATGGAGCTTTATAACATAGCCCGTTGTAGTATTTGCAATGACCAATGCGAAAAACATGACAATCATACCATTTACTAGAGATTTATAACACAACTCATTATGGTATTTACAATCACAATCACATATACTTAAGCACATTTTCTTCAACCAACAAATAACCATAGTGTCTATGGAGCTTTATAAACTAGCTCAATATAGCATTTATAGTAATATACAAATATACACATTTTCTCAACCAGTAAATAGAAGGATATTGTGCATGTATCTGCAACAAGGGAATCTAGAGGCTCACACCTTCACCTTTTGAAATTATACCAAGATTCAATTCCTTCCTAGGAAGCCCAGAATCCACTGCCAAAGTTAAAGTCTGCATCCAATGTCCATCGCTACAATTTTGCACTAGTGTAGCCTCAATGAACAGTTGTTGGCTCATTTTTCTAGGGTGCGATGGACATTGGATGCAGACTTTAAGTCTAATGACCAAAACAAATCCATCCCCAGCCTTCCCTTCTCTACTACACATTCCCTCAGAAAATCTAGTCACCCCCTTTTGTGCAGTCACACCCCTTCCAAGTTTCGCTAGCACCCCCATCCCTAGCAGTCTATCCCTTGGCAAGGCTTCCTTTCATCAAAAGATACAAAAACCAAGGCATATCCATGCCTCATCACCATGATACCATTCATAGCATGCTCATGGAAATTAATGGACATTATTGGGTACTAGTGTCCAACAATGGCCCTGCTCCTGAATTTCTTTACCAACATATTGTTGCCTGTTTGAATTCCTTTTTCTATTGCTTCTAATTCTTGCAGTCAGTTTCAACCATCCAACCGGGCATGTTCATGCTTTCCTATATCAAGCACATAACTTCCATTAGATTCAAAATAACTTGAAATAATTCACATCATACCTCATTGGTAGCTCGTCAATCATAGGGGCTTCACTTAGTGAACCTCGAACATATCACCTGTGTTCATGGCATATTAAACAATACTCTTAATTTTACTATGTATTGGAAGATATATGTAAGAATCACATTATTTAACCCCATACCAATATGAACCCAATACACCTTCCCAATTTAAAAAACCCCTACATTCACTAGATATTGTAGGTATCCATTTTTTTGTTAACATTTTTTACAACCTTTTATACTTTGTCAATAACTTTGAGCTCCATTTTTTATACTTGCTAATATAAAAACCCTTTACCCCTATATATCCCCCAGTATATTATATCATTTTTTACTCAATATATATCCCCCAATTTGAACCCACATGGTATGGTATTTCTCTCCCATCAAAGCCCCTATGTCGTCAATAAGGTACACTTGTCATTCTTTTCACTTCCTGTCACAACAAGTCAAACCAATTTTTTTATCAAATCATCATGAATAAAAATATCACATCTAGTTAGCTCAAGACACAACCATCATAGATAAAAATCATAAATCATATGCAGTCATCATAAATCATAATAATAAATCACATGCAATCATCATAAGTCAGAATCGTAGATCACATGCATAATAGAACTGAAATAAATTATCGATACTTATCCTTCAACTGTCGTTACTTTTGCCTTTGTTCTTTTGTACCCATACCGAATCAGTTGCCACACTTAGCGAGCACCTGGTGCATTTTCTTCTCTTCAATCACGTACAGATACACACCATACACTACACGCACACACACCAACATATGACACATACACCTATACCTGGTGTACAATACAACACAATACATACACCTACACCAGCATACAACACATGTGCACCTACACCCGGTGTACAAAAAAACACAATACATACACCTGCATCTAGTGTACAACACAAAAAATACACATGTCATGATACCATGACTACACCATGCACATACATAGTACCACAAGCTCGAAACACAAAATGTATGACATGCACACAATACCACATGTATACCAGTACCATATGCACAACATGTAGACAGTACCACATGTACAGAACACTACCTGCACAACTTGTGCACAACATCACATAGACACGACACCAACTACATAATGTGTACACAACACCAAATGTACACCGCACAACCTATACAATGTGCACACAATACCACATGTACACAACACTATATGCATGACATGTACATGACACCATATGTACACAAAACCACATGAACGACATGTACACGAAACCACCCGCACACAACACCACATGAACGCAACACCACATATATAATCATGCACACAACACCATATGTACATAGAAATAGATGTACAACACGCACACAACACCATATGTATATAGCATGCATATACAACATGTACATAGCACCATACGTACACATCTCCGCATATCTGACATGCGCACAAGTGACAAGACCATATGCACACAACACTCCATATCCAACATGCACACAATAAAATATGCACACGACTCTGCATATCCAACATGTACATAGCACCATCTATACCTAGCACTGCATATGCAATTTACAAACAACACCATATATACAACAGACATACACCATCATAGGTACACAATACTACATATGTTACATGTACACATCACCATAGGTATAATCACTGAATATACAGCATGCACAACATATACACAATAGTATGATTTCACATTCATAGACCACACATTGACCCCACAAGAAACCTTTATTATAGTGTCTTTCCACTATCCATGCTTATCCTAGCATGCCGCAAAGAAAACTGCTTTCCCTTCATTGATGTATCTCTCAGCCTTTCTTGTCCATAACATAAACATAGGCATAGCACAAGCATATAATTTCAATTCATGTCCACATGATACTCACCTCATAGATTTATCAGAGTTACTCTTCCCACTGGATTCCTCATAAGACCAAGAACCTTTTCATGCCATTTACCTGCATAAGAAATCATTCCTCCACAAGAATGATCCTTGACAAACCTATCAGACAGTGAAATAGATATATACATAGCATACATACATATACATATACATATACATATACATATACATATACATATACATATACATATACATATACATATATATATATATATATATATATATATATATATATATATATATATATATTCATTAGAATATAACAATCATAATCCTTTCATACAACGACATACATATATACATATAAACATTAGCATTAAACACTCAAGATCCATGATGACCTTGTCAGACATGACATACATACATACATACAATGTACATATATGATTACTTAAACATCAACATAAAGGAATCATGATCCCATCAGACAATGGCATACAAACATGCATATATACATACATATATAGACATTATCATAATCATGATCACCACATAATTACTAGATATCATAAGGTATAGGTTAAGAGAACTCCCTTTATGCGTGCACAACATGCACAACGTTGAGAACAATAGGTCCCAAGATAGCCAAGGCATCTAACACCTTGGATCCATTCACTTTGACTTTCGTGTTACCTTTCTCGCGATTTTTATGCTGCTGTCATTTATCTCAATTGACCCAACCTATCCAAATGGCTATCATATTCTTACCTTTAGCTGCCTTTATACTTGCATCAGCTTCATCCAAGTATTTCATTTCTTGTTGGGTACCACAAAGCTCTCCCTGAACTCCATCAACTTTCCTCTTTCCCAACCAATTCCCAAGACTCAAAGCATAAAAGGCAAGGACAACATCAAGAAACAACAAGAAGAAAACCATGAAACCAATAACAATACGAAATCACAACCAAAGTGGCATAGATATGCTCCAGACATGAACAAAGCCACAAATCAAGCTCAACAAATCACAAAATACCATAATCACAAGACTAGAAATAAACGTTGTGACTCAATCCCCATGATTCCTGGTGCTTCCTAGGGAAATCTCAACCTGAGCCTTCTTCAAGATTTCATAACAATCTCTTTTTCCATGTAATCCCTTGCATCATACTGCTACAAACACATAATGTTTAGTGCATAAATAAACATAACAACATGCTATTTATCTTACCTTGTTGTGACAATCATGCTGACCTGTATCGAACACACATGTCAGTCGTATATACTAGAGATCAAGAAAAAATATCTATCAAATTGAAATCAACTTTCACCAAGGCTAACAACCATGTCATAATCGACCAGTAGTCAAAATCACAATACTGCAACTATCACCTACTTATACTCAAGTACACATCAACTATCTCAACATATATTATGTTAGTACAAACGTCTTAAGACCAAATCATTTCTTCATGTAATATTATAGATACATACTAATATCATGTGATTAATCAAACCTTCAACAATAAATAGATTACATAATAGACACCAACACTCAAACACCAAATGGACGACATAATCAAACATTCAAACACCAAGTAGATGACATAAGCAAACTCATACCTTAATGTATCTCAGGGGAGGCTCTCTAGTCTGCACCACCAAACCAGGTTAGCACGATATATATTCACAACACCTCAAATCAAACATAAATATGGTCATGATATCCATAACAATAACTAGCTAACATGTTCACATCCTAAAATCATAAACAATTGTGTTTCTTGCATAACAATCACATATGCACAACTAGTTTAGATTAGTATGACATAATATCACAAATAATTTGACTCATGCTTGAATTTCATAACCCTAACTATATTCCTCGGCCAATGCAATTTAACATGATACATATAACATCAATATATTTATGCTATAACCCTAATCATCAAGGTAACTAACTTATAACAATAGTAAGTTAACATATAACATGCTCATCAACAACATATAACATAATCATCGAGCTAAATACAAGTTAACATACAACATATTCATCAACAACATATAGCATATTGATCATTTAATACCATGGCTAACTAACCGATGCATGTACGTATGATCATACTATTCAACTAACATCTATCATAACATCAATAGAATTAGAAACATACACATAACCATAAAGCATATGACTACATTCATTAACTAGAATTTATCACATATGCAACCATAATAATAATAGAATGAAAAACATATAAGTAACCCTAATTCTTACAACAACCATGAATCACATACCTGGATGTCAAGCATGCAAACTTGTATGATGATATTCTCTTACCCCACAGCCCATTGTTGCAACTTCACTTTAATGATCTGCATCTCCTACTCTATATTAGCCAACACATTAGCATCATAACATACCAATATCATCATTATGTAAAAATTTGAATAACTGATATGTTATCCACCGAGATTCTCCTGATAACACACTATTTTATCTTCATGCACAATACAGAATCTCTTCTACCATTGATCATTACATGTATAAATAAAATCAATTACATGCACACAGTAAAACCATAAAAATTCACACATATGAACACAGTATGTAATGGGAAAGTTAAAGATGAAAACCCCCAACTATCTATATATTATATATGTCATAGAGATCATGTAAAAATCATTATACAAAGCTCCTCACAAGCTTTCAGTACAATCTCCAATTGCTACACACTAATCAAGCTAGATCTAGCAAAACACATGCTCCAATATCTGCCACTTGATATCCTACCTCTACTGCGCAATCCCTGGTGAAGAATAGCTCTTGATTAGTTTGAATTACCCCAGCCTTGCTCACGCAGTCTTTAAAGGCATCTCTACTGAGTGTTGGATGCAAACCATGCATCACTATAGTCACAACTGATAGTCACACTGCTCTTTCAGCTATCTCTCCACTGGTCTCCACTGAAACTGTCCATGCATTGAAGTTAACTTATGTATTCTTTAGTTGATTAATGAGTTTATAATTAGTGAATTAATTATTAATTAATTCACACCACTCTCACTAGTGTATCAATCAGTTAGACTAGATACAACTAGCTCAAATATGTTTAGCTTAGTTAAACTGAACACAACTCCATTAACTTCCTCAATCAACTCCACCAAACTCTCTCACATGAGTTATAACTAAAGTATCCATGAGATAGCTCCACTTAACCCTCAGGAATAGTGTAATTCCTTCTGTCAGCTCCTGTGCCACATCTGTGCACTTAACTGAAGTGCTCCAAGAGAATAAGATAATGTTTATAGTCGAAATATTATTAAGAGCTAATAATGTTCGACATATCTATTTTTAGACTGGCAATCTAAAAATAGACTCTGCCAAATATGTCTAAAAATAGAAGTCCATCTGTTTTTCCAATTTGACCAACCATCCACAAATAGCATCCTACAACTCATAGAATATGATCGACATGTCTAAAAATAGACTTTGCGACAAAAATCACCTGTGTGGACCCCACCTAGTTTAGGTGATCACTTTCCAACTAGGATCAGGAATGATGTTTCAGGATGCCTCCTTCACTGTTTCTTGTTGCAATCTTCAATAATGACGTAATTGCATACCATGCACAACAACCTCAATAAAACCAATGTAAACTTGACCATATGCACCCACTTGACATGTATAACCAATCATGAATGGCCGATGCTTACTCAACATATAACATCACACAAGCAAGCATACACGGATAACATTGAAGCTTGATCAATATGTAACCCTAGCATAAGCAAGAAATGCATGTACAATATGTAAGCAAGTGTGCAGGGACAATACAAAAGCATGAGAAACACATAACCATTCATACACTCATGACAACATGTTAACAACAACACCATCAATAGTTCCATGGTGACACCACTGCCACCATGGCCAACACAAAACGGATGCAACAAGCACGTATAGGCCACAAGCATACTAAAAGCATATGAAACCAAAAAAAAGACATGACAAACACACCGCCCATCCAGTCTAAGGGCTGAACCATGCTCTGATACCACTCTGCGGTATCAAATATCAGACAAAGAGAAAAGAAAGAAAACACCACCCAAGGAGAGTGAAATCGTGCTCTGATACCACTCTGTAACACCATCTTCCCACATCTACCCAAGTAACTAGCCAACCGGGGTAAACATGTGATGAGAGGCTACTATAACGAGATTCAACCTCCTAGGTGACCTTAAGGAATTGGAACCGACATAAACACAACATACACACTTTGTACAACAACAAAAACAACCCCAAGAGGTAACCCAACCTTTCAGGCCTCTTACCCCTGGGTCACACTAAAATTTTGACCTATTTGAGCCATAGCCACAGGCGCCAGCAGCTAGGAGGCTATATTCCCATGCATAACACTGCATGCCAATGGCTAGGGCCTAAAATCTCAGTTATGTGCCTGCATCTCCAAGATTTGAGCCACCTTTTTAGGCCCAGAACCGAGTGCTTTGCCTAGAAATTCATGAAAATTTCAGAGGTGATAAATAAAAATAGGAAAACTATAAGGAAGCAATCACATCATTAAGAACTCATTTGGACCCCTCCTAGCGATGACATGCATTTTGTAAAACATGTCACAAACATTGAATCTACAGATGTAAACAACAAAAATGAGAATAAGGGTCTCATATGTATCTGAGAATCACTAGGAAGAATTCCGCCCCTACATCATAAGTTGCAATACAATCTATTTGACCGTAGATACATTTTGCTTTCATTTACAAGTAAAAACATGGAGAGAGCCATACATCATCATTGATAAAATACATGCTTATAACTAGCATAATAACAACATAAATACCTTGGATACAACAACAATAAAATCCACATAATAACCAGTACATTTATACATCTAATACCAAAGGAACAAACTCTTCATTAATGAATGTAAAAACCAACCGGAGATGGGACTTCTACGTTTCGCCTGACCAAATATTGGTTGAGTCAAGTCTCTCTTTAGCCAATCGCCCCTGTGCCATATTCCAAGCATGAATGTGGGACTTGTAACCAATCAAAATGAACCAAATGGGCATGAATGATACTAAATTTCTCTGCCTACACTATGAGGAATTTGACTGCTTCCTAGTCTCCCAGGCTTTACCGTAATCCACAGACTGATCCAGGGATCACTAGGCCCTACACTGAGACCCACCCTCTAGGCTTTATCATACATCCCATCCCGGGACTATTAGGCCCAACAGAGATCAAACCACCTCTTGGATTTACCGTATATCTTGCCATTCATTGGAAAGGATTCCTAGGATTACCGAAGCACACAATCTGAATTTACTGTAACCCATATTCTGATTCAGGGGTTACTAGGCCAATGGCTTTAACGTTATCCACACTCTGGTTCAGGGACCATTGGGCCATGTGTTTTTCATTTCGGAGATCCACCCCACTCAAATTCAAATCCATTCGGCAATCCAGCTGAACTGAGGTATGAGAAACCCATCTCATCGAATCTATATGGAAATGGCAAGGCTAGGCTGAAAAACATTGTCACACTTGGAAAAACCCATGTCATGACAAAAAAGAGCCACATGCAATATCATGCATGCCAGATCTAGCAAGGAAATCACACATTCAAATAAATACCTACAAAGAATCTTGTTGTAACTACTTGATCCTACTATTCCTTTCTTGCTCCTCCCTTCTTCTTGTTTTCTTTTCCTATGTTGTTTCAATGCCAAAGTACTCCAAGAAAACTCTAAGTGTCCAAGAGTATGAGAGAGAGGGAGAATAGAATTAGAGCCATGAGTGTGAGAAAAAGCTTGCCAACTGATCCTCAAAAGCCTTTTTGTCAATGGGGCCTCTATTTTCTTCATTGTCCATTATTTTCCTTCATTTTCCTCCTCACATGCAACCTGTGACATTTCACCTTCCTTTTCTCCTACTTTCCATTATTTTCATAAATAAATGTGCCAATTTCTTTTTTTCCTCTTTAATTCCTTTCCAAAGCCTTTTCCATTGCCTTTGCCAATTTCCTTAGCCATATTAATCAAAATGAACACACACTAGGATGTTTTGCCTAACATTCAACATGGAATAAGTGTCCCATCAACCGTGGTTATTATTTTTAACTTTTATTACATGGAATTTTCACTAGCGTTGTTAAGAGGGTGTGTTGTTGGGGCATTTTGGTTTTTTTCATGCATGAAAAAGTGGGGTGACAGAGAGTTGAGAGAAGGGAGACAATTGGGATAAGGAGAACTTGGATTTGGATAATGGAGTTTGGAGTTGTGAGTGTGTTGAATTAAGAACTTAAACAAACTACGACTGCGGTTGCACTTGGGCTCGAACGACTAGAAATCTTATAGAGGTTCTTTGAACTAGGAAGTTAAATAAACTTTCCTAATTAGCAAGGTGACATATTCAATTAAATAATCCATTGTCAAAATTCTTGTTAAATTATAAATATTTTCTTATTAACCTATGACATATTCAATTAAATAATTTATTATAAAAATTCTTGTTAATTATCATTATAATTTTTTGAATAATATTGTTGTTAAAATTAAAAAGAAAAAAAAAATTGTTGTAACTATAAATATTTTTTTTAATTTAGTTTAACTTTTTATTACCATAGTTCTTTATACTAATATAAGACCCACGAATATAAGACCCCTCATAAGGAGGCCTTCCACCCCTCATAAGGAGGCCTTCCAATCCTCCACCGTATTTGAATGTCTCAAGTCAATCTATCCCTACACTCTCATATACAAATATAAGTAATTTAATGAATATTTTGATCACAACAATGTCATGTTAATTGTATTCTTTTTAATACAAGAAAGAGTGGGAGTTAAATTTAACATTAAAAATATATAAAGAAAGCTACCATTCAAATATTCAAATATGTTAAATGAATACAATTTATAGATCATTCTTAGTTCGGAAGTTTTGAAATGTGTATTAATATATATTTTAAAAAATATCTAATATATAATAATTAATACAAAAATAAAAATTAAACTGGTTTTATTTAACTCATTGATAATAGGAATTTTTATTGCCCATATTCATGTTATTGATAATAAGAATTTTTATTGTTCATATTCATGTCTTACATTGTTTGAATCATAATGCCTTTTTCTTTATTATTATCTTGATGTGAGTTGAGTGGCATTTTGTAATTGCTAATCCTGTTTCCAAGCTTAGATAATTTTTCTTCTCTTTATTATTATCTCTATGTGAGTTGAATGGCATTTTGTAATTGCTAATTATGTTTCTAAGTTTTGATAATTTTTTTTCTAATATTTGATTTGTTGTTTCCATTCAACAAGGATATTAATTACTAATACATTTTGAAACATTTAATTATGTTTATTTTTATGAACTTTGGTGATTATTGAAAAAATGTTTTATTTTCATAAACTTTAATGATTATTGAAAAAATGTTTTATTATTGATAAACTCGTAATAGTTGAGAAATATTCCATGAATTTATGGAGCCTCTCTATTATTCATCTTGAGGCACTACTACCCATCAAAAAATAATTATAAATTCCCTAAAACTTTAAGTTCCATAATATAATCTTTATCTGTATTTAAGTAATAAAAAATATGCCAAAGAATAAGACAAGTGAGAAATGAAATTCTAGCACCATAAATCAAGTAACACCACCAATTAAATATCACAAACACCCAGAACCCTAAACATCACATCAACAATGTCCCATTATAAGGCATCAATAAAGTGCCACAATGTCATCTAAACTGTTTGCATTAGATAAAAACTCCAAAGTACAAATTAGAGACAGAAAAAAGTCCTTACAAAAAAGACCACACCACATTCCCATAATAGACCATCACTAGCAATGGTCGGTGACTAACCACAAATTACGTTGTTATCCCAATTGAGTTTGGATTTATTATGCCAAAGAATTCAAAATGCAAGCTAAGAATTAAATATAGGATGTGGAGGGCTCGTCAACAAGTCCCTTCACTTCTTGTTTGCTTACTATTGCATGACGATGGGAATATCCCGACATTTATTTGTGAAAATGATGATGTGTCTTCATGATTAATAAACCAAAATCATGAACCAAAAATGAGATTAGAGGGTGCTTTCAAGACAAAAACTCCATATTTTTTTTATAAGGAACTTAGCATTTAACTTGGTTGCTTCATTTGCAAAAGCATCAATGTGTTGATTAAGTTCTCTTCGTGCCTAGAAGAAAGAAACCTCCTTGAATCTAGGGATCTCATTTTCAATCCTGCTATGACAGATGCTAGCTTTCCATGGAAAAAGTCTTCTTAGAATTCACGACGCTGATGATTAAGCTTAAGTTGGTGATGCCAATCAAAGTTCTTTACTCTGTTCATTCTCTAAGATTACACCGTCAAGAAACCTAATTATGTCTAGATATCCTTAAACCGAACTTATAAGTCAATTGTTGTAGTCTTTAAGATATTAAATTTTAATTTGATGCACAGTAGTAAATTCAACAATTGAAAATATTTTAGTATTGGATAGACCGTAGTATTTTATAACTTTGATAGACAGTAGTGAATTCAATATTTGACTTTGCCAAGATTTTTGATATCTGTAATTCTGATAAAAGATACCCTTTTAGATCAGTTGAATCATGAAGCATACTGGAAATTGATAGATCTTAGCATGAAGATCGAGCAGATTGGAATTTAATGCCCTCAAGACTTAAAGTTTTTGAATCATGATGGGGTTAAAGTTATTCCAATATTTTTATGGAATTTGATAGATGTTAGCATGATGCACTTAAAGTTATTCAAATATTTTTATTTGCCAAATTATGTCAGAGTTATCACTCCCAATAATCTTAATTGCTATAGTTACTAGTCATACGACATTCCAAATTTTGATTACACAATCTTTTGATAAATCAATGACATGACCGTGTAGCAGGTAGCCTTTCATGTCATCATGATGTTTGCGTGATCTTGTTACTCAATATAAAGACAAGACATTAAGCATTCAATCTATAATGCTTCCAAACTATTTTTTGGAGTTGTTTATTAATGCAATAGAATTTTTTAGATATATATTTTTAAAGCTATAGCTTTATTAATAGGTTGGGCCATATATGTTTATTATTAAATTCTATTAAATTTAAATTTAATTATGGGCATATACTGCCCAACCACATTAATGACACTATAGCATATGAAATATATAGTCCATTTTTTCAATCCAGAACTACAATGAAAAATTACATACAATTGTTTTTAAACAATCATACACACTATTACATTTGACAACTAATATATCCAATTTTATAGAATTATTAATATGCCTAACAATATAACAAATAACATATACTGCCCCACCCATTAATAACTCTATAGCATTATAACATTGTATATATACTAACTCTATAGCATTATAACATTGTATATATACTGATGCTATATATACTATATATATACTTCTATTACGCTTAACTCATTAGTAGTTTCACAGTGATTCCATGACTTGTTAGAGTGTCAGTAACATGACAAATGGCCACACACACAGAATCCTATAATACATTCAGAAACTAGATCTATATTTATGAAGATAATCTTGATTCTTAATTGTTACAGCCAGTACTAGGGCATTTCAAATTTTGAATGCACTATCTCTGAACGTCTTTTGATGATGACCCAATGATATGACCGTGTACTTCAAATTTTAAATACACTGTCTCTGAACGTCTTTTGATGATCCAATGATACAACCTTGTAACAAGTACGTCTCTCATTTCGCCCTTGTTCACCATGTCTGAATGATCTTGTTGTAGAAAATAAAGACAAGACATTTAGCAATTACTTTTAAGCTTCAATGGCCTATTCATTGACGACTACATACCGTTGTTTCTGAGATCTCAGATCAGCCACCATATACACCATTATAACAACAAATATTTACAAATTTATCAAACTATTGGTAAATATGCTTTACCCACAATTACACCCAATTCTTTAATATTTTGATAGTTGAGAATTAAAATATATTATTTAGCTGTTGTTTATCCAGCCAACAGAATAGTTTAGATGGCAGTTTTTTGTCTAAAAAAAATTCAAAAAATCAGATAGTTGGAGTGTTTGAATTGCATTTTTAATAGTAGAAATGAATTCAGCACTATCAAAAACCCTTCAGGCACCCAAAACACTGAAGTTTTACAACTATAAACAAAATTGTGATAAATCTTTCCCAAAATTTATCAAAATCTTTGCCAAATTCTAAGTTATTCTGTGATTTTTTAAGCTACCACTAACTATAAGCCTATACTATAGTATTAATAGCTAGATAAACTCATAAATATGCTTTACCCACCATATCTTGACTTGACCGTTGGGATTTGAGTAATTGACACAATTACATAAACTCATAAATATGCTTTACCCACCGTATCTTGACTTGACTGTTAGGATTTGAGTAATTGAGGCTGGCTACACAGACAGTCTTAAAATATAATTCTATGATATAATTTGAAAATTAATTGGATTTACTTCAAATAATAATAATTATTATTTGTAATTCAAATTCAATTTCTATGACTGCCCTTGAATTTTAATCATGGTAATAGCTTTTAGCTTTAACTTTATTACCACCAGATTTAAATAATCAAAATACCAAAGCATATATATTCTTATAAAATATTAAAATATTTTTCAAAAAATATAATAACTTAAAATGTATCAAGTTATACTTCCATTCTTATTTTATTAGAATGTTACGAATCTAACAATATTTCTTACTGTCACTGGTCAATGCTTTAGACTACTGGAGAGTGTTGCCCTCTTAACTGAGTATCATGAATTTCAAGACGTGTTATGACTATTATTATTAGAATCGTATATATTACGATGTGGCTAGTTTTTGTCTCAACGGAGACACGAACATGACTGCAACAAAAAATAAATTTGTGTTTCCAATTTCATTGCTTCAGATTCCCATGGGAAGTTATAAACTATCTCTAAATTATTATTCTTTTTTAATTTTGTAATAAATGTTTTTAGTTTTTCAATAAAATTTTCATTAAATAGATTATTTTAAGAATTAGTTCTAGAATATTTGTATAATTTTCTCTACTGATTTTGAATGCTTTTTATTCTAAAATGAAATATTTTTCTGTTTTTACTTTTGGAAAAGAAAAAAAAAATACATACTCCTCTCATATTTCTTTTAGACTTTTCCAACACTTTGCTTCACAACAGAATTAATAACAATTAATCCTTAATTGATAAAAAGTTTCAAGAAGCAGTGAAGTTCTGTTTTCAAGAATTCTGGCTTCATTATGACAATCCAAATTTTGGAAAAAATAAAAGAATAGATGCACACGAACTTCACTTATATTCCGCTGAATTCCAGTATAAATCACACGTTCAAACAAAGTTACGTTATTTGGTAAAAGTGCATTTTCCATAGACATTGGAATGCTAAACCTTGTAGTACGTGAAGTTGAATGGTTCTGTAAATGTAAACTCTTACATGTCTGCGGGATACCCTACATCTGCGCGACATTATTTCTTAAATAACTTAATATTGTAAGTTCAATGTAGGTTCATTGATCTTAAATCAGCAATATTAATGAAGATGCTCGTTCCCATCCATGGGAGCAGCTTCCCAGGATTGAGAAAGCGACCGGGTGACAATATATGTGAAACAGTATAAGTCCACGACATCACACTGCCATTAATTCCCAAAAAACAACTACCGTGATCCGCTATACACATGCCGAAGACAACGAGATATATGGAGTCTGTTCGACTAATTTTGTGATTTTTTTTTCGGGTGCAGGAATCGGAGTAAACTAAAGATGTAATTTTTTTGGTTTTTTCTGGGAGAAGTCTTTATTCTTGAAGATTTTTCTGAAATTTAATCAGAAATTAGAAAATTTTGCTTGCTTAAAATTGAGTTAAAATTTGGAAAACTCAATTTTGCAAGAGATTTTTACATGTAGAGTTCATATTGAGCGTATTGTTTTACTGGCTTCAAATTTTATTATTATACCATTTTGAATTTAAAAAATATCTTATTTTTTGTATTTTATTTTTTCAATTACTTTTATTAATATTGGAAAGCTTTTTACTGTTGTTGTTTTTAAAGTTTTTTAAATGCTTTTATTAATAGTGGAAATTTTTTTAAATTTCTAATTTATATTGAATATATTAATTTCAAATTTTATTTTATTTATACAACCTTAAATCCTAAAAAATATCTTATTTTTAACTTAAAAAAGATTATATTCAAGTAATTTAGGTTTACATTATTATTTTAAGCTTATATTTATATTTGAATACCTCGTGGTTTATAACAAAATAAACAAGGGTTACATAATAGCTAGTATTTGTGGTTTACTTTAAATATAACTTAATTAAACTAAAAAATAATAAAAACATGAAAATTTCATCACAAAAATAAAACAAATAATAAAATGTTGTATTGTTGAATGTATGTGTGTTTTATTTTTTATTAATATATATAATTTTTATAATTAAATTTATTAAAATATGTTTTTAATATAATAGTAGGTTATCTTAAATTCAAAATATAGAGACAAAATTGTAATTCATAAAAATGAAAACAATAGAAAAAAGAAAAAGGAAAATAAAAATAAAATAGAAATGAAATTTAACTTAAAACAAAAAAATAGTAACTAATAACAATGGAACTTATTAAAAAACTTATAATAAGACTTCAACTAATCACTTTACAAATACACAAATTTAAATAATAATAATAAATAATAAAATTTGAATTTCCATATTAAAATATAGATAAAAGAAATTAAATAATAATAATAAATAACAAAATTTGAATTCCTAATATTAATTTATAAATAAAAGAAATAAATTTTTGATTAAAAAAAAAAATAATAATAATAATAAAAAACAAAACAATATATTTAATTTCTCCAAACATAATAGTCAAAGAATTATTTCTCCAAATATAATAGTCAAAGCATATAATTTTCCTTTGACTAGAAACTAAAATCCATAGCCACCTACACACTTTTAATCCTTTGACTAGAAACTTAAATCCATGGACACCTATACACTTTTAATCCTTTGACTAGAAACATAAAATCAATGGACACCTACACACTTTTAATCCTTTGACTAGAAACTTAAAATCCATGGACACCTACATACTTTTAATCCTTGGACTAGAAACTTAAAATCCATGGACAACACAATTTTTTACTCACATGCTAACAATGTTATGCTAATGACATGTATCTTGTTTTTATTTATTTTTTAAGTTGTCGTCGCACCTCGGAATTCCAATTGAGCCAACCATGGAGATTGTTTACAAACCCAAAACATTGTCACGAAGTGCTCCTGTAAATGTGACTGCACTTAAATAAAAGACAAACACGGAACGCTTCCCTCTGCAATCTGCACGCTTCACCTAAATTAAAGAGAAACACTGAACACATTCCTCTGCAATCTGCACGCTGCCCCTTATATATAAGTGATACAAGCTTGAAAACTACCCATCAATGCATAACAGCATACTTGCGCAGTCTGTAAGTTCTTGAGTCATTTTAGTAGAGTATTATCACTGTTCACAGATTTTCAAGGCTTCAATCCAAATCCAAGTCTGTAAGTTCTTGAGTCATTTTAGTAGAGTATTATCACTGTTCACATATTTTCAAGACTTCAATCCAAATCCAAGTCTGTAAGTTCTCGAGTCATTTTAGTAGAGTATTATCACTGTTCACAGCTTTTCAAGGGGTTTCAATCCAAATCCAATGGAGAATTACTGTAGGAGTCTATACAAATACTATCCTCAAAGCTCAGCGGAAGCTTCTTCAGAGGATATTCAGGCTGACTGTCATGAATATACCCCTCCTCAAGCAGACGATGCTCACTATTTTGATATTGATATTTCATCCCCTGTGTCCCCAATAACAGACACCTCTCCAATCCGAAACTCAGGCTTAAGCTCAGATGAGGATCATAGCGAAGATGAATTTGAATTCAATTTCTCTCTTTCTAGCGCCAATTCCCCAAACCCAAATCACTGCTTTTCTCCTGCAGATAACTTGTTTCACCAAGGCCAGCTGCTTCCCCTTCAACTAATACCAACACCCCCTGAATATGACATTGATATTAAGGATCTTCATGCCTCCCTGCATTCTTGCTGTAAGGTCCCTGTAGGAGTCAAGGCCCACTTCCCCAAGTTTCTCAAATCTGCTACCAAGTTGAAGATATCTTTGTTTGGATTTAGAAAGCCAGCTAAAGTTGGTATGGATTTGCAGTCTGCTTGTGCTGAATGTGGTACTGACGTTGGTATGGACTCTCCTGTGCCCAAGCAGAATAGATTACTTACTCTGAAATTAAAGGTGGTGGAAGTACCACTTGTGTCTCTTTTCACTAGAGATAATTCTAAGGGTACCAGGAGAGATCGAAGCAATTGGTTTTTGAAGAAATCAGAGGATTCTGATGATGGAGAAGGACACTGTAAAAATATGGAGAGGGATAAGAAGAAAGCCAAGGAGATTGTTCAAAAGTATGTGAAGAAGATCAAGCCTCTGTACGTTAAGATTTCACAGAGGTGTAATGAGAAAATTAGGTTTGGAGATCTGAAGAAACCCGGAGGAAGAAATGGAGTGCAAAATGGTATATATCTGGGTTCAGAGAGAAGTGAGAACCAGATCTCATTCTCATATGCCTCACCCTCGCATTTCCCTGGTAACTTGAAGATGTTTTACAAACATTTGGGTAAGGGGAAACGACAACCTTCTGAGATGCAGCAGAAGCTTCCTAAGTACTACAGTAGTGAGAGCACATTGATGGAGGTACAGAGTGCTATTCAAGGAGCCATAACCCACTGCAAGCAGTCCATCGACATCGATGGTAAGTAGTATGGTAACAACCCTACTATTCGCACACAGCCCTTCCTCTTATTAATTTGCAATGCTGCTTGCTGATGCTAATAGGAATTCCTCTTCTTGTTATGTCTGCTTATATTTGTGTGCTTTCTTGTTATTGTTTTTCAATGCTGCTTGTTGAGGCTGATAGGGAATCCTCTTCTTGTTATGTATTCTTATCTTACGATACATGCCCCTTGTTTTTTCAGCGTTGACAGTGATTCCTGTTGATCCTGATAGACAGCACTCTCTATCACTCTTATTGTCTTTTACAAAGTCCCCTGCAGACCCTTCTAGTGTTCCTTTGTTACTTAAGTTCCTAAGAAAATTAATTTTGATTTAGAGCTGATGAAGTTCAAGTCTTAGGGCTTAAATACATGGCTGCAAGCTTGGTAGACACCCAACTTCTCGCCTGCATTCCCCATCCTCATGGGCATTATTCCTATTATTTCCATGACAATGCCTACTTACCTTCATATGCAGTCTTCATATTGTTTTTGCATCAATCCCTCCTGATCCTGATAAGCCTTCATCTTCTTTCTATTTTTAAATGCAGTCGTGACTGCTGATACTGATAAGCATTACCTCTCTAATTATTTACGGTGTTCAGCAAGTTATTGAGATAAACTTCAGTCAGATAGTGTAAGGTTCCCATGATACTGTGTCAGGACATCGTTGATTTTTTTCAACCCAAGAAATTAGATTTGCACTAGCTCTCAGACATACATAGTCCTACATAGTCCTGCCTGGGATTGGACCACAAGTTATGTGACCAAACCTCCCCACACCTAATCGTTGGACGACATCCTCTGGAATATATCATGTTATATCTTAATCCATGTCTGTACAGATGCTATAGCTTCTGAGTCAAACCATCTCTTAATCCATGTCTGCAGCTTCTGAGTCAAACCATCTCTTAGTCCATGTCAAGGATACACAGGGACATATAAACTTGATAGGCACTTTTATTATTGTTTTGTTGACCTTGCATTCTTTCTATTCTTCAAAAGCAGCCTGTGCAGACCTCCCAACTCATGGTGGCAATGTGGGTCTCAGAACGAGAGATTATAGATGTCAACTGAACATGAAGTATGCTTGGTCCTAAATTTTTCCAGCTCAGAATCAAAAGATATTGAAACTGCAGAGGTTTAAGTTTTAGTTAAATATTGCTTTCGTCTTTGTTCCAAGTCTCCCGCCCTGATTCAAACTAGGCAGTCTCTTCTCTGTCCAGTTATGAGAATTGTTTTTAAGCTCAGCAATTATTTCTGTGCTATGTCTAAAATATGAACTCCATAAATTATCCTCTATTAGCATGGGTCTAAAAGCTTTTCAATGTCTCTGATTGCGCAGATACCTCAAACACTCCAAATTTCGGATCTTCCATTGAGTGCTAAGAGGGCTGTTATGGAGGATGACTGCAAAATTATTGCTTGAAGTAAATCACTGTATATCGGAAAAAGTGTTGCTGAAGGTATTGCAGAAAGCTTCTGTAGATCTTCAAAGGAAACCAGATGATTAGAAGCACAGAAGAGTGTGAATGGCACATGTTTTAACAGGTCCATTCTTAGATATACATGTCCAAAGTCAGTATTGTAGATAATCTTTAAGCTTCAGGTCATCAATATGCGTTAAATAGGTATTTTCAATGTAATTAAAGAAACTGTTATCAGTTCACTGGGCTTCATCCTGTCCTAGGGAAATGAAAGGTGAATCTTAGGCTTTCTTTGTAATGTTATAAGCTGTAAATTCTTTAGGTAGGCTTTCTTCAATAACAATAAACCTTCCCTGTCTATCACAAGGGCCAGCGTTGTGGCATCCTCCACATATTCCAATGTGGGTATGCGATACAGTGTTTTATGATTGACATAAATCAAATTTGTGTAATGAGATCATTGATGAAGGAATTGTCGCTGTCGAGTGACTCTGCTTGTTCTATTGAGTAATATTCCCTGGACACACTTTTGGCACTGTATTTTTTGGCAGTATTTTTGCTACCATGATTTCTTATTTCTATAACGCAGCAAACATGATGGACAATAGTGTAATGTAATGAACCATAAAGATGGATGCCTGCACTTTAGCATGCAGTTCATGTTGAATATATTTTTGCACATATTTACTAGTTTTATAATAATAAAATCTTGATGTTGCTTGTTTAAAATTATTGTCATGGACTACTATGTTTCACTTTGGATGGATGCTCATCTTTAGGTTTGGAATGCAAGAAAAACTCTTAATACAAAGCTACGCATAATTTGTTGCTCATGTGATCATAAGTAAGTAATTATTGTCATGGACTACTATGTTTCACTTTGGATGGATGCTCATCTTTAGGTTTGGAATGCAAGAAAAACTCAAAATCTTAATACAAAGCTACGCATAATTTGTTGCTCATGTGATCATAAGTAATTTGTTTTTTTTAATAAACCCAAAAATACAAAACATAAAATCGATGCCTCAGTCAAACAACAAAAAATACAGGTATAGTGCCAGAACCAAACTAATTGTGGCATATACAGCACACAGTAATTAATGTTCTCAGGCTCATTATATAAAACATGGGAAGAAAACAGATAAACCCTTTGTTGTAGGTGGTTTTGGGATTTATAGGCAGTTTAAGAAGTAATTTATTTTGATAGATTTTAAATTTAAATTTGGTTTTAAATTTAATAAGAAATTTAATTTTTTTTTCTTTTCTTTTTAAAGTTTGGTAGTATTTTTCAAAAAAAAAATTCCATCTTCATTAACATGTCTAGATACATCACCTCTATAGGGAAGAGAATTGAATCTATGATGAATGCTATAACAGTAGGCTTCATCACTGTTTAACCAAAACCTCATGACATTTTTAATTCAACTTTTGAAACCAATTTCAAACTAATATGAAGTAGTATGTCACGTGAGATTGATAATAAATATGTTACTTATTCTATTTAATTTTTTTTTTCTCTTTATATATTTTTCCTATTTAAAGATTTTTTTTCATGTATTTAAAAAAAAATCAAATTTTTTATAACAATGATTTGTAATATGATTATAAGTGTAGAATTTATTTATTTTTTAAATTAAATATAATTAGCAATTTCTTTAACGCGGTAAAGATACATCTAAGGAAAAAACTATTATGCAAAACATCTTTAAAAGCTAAATCACTAAATTTTTTAATTTTTAATTTTGAATAGAATAAATATTATATAAAGAGTATTTGAAATATTTATATTTATTTATTTATTTATTTAAACTAGGCTAAGCCTAGGTCAGGGCCACCCTGCTTATTGGTTGGAAGAAGACCGATCCACGCACCATGAGATGCTCATCAGCAGGATCGCGCAAGGCTTTGGTTAAACTTGGACGCCCCTTGGGAAGTTTAATTCTCCCATAGTGGCTTCCATTCCTCGACTCCTCCCCATGAGGTTTGAACCTATGACTTGGCGGGACTAAACCTAAAAACTCTTATTTCTAAATTAAAGAGAATTATATTGTGTAGCTATCGACAATTATTTTAAGATAAAAGATGCTTGAGAGTTTTTTATATATGCTACTTGCTGATTCATATTTTGATAGCTTTAAATAACAAGATTTATAGCTTCTTTAACTTGGAATCAATTACATTGTCTAACATTTTCAAGGGAAATTTCAGTTTTTCCATCATTGGAGGAGCATTGAAATTATTTGTAGCTCCAAGTTAATTAAGTACATTATTGGAAGGACAAACAAGTATACAATCTCAAACTATTGTACTTTAAAAGCTAACTAAGGCTAACTAATGCAACGAATTATGTTATTTTAATGGCAACATCTTACATTCAAATGTCAATTCCATTGTTAGCCTCAACATAACTTCCATAAAGGCTAGAGTATTGCAACTTGAGCTTTGATACTGATTGTAACTATCCTAAATTAAATTTGAGTTCAATTACTTTACTTTGTGAATCGAAAGATATGTTTGTAGATTCAACCTCACCCTTAATAGATAATAAACAACTATGCATTCCTGCACATGGATATTTCTTAGAGGATTGACAATACACCAGTATATATGTTACAAGAAAAATATTTAAATACGCAAGCCTACAAAATAATTTCAGCAATCAACAAATGATATACAACAACAATGTTTTCATTTAGGATATAACAATTCGGTAAGTCTTCAACAACTTTTTCAAATTGATTATCTTATCATAGCACAAGTCGAGGTTTAATAATTCATCAAGTTAATATTATATTATTTTTGAGGTTTACATTGAAGCAAGCCATCTCAAGTTTATAAGTGTTTGGTGACTCCTTGGTAGCAATCAATTAGATGAATGGGAAGTTTAGAATGGAGAATTTATTATTATATGATGTTTTTTACTAGATGTAGAAAATAAAAGAGGATTTATTTGGTTGTCTTTCCAACATATCTCTAGGGAGAAAATGTTATCACAGATTTATCGTCAAAAGAGGCCCTTCCCATTATCGAGGGGTCGTGATTAGTCTTGGATCTGAAAGATGTTTTATTGTAGTCTAAACACACACTATTTATCTATGATTGCTGAATTTGAAAGGCTATGGTGTTATCTCTTTAATCTTTTGAACAACACTAAAATATGATGTTTATAGTTTAGATGTTGGAGTAATGTTCAAGTATATATCAGATATAGATATCGTGATATCTAAATTTCTGTTTTCTTAGTTATGGGTGTGATCAATAAATTTCCTTTTGTCCTCATAGATGACCTTCACAGCTCTATAGATATTTGTGGGCATTCATGTCATCTTGATCAATGTTAATCTCAAAAGTTATCATGGATATGTGCTGATGATGATCCATGCCTTTCTATTTTGGCATTGGAATGATGTGATGTCATTATATTCTGTTATATATATATACAGTATTTTTTTCTCTCTGAAAAAAAAAAAAAATCTCAAAAGTTACCCAATTTTGATTTCTATTTGTAGAACCGTCATGGAAATTATCATAATCATTCCAATGCATTTTGAATATATTTCTTTAATACATGAACATTAACCCAATCACCATCCTCAACATTTGAAAAAATATTGAGTTCTGAGGATGGCACTCAGATCCTAGACACTCTTCACTTTTATTTTGTATAAAAAAATATTTTCTTTAAATAAAATGAAATGAAATTTTCCAGAGCACCAAAATCCTCTTTGAGTCTCTGGAAAACAAGTTCTTCACTCCCATGGGCAAACAAATAATAATAGAATTTGGTTACTGAATAACAGTGGCCAATGTAGCTTCCAAAAGCAAGTCCAAATGTGCTTCCAATCTTTTCCTTTTGCATTGACATGACCACGGAGTATAATTCAGATTTTGACTAGAGATAACATACCACACTAGCCTTCCATAAAAAAAAAAAAATCCAACCATATCAACATGAGTACTTTCAATTCAGTAGCCTTACCCCTTGTATCTTGCACACATAGGTACCTCACTTTTAGGACTCGTTGTTGCACAATGTATAAATATATTCCACATAATCAATGTTTGTAACATAAAATGTGGTTGGGGTCTGAGGAAATGAGCAAGTGCATTAGAGGTTTAGCTTTGTTTGGGCTAATTTTATAAGGTGAACTTTGCATAGTTATGCAATATAAAGTGTGCATCGGTTTTTAGGAAAATAATATATGTTAGATTTGTGAAGGTTATATTAAGGAAATATAATTTTATATGTACTTTTTTATAGCAATCAAACTATGATTTACAATTGATGTCCAAGTAGTAATTGTTAGTGTCAGAATTTGCATCCTTCCATCAGTGATCAAAATATACTCTTTTCATATTCATATTAGGGGTCTCACTTAGAAATTTTTTATCATTCCATTAGGTCATGCAAAAAATTAGTCACTGATGGTAGCCCTAGTCAAAAAACATCACTCTTTCTTAAAATTCATTTTCTTGCTGGTACACTTCCATACCTTGCTGACTGTACATCATCCATAAATTCAATTCATCATGTCATGTCACCATGGAGTCCAGTCTTGTCAAGGTAATCATTTGTTTTTCTGGGGTTTTAATGCTCCAATAAAACTCCATTCCATTGCATAAGGCCAACAAGTAAAGGGTGATCAAATAACATATCTTCACCATGAGAAGATGATTTGTAAAGAGAAATTCTTATTTCATCATGCAATTTTAATTTCAAATGTGAGTTTCATTCCAAGATGTAATTTTATTTTTATTCATGTAATTTTATGTCAAATGTAATAAGTAATCAGTCTCCCAAAAGCTGCCAGCTCAGTTCCACATGCCAAACAAGCACATGTCAAATTTCAATAGTTTTTTTAGTTCATCAATTGGTCAAATGTCAAAGGGAGTTGTCTTTTCCCAAGGGTACCAAAATCATCATTTTCCACAAACACTAATGTTATGAAACCAACTCTAAAAATAGAAGAAAAGAGAGATCAACGCCTTAGAAATACGCCACTTCAAGGGGGCAACCTCCTTTAAATTACATAAATGAACAATTCTTGGATGATACAAATGAAAAAACCTCCTTTCTATATATAGGAGTCCATGGGGTCACAATATAATCCTAGCTGACCTAACAATAATAATGTAAGGACACAATAATAACAATATGGGGACTATAGGGGTACAACAATAAAAATAAGGGGGATATGATAACAACAATAATTGGATACACTAGTATTATAGGGACCTAACATGCCCCTCTCCTTCAAACAAGTGTTGCCCTCAACGCTTGATTATTTTTGGTGCTTCTGTATAAAATTTTCATCCTCCCATGTGGAATCTGCAACGGGTAAGTTCTTCCACTTACTGAGATACTCTGAAATTGATTGATTTGGTAGTTGTCGAGTTCTTGTTTCTATGACTGCTTCAAAACTTCTTTCACTGCAATGCTGATCTTCTTGTTGTTTCATTCGATTCTGCACCAAAGTTAGGTTATCCTTTGAGAGTTGAAGAACTTCTTGTTGATTCTCGATGTGATCTCCCACTACTTTATCATCCATATTAACTTCCACGCTAGTTTCCATGCCATCCATCTTAGCTTCTATGCCATTATTCAAACCATCCATCTTAGCTTCCACGCTTTTCTTCAAACCATCCATCTTAGCTTTGACGCCTTTATTTAAAACTTCCATTTCATTTTTTGTTGCTCTTTGCGAGAGTGAAATTTGGTGCACTTTCTCTTGTAATTTTGATATCTCATGTTGCACTTCTTCGTCTATATGGGTCATAGTAGAGCCTTCTGAAGGCTTAATGGGTGTTGAATTTTTTTTAGGGGGCATTTTAGAACCCAATACTGATATCTATTCTACAATATTCCCTTGGAATCAATTCAAACTGATTTTTCAAACAAGACTTATGCAATTCGGAAAAAATGCACACTTTTTTATTTCTTTTGAGGAGCTCGATATTGAAACTAAATTATCTCTATGATTTATGATCTTCAATATCTAAAATTCGGTCCTGTAGTAGCCCTCTGAATCTTCTTTCGAATGCCACATGTCTTACATGATTTGGATACTTCAAGGCAAAGTTATGCCCAATCTCCCACAATGACCTAATTATAGGTTGGTTCAGTAGAGAGAACTTGTACGGTGTGTCACGTGTCACTATTTCCTCCTTCAGCTCTGAAATTGATACACAAGAAACCACAATCCATGTAATTGTGGTCACCTTTTACATAATTCCAATCTGATTCACAAAGAGAGAGTTATGATGATTTTCCCACGATCACCTCTTTGAGATGAAATTCAGGAGCCTAAAAAATCCCTAACTTCCACATATCATATCTCATAAAATATTGCGAACCAAGATTTTAAATTTCTACACGAAGTTCCTTAGGAGTTTGGCTTCATGTGATAAAAATTTCAGCTTTTGCACCTTTGTATAAACAAAGTTATAGTGAAAATTCCACGATGACCTCTTTGGAGCAGCGAAACCCTAGAATCCAAAGCTCTGATACCAAATATTATGAAACCAACTCCAAAAATTGAAGAAAACAAAGATCAACACCTTAGAAATAAAACACTTCAAGGGGGAAACCTTCTTTACATTACATAAATGAACAATTCTTGGATGAAACAAATGACAAAACTTCCTTTCTGTATATAGGAGTCCATGGGGTCGCAATATAATCCTGGCCGACCTAACAATAATAATGTAAGGGCATAATAATAACAATATGGGTTCTACAGGGGTACAACAATAAAAATAAGGGGGCTACACTAACAACAATAAGGGGATACACTAGTATATTTATAGGGACCTAACAACTAAACTCTAATTTCTTCTCCCATTGAGCTAGGGTTTGTTATGGAATCAAAGACATATGAGCACAGGAGGCATAAGGTAGGTCATATCAGTAAGTATGAGGTCATTTCAACTCATAAACATCATGTGTTCATTATTTTTCAAGAAGTCATTCCAAGAGTCAAATCATTTGCCACTCATAGGGCTAGTTATGATTCAAAGTATGTTTCTAACCAAACAAAGATGAATTTGATAAAAGTGAGAGACGTTTTTTTCCATCATAGGTGAAAAACGAAACGCCTCCTTTAATTTTTACACAGGTATCATGGTTTGGGAGAAATGTCAAAAATATAGGTGCTACAAGAAGTTTTCTGCACTTTTGGAGTGACCTTGGAAAAATCAAAATTTCTCCTATATGGATTGTCTAAAGAACTTGCTAGATACTTCAAATGCCAACTATATTGGAATATCATTCCAATGAGCTATCATGAACTCGATTTGGAGTTGAGGAAGGTCTCCAAAAGTTTCCTGCAACAACACACTCCATTTTTACACCTCCATTTTGCACTTTTTTACCAGTCTTGGGAGAATTGATTTTCGAGGAGTTATACTTGATCATTTTCAGTGCTTGATAGGTCCATTTTGTAGCCAATAGAGATATATTTCCAATGAGCTATCATGAGCTCAATTTGGAGTTTTTGAAGGCCTCCAAAAGTGGTATGAAAAAATGTGTTTCACACCTATTTATGGGAGGACGCGCTTGCTTCTGGGAGGGCGTATTTGTTTCTGGGAGGGAGTACTTGCCTCTGGGAGGATGCACTTGCTTCTGGGAGGGCACATTTTTCTAGAAAAGCTAGAAACGCTTCCAGACTTCACCAAAATCACCTCCAAAGCTTCAACAATGTTGTCTTCAAACTACAACAAGTGAATGACAGTTAATTACATCATTCTTCTTCCTCCTACAATCATTCTCTATGGTTTTTTGAAATTTTCATTGAAGATTTGGTGTTTTACACATTTAGAACCCTAGTATCTCCCTCAAATCACCATTGCACTCTAAAATCCCAAAATTACAGTCCCTAAACCTTCATTACCCTTCCCACATTGTAAAAAATCCTTTCCAAAATCCCTATATCACTATCCCCTTCCTTTAGCCCTTTATTCCCAATACCCTAAGCCCTAGGCTACTCATTTTCCTAGGCTCCCAAAAAGCACCATACCTATAAACAATTTCCCTATTCCAAACCCCTCTACATTCTGACTCCTTGTCACCTCCCTCATTTCATAAACCCCTTCCCTCATCTCCCTAAATTTCCCCATCACATTCCCACTTCTCAAAATTAATTTTTCTCTATCATTCCATCTCCCTAGGGTTTTCACACTAAGACAGAATAGAGGAAAGAGAGGCAGAAGAAGCCAAGATTTTGCTAGATGAGACCCTAGAGAATCATGGTTTTCTTGAAGAACAAGATGAAAAAGCACCAAGAGGCAGACCTAGAACCAACGGCTTGAAGATAACCTTGGATCTTGAAAGACAAAGGCAAAGAAAGATAGTTGATGAAGCCATCATTGATGATCATTTCTTGGAGATGATAAAAAAAGACAAGGAAGGCTGGCTTCAAGCCATCAATAACCACTTGGAAAATTTGTTAAAGAAAGCTAAAAAGGACAACAAGATTCAAAGGAGAATGGCCAAGCACTATCCCAAAAGAGAAATAAATACAAGGGAAAAACTCAAGGAAACAAATGAAACAAATTGAAGCCTTAACTCACCAAGAAGAGAAGAAGAAATTGGATTTACTTGCAAAGGCTTCATTCCAAGCCTAGCCACCTCACCAACACTCTCTCCACCAATTTTAAAGCCATTTGACCCATTTTTTCAAAATATGTCTTTTTCTATGTATTCTTGAACAAGTTCATATCAACAAATTGGTCACATGCATAGTGCCCTAGGCGTTGTGCACTTTTTTGAGGCATCCAATGGCCAAACAGAGACCACCATTGGATTTTGAATGATGAAGAAATGCACCCTGTTAATTTTCTAAGTTTTTTGGGACAATATGGTCAGTGAAAAGGGCAAAAAACACCCTAAAAATCATGTTTCTGCCCCTATTTTGGCCTAGGCACTATGCACAGCGTAGTCTTGGGAGAATGAAGTTTTAAAGGGAAAATAACCTTCATTTTGGAACATGAAGGCAGATCTAGAAACTAGACTTGAAGGTATTTCCAATAAGCTATCTTGGAGCCAATTTGGACACCTACAAGTTAGTCAAAATCAACCTTGAACAGGGAGGGCGCACTTGACACAACGAGGGTGCACTTGACAGAAAAATGGCGCACTTGACCATTCGCTGATTTTTTTGAAATTTCAATGTAATTTTGACTTTATCTGAGAGATTTATGTTTCCATCTATGTAATTGAGGATGGTAAATGTAATTATGTTATGGATAAGTTACCTAGGGGTAGATTCATTAGGTAAAATTTATCATTAAGTCAAATGAATCAGTTTGAATGTATTTAGGGAGGAGTTAGTTACAGCTCCCTATACTCCATCTTTCAGTTCAGATTTTTGTGGATCTCTTCCTCGCCTCATGGATTCGACCCCTTAGGATGAGTGAATTTTGTTTTGATGTTTATTTAGTCTCTTTCTTCACTCTTAGTAGTGGTTGGAATCAATTTGGATGATAGCTTATTGATCAAGGACCATTGTACTCAGTTTGGCTAGTTAATAAAGAAGAGTTGCAAATATTTTTTGGGATACATGTAGTATGATGTTTATCATTTTTTTTCCTTCAGTTCCATATGTTATAATGTGTTGTATTCATGTTCATTACATCTCTTTTGTATTATCTCTTTCAAGTTAATCGGCATAATACATGCTTGCTCATGCTCTATTTAGGGAAAGTTATCATAATTTGTCCATTTTCCTCCATTTAGGAAGAATACATCTCCTGTGATCTTCCTAGCTCCTCATTAGTCTTAAAACCATCTCATCTAAATAATTTTAAAGTGTTAAGCCTTATGCCTACCTTTCTCCATTGAATCTCTACAACCCTATCTCATTTGCCCTGACCAAGCTCCCTTGACTATACTTTCATCCAACAGCCCGACCAAAATCAATTATCAAAACCCCTTGAACTCACACCTAGCCTAAAATCCTAATCCATTCAACCTCCTAGGTTGTGTTTTGTGGAGAGAGCCCTCTTTGACTTGGTAGGGCTAGCTACCAAGTTAAAAGGTTGCCCCGCGACTACCTCCATTGCGATTTCTTCCTCGACCTTAGAAATATGGTGGAGTGATAATAGTAACAACATTTTTGGTTATAGTCTGGGAAGTCCCCTAATGACAAAGAATAGTGATGTCACTTGGAAATCACACCATAAAATTATCCTTTCTATATAATGATCAACACAACCAAGAATTGTTGGTTAGTAAAACCAAGAGTGTGTTTAAATACTCGTGTGAACATGAAAGTTTGTGTTTAAATACTCATGTGTGAAAATGAAAGTTTAAGGGTTTAGAACAATTAAAATTATAGAACTAGTGACTCCAAACCTTCATATCTTTTAGAAAATAAGGAATCAATATGTTGTGATATTTGATGGAATTGGTATCTCAACATTTTACTAGACTAATTCCTAGCTTAGATATGCTCAAAAGGGATGACAAATTGCAGCATGTTTATGTAGGGAAAAGTTCTGAAACCACTAGAAGTTGTCGATTATTAAAATTCTAGTTTTCAGTTGGATATAATGTAAAGGAGCCAAATAAATATTTCAGATTCTTTGTATTGGAAAGGTAGCATTAACAAGAAATCCTAGGATCAATAGAGCTTTGTTAACAGCTCCATGTTCAAAGATCAACAATAGGGGTATTTTTGTAGGATTTGTGTAAACATGTTATATATGTACTACAAAAACCCATTCTATACATAAATAAATCATACTATTCATATGCCAGTGTTGTACGCTTGAAATTATCTACCTCAACATCAGGGAAAACCACCTTGTCAGGAACTTAAAGCAACTCCTTTTTCATTTGGAGTGGTGGATCTAACTGAGATTATGGGACCTGTTACCCTTAATAAAATTATGGATTGTGGATGAGATATATATAAGGGTGAGACTAATGATGTAAATAGAACTTAAGTGTGAGAGAATAAATAAACTTAAACTATCTAACGCAAGAATTTTTATTTTTTTTTCTTCTTCTGTATATGTGACTTTTAGAAAGATCTCATATATAACATGGCAATATAGGTCAACAAATCATTTATGAGGTTAAAACATATAATGATAACTAATTTAATCAAATAGTTAATTAAATTAGTTGGTGTAGTTCTTTGCATATATAATATTTCGTTGTTTATGCATATACTTGTAAGATTGGAACCACACACATCAATAGTGATAAATGCCTGATTGTTTGCAAAAACATATATGAATAAACACAATTAAAATAACCATTAAACTCATAAACACATCAATAATACATAGATAATAGTACCCAATATATTTTGACTCTGTTCATGAGAAAAATAGTGGTGATTCATCTTTCTATTAGGATGACTTGAAGCTACAGTAGTGCAAACCAAAAGATCTCTTGCAAAAACTCAGAATCCCTTCTTCATCTCCATGAAGGGGATTTATAGTTTCTAATGAAAATAAAAATATAGTAAAGTATCACAAAACACTGGAGTGGTTTCAATAAACCATATTTAAAAGAAAGTAAAATACAATAATAGCTTTCAATTGTAACAACATGACTATGACTGAGATGAAGGTTGTTCTCTCATTTTCTGTCGAAGTTCACATATATCTGTCATTGATTTTAATTCGGGTGGATGATGAGGGTGGATGCACATCTATTTTGTAAATATTGCATCGTTGAGTGATGGAATGAGATGTGTAGTTATGTTGGAGAGACACCTCAACATGAGTCACTGACTGTGAGGTTTAACCAAATACTACCAATGGAATTCTAGGTCAGCTTTTGATAGATTCTTGATGCTTTCAGCCTTCTTTTTTGATAAATATTTCCATGATTTGGTTAACACTTTAACTTTTGGAAAAGTACCTTCAGGGAAGTCTTGGATCAAGTTTTCTTGTAGTAGACTATCATTGATATATTTAGTGATATTTCTGGAAATGTTCCAAGCACTGAAAATCACCATTTCTTCATGCTTTAGTTTGATTTCCCATTCATTGAAAATAATCTCCTTTTGTGATTCTTAAAATTCTTGGGAGATCAGTTGATCTCCTTGCAACATTATCTTGTCATAATATGTAATCGGAAATCTTCTCCTCGACCTCTTCATTGTATGTCCTCAACTCGGACAATTTATTCACTAATGAATCACTTGATTTGCATACGTCACTGATGGTGGCAAATTTCTGGGATAAATTGACTTGTTGTTGAGAAAGGAGAGTGTTTACTTCCCCTGCCTCTTTCTTAAATTAAATTATCTTAGAGTTCACTTTAAGATGCTCAATTTTTTGTTGAAATTCCTGGATTTGAGTGTCCATGATTTTCAAATCAGCCTCATGTTGAAGCTTCAAGTCATTGAAATTCTTATCAACTTTTGCAAGCTATGCTTGGCACTGTTGTTCAATGATTTTCTTTTCATTTTCCAAACCCTGTTATAGCTGCATGATTCTTTCTCTTCTAAGGAGTTGTTGTAATTAAGAAGCCTTGTTGATAGTAGTAGTAGCATATGCTCCTACAAACTACGAGAGCCTGCTGAGATCTCCTCTAGGGTCTGCTTGAGGGTCTTTCCAAACTACTTCAAAAGAGGCATTACCAGGGACTAAGGTCTGAGTTTGTTCAACTTTTATTCTTTTTCTCTGTCTTATAACAACAACTTTATGCTTAGGAATATAAAACACATGATTAGGAGGGATTTCTTAGATTTTCAAAATGACCTCAGAGGTCGGAAATACTGGGATAATTTCTAAATCATCAGTATCCAAAGATTTATCAGAAGCCCAAGTAATGAGCGAGGTATTACCTTTAACTTCAGGAGTCTGTGTAATATTTTCTTGCTCTGGAATCTTCAAATATTGAAGCTCTATTTTTGTATGGTTGGTTTAATTCTTCCCATATCTTATCAATTTTTCTTCATATTTGAGTCTCTTGAGTCGGTGCAGTGGATGAAGAAGTTATATCTTTAGTTAAAGATGTATCAGTATCTTTTGCTGAAGCAGACATGAATTTATCATGTTCTATATTTTGCTGAGGAATTCTCAACAAGTCCAAGGGAAAATGAGCTATACTTTTATTTTTATAGTGAATAAACTTAACCAATTCTTCAGGAATAAATTGTGTTTCTGCTAATTTCTCAACCTGTGCATAGGTAGAAGTTGTTTCAAATAAATCATCAAATTTGTCTAGTTCATGCATAAATTGTATAATTGTTTCTTGTGTTGTGACATTATTTGCAACTTCATTAGGATCATATTGTATTTTAGGCATAAATGGGAAATTTAAACATTGAATTTCTGGAATTTCAAGACGAGCATGCTTGAAATTTTTAAGGGAATAAACACCACAGGAAATAGGAAAGGTTGGCCACATCGTCTTTTTAGAATCTTTCAAAACCTTTGAAAAACCATTCCGAACAGTTTGGTAATCTATTTATTGGGCTAAAAGCTTATCAAGCACATAAAGGGGCAACACATGAGGGTGGGAAATACTACCAAAGATTTGAATATAAGTAAAGTATTCCTCTCTGAACCATTTCCCTATTAGTAATAAATCATTGTTAGCTTGAGGGGAAAGTCTAGGGGCCTTCTCATAAAATACAATTTGGTGAATAGGTAGCATAAATCCATGAGAAATTTTGTAGAAATGAAGCTGGAATTTAGATTTCCAGAGTATATCATGATAGATATGTATAGCCATATGGTATTCAATGGTCCATTTCCATCCCATTGATGTGAAATCAAAGGTAAAACAAACAATATCCATTATATAGGCACTCATGTAGAATGGGGGAACAATATTATGATTAGAACTATGCCTTTTCCTATAATTGAGGATTTGATTCCTATATTATCAAAAAATATAGTTCCCCAATCCATAATATGTCCATTTGAGGCAACATCAATTAATGATACCCAATAGACTGAGAATTTCTGGGTATTACGGTATTTGTATATTCTACACATCATGGTAGCTATATAAAAGAATGGTATAACAATGAAATACATACCCTTGTCTTCATGCTTGTGTTTGTTGGGATCTCTTCTCCATTGCCTGATAGGTTCTGACTGATCCTCATTTCCACTCATGAAGTTCTGCACAAATTGTTTTTTGTATTTATTCTGTTGCAGCAGAAAATTATACATTTTGTTTAAATATTCGTTGGTAAATGACCCAACGAATGTCTGCTTTGGAGTTAGAAAAAATCTCTCTTAAATACTCAAATTATCAATGACCCATTTAACCATGTCTGTATAAGGCAAGATCTTTGGCCGAGCTGCAATTCTGTATAAAAAATAATTTGCAACATTGTTCCAGGTAGACTCAGAGGTTGAGGTAGAATCATTAGTTATGGATTTTCTCTCTAATACCATGGGGTTTTCATCCTCGAAGAGCTTATACATAACTTCCCATGAGGAGGCCCCGACATCTGGAGTACATTTCGTATCTTAAAATAGCAGAAGCATTTCAATAGTCTCAGGTGGAGCAGGAGTCAGTTGTTGTTTCCCTGCAGATTTCCTCTTAGCTTTCATTGCCTTAGACGTTTCCATGGAGTTATGTTTATCAGGGATGGCATTCGAAGAGAAAACACGAGGATAAGTTGAAACATTCTTAATCACATAATTCCTTAGATAAAATAACCCAATTGATATCAAATCGTGCCTTTATGAGAAAAATCCAATGACATCAAGCTATGATAACCAAATCATTTAGAACTTTAGAATCATCAATTCCATGCATTTGGCCATTAAATGATGAAACATGGGTTCACATGGGATTTTGTACATGTCATCATAAGGTTGCATCTTTGAAATATGCGATATGTTTTCCTACTGATAGGCTTTAAAAATGTAGTGACTAAAAAACCTGAGTGGGAAGTGTTATCGGAGGTCTCGTATTGGAGGCTTTATATCAGGGTTTTAAAGGATTGATATCCGATAAGAAGTTTTGATATGGAAGTTGAGATATGGAAATTTCGATATAGAAAGGGGAGGTTTATCGTAGAATCGATGATATGGAATACCAGAGATCATAGGATTGGAATATCATAGGATTTATGTGGTTCACATATGAAAAATTCCAATATGGAAGCTCTGCAATGCCACGTGGAAATTTTGTGGGGCCAAGTCTTTTGATTATTATATTTAGAAAGGAGTGCTTAATTATTTTAGGCTTTAAAAATGACTGAAATTTTAATCGGAGGTTTTGTATCAAATATTTTCTTATGAGACCAACTAGAATCCTTAGAAATATTTCTGATAAAGTATTTATGATACATAATTTTGATTAAAAGCCTAAAGGTAGCTCATTTATGAATATTACATTGTGAGCCTAAACTCGAATATGGAGGTTCCGATAAGGAAATTCTCTCGTTTAGTCATATTTTTGGAGACTCAAAGCTTGAATTGTCTTATTTTATTTTAAAACTAAGGGATTTTATCTAAGGTTCAAAAGGGTCCCCATTATTTATTAGTCCTACTATTAACTTTAATGGGGGGGTTGTTGAGTACTACAAGAATTGGAAACACACTAGGTGAGGCAGTTATCTCTGTAATAATAGATGAAATTTAAACTTCTTAAAGAAAAATTAGAAACATAAAAATATTTTGAAATTTAGATTGATAAGGATAACTCCGAGTATCGAAGAACTCATTACTCTATAAAATTTTCGAAACTTGTTATAAATACAAATCTTTATTTTTTGTGTTAGTCAGTAATCAGTTATAAAAATAAAGTAGAAGACTATTGAAACTTAGCATATTAAAATAGACTAATTTGTCACTAGTATAGCCACTGTTATCAGCAGGTGTCCATAGCTTCGACATGGCTACCATTTAACAGAAAATGAAATAGTATCCCATCCACTTAAAGTAATATTATTAGAGGAATTGATTTTTATTTTAGAGTAACTTTGAAGCCACTATCCTGGCTTGGTGACCAAATGATGACAATGCCACTCACAAGATATAATCAAGTTGAAAAAGTTGGCTCTTGATGAGACCACTTGTCTTATAGTTATAGAACGACAAGCCATTATCTTGGTTTAGTGGCAAGTTATGATAATTTCAACATCATTAGCTTCCCATGATCTTGGTAAGTAGGCTCGTAATGAGACCTCGTATCCTCTAAGTTTTACATATTTTTTATTACACTAAAAAAATGTACTATTAGTGGATCGGGAGGTAAAACTACTCCTTAAGAGTTATGGATGAAAATTGGAGTCAAAAGATGCTAAAGTTTCTAAATAGTCCCCACTTTTTAAAGAAAAACTTTCATGACTAATCATAGGGCAAGTAGATTATTTTTTAAGTTTTAAGTTACGAGGTTGTACAATTGAATGGATAAGCAAGATTTCAAAGATTTATGATAAGTGTAAAAGTAAATTTCAATATTATAATTATTTTTTCCATACTCCTTCCTTAATCAGTCAAGCTTAAATAATGATGAGATACTTGCAACGGAACCAATGTGAAGTCAAAAGTATATTACATAACAACTAGGTCTAAAGACACCGATATGTGCATACGATTATCTACATATTTACAACAGAACGAGTGTTCTTTATGAAAAGTATTTTTTTAGGAATAATCAATTAATAGGAAGAGAATCCATATTTCCATGTATATCTTGTAAAATAAAGGTTGAAGAACCTATTTTCTCAATTATCTGAAATGGGCCAGGCCACAACTTTTGGAATTTAGTGTGTTTGCCTTTTTCTTCATGGGCCTTATCCCATTTCAGAACTAAATCTCCAATTTAAAAAAATTTGTTATTAACTAAACTTGAATCAAATGAAGACTTGAACAATTTTTTATGATGAGCATCAACTTGTTTGGCTTTGTCTCTCTCTTCTAATAACTTAAGGATTTGGGACATTCTTAATTGTAAAGAAGAATAAGGTTTTTCTTCAATAAATTGCACTAGTGCTAGCCTAGGGAAGGGAAAATTAGGAGGCATGATAACTTCTTTCCCATACACTAAATGAAATGGGGAAGTACCTATAGAGGTATTCTGAGTGATTCTATCAACCCATAAAGCAAACATTAAAGCTTTATGCCAATTTCTTTGATTTTGGTCAATTGTTCGTTTGATGATTCTTATGAGTTTTTTGTTGGTAGATTCTGCAAGACCATTCCCCTATGGGTAATAGTTTTCAAAATATTTTAGTTTGAATCCTCTTTTGAGAGAAAATTCGTTTATGGTGTTTCTGGAAAAATACGAGGCATTGTAAAAAATAAGGGCATGAGGAAGGCCAAACCTAGTGATAATGAATTTATTAATAAATTCAATAATTCTTTCAGAATTTTCCACCTTTAGAGGTATTTATTCCAACCATTTTATAAAGAAATTTGTAGCAGTAAATATGTATTTATGTTGTTTGGATGAGTGAGGAATGATGTCACCTATGATGTCCAAGCCCCATTGCTCAAAGGGTTGATCAATGTTAACCAGTTGCGAAGACAGGGTTGGTTTCTTTTGTCTCCCTGCAGCAGTTTGGAAAAATTTACATTTTTTGACATAAGCATGAGTTTTCTTAAATAAAGTTGGCCAACAATAACCAACATGCAAGATCTTATGAGCAGTGGTATCTCCACTCTTATTTCCACTAGGTGGCCCATTGTGTACCTCCTGCAATACCTTTCCTGCTTCAGGTTTTTCGAAACATCTTAATAGAACAAAATCATAATTATTTCTAAATAAAACATCATCAATGAGTTGGTATTGATTAGATTTCAGTCTTAGGGCTCTTTTTATCTTATAATTGAGTTCATATGGAGCATAACCATTTTTTAAATAAAAGATTAAATTAACATATTGAGATTTGATGTTGATGGAACGTACCTCTGTGAATTGGACATTAGTACCTGAATCTTCATTAGCCGATGTATCATGAGATCCAATAATCAATCTGCAAAAAAATTGACCTCTTACTATTTTAGCAGGTTTTATCTCTAGGTTATAATCCTGCAATGCAATGGCCCAATTAGCTCCTTTCTCCCATAATTCCTTTTGGATAAGAAAAATTGTTTGACTGCTGGGAAGGGGACAATTAATTTTTTATTATTTTTTAAGAGGAAAGGTCTAAAATGTTTAAACGAATTGAAAACTGCAAATTCTGGCTTTTCCACCTCTGGTAAATTTAACTCAACTCCCTGTAAGTTAGAACTAAAGAAATAAATAGGAGCTTCAACTTTTTCTTCATTAGGTTGTGTCAACACTGCTGCATAGGATTTTTCAGAAGAAAAATGTATATATCAAATTATTTAGAAAAAATAGGGGGTCACGAAGAAGGAGCATCTATAATTTCTTATTTTATTGATTCAAATGCTTCTTTTAAAACTTGTCCGCACTTGAAAATTGAATTCTTCTTGATCATGTTCTGTAAGGGTAAGACAATTTGTGAAAAGTTTGGGACAAACCTTTTGACAAAATTTATTTTCCGAAGGAAGGATTGCATTGATTTCTTATTGTGTGGTAAGGGGATTTCAGAGATTGCCTTAATTCACTCTGAATGTGGTGTTAAGCCTGTCTTCTGGATGTACAAGGATTTGATTATAAAATGAAAATCCATCTAGAAAATACATTAGCTTAGAGCCAACAACATATTGTATAATGTGTTCCATTGGGGGGCAGAGGAAAGTTATCCTTATCACATGCCTTATTCAAATTTCTAAAATCTATGCAAATGCAAATATCTCCATTCTTTTTTCTAATAGGTACACTATTTGAAACCGACTTAGAACTAACTAGAAAAATGATATTGACTTTAAGAAGCTTGTTTAACTCATTTTTTTATCTCATTTTCCAAGTTAGGATGAATCTTCCTAAGATTTTGTTGAATGGGTTTTGCATCTGGTAGCATGGGAATGGTATGGTGAATTATGGACACGTGTCATAGGTTTTGAGATCATCATAATTCCAAGCCTAATACATCCTTATATCCTCTAAGCGGATGAATGCAATAATACCTTTCATTAGATGTGAGTCTAAGGCCTAAATTGATATTATTATGTTTAAGATCAACCCCTAAGTTAACAAATTCAAATCTTAAAGTCTAACTTTGAAGTTTGCAATTTGTAACCCTTTTAAACCTATCTTTAAAATCATATAAATCTTCAATCTTAACTAAAGGCTTAGGTAAACAAGTTTCCTCAGTAAGTCTATTTAGCTACTTATCATGCTCATCTTCATTAATGATTTGATCGGAGTAAGATCCTTCGGACGTTAGAAAGCTTAGGATAGCATAATCATAATTGAACACACACCAACTGGTTATGCTGTCGGGAATGGAGTGGAGAATGGCACTAGAATTTTGTAACCTTGGGATAGGGGTTATGTTATATGTAGTAAAATGAGAGGTAATATTTTGAATCAAGGATTGGTAATGCTTGAGATGACTTGAAACACAATGAATGGTGTTTCTTACCTGTTTTATAACAATTTTAGAGTCACCAACATTAGAGAAATTTTGAGGTCTAAAATGGGCCTCCTAAGAAAAATGTACAACCAAAATAAAATTTATAAGAACCAATAGGATTCAAGATGATGATGTCAACCATGGGGGATGATTCACCATTTTTGGAGTAAAAAAGTAAAAATATTAAAAAATTATAAAATAATAAAACTACTTTTAGAACTCTTATTTTCAACATATCTCTCAAAGGTTTTACTCAAATTTTGAGTGGGAGTACCCTTTGGATGAAAAATTTAATTCATCATCCAAGGAGTACCCATGCTCCATACTTTCAATGGACCCTACTACACGAAAAATGAGAAATACATGAAAAACATGATTGCAATCACATTTTTCATGTATTTCTTATTTTTCATGTATCAAGGTCCATTGAAAGTATGCAACATGGGTACTCAGATGAAAAATCAATTTCTACATCCAACGAGTGTAGCCACTCGAAATTTGAGTAAACCCACGGGGAGATAAGTTGAAAATACAAGTTGAAAAGATAGTTTTTCTGCTTTCCCTCTAAAATTTGATGATATAATTTAATATTATTATATTATTTACATTATTATTTTATAATTTCCTTAGGATGCCCATTTTAGACCTCAAAATTATCCTAATGATATTTTGAGGTATTTCACATCAACGCTAATGAATTTTTGCAATCCATGTACTAATGCTTCATATTCAGCAATGTTGTTAGTGCATTCAAATTATAACCTATATGCAGGCATAGTCTTTTCTCCATCAAGGTTTATTAAGATGCAACGAGCTCCTACACCATCATTATTTTGACCCATCAAAATAAAGAGTCCAAAACACATTATCATGATTAATTACAGATGTATCTACAATATTAATACATTTAGATGAATATGTTTGAGAAAAAAATTCAATTTGGGAGGAAACATAATCAACTAAAAAGGGACAATTAAGTATTGTAAAATTTCCAAAGAAAGATTCCAAAAAATAATTCCCAAGAATATTGTTTGTAACAACTATTGGTTCGTTTTCCTCATCTAGATCAGTCACTGCATATTTCACATACTTTTCTCTGTCCACCCTGATTTGATTGGGTTTACCATTGTAGTAAAACCACATGTGAGACCAATTAGTTACAAAATAACCATGTGATTTTTTGGACAAATACCTACTTAGAATAAGACCATAGAATTCAGGAATGTCGACAACCAATATGTCTATTATTTGACAAACCTTAGAGTTAGAAGATATTATTGTCAAAACAGAGTTCATCTCTCCTAATACTTTTACCTTTGTTCGATCTAATTCGACAATTTGAATAACATATTTATGAGGTGAGATATTCAGTTTGAGACAAACTACATAGGGATTAATGTTAGATGATGCACTAGAATCCAATAAACAATTGTGAACATTCTTATTGAAAATTTGAAAGGTAAAAATAAAATGAGGTCTACAAGAATTTGATCTATCTCCAATCAGAATAGCATCATAAGAGTCAACCTTATCTTAAAGATCATTGGGAGGCTTTCCTTTCCCTTTTGATAATTTTGCAGTAATAGAAACATGTAAAGGGGATGTAGGAACTACATTCAATTCTTTGAGTAACAATTTCTTTTGTTTTTTTTTCTAAATATGGCTACTTATATTTTATAATATAAATCACAGATATACATTCATCATCCTCCAAAATTGTTGCGTTAGCCAATTTCATAGGAAATAGAAAGTTGAAAATTTCAAAAGAGGGGTTGCCCCAGAAGGGGAAAAGAGTCCAAGAAACTTGTCCATGTATTAGAGAAAATGATGCCCGTATAGAGAAACCAGCATTAAACTTCATTATGTTGTGTGTAAAAAAATTCAAGGGAACTAAACCAAAACTAGACCATAGCATAGAGAAGAAACAAGTGGGAACTAAGAGGTTAATCTGGTAGCTTCTTATCATCCTGCACCTACGGTTGAGGCAGAAATTTCTCGATGCGACACCTGTACTTGGACATATCATCCTTGAGCTTGGACACCTGGGTGTTCAACGATGGAGAGGAGGTCGAGCAGGCACCTATCTCAGAATCCTTGTCGTCTTCATCAAAGCTGCAGCTGCCATCACTGTTCGAGGCGTCCTTGGCTAACTTAACCGACAGAGCCACCATTTTGTGTGGAAGGTTGAGGGAGGCAGGAGACATGGTGTATTTACACATTCATTTCCTGGAGCGAGAGCCAAAGGGCCCAGAAGAGGCTTCAGGAAGGTGTGTGGAAAAGTGAGTGGAGAAGCTGTGAGGATCCAAAACCTCAGGTGCAGCCAGGTTAAGGGAAAAGTCCACAATTAGACCAGCCATGGCGTGAATGGGAGGACGGGATGGAAGGCCACGACCACCGCCTCTGCAACACCGCATGCAGTGGAGACGAGACATGGTTGAAGTAGAGCTCCAGGAATGCAAAGGAGGCGGAGGAGGAGGGAAGGCAGCGTGACAGAGAGCCGAACGGGCTGAGGGATGATGCAAGGCCTTGGAAGGAGCAGAAATGGAATAGGAGGAGACAAAACTAAGACTGAAAACCACATAAACGCTGAGGGAGAATGTCGGAGATGGAACACCATTGTCCATATATGGGAACGGGAGGAGTAATGTTGCACAGGGAGGAATGAATGCATAGAGGACGCAGTTAATATTCACTAGGTGCAGAGGATGCATCAGTTGGATCAAGGGTGGCGAAGTTAATATCACCCATGCCCCAATTTTTAATATCCACGTCAAGGCCATGTGCCTCCTCATGAAGAGGACGGATGCCTGACGACAATGCATCCAGGTGGCTGCTCGCTGGATGGCTAGTGAGCACCCGTATCCGGGGAAGAATTTTTGTCGTTTATTTAAATTAATAACCTCAAATAAATGTTAAATTTGACATTTTTCATGTCTTATATGATTTTATACTCTACGTTATCAGAGACTACCAAAGTTTTAGATGCAGAGGGAGTTTTGGAAGAAGTTGGAATAGGATGGAGAGGTATAAAAGATGAATTTTTAACTGTGGGTTTTTCTTTAGTTGGAGGAGTAGGGGACTTATGTTTTTGACTCAATGAAGGAGCATCGACAGGTCCATTACTTTTAGTGCTTATTGGCAGGGCTTATTCTTCCTCTTCATTCTCTAAATTGGTTAGAATGAAATCTCATAATCCATGTGCTTCAGCTAATTATTCCACTTGTGATTCTTCGGTGGATAAGGTTGATTCTTCTTCTTCTTCTTCTTGATCAGATTTTGCATTTGATATAATGGTGTGGGGTTGAGATTGCGATGGTTGGGTCTTTTTAAAGTAATGAAAAGGCCTTTTTGAGGATTCAACGACTTTTTTTTTAATCTATACCATTTCATTAGACATTGTTTTGAGGAAATTTTGCAATCCTTCCAAACTGAAAGGATATTTTTGAGATTTCTTTTTGGATTCATATTTGAAAGTTACTTTCTTGGTTTTCATTTCTTCGAGAACATTATTATTTTCCAAAGCAAGAATTCTCTTCTCCACAGATAGAGCTTCTTTCATATTCTTAAGAAAAGCTGTCTTATTAGCTCTATATACGAATATTGCAATATTAGAAGGAAGATCAGAGATATACCATTTGATCTGCACATCATCACCAGGTTTAGAAGTCTCGGGAATTTTATTTAACAATTAATTGGATTCATATTGGAAAGTAATAGCAACAGTTAAAGGGGATGTAGGAACTACATTCAATTCTTTGAGTAAGAATTTATGATGTTGCTTTAACTTACTAACATCATATAAATAAATGTTAGCTTTGCCCATTTTCATGTCTTCTACGATTTTATACTCTATGGTATCGGAGACTACCAAATTTTTATATGCAGAGGGAGTTTTGGAAGAAGTTGGAATAGGATCGAAAGGTATAAAAGCTGAATTTTTAATTGTGGGTTTTACTTTAGTTGGAGTAGGGGACTTCTGTTTTTCATTTGATGAAGGAGAATCAACATGTCCCTTACCTCTAGTGCTTATTGGCAGGGCTTCTTCTTCCTCTTAATTCTTTAAGCTGGTTAGAAGGAAATCCCATAATCCATGTGCTTCAGCTAATTCTTCCGCTTGTGATCCGTCATTGGATAAGGTTGATTCTTATTCTTCTTCATATTATCAGATTATGCATTTGATATAATGGTGGGGGTTTGAGATTGTTATGGTTGAGTCTTTTTAAAAGAATGGAAAGGCCTTTTTGAAGATTAAATGACTTGTTTTTTAATCTATACCATTCCATTAGGCATTGTTTTGAGGAAATTTTGTAATCCTTCCAAACTGAAAGGATATTTGGGAGATTTATTTTTCGATTCATATTTGAAAGTGACTTTCTTGGTTTTCATTTCTTCGAGAACATTATTCTTTTCCAAAGCAAGAATTATCTTCTCCAGAGATAGAGCTTCTTTCATATTCTCAATCAAAGCTAGCTTATTATCTCTATCTACAAATATTTCAATATTAGAAGGAAGAGCTGAGATATACCATTCAATTTGCACATCATCACGAGGTTTAGAAGTCTTAAGAATTTTATTTAACAATTTATTGAATCTAGAGTTAAAATCTTTGATCTTCTCATTTGGATTATCTTTAAGATTAGATAGATCATTAATTAAAGTAGTTGTTGTGCGATCATCTCCAAATTTTGTCAAAAATTATTATTCAAACATCTCGAAATAGCTAATTGAACTTGGTGTTAATGAGAAATACCATGACCTTGTGGATCCCTCAAAAGTATAAGGAAAAATTTTGACTACACTTGATCCTCTTCTACAACCCCATTAAGATTGATGGCCAACATGAAATTATGGAGGTGTTCTTCAACAACAGTCCATCATCAATATTATACTTTGCTAGCCATATCTTTGGATTTTTAGGTAGAGGATGTAGTGGTGGCGTCATTTGGACTGTCTCTGGGTTAGTCCAAGGTTTGTTTTCCATTTTGGGGTTTGTAGGAATATAGGAATATGTAGATGATCCAGAAGATGAAGATGATTGTGTGCATGAAGAAGTTGCCCCTATAGTGCTACTGATTATGATAACACTAGTTGATTGTGTCAGAGGAATGTGAATGGAAGGATTTATCGGATGATAAGAAGAAGATAGATAAGGATTTGAAGGATCGAATAAAGGATTGTGAGGTGGGGAAGATGATGTAATATCAATAGTGGAGGATTGAGTTTATGAGGTAAGGGTGTTTATTTGATGAGTAGGTAGTGGAAACTCAAAAGGAGTTATACCAAGTTTCTCACTCTGAGATCGGGTCAATACACGAGAAATTTGTAAGTATGATGATACACTTCCTTCATAGACTTCGGATTGAACTTGGATTTCTTCTAAAATATAATTCCTTCCAATGATTTGATCAAGGCTTGAAATTCAGGTGACTCTTGAGGTGATTGTGTAGAATTTTGACCGATTGACTTAAGAAGTGTGTTAGGATATTTTTTGGCTATTTCAACAACTTCAGATCCAGGAGTGGGAGATTTTGAATGGGATCTTGAAGTTGGAGGGGATTTTGAGGGAGATTGACTCCTTTGATGACATTTTTCTTTGGGATTAAACCTTGAATCCATCCACAGTCTTCAGGCTCTGCTTCTAGTGCCAAAAATTTTGTAGGATCAAAATTCTCTTCCTCAACATTAGGGAAAACCATCTTGTCAGGAACTCAAAGTAGCTCCTTTTCCATTTGGAGTGGTGGCGCTGACTGGGATTATGGGACCAATTTCCCTTGATAAATTTATTAATTGTAGATGAGATATATATAAGTGTAAGGCTAATGATGTAAATATAACTTAAGCGATAAATAATAAATAAACTTAAACAATCTAACCTGGGAAATATTTTTCTGGATATGTGACTTTTAGAAAGATCTCATATATATCATGAAAATATATATCATCAAATAATTTATGAGGTTAGAACATATAATGATAACTAATTTATTTAAATGGTTAATTAAGTTAGTTGGTGAAGTTCTTTGCACATATAAGATTTCATTGTTTATGAATATACTTGTAAGATTGCAACCACACACATCAATAGTGATAAATGTTTGATTGTTTGCAAAAGCATATATATGGATAAACACAATTAAAATAACCATTCAGCTTGTTGTATCTTAAGAGACAATTCCTTGGCTGTGGAAAGGAATCAATGCTTAAGACATTTTAAAAAATGTGTCACAGAAGTAATTATATCAGGTGGTCTTCGTTCAACCCCTTTGGGAACTAATTATTTAAAACCCTTAATAATATGGTATAATGAAAGACTATACAATGCTATTAGTTGCTGATATCTGAATGGAAAAGAATAATTGTAGAAGAAACTAAAAATGATATGTTGTAACACGGAATCTATCACTTTAAATTTTGAATGAATTTATGGAGAGAGAGGAAACTCAAAATAATCTGTTGTAAACACAGAATCTATTACTTTTAAGTTCCAGAGATAATTTGTGAAGGGAGAGGAGTTGGAGTGGAGCAGCGAAAATTAAGGTTAAATTTAACTCTTACTCATAGATGTAATTAAGATACTGGCAACTACTTTACTTCTTTTATTTCCAGGAAGAAGGAACACAAAATGGCACAGGAAAAACGAATCACCATCAATAGCTGCAGGAAACTTAATGCTTCTTTCATTAATTCCTCAGAAAAGTAAGTACCAAAGTTTTAGTCTTCCAGAGTTCCAAAACTTGGAACTTCTCTTCTTTCTTTTTGTCTTGCTCAAATACATCAAAAACAGTTCGTAACTACTAGAAATTATTGAAACTAATTCGACTACCTAAACTAGTAAAAAGTACTTATTACATTTCAATTGAGGACATCACTATAGCTCTGATCTTAACAAAAAAAGAAAAAAAATCAAAACTTGAAATATTATTATTTTTGTTGAATTTGATTTGTTGTTGATGCGTCTCCCTAAAGTGTTGATGTGTCTCCCTCACAGATCGGAAATCCTTGCCCTGTATTTCTTCCAGAGTTCAATATTTGTCTTTTTTGGTTGTTGTCATGTCTTTTCTGTTTCTGATGTTGTATTTGAAAAGTTCTGCAATAACGCATCTTTTCCCGACTCGACCGGCTGTTGTGTTTCCAACAGTGCCACCGTGTGCTCCCTTTGCCCAACTCAGCCTCTTCCTCTATGTATCAAACTATGTTATCATGTCTCCTTCTACTCGAATCTACCTCTTCTGCTCATGCCTGTCACGTTCCGTCTTCTCTTCTTCTTTGCTCTACTTTGGGTCACTTACTTGAGTCCACTGCCCGCGTTCATGTTTCTTCATAAAATAACACAACTAAGAATAATCTTGGACTTCAAATAAATTTAAATTAACCTTTGAATAATATTGTGTTCTCCTTTCCATCACATTGTGGCTTTCCATGGTGCTTCGTTATAAGCCTCCTCTTACCTCCGATGAAATTTCTCAAAGGAAAGGGCCGTACTTCCGGATTTGAAATCCTTTGCAGTTTAACTCTAAAACTACATTGCATCCGCCCCTTATCTCATTTCGACCTTTGACGTTTATAGCATATTCCTTAGCGCCATTCCTCCCGAGCTTGCAATGTGCGATAAAAGGTAGGGATGACGTCGCAAGTGGAGGTGGAGCTGATAGCAAATAACAAGTGGCGATATGAACCCTTGTCACACTTCACATTTCAGCCTTGATAGCATATTCCTTTGCACCTTTCCTCTTGAGATTGCGATTACGATTTGCGATATGCGGGCAGACCTTCCACATGCAGTTGTGATTAAGGCTCTGATCATTTTTCTGTACGTATATTTTCATGACTCTCCCCTGACTTGTGTGCAATTTTCTGAATACATCAATTAGCTCGATTATTGAACTGCTATACATGTGAATAAGCCTGACTCAACCCACCTTCACATCTCCGCAGATAATGTTAATACACCAACATATAAATCAAAAAATATTTTCGGTATACAAAAATTTTACATTTTTAACATATATGATTTTTTGGTGTTTTGAGAAATATTTCAAAAGTAAATTCAAATGAGCCACAACATCTGGCTCCACCTGGGGATAGTGAGTTTTCCATGAAAGCACTAAGAACTGCATATTAGTGCTATATCCATTGGGCATGGAGTCAAATATTTCTCGGTGACATATGTACAATGAGAAATCTAGTATTTACAATGGTGGAATGTTGACTTTCAATGCTCAAAATAATGCTTCAAATACTGCCCATTCACAGACATATGTAGATATTCCCCATCTAAATCTTCTAGGATGAAAGTATTGTTTGATCTGGCTTCCAAAATTCTATACGGACCGTACCAGAGAGGGTCAAACTTACCATGCTTTCCTTTATTCTCCCTTCTGGTGTCCCATCTTAATACTAAATCTCATTCTTGGAAGATGATTTCTTTTGTTTTTCTGTCAAATATGGACTTCATCTTTACCTGATAAGAAATCAAGTTATCATTTTTCTCTGTTTTCACTTGATTCAATCACTTTGTTCAATATTCTCACTAGAGCATTAGGCTCTCCCCAAGCTTATTTAAGGAAAGCAATCATTGGTTTGGCCAACTAAGTATGAAATAATGCCTGAGTTCCATAAACTAATTCATAGGGTGACATGCCAGTAGACCTCCTGGTGGTTACTCGGACTACCCAAAGATAAAACTTCAACTTTGAATCCCAGTCTTTCTAATTTTCAATGATTGTCTTCGTCAAAATCCTAACCAGGGTCTTGTTTGAAGATTTTGTCAACCCATTCCCTTGTGGATGATATGTTGTGGAATGTGACAAGATTACAATTTATGTTTGGCAGAAATTAATGAATCGAGAAGAATAAAATACCTGAGCATTTTCAGCTACAATATTGACTGGATAGCCAAACCTACTGAAGATATTCTCCTCCAGAAACTTCATCACCACTTGATCATTTTCTTTCTTGGTGGGGAGTGTTTCAACCCATTTTGTGAAGTAATCAGTGGTAGTTAGAATTCATTTGAATTTCCAATTTGATGGTGGATTGATCTCTCCAATAAAATCCAATCCCCAATGCCTGAAGGGTTCTTTTATGAATACAGGGATGATAGGCAATGGAGCAAGTTTTTTCTTCTTAGCAAACAACTAACATTTTTGAAAACTTCTGACCAATCTATATACATCTGCAAAGATGGTGGGCCAATAGAAACCTAACTTGAGGATTTTATGGGTTGTGACCTTCCAACTATAATGTCCTCCACATATAATTTCACGATATTCCTTGATAACCTCAATGGATTCACCTTCTGTTAAACATAACAGAAAAATACCAGGAGGATATTTCCACTACAACTTTGCTTCTACTATGACATATGGCTAAGATTTAAGCTTGAGAAATATGTATTTGGTTCTATTTAGTGACGATGGACAAGAAAATAAACACAGGTAATGGACAACATCTTTATACCAATCTAAACACAAAAATTTGTATTGAATACCTGTTTTGGGCTTATTCTGACCTTCTTCGTTGTCTGCTCCATCCACTGGTGCCAAGAGGTTAATTCCCAATGCTTGAAAAATTGTTTCTATTAGCAACTTTGCTAAACCCTATCTTTTTATTAACTTGGTGGGTTTAATGTCCAAATCATACTCCTAGATTTTAGCTATCCATTTCCCTCTTTTTCCTTCAAAATCACATTGAACCAACACCTCCTTTACAACAGAATTAGGTACATAAGCGGTTATTTGGGATTGTAACACATAAGTCCTGAAGGCTTTGAGTGATTTAACCAATGCATACACTTGTTTCTCCAAAATGTTATATTTGAACTTTGCATCTCTAATAACTTTGCTGAAGAATGCCACTGGCTGCTCCTGACTATCCTCATTTTTCTGCAATAACACAACAACAATAGTAGTGGGAGAAAAAAATGAAAATATTTGAAATACCTTTTGATAATCAGGACTTATTAGAATAAGAGCTTCCTGGAGTGCTTCTTTTAATAGGGAAAATGCTTCTCTTGCTTCTTTATCCCACCTCACTTCTGCAATTTTCCTCAACATGTCAGTTATATTTCTCACAATATCTACATAATTTGGTACAAATCTTATCAGAAAGTTTATTTTTCCCAAAAATATCTGAATATATTTCTTTCTTCTGGGTAAAGGAATGGTCTGAATTGCCTCCACCCTTGCTGGATCAATATTTACCCCTTGTTTTGAAACTATGTGACCTAGTAATTTACCTTCCTCCAAGGCAAACAAAGATTTTTTCGGATTTAGTGACAAACCATACTTCCTGCACTTTTTGAAAGTTCTTTGCAGATGTTCTAGGTGTTCATCATCTGATCCTGAAAAACAGTTACATCATCTAGATATATGACCACATACTTGTCTCCAGCAAATGATATGTCCATGGCCCTCTGAAAAGTTGCACCTGCATTCATAAGACCAAATGGCATCCTTGCATACATGAAGGTGCCCCAGGGGGTTGTGAAAGCTGTCTTTTTCTGATCTTCCTAGTCCACTTCTACTTGATTATATCCAGAGAATCCATCAACCATATACATCCTATAAGCTCCTGTCACCTTCTATAAGAAATAATCCATTTTAGGTAAAGGATAATTATCCTTTAGAGATGATCTATTCAAATTCTGGAAGTCCACACACAATCTTATCTCTCCATTTTTCTTCCTCACAAGAACCATATTAGAAACCCAATCTGAATATCTGAGAGGGACTATGATTTTTTCTTGCAGCAATTTCTTCACTTCCTTTTCAATTGGAACTAACAGTAATGGACTAATCTATCTGAGCTTGTGTCTGTGTTGTTTGATTCCTTCTTTCAATGAGATATTATGTTGTATTATGCTTTTATCATACGTTTTCAAGTGTTCATATGACCAAGAAAACACATCCATATACTATTTAAAAATATCGATATATCTTTCTTTATAATTTTTGGGAACACCTTTGAATAATTTCACTATTTTTGGCTCCTGCTGAGTTCCCAAATTATAATCTTCCATCTCTTCCTCTTGATGCATTTATTTTTAATTAATAGCAACATCATTTGAATAAAACAATCTCTCAAGAGGAACCAGAACTTTAGGGAGTACATTATCTTTCAACTAAATAATCTTCCGATCACCTATTGAATTTTTGAAATGTCTTACCTCTGTTTTCTGCTCTGTTTGTTCTTCTTCTTGATCTATCTCAACATCTTCAAAGTTTCCAATCATTGTCAAAAAATTATTTATTTTCTCATCGTCTTCAAACGCCTCCCAATGTTTCACATTATCAGGAATAGAGGGCTTGTGTCTAATTTCAATCTCATACCTTAACCTTGGATTCATAGGTGGCTTGAAGGTGCTAGCTACAACTGTTAAAGAATCTTCCAATTTATTCTCCTCCCTCGTAATAAAATGAAGATTGAAGGCTTCAAAATAGCTCTCTATCAGATCCCAAAATTCATTCCTATATGATCTTAATCTCGGATGCTTGGTCTGCCAATGATTTTTAATCTGTCTTATTATCAATTCAGAGTCACCAAAAATTGAAATAAAATAAACTCCCATTTGTTTAGTAACTTGAAGGCTAATGATCAAGGCCTCATACTCAACTACATTGTTTATCGAATCAACCTCTGACTTGAAAGAAAAAGGCACGAGGTTACCTTTTGGCGATCTCAACAAGAATCCAACTCCTGTGCCTTCCTTGGAGTAGGCACCATCAAAGTAGCATTTCCAAATATTTTTTGATTTAAATTCATTATTTACAACTGTTGAAGGGATCTGCTTCCCTGTGTCTTCAACAATTATGCATCTTCATGCAGCATGAAACGTGAAATATCTTCTGTTTATTGATTATAAATAGGGGAATTTATTGCATATTTCTTAGTAGTGGTCTTCGCGAACCTTGTTTCCTTGTACAATCTCCTCTCTTCCCCATTGAAAATAGGAATGATAGCATACGTGAAATATAACTTTAGAACACCTCCAAAATTTTCTCCCCAAGGTCTTGACAGGAGCATTTCAAACCTGACTGGAATGTTAGCAACAATTACACCCATCACTATACTCTTTGCTGGAATTTCTGCCAAAGAAACTACTACATATTTAATTAACCCAACAAATTTCACCCTTTTGGCATCAAAGGAATACAAATCCCTGTAAGGTTTGATAATCTACAAGTTTAGTTGCTTCATAACAGACAGTGGCATGATATTATGGGATGCACTTGAGTCCAACATAAAATTATGGAGAGTAAAATCATGAAGCAACAGAGAAATATAGAATGGTGGAACAGAAGGATCTACTTCTTCTAAATGAGGACCAAAGGTGACCACTCACTTTTCTTCTTGTAAGTTCACAACGTCACTTATATCTTCAATCTATGTGAGATTAATAAATTCTGAAATTTCTTTCTTGTAGACTGGTATTTTAGCTAATTCTAGAAGAGGTACCTGAATTTTTAGCTTCGCCAACTCTTTTCTTAAACTGAAAGCATGAGTTTGTTTAACATTCTTTTCAGGGTCTTCTTCACTTTTTCTAGAATTTTCTGCTTGTTCGGATACAAGAACAACTCTCTCTAAAATATTAGTATCAACTGATTTGCTCTGGGAAGGTTCACCTTGCTACACATATGTTCTATTAATTGAATTTACAAGTTGCTTCCCATTACTAACTTGTTTTACAGGGTCCTTTTGTCGTGGAGTCTCCATTGGAGGAGGAATAGAATCTTGTTGTTCACCTTCATTATCCTGCACTATAGATCTCTTTCTAGACCTTAAATCATAATTTTTATGTAAGTCAGCTTACATGAAATCTATGAATTTCCTACAGTATTCATCCATTTCATCTTGATCAAAAGATACTTCAGCTTCAGCATATTCTCCCTCACAATCTTCCTCTTCATCCTCTTCTATTGTGTATATAGCATATATTTGATCTTCAACTTCCTTTTGGTCATATTCTGCTGACTCTCCGCGTGCTGCTTCTACATACAATGGTGCTTGAACCAGGTCTTGATATTTTCTTTCCCTCTACAAAAATTTCAGGGATTGTCTTCTGAATTGAGGATTAAATCCTTCTTAGTTTTGTTGTACTTGTATTTAGGAGTTTTTACTTTCCAATTCCATCTTAGCTAGCTTATTTGACAAATTTTTTATCACCTTCATCATATCTTCAATTCTTTGATATTGTGATGATTCTTCTTTTTATTTCCCATTTTCTTTGACTGGTCGTTTCCCTTTCCCCTTCCTAGCTGCAATCATATTAGCTTCAATTTCTAAAGCGTATGTCTGTATATGCTCTAGAGTAGGGTATCTCCTTTCTCTAAGCATGAAACTAAAATCGGCCTCAAAATCCCCAACAAAAACCACATTTTCTCCAACAGGAGGGGGTGTCATTTCTACAGGTAAACTGTTATACAATTTATTGAATCTTTTGGTAAAATCTAATATATTCTCATCTAGTTTTCTTTTGATTGCATTGAATTCTGTTAGTGAATATCCATGGTCCATTTTTTCACCCCATCTCTGAGTAAATTGATTTTCCAGTTCTTCCCATGTATTAATAGAATATTTTGGAAATCCCTTAAACCACTTTCTAGCTTCTCCATCCAGAGACTAAACAAAAAGCTTCATTAAAACATCAAGATGTTCTACATTTAGATTTTCAGCAAAATTACAAAATGTAGGCAAGTGTTTTTTTGCAGTTATTTCATCTTCTGCAGTAAAACATGAGAGTAATTTAATATACTCTTAAGGAATCACATTCATTGGTTGTGCAAGGTTAAGTGGAGAATATTTTTTCAACAAAAAGGCTAGTGCTACCATGTTTGCACCTTGATTAAATATTCCTTAGTTAGATGCAGTCGATGAACCTGCTGCGAAAATGAATGGAGGTGGAGGTAAAACTGATATGGGAGTGGGTTAATGGACAATGGCATAGGGACTAACAACTAGATTTTTTTGAGCTTGAGTAAAAGTAAAAGAAACAAACTCAAAGGAGTGTTATTCCAACTTAGGTTCCTGAAAATAAATTGGTGTGAATCGTGAAGTACTTTAGAGATGTCTTCAAACAAAGGATTACTAGAACTACTACCAGGAGCAGACAGTGTAGGACTAGGTGTTGAGGAGGTTTTGGGTCTCCGAACCCTTTTAGAAACCAATCTTTCAGGGTCTGAAAAAGTAGGGACTTTCTGCTATGAGGTATCTGAACTTGTGTGACGGCTTTTATAAGCCAGAATTATGAGAATAATAAACACAACGAAATATTTCCTCGTCAATGAATAACCAAAGGAAATAATGTGAAAACCCCAAGGAAAATAAACATCGTCTCTTCGTCCCCCGCAACGACGCCAGAAAATGTTTTATCTTACGAGACAATTCCTTGGTCATGGAAAGGAATCCATGCTTAAGACATTTTTAAAAATGTGTCACAGAAGTAATTATATCAGTTTGCCTTTGTTCAATCCCTTTGGAAAATAATTATTTAAAACCCTTAGTAATCTGGTATAATGAAAGACTCTACAATGCCATTAACTGCTTATATCTAAATGGAAAAGAAGAATTATAGAAGAAAATCAAAATGATATGTTGTAACACAAAATATATCACTTTAAATTTCAGAATGAATTTATGGGGAGAGAGGAAAATCAAAATAATATGCCATAAACACAGAATCTATTAATTTTAAGTTCCAGAGATAATTTGTGAAGGGAGAGGAGTTGAAGTGGAGGAGCACAACTTAAGGTTATTTAAATCTTACTCAAAGATGTAATTAAGAGATCGATAACTACTTTACTTCACTTCATTCCAGGAAGAAGGAACACAAAAGGCACAGGAAAAATGAATCACCATCAACAATTGCAGGAAACTTGATGCTTCTTTCATTATTTCCTCAGAAAAGTAAGTACCAAAGTTTTAGTCTTCCAAAGGTCCAAAACTTAGAACCTCTCTTCTTTCTTTCTGTCTTGCTTAAACAAATCAAAAATAGTTCGTAACTGTTAGAACTTCTTGAAGCTACTTCGACTACCTAAACTGTTAAAACTACTTATTACATTGCAATTCAGGACATCACTATAGCTTCGATCTTAACAAAAAAAAAAACAAATTAAAACTTGAAATATTATTCTCTTTGGTGAATCTGATTTGTTGTTGTTGCATCTCCCTGAGAGATCGGACATCCTTGCCCTGCATTTCTTCTAGAGTTCAATATTTTCCTTTTTTTCTTGTTGTCATGTCTTTTTTGTTTCTAATGTGGTATTCGAACAGTTCTGCAATAACGCATCTTTTCCTAACTCCACCTGGCTATTGCATTTCCAACAGTGCCACCACGTGCTCCCTTTGCCCGAATATGCCTCTGCCTCTACGTTTCAAACCATGTTATCATGTCTCCTTTTGCCCAACTTTGCCTCTTCTGCTTCTGTCTGCCACATTCTGTCTTCTCTTCTCCTTTGCTCTGCGTTAACTTACCCGATTGCACTGCTCGCGTTCAAATTTCTTCATAAAGTAACGCAACTACAAATAATCCTCAACTTTAAATAGATTTAAATTAGCCTTTGAATGGTATTGTGTCTGCCTTTCCATCATATTTTGGCTTTCCATGCTGCTCCGTTATAAGCCTCCTCTTACCTCCGATGCGATTTCTCAAAGGAAAGGCCCTTACTTCTGGATTTGAAATCCTTTGTATTTTAACTCTGAAACTACATTGGATCCGCCCCTGATTGCATTTCAGCCTTCGATTTTTATAACATATTCCTTAGTGACATTCCTCCTGAGCTTGTGATGTGTGATGTGTGATAAAAGGTAGGGATGACATGGCAAGTGGAGGTGGGGCCGATCGCAAATCACAAGTGATGATATGAACCCTTGTCGCACTTCGAATTTCGGCCTTTATAACATATTCCTTAGCGCCATTCCTCCTGAGCTTGCAATTGAGATTTGTGATATGCGGGTAGATCTTCCACATGAAATTGCGATTAAGCCTCTGAACACTGTTCTGCACGTATATTTGCACGACTCGCCCCTAACTTGTGTGCAATTTTTTGAATGCATCAATTGGCCCGAGTCTTTAACTGCTTTGCACACGAATAAGCCCGACTCAACTCGTCTTCACATAATCGCACATAATGTTAATACACCAACATATAAATCAAAATTATTTTTCGGTATACAAAAATTTTACATTTTCTAACATATATGCTTTTTTGGTGTTCTAAGAAATATTTCAAAATTAAATTCAAATGAGCCACAACACAACTCATAAACACATCAATAATACATATATAGTAGTACCCGATATATTTTTACTATGCTCATGAGAAAAATACTGGTGATTCCACTTTCTATTAAGATGACTTGAATCTACAATAGTGCAAACCAAATTCTCTGTTGCAAAAAATTCAGAATCCCTTCTTAACATCCATGAAGGGGATTTTTAGTTTTTAATGAAAATACAAATATAGTAAAGTATCACAAAATACTGGAGTGGTTTCAAAAGAACATCCTTAAAATCAAGTATAATACAATAAAAGATTTCAGTTGTAACAACATGACTATGACTGAGATGAAGGTTTTTCTCCCATTTCCTTCCAAAGTTTACATATACATGTCATTGATTTTAATTCGGGTGGATGATGAGGATGGATGTGAATATATCCCATAAATATTGCATTGCTGAGTGCTGGAAAGAGATTTGAAATTGTGTTGGAGAGACACCTCAGCATGAGCCACTGTCTGTGAGGTTTAACCAAGAATTTCCAATGGAATTCTAGGTCAAATTTTGACAGATTCTTGATGCTTTCAACCTTTCTTTCGATAAATATTTCCATGATTTGGTTAACAATTTAACTTCTGGAAACATACCTTCAGGGAAATCTTGGATCAAATTTTATTTTAGTGGGCTATCACTGACAAATTTTGTGGGATTGTTGGAAATGTTTATGGCACTAAAAATCGCCATTTCTGCATGCTTTAGTTTGATGTTCCATTAATTGAAAACGATATCCTTTTGTGATTCTTCAATTCTTGGGAGATTATTTGATATCCCTACAATGCTATATTGTCATAATACATAATCAGAAGTCTTCTCCTCGACCTCTTCATAGTATATCCTTAACTCGGAAAATTGATTCACTAATGAATCACTTGATTTGCATAAGTCACTGTTAGTGGTCAATTTTTGGGAGAAAATGACTTCTTTTCTTTTTTTTCTGGGCAAGGAGAGTGTTTAGTTCTACTGCCTCTTTCTTAAATTCAGTTATCTGAGGGTTCACTTTCAATTTCTTAATATATTTTTGAAGTTCATGTATTTTAGTGTCCCTGCTTTTCAATTCAGCTTGATGTTGAAGCTTTATTTCATTGAAATTATTCTCAGGTTTTGCAAGCTATGATTGCCACTATTGTTCAATAATTTCCTTTTCATTTTCCAGATCCTGTTCTAGCTGCACAATTCTTTCATCTTTCTCTTTTAGGATTTGTTGTACTTCAAAATATTTTTTGATAGTAGTAGTATCATATGCTCCTGCGAACTACGAGAGCCTGCTGAGATCTCTTGTAGGGTATGTTTGAGGGTATTTCCAAAATACTTCAAAAGAGGCATTACGACGGACTAAGCCCTGGTTTTGTTCAACTTCCTTCTCTTTCTCCGTCTGTTGACCACAAATTTATGCTTAGGACTATAAAACACATCAAGAGGAAGGAGTTCTTCGATTTTTAAATGAACTCAGAGGTAGAAAATATTGGGATAATTTATAAATCATAAGTATCCAAACCTTTATCAAAAGCCTTAGTAGTGAGCAAGGTATTCCCTTTAGTTTTAGGAGTCTATGTAATATTTTCCTACTCTAGAGTCTTCAAATATTGAGGCTGTGTTGTTTGTATGGATTGGTTGAATTCTTCCCATATATTATCAACTTTGTTGCCTATTTTAATATCTTGAGTTTGTGCAATGGATGAATAATATATCTCTTTGGTTAGATATGTATTAGTATATGTTGCTGAAGAAGACAAAAGTTTATCATGTTTTGTATTTTGTTGAGGGATTCTCAACAAATCCAAGGGTAAATGGGATATTCTTTTATTCCTATATTGATTAAAATCAACCAATTGTTCAAGAGCAAGTTGTGTTGTTGCTAATTTCTCAACCTATGCATAGGTAGAAGTTGTTTCAAATAAATCATCAAACTTGTCAGGGTCATGCATAAACTGTCTAATCTTTGCCTGTGATGTGAAATTATTAGTAGTGTCATTAGGATCATATTATCTATTAGGCATAAATGGGAAATTTAAACATTGAATTTCTGCAATTTCAAGACCATCATGCTTGAAACTTTCAAGGCATAAACACCACAGGAAATAGGAAAGATTGGCCGCATCTTTTTTTTCACATATTTCAAAACCTTTGAAAGGTCATAAACGACAATTTGGTAAGCTATTTCTCAGGCTAAAAGCTTAGTCATGAACATAAATGGCGAACACATGAGGGTTGGAAAGACTACTAAAGATACGAATATAAGTAAAGGATTCTTCTCCAAATCCCTATTGGTAATAAATAATTGTTAGCTTAAGTGGAAAGTCTAGGGGCCTTCTGATAAAAGACAATTTGGTGGATAGGTAGCACAACTCCATGGAAACGTTTGTAGAAATGAGGCTGGAATTGAGATTCCATGAGTATTTCATGATAGACACGTATAGGTCTTCAATGGTCCATTTCCATCCCATTGATGTGAAATCAGAGGTAAAACAAACAACATCCATTATATAGGCACTCATGTCGCATGGGGGAAGAATATTATGAGAAAAAATATGATTTTTCCAATAATTGAGGATTTGGATTCCTATACTGTCAGATATTATAGTTCCCGAATCCATAATGTTTCCATTTGAGGCATCATCAATTAATTGTACCCACTCGACTGAGAATTTCTGGGTGGTATCCGTATATTCTACACATCGTGGAAACTACATAATATAATGGTATAGCAAGAGAAGAAATGGAATGCATACCCCTGTCTTTGTGCTTGTGTTTGTTGGTATCTCTTCTCCATTGCCTCATGGGTTCTGACTGATCCTCATTTTCACTCATGAATTTTTGCACAAAATGTTTTTCATATTTCTTTTGGTGTGCCAATACCTTATACATTTTGTCTAAATCTTCACCAGTAAATGACCCAATGATTGTTTGCTTTGGAGTTAGCCTAAAAATATCTTTGAAATACCCAAATTATCAATGAACCATTTAACCATGTCCATTTAAGGCAATATCTTTGGTTGGGATGCAATTCTGTGCAAAAAATAATTTGTGACATTGTTTCAGGTAGAATCAGAGGTTGAGGTAGAATCATCAGTTGTGGTTTTTCTCTCTGCTACCTTGGGGTTTTCATCCTCAAAGAGCTCATACATAGCTTCCCATGAGGAGGCCTTGACATCTCGAGTACATGTCGTATCTGAAAATAGCGGAATGATTTCAGTAGTTGCAGGTGGAGGAGTCGATTTTTTTTCCCTACGGATTTCTTCTTAGTTTTAGTTGCCTTAGACATTTACATGGAGTTATGTTTATCAGGGCTGGTTATGTTCTGTATTTTGTTGAGAAATTCTCAACAAATCCAAGGGTAAATGAGATATCCTTTTATTCCTATATTGATTAAACTTAACCAATTATTCAAGAATAAGTTGTGTTGTTGCTAATTTCTCAACCTGTGCATAGGTAGAAGTTGTTTTAAATAAATCATCAAACTTTTCTAGTTCATGCATAAACTGTATAATATTTTCCTGTGATATTACATTCTTGGTAGTATCATTAGGATCATATTATATATTAGGCATAAATGGGAAATTTAAACATTGAATTTCTACAATTTCAAGACTAGCATGCTTGAATTTTTTAGGGGCATACACACCACAGGAAATAGGAAAGGTTGGCCACATTGTCTCTTTAGCATCTTTCAAAACCTTTGAAAGGTCATTCCCAACAGTTTGGTAAGTTATTTCTCAGGCTAAAAGCTTAGTCAAGAACATAAATGAGCAACACATGAGGGTTGGAAAGAATACTAAACATATGGATATAACTAAAGGATTCCTCTCCAAACCATTTCCCTATTGGTAATAAATAATTGTTAGCTTGAGGGGAAAGTGTAGGAGCCTTCTCATCAAAGACAATTTGGTGGATAGGTAGCATAAATCCATGGAAAATTTTGTATAAATGAGGCTGGAATTGATATTCCGTGAGTATGTCATGATTGATACGTATAGGTCTTAAATGGTCAATTTCCATCCCATTGATGTGAAATCAGAGGCAAAGCAAACATCATCCATTATATAGGCACTCATGTATAATGGGGGAACAATATTTTAAGAAAAACTATGATTTTTCCTATAATCGAGGATTTGGATTCCTATTCTATCAAATAGTGTAGTTCCCCAATCCATAATGTATCCATATCAGGCATCATCAATTAATGGTACCCACTGGACTAATAATTTCTGGGTATTAGCGTATTCGTATATTCTACACATCATGGAAACTATATAATATAATGGTGTAGCAAGAGAAGAAATGGAATACATACCCTTGTCTTCGTGATTGTGTTTGTTGGTTTCTCTTCTCCATTGCCTCATGGGTTCTGATTGATCCTCATTTTCACTCATGAATTTGTGCACAAAATGTTTGTCTTATTTCTTTTGGTGCAACAACAACTTATACATTTTTTTTAAATATTCACCAGTAAATGACCCAATGGCTGTCTACTTTGGAGTTAGGCTAAAAATCTCTTTGAAATACTCAAATTGTTAATGACCCATTTAACCATGTCTCTATAAGGAAAGATCTTTGGCTGGAATGAAATTCTGTGTAAAAAAAAATTCACAACATTGGTTTAGGTAGAATAAGAGGTTGAGGTAGAATCATCAGTTGTGTTTTTTCTCTCTAGTACACTGGGGTTTTCATCCTCAAAGAGCTTATACATAGCTTCCCATGAGGAGGCCCTGGCATCTGGAGTACATGTTGTATATGAAAATAGCAGAAGGATTTCAATAGTCTCATGTGGAGGAGGAGTCGCTTGTTGTTGCCCTACGGATTTCTTCTTTGTTTTAGTTACCTTAGACATTTATGTGAAGTTATATTTATCAGGGCTGGCCTGTGAAGCGAAAACAAGAGGAGAAGTTGAAACTTTATTAATTGCAGAATTCCCTAGAGAAAATAATTCAATTCATATCAAATCACACCATTATGAGCAAAATCCAGTGACATCAAGCTATGATAACGAAAACATTTAGAACTTCAAAATCATCAATTAGATGCATTTGGCCATTAAATGATAAAACATGGGTTCACATGGGTTTTTTTACATTTCATCATATAAGAGGTTTTATATCATAGAATTCATAAGGTTTCATATTTGAAACATGAGATATGTTTTCCTTCCGAGAGGCTTTAAAAATGTAATGAATAAAATAATTGAGCGGGAAGTGTTATCAGAGGTCTTATATTAGAGGTTTTATATTAGGGTTTTAGAGGAGTGACATGCAATAAGAAGTTGCAATATGAAAGTTGCGATATGGAAGTTATGATATGTAAATGAGAGGTTTATCAGAGAATCGACAATAGGGAATATCAGAGATCAAAGGATTGGAACATCGAAGGATTTATGTGATGCACATATGAAAAGTTCTGATATGGAAGCTCCAAAATGCCACGTGAAAATATTGTGGCGAAAAGTATTTTGATTATTATATTCAGCAAGGAGTGCTTCATTATTTTAGGCTTTAAAAATAATTGAAATTTTAATCTGAGGTTTCGTATCAGAGATTTCTTTATGAGACCAGATAAAATCCTTCAAAATATTTCCGATAAGTATTTTTTACGAAAAGCCTAAAGGTAGCTCATTTAGGAATATTAAATTGTGAGCCTAAACTCCGATATGAAGGTCCCGATAAGGAAATTCTCTCATTTAGTCATATTTTTTTAGACTCAGAGCTTGAATTGTCTTATTTTATTTTAAAACTAAGGGATTTTATCTAAGGTTCAAACAAGTCCCCATTATTTATTAGTCCTACTATTAAATTTAATGGGGGGGAGGGAAAATTTTAAGGATGGATGTTTATCTTAAAGTTTATAAACTTGGCGAATCTTAGTAGTCCCCAATATGTAAACTGTAAACTTTTTATGTTATCTTTGTAAAAATATTTAGTTTTATAATCATTTTATATTATTATATATAAATTTTTGGCGATTTTTAGGGTACAATAATTTTATACTACAAGATTTTGGCGAATCAATTTTAAAAAAAATGGAAATTGGCGAATATTTTTTTTTGGAAAAAGCATGGAAAATTAGCCCACCTGCGAATATTAGCCCCTAAAAGTTTCCCTTGGGGGGGAGGTTGTTGAGTACTACAACAATTAGTTAGAACAAAATTAAAATAATGTTAATAGAATAATATTATATAAAGAGTATTTGAAAATATATATATATATAGAATGTATGACTGCATGTATTGAAATATATTTGGCCAAGATTGGATTATTGATCTGCTCTACAATGGGGATGGGTACCAATAACCCCAATGGGAAAGACTCGACTAACGCTAGGGTGAGAGGCAGTACAAGGCTCATTAGCTCACTCCCTGGTGTGTTGATCACCAAATGATCTATCTGTTGCTAAGCTACAAAGAGTGTTGAAATAGGTTGGAGGTAACCAATTTGACAAGGCAGGGTCTAGAAGAAACCTTTAGGCTAAACACCTAACCGATATAAAGAGTTGAAAACCTATGCTTAAGATATCATATGCAAGTGAATAAATATCTCGCCAAATCCCAGAAAATGCAGTCGTATTTTCCCCTAATGTTGTTGTAGATGGGAGTCAGGATAGTTGAAAATGAAATGCTCCTCATTTTCCACCTCCTGCAAATAACATAATTAGAAACCTGAGACTCACATGAAATTTCCTTTACTTATACAGATGTTGTTGATCCTTTTTAAAATATATTGTGTTATATAATATAAAAGTTGACGACTCATAGCCATATCTCAATTCTAAAACCATACACCTCCAATTTAATGCAAAACCTAGGGGCATAATCAAGTTGAATCAATCCAAGATGAACTAAAAAGTATCATTCTATGACTAGTGTCAATACTAATAGCATCCATACAGAGTTGCTTTCTAAAGGATTCTTGAAAATGCACTGAATTAAATGGGATTGTTTTAACAGGTTGGTATAGGTTGGATCCATCAAAAGTCTATAGAGAAGCATAGAAACTAGCTTGAAGTATGAGTCCATTATAAAACCATGTGTGCTAATTGTAGCCTCCACTTTAAAAACTTGAATTTTTTTACTTGGTCACCTTGAATTTGGTACATTCATTAGAAACTTGCATGCCAATTCCAATTCCATTATTTTGGAGCATAATGATTAGAATATTATAAGCGAGAGTGTTTGCTACCAGACCATTTTTCAACATTTCCGCATATAGATTCAGGTCATCCCAAATGGTTTGTTCTTTCCAGTAACCCATTGTTAGGATGGTATAGGTAAAGACATTAGGCTTCAAATCACATTCAATCAATATTTCTATAGAGGTGGATAGCATTTTACAAATTTCCCTCTTTGCACTATCCATAAATCAAAGTGGTGTAAGTAAAAATATTAGGCTTACAAAAATGGTGATTTATTTGTTCCTCTAATGAGTTTTCATTATTTATTGTGAAAATGGGTGAGTAAATTGTCATTATTTCTCTAAAAACTCCATTTTCTCATCCACTTTTCCTTCCTTTCAAAGCCCATTGATTAGAGAACTTAGGGTAAAAACATTGGGCATAAGACCCTTTCCTACCATTTTGTCCTGTAACTTGAAATCCTCTTGCATGTTACCATCCTTGCAATATCCATCAATCAAAGAAGTGTAAGCACCAATACCAATCATGAAGCCTTTAACCAACATTTCATTATACAACTCTAAAGCCTTTTCCATTTTACCTTCCTTGCAATGGTCGTCAATGTAGAAAAAGTAACATCGGGTACTAACCCATTCTCCACCGTTTGCACACAATATCCCAAATATTTCTCAAATTTTCCCTGTTTGAAAATCCCATGTAATAGTGTATTCTATGTGACACAATTTAGAACCAGGCCTCTTTCATGCATTTCACACAATATATGTTCTACTTATTTGATTTTATCTTCTACACAAAACCTTTGATGAGTGAACTGTAAGTAAAAACATCATGCATGAGACTCATCACGAGAATTTCCAAACACAACATAAGTGCTTCCTAAAAATTCCCAGTATTGTCGTGACCATCAATTAGGATATTGTAAATAACAATATTAGGTGTTATAATTTTCCAACCATTTTGAAAAACAATTTTTTTTCTTCCTCCATATTTCTCTCACAATTCCCATCAATCAAAGTACAATATATAACAACATTCAACTTGCTGCCTTTTTGCACCATCTCATCATAAATCTTAAGGGCTTCCTTCATATTAGCCCTTTTGTTGTATCCATCCATCATATCATTGTATGTAATAGATTAGGAGCCATAGATTAAGAGCCACATCAAGGACCCACATTGTTCTAGACATGTCACTTTCTTCCTACATCATTTCTTCCTTGCATATATCAGAGATGAGAATGCTATAAGTAATAATAGTGAATAATACTATGATCAATATTCTTCATTTTCATTTCATCAAATAATTCAAAGGATTTTTGTAACTTACCTTCCATGCAACTAGCATTAATTAAGGTCTTATAAGTATAAACATTAGGATGAAGGCCACTGGAAATGATCTACTCATACACACTCCAAACCAAGTCTACTCTATCCATTTTGAGAAATGCACATAGAAGGGTGTTACAGGCTTGAACCATAGGCATGAATCTTCAACACTACATCCTATAGAATACATCAATGACGTCCTCGAATAAACCCTTTTGAGCACATGCGAGAACCTAAGGTTTCCAGAATGGGGTCAAAGAATGAATTTTCAAACCTAATGAGACTTTGAAGCTTACCACCCATGTATAGATATGGGGGTATGAGGCCCATGAGCTTATCAAACATGATGTAGAGGGCCAACAACTTGCCATCTGTCCCAAGCCAGTGGGGAATCATACTCGTGACGTTGTTTTCCCAAAGATTCATCACCTCAAGGTCTGATAGACCACCGATGGGATCAACGATTTCACCATGGAGACTCTTATAGAAAAAATTCAAGAGAGTGGGTAAAACTAGGTTCTTAAATTCCAGTCATCTCATTGAATGAAACACCCAGTGACTTCAAGTTTCTCAAATTGTCAAGCTGGGGAAGAAAGGGGCTCGATAAGGTGTTCAACTAGAGGAAGAGCGAGTCGAGTGAGATCATATTGCCTAGCTATGTCAGAATTGAACATGTGAGCCTGCAGTTAGACATGTCAAGTTGGATGAGCTTCGTTAAGTTCCCAAGCTGAGGTGTGATCCCGTAGGAATAGTTTTTTTAGTGGCTGATGAAGGGGTATCCGAGCTTTACGAGTTTTCCAACCTCCGATGGGTGAGGTATTTTTCATTGAGGCTAATGTAGTGGAGGCTCGTCGGGTTGTGGGGTAGGATGATGAAAATTGAAATATGTGATTTGCCAAATTTTCCTACCCGAACCCCACAAAAGAAGACCTTCACTGTAATTATTTTTTAATAATTTTTTTTAAATATACATTTTATTAAATTTAAAACAATTTTGGTAAAATATATATTTTTTTAAATAATTTTATCTATTTATTGAGTATTTATCTTAAAATATTTGTTTAAAGGTTATTCACATTTTGGAGCTTGACCCATTATGCCACTTACAGTTGGAGAAATTTACCTCTAAACCTATTTAGGATTAGATAAGTAGTTTGGTTTGGACATTGTCCATTTTTTTTTATTGTTGGTCCCTCTAACCTTTTCATATATGTGAATTAAAAATTATTTTCGTTAATCATATTTGATAAATATGAAATCTAGAGAAAATTTGTTTTTTTTCACTTCTTTTTATTTTCACTTTTCTCTTTTGTCTTGAGCACTAGGTATGTTATGTAATTGTAATCTACATGTTGAAATTTAAGATTTTCCTACGAATATAATGAATTCTAGGGTTTGGGAGGAACACCAAGGGAACTTTCTCTTTTTATTCTTGTGAGAGAAGAGTAGAGATTTGTGTTATTGGCAACCCTAATAATAATTGGAATGCTTAATGTAGAGACAATATAGGAAAAATATTTTTTTTTCTCTTGTACACCTGTGAGATGCAAATCTATATACCAAAGTGAAATTTTGTATTTGTATGACTCCTAGTTGTATCTATTTGGTGGAGTAACTAGCTTTAATTGGGAGTGAATCGTAGCTTCAAGGAAATTTTTTGTTAGGGTTTGTTATTTATAGTTGATGCACTAGTAAGGTGATTTGTAAATGTTTGGCTTATGGATTGTTAATTTCATCATCATAATTCTCCACAAAAATAGATAATTCCTTTTGAAACTAATCAAAAATAGGTATACAAGATAATATCACCATCTCTTGTTTCGTTCACTAGTCAGCCGCTTGCTTCAATAGACATAGCTTTATTCAATGGATGCTCTCCAAATCTATTCTCAAGTTGCATGTTCTCTCCACACATTAAATGGAAGATATGTGGGATTGATGTAGCTATACTTCAATAATAAATAAGTGAATAATGAATGACTACTACAATGTTGTAGTGTATAGTACTAGAATTAATTTAAATGATGTGTACACATACAAACCCAACACAAAATAATAAACACCTAACAATAAGTAATTGCAAGATTGGTTGTAGATTGTGGTTAAATAATGAACCAATAATCAATGTTACAAACATCATTTTGGTGAAAATATCATCGAGAGTTTGGAAAATGAAATACTGGAAACATTAGGAAAACAATGCCAAATATCGAAATTTAATATATATATATATATATTAAAAGTAAAAAAAAATCATGGATGGGAGATATTTTTATTTTCTCGCAAGAATATTGTGATATATAAGAGGATATTGTGATATTTTTTGGAAATATTCTCATTTCCACTAAGAAAAAAAGAAAAAAAGAAAATAACAATAACATCACAGTGTTTGCAACATTGCAAAGAATACGTAGTCATTTCCAACACTCAAGAACTTGCTTAAGCTAGTGAAGAAAGCTAGGATTATAGTACATAGCTCTATTATACTGCTCATAGTTTACATTGAATGCAAAAATCGATTAAAACAAAAAATATATCAATTACACAAGGCCGTTAACACAATGGGACAACAAAGATTTTATTTTTTACTTTGCAAATCTAAATGTAAAAAGAAGGTTATGGTAGATTTTTACTAAGCATGAAATAAATTACAAAAATTTGAGCTATAAAAAATTTGTTGTACTACTACTTAGTGGTAGGAAATTTGTAGATGGCCATGGTTCAACAATAATCTCAATTCAATACTAAAAAACCAAAAAGAAAGCTTGGAGAGTCAAGATCAAAGGAAAAAATCAGATGTACAACAAGCTTATGCAACAACATTATGCCAAAGGAAACTCCAATTCAACTCTTATCTTACATATTGTAGTACAGGCACAGGTATTCTTAGATATTTCATTGAAAGAAGATTCAACTCAGTGAAGAAGAATATTGAAGGGAATTGAATCTTTTGGGGACCAAAAACCTGCAAATGGGGAGGTGTGATTTAGATTGGTTCTTCACCAAAAATCTCTTTGTAAATAACTTAAGATTACCAAACTAGCGTTGTCTAATTGGAGATATATTTTACTTTGATGAAAAATAATTCCTTAAGGAAAATGCAATAAACATAGTAAACATAATTTTCAAGTCTAACTAGCACGGTTAAATTTTATGGGTTTCATTTTGTAAGGAAACCAATGTTCAAAACTTTTGGTAGTTGGGAGGAGACATCAAAAAAATAACTTCATATTAAGGGTTGGTGTGTCCAAGGATGGGTGAAATCCCTAAGTCATTTTAATGACTTAGATGCCCCTAGATCATAAGCCCACATGCTAATCTCGCAATTTGCAAAAACATTAGCAAACAAAAAAAAATGTAATAAGAAAAAAAATAATGGCAATGATAATACATATTAAGAATAATAAATAAATAATGAAAGGTCAAAGACACAGCTCTTATCTTGTGACTAATCAATGTGTATAAGTTCATTATCACATAGGTAATTGTCATCGTCATTCATCACTTCATACATCAATATTTATATTTCTTTGTATATCAAATTGAACTTAAAAATCAATTTTAACTTCTACTGCATTGCCAAAAATAGGAACTTATAACATATTTAGTCCCTTAATGCTTGATTACATATATAATGTACTAATTTTTTATTCTTTTCTAAGTAATTTGTTAGCTCTCATACCACACAATAAAACAACACCCTGCACCTAACCTCCTAGGCTACCGTTAGGGAGGTTGGGGTTGTAAATTTTTCATTTTTCTTACTAAGCTCAAAACTGTTTTTTGAGGCTGCCATTTCATTTTCTCTTTGATAACTTTTGAGCGATATAAATTTGATAATTCTAGTCTATAAAGGTTGAAGCTAATGGCCATAACCCTCAAATATAGGTAATAATGCATATTTTCAATAATTGTTTATGTACCTTTTCAAATATAGAGAAGAAACTTATCAAATAAGGGCACATTCCAATGTCTCAATAAAGAAATTATGTAATTGTCAAGTTTCCTTCCCACAGAGACAAAATTTATTATAAAACACATATTTGAAGGATCAAGGATTATTCACAAAATATGAAACTATTATTGAGGGATAATCTAAATGTGGTGTCAATGAAGGCACACAATCACACTTCCAAAATATATCATCAATCAAAGTTCTCTTGTTAAAAAAATAAGTTGATAAGTTGGTTAAAATATAAATTAAAATCCTCTAATTTCTTCATAAACCCATTGCTTCCATCTCTCTTGGCACAATTAGAATTATCCCTAGTGGAAATATACATAAGTGCTACTTCCATCACCTTTAATCCCATAGTAAGTCATTTTAGAGTTTCGATAAAGAAGCTTTGTAACTCATAATCTTACATAACATCTTTATCTAATGCATTGTAAGACTTATATCCTAGCTACCACTAGAAGCTTCCATTATGTCTATAAATTATATTTTTATAAATAATTTTTTCTTTCGTGGAAGGTTTTTGACTTTTGTCAGTGTGGTCCTTGGGTGTTTATACGTTGCTACATATTATCAAACCTTTGAATGCAAGATTCTTCTCTTTTTTTTAAAGATATATCGTCTTCTAGATCATATCACTTCTTATTTAGGTGGAAGACCATGCTTTTTGTAGATTTTATATTTTTAAAAGGTTTCTTTGTGATCATATGGTCAGATCAAGATCTACAAAGCGACACTACTTTCTCAAAATATCTCCTGATTTTTAGGATATTGGTAAAAGCTCCATTTTTTTTTTAATAAGAGGTTCTGCTTTGGTTGAGTAAAACATGATTTTATTCTACTATGGTGGAAATCTAAAGATTCAAATGCCACTCATTACAAGAGGCCTCAAGACCACATTTTCAAGTTTTTGAGAGTCTTATTACTTGTGAAGTCTCGTTAGGGATCTCTTAAGAGACAATTAGAAAAATTTACTAGGTTTTTTCAATCCTTAAATTTTCATAGAAGATATTTAAAAGAAAAATGAAAAAAAAATCAATTTGAAGTGTGAAGTTTTTTATCCAATAAATTATTAAACTATAATTGTTGTAAGAAGAAATAAAACTTGTTATGATATTATGGTTGAATCAAGGATCGTAGAGATCATTAATCCCTATAATTATCATAATTAGAAAAGAAAAATGAAACATCTTTTATAATCCAAGGGGTTGTGGAAAATGTTAAGTGAAAACCAACCCATTTTTACAAAAGAAGTTCAATAAATAAGATGAATCCATGGCGTTGTTTAGGTTGCATGTTTTAGATAGCCTACTATTTAGTATTGAATAATGTATCACTCCAAAAAAAAAATTGGATAAGTTATATTTTGTATTTGGAAAGGTCGATGAATTCCATGCTTTAGATTTGGAAGCTATATTATCAACGCTGGTACATGATGAGCGTGAATCTATTGAGAACTACCTTGCATAATTCAGGTTATTGGTGTCCCAAGTAAAATCACATGTCATAGAGAAAAAATAATCATAATGCATTTTTTCATTCTTATCAAAGTTAAAGAGTCCTTTCCAGGTTTTATCATCCACATTTTATTCAACAATGGATTCCATTGGAGATTCATTTAAAATTCCAAGCTTCAATACATTTTTTGATGGTTTCATAGAAGAACAATCTAAGATTAAAAAACTATATGTTTTATCTATCTCGTCAAATTAGTCTCTCATAGTCCATACCTCCAAAGGTTAGCATAAGTATTGCTCCCAATAAAATAATTATTTTTCTCAAGCTCGTGAGATTCCCTCCAAGGCTATGCAAAATACCATGTCTCGGTATTCATATTCCAAGACTAATAGATCCTCCTCTAAGACAAAGAAGAAGAAGAAAATATATGAAACATGTACTTATGTGGTAATTTGGGCATACTGAAGCACAATGTTAGGAAAATTTGTAAGGTGTAGATGATGCCACTTTGAAGCACAATATTTCAATAGGAAAATGACATGATTCATCATCTCAAGCTATAGGAAAATATACAGATCAATAAATACTTGATTCAAGAGCATCACATCATATGACTCCTTGTCAAAATTTGCTTCCTTCTACATTCCATCACAACATTTCACAAATTTTCATTGGAGACTCTACTCAACTTGAGGTTTTGGGGTTAGGTACCATGTAGTTGAACTATGGCTGCATTAACAATGTATTCCTAGTCTTTGAGATCTTTTAAAAAATAGTATCTATCAGATCTATCTTTCCGACGATGGGGAATAGTTGACTTTTCTCCAAGTCAAGTAGCTATTAAAGAACTACATGATCCAATAGTTGTTGCTATTATACATGTATCATGCCTTTAGATTGTACCTTTTTTTAGCTTTCAACCTTCCTCAAATTCTTCTTTCATAGCTCATGTTGATTCCTTGAATGGGATTTGGCAGCAAACAATTAGCCATCTAAATTATAGATATCTGCAACAAATATTCAGTCAAGTTTTGGTTTATGATCTTTCAATACTGATGGGGTGTGTGTAGGTTTCTCTCTTGTAAAACAACACCAATATCCCTTTCCTAAAGGGAAAGATTCAAGGGAAACAACACATTTTGATTTCGTACATAGTGATTAAATATCATTTCCAACTCCTTTTCAAGGGCCAAGTGTGCACTAACTTTTATGCATGATTTATCATGACACTCTTTGGTGTAATTCCTCAAGTAAAAATGTGAATTATTTGTCCAACGTTCATCAAATTTAAAGCTTTCATTGAGAAACAATCATCATGATCCATTAAGAAGCTAATCACTAACAATAGGGGGGAATATGTCAATAAGGCATTTCAATTTTTTTGTAGAGAACAAGTAATTCCTCATCAACAATCTTTTCCTTACACCCCTCACCAAAATGTTGTTGTTGAAAGGAAGAACCAAGGACTTAAGGACATGGAAACTTGCATAATGCAGTCCAAGAACATGGTAACTTCCTTCTAGGTGAAGAAGTTAAATGTGCTAGTTATATTCAAAATAGGATGCCTCATAAGGGAGTTCAACATATGACTCTGGTGGAATCTTGGACACATGAGATGCTTGATGTCTCTTCTTTCAGGGTATTTGAAAGTACTACTTGGGTATTAATTCAAGATGAAAAGTGCAAATCCATAGAAAACCAGAGTCAAGAATTGATATTTGTTGGTCATTGTAAGGACATGAAGGCTTATCACTCTTTGATACTATCTCCAAGGAAGTGTTGTTCTGAAGAGATGTTCGTTTTGATGAGAAAAACAGTCTAGGATCCTCTTCTTCTCCTTCCTCAACTCTTACTACTAATAATGGTTCTAATCATGGTGATACTTTTGTGTATCTGGAAGATGAAGAAAGTTATGTTGAATGTTCTCAACCAGAAGAAAATATACCAAAAACACCATCAGAAGCTGAGCAATCAAATAAGGACTAGCCTGTTATAAACAAATCCTTGAGGAGGAGCCCTCACAAAATATAATAGCTAGATAGATATGGCTATGAAGCAATTGATTCAATTATATAGCCTTTAATTAGTCACGAACATGTAATTAAAAGTATTATAAAACATCAATAATATCATTCTCACACGTCGTTGTTGATATGTGAAGTAACATAGTGTTATATTAATTTTAAAATGACATAAAGTAATTAAAATAAAAAAGAAATCGTATATTTTCATTTTGTTTGTGCCTAAAGATGTATAATTTTTATTACTTTTTAGAAATATTTCAATACATGATTTAGATAAATTAAATAAATTATTTGAATATCCATGTTTACACACACACACACACACACACATGCACCATAATAAAAGTAAAAAAAACTAAGTCTTTCGTAATAAGAGTAATAAGACACAGATTTATAATTTATTTAATTCATAATATAATATTAATATATGACACTAAATAAATAATAATAATAAATTCAATGTGGGTTTGAAACAAAATATTTCAATACAAGTTAAGTAATATTGACATATATTTAAAAATATATTAATAATGTTCAAAAAGATATTTTAATGTAAACAATGTGATTTATAAATGAAATGTTACACACACACACACACACACACACACACACACACACACATATATATCATTATGATTAAAACATTAAAAGTGGTTTTACTATTCTACATTTTTGCCATTTTTCATGTATAGGTGTGTATATAACAATAGTATACATCCTTTTTAATTACATACTTAATAGAGGAATCATATATTTTCAAATGCAAAATTTTTGAAGTTTTTTCACTCAAAAATACGTTTGTACCTTAAGAGATTGATTTGATTCATTTTAGCTTTTGATAGATCCGTGATTAAGATGGATCTATACTAGCAAAATATAATTTACTAATTATAAGTTAAGTTTAAGAGTTAAGTAAACACTAATAAAAATTAACTATTAAACAATGTTAAGGCTAACCATAATATTAATCATTAATCAAAATTAATATTAATCATAACTTATTCACTAATCAAGCTTAACCATTAATTAATCATATAGCATTATAAGCTACAAGATACTACCATATTCATGCAAAGTGTAGATATATAACTAGCATACACATACCTTATAAATATGATAATTAATAAATATAAGACTGAATTATAAATATCTATGAAATAAATTAATATAAATTAATAATTTTGGGAAGAAAGCAATGCAAAAATCTTAAGTACATGAAACCATAGTTACCAAATTCGGTTGAATATTTCGAAAAAAAAACGCTAATTTGATTCAATTTGGTGATTAATAAATTTAATTTAATTCAATATGGTATTTCATGGCACTCCATTTTCTATGATTGAAGAGGCCCCTACAAAACCTAAACGGACAATTATTTTCCATCCATCTGTAAGCAGAACTAATTGTATTGGAATATGTTGATTTATTTTAAATGGAGACATATTTGTTGTCCTGAAAAAAATATGTAGTGGAATATGTTGATTTCTTTGAAATGGCAACATAATTGGTCAGATTATAGGAGAGGATGATTTAACTAATAAAATATTATAAGATGTATATATCGTAGTGAAAATCGTTGGCAACACATCTTAATCGCCAGCCCCAACCAACACACTATAACTGTCTATTGTGCACTTGAAAAGAAAATTGGTTCATTCTATTGATGTCGACTTTGGCCCCTTTATATTTATTTTACAACCTCCTTTCCTAGAATGCTATTGGGGTTTTTTATCTTTATCTTTTTAAATTTTATTGAGTTTTTAATGTAAATGCCCAATTGCATTGGTATTCATGTATATGTCATTATCTTCATTACACTTAAAATAATCCATCATTAGTTTAAAAACCAAAATAATCCATAAAAAAAAATACCCCTCTTCTTCAATGGTGTGGATTGTGGAATAATAAGTAAGTTTTAGTTGAGGTTGAGGTTGTTCATTTACATTAAAGGATATAGTTTTGTATGTCTATGTTTCTATGAAATCTATACATCATTACACACAAAAACAATTATCTAATTGACAATAGCAAGCATCTTAAGCTACAAAAATTAAGAGAGAAAACAATTTATCTAGGGACTATGTGTTGACATAAAACAATTTTCTAATATTTTGAAAAATTACATCTTTTAGTATTTACAAGGAATATATACCTCAGGAAAAAATGAAATGGTGGAGCTTATAGCAGTATGGTCATGGGATTCTGGGCCACATAGGGTCCGAGTTTAGTTTGGTGTTTGGTAGAGTAAACATCTGGGTGTATTAAGAGTATGTATTCCTAAGAGAGTAGGCTGGGAATGGAAAATGGATTTGGAATTCTTATAAGAAATTAATATTCAATGAAGAGGTAGATGCATATGATTCTAATGCTAGAGGTTGATTTAGTTTCATATATATAGTTGTCTCGAATGGTATATTTCTTTTTCTTGGGTTTATTGGTGGTTGGGAAGTCAAGGTATTCCTGATTAGGTGATTGTCGATTGGTCCTGGTCATGCATCTTCAAGGTTATGGTGTTGGTTGATGTTTTTGGGGAAATGATGCTATTGAATAATCTTGAATCTTGTTTTCCATAATCTGAGAGTGGCCCTTGGAGGATGATGGAATATATGGTTAGCTATCTTTTTGGTGTCATTTTTCAAAGCGAGAAACTCTCTTTTGAATTTTTCCCAGTGCCAATGTTATGCAGTTTAGAAGAGTTGTTTTGGGGGTTTCGCTTGATCATCAAATTTTCATTGAATCATGGAAATTGATGTTTCTCATGAATATTGATGCTGCTCAAGGTATGGTTTTCTGAGGCCTGAGTATCTCTTTAGTATTTTGTCTATCGTTATTGATTCGAATTTGAATCCTAGAGTGTTTATGCTACGGGTTAGTGCTTTCCACTTAGCCGTTTTGATTGATGATCTCTTTCTTGAGGCGATTACTTTCCTTTCAAAAATTTATTTTCCCATGGTTCGTGAGATAATTAGATTTTTTATCTTCGAACCTTTATTTTTGTGGTTGTCACAATAAATGGAAGTTATTCCTCCCAGCTGGCTCAATTATGGAGTCTAGATTTGAAGATTGTCTAGGTTTTTTTTTCTCTTTTTAGGTTTCTCGTCAGTCGGTCGATTTTTTTTTTCTTAATATATCTAATAGTGGTTGAATAGAAATATTCATATGTTGTTTTAAACGAGTGTTATTTCTATCTTTGGTGGCATTGTGCATTGAGGACATGTGATTTTTTTTTTTAAACCATGGTGAATCGGTAATTCTTTGGACTAATCTAGGGGATGTCCAGGATCAACCCTTGTGGCTACCTTATAACAATAAGAGTATATCCAACAACCTGCAAGCCATATATATCATATCTTATCATTTAGCAAGATTTGAGACTCACAGATAAGGGGAATCTACTCCTTGAGCTGAGATCATAGAAAGCCATATACTCAATGAGATTTGAACTATAATCTCATTCGATTCACCCAAAAAAAATTACTATTAAACCACATGATATTGGTGGTTATGTAGTCTATGTGATGTGGGGTATATTTCTGGCTATTTTTTTTGGGATCAAGGCCATAATTGTTTCTTTCTATCGATATTTTTTGGGATGCTCCTATCACATCAGGGTAGGTTTTCGTAAGGCTGAGGATAGGAAAAATTTATTGTTCAACTTTATATTCTCACCATATAATGGTTTTTGGCTCGTTTGTGGTGGTCCCACTTTTCCATTGAGTTCGTTGGAGTGTGGTTGGAGTGTATAGTTTATACTTTCTTTGGAAATGGCAAAAGAAAGGGTCTGTATGATAGAATCCTCCCCAGAGTTGGAGGAGTTGATAGAGGTCACAATTTTGGCATAGGAAAGTGCAAAATATTTTTATAACAAAATTCCAGTTGATGTGTCGTCAAGAAGAGGTGTGAGGAAAGCCTATTTTGGCCAACCTAGATATTGGTGACAGGTTTTTGGTTCGCAAAGACAATTTTAACGTGGGATAGAGAAATATTTCTCTAAGGTGGAACGCTATTAAGACCTTAGACAAAGTTCAGAGCCTAGTTTTTGGGTGGATATTTTGTAGGACAAGATAGAAGGTCTGAAGAAGAGGGTGCTTGTAGGCAGGTGGGAATTTTAAAAGATTAAAGGGATAAAATGAATGGGTGGGTGCATAAAAGTTGTGTTGAGATTCAACAAGATGATGAGATTAGTTAAAAGAGTCACCTTCACTAAGTGGGCCCGCAGGCTATTTTTGGCGCAAAGTCTATTTTTCGACATGTCGATCATATTCTATGAGTTGCAGGATGCTATTTGTGGATGTTTGGTCAAGTTGGAAAAATAGATGGAATTCTATTTTTAGACATTTTGGGCAGAGTCTATTTTAGACTGCCAGTCTAAAAATAGATATGTCGAATATTATTAGCTCTTAATAATATTTGGACTCTAAACAACAACTTATTCTCTTGGAGCACTTCAATTCAGTGCACAGATGTGGCACAACAGGTGACAGAAGGAGTTACGCTATTCCTAAGGATTTACTGGAGCTATTGCATGGAGGACTCAGTTAGAACTCAAGTGGCAGAGTTATGACACAGTTGGAAGGAGTAGTTATAGAGCTTTATTTAGTTTAACTCATTTAGACTCAGTTGAGCTAGTTGTATAGAGTCTAGCTGATTGATACACTAGTGAGAGTGGAGTGAATTAATTAGTTAATTAATTCACAAATAATAACCCATTAATCAACTGAACAATACATCAATTAACTACAGTGCATGGCAGTTTCAGTGGAGACCAGTGGAGAGATAGGTGAAAGGGAAAGATAGACTATCAGTTGTGACTATAGTGATGCATTGATTGCATCCAACACTCAGTAGAGATGCCAATGAGGATTGCGTGAGAAAGGCTGGAGAAATTTGAAATCATTCAGAGCCATTCTTCAGCAGGGATTGCGGAGTAGAGGCAAGCTAGCAGGTGGCAAAGATCGGTGCATGGATTTGCAAGATCGGGCTTGATTAGTGTGTAGCAATTGTATTGTACTGAGAACTTGATATGATCAGCTTTGTATGAGGATTGTTACATGATCTCTATGACATATATTATATACATATAGTTGGGGTTTTCAGCTTCAGGCTTTCCCGTTAAACGACTGTGTTAATGTGTGTGAATTTTTATTGTTTCATGTGTGCATTGCAATCTTGATTTAATTTCCGCAAATGATCAATGGTGGAATAAGTTCTATATTTTACATGAAGTTAAAATAGTGTGAGATCAGGAGAATATTGGACATATAACACATAAGTTATATAATTTCTACATGGTATCAGAGCAGTATTGATCATTGGAGGAGATTGCAATTATTGAAGCAGTTGAGTTTTGTGCTGGTGGAATTCGAATTTGCTGCAGTGTTTTCTTGGTGTTGAAGTTGAGAATTCATTGAAATTTCTTTCAAAATATTGCGATTGGAGTATTCCCTTGATGGGAGCTCAAATTATATAGCATGGAAGGACAGGATGGAGGTGATGCTGGATGATAATGGGTTGAAGGAGTTCATAGATGTTGATATTCCGAAACCTGCTTCTAGCGATGCAATCGCACTTGACACATGGCAAAAGAAGGTAGCAAAGTGTCAAAGGATTATGTTGGAAGGTGTGAAGGACCATATTGTGTCCAGCCTTCACTGGAAAGCCACTCCATTCTTAATGTGGAAGGCTTTTACAGATTTTTTCCAAAGCAGAAGTGACCAGAGGAAGTTGGCGCTTAAAGACAAACTTAGAAAAATAAAAATGGAGAAAGGCGACAGTATACCAAAATACCTCACAAAGTTTTTCCACTGCAAGGATAAGCTGGGAAGTGTGGGGGTTACTGTTGATGAAGAAGACATGGTGAGATTCGCTCTCCTTGGGCTTCCGAAGAGTTGGCATAGTCACGAAGACTCTGTCAATGGACGGGAGAAACTGCCAGGATGGGAGTGACTTTGATCAGATCTTGTGGAGGAGGAGATAAGGCGGGGTACCAGGGATGGATCTTCATCGAAGAATGAAGATGAAGAAAATTTTACTTTTGCTGCCAAAGCAAGGAAAGGGAAGGGGAAGAAAAATCCTTCTCAATCCAGTGCGAAAGGCAAGAAGCATGATTTGTCCAAGTTGAAGTGTTTTCATTGTCACCAGCACGGGCATTTTGACACTAACTGTCCACAGAAGAAGAAGAATAAGCAGGCTGCTGGATCTGCAGCTGGAGAGGCCTTAGCCTCGTAGTTTGAGCTGGATTTTTCTTTGATCACATGCTTGGTTTCAAGTGTGATGGGATCGGTGTAGTTTATTCATAGTGGTGCGTCTTTCCATATGACCGGAGACAAATATTTGTTTAGTGATCTGGAGGAAAAGGATCTTGGAGTGCACATCGAGATGGGCGATGATGGTAGATACAGTGCGACTGGTATCGGGACCATTTCCTTTGAGAGGGAGTCTAGTAAACCTTTCATCTTGAAGGATGTCATGCATGTTCCAGGATTGAAGAATAATTTTACCTCCATGGCAATGTTGGAAGACAAGGGTTATGATGTTGTTTTTAGCGACGGAAAAGCCTTCCTGCGCCATAAAACAACTCGTCAAACTAGGAGAATAGGGATTCAAGTTAAGAATATTTATCAATTGCAGGTAGATGGCTGTGCTGCAATGGCAGGCAAAGCAGAAGGATTGGTTAGTCGAGATGAGGGCGAATTGTGGCACAGGAGATTAGGCCATCTTCACCATGGCGCTTTGAAAATTTTGCAGTAGATTTCTACCGGGCTTCCCAAAGGTACACTTGCACAGTCAGATCAGTGCAAGGGATGTACTTTGGGAAAAGTTATGAAGACCACTTTTCATGAGAAGGATAGTCGTGCTTCAATGATCCTTGAGAGAATTCACACAGACGTGTGTGGACCTTTCTTAGTTTCTTCAACAACAAAGCACAGGTATTATGTGATATTTTTTGATGACTTTTCTCGCAAGTGCTGGATCTTCTTCATGCAGAAGAAGAGCGAGACATACTCAAAGTTCTGTGAGTTCAAGGCGTTGGTTGAGAAAGAATCGAGGAAGCAAGTGAAATATCTAAGGAGCGATAATGGTGGTGAATACATCTCTAGCGAATTCAAAGAATTTTGTAGCAAAGAAGGAATTCAAAGAGAACTCATAGCGCCTCATAACCCACAACAAAATGGGGTCGCGGAGAGAAAGAACATAACGATCATGGGTGTTGCACGGGTGATGTTGCATGATCAGGGCCTTCCCATACACTTGTGGGCTGAGGCATGCAACACTGCATTTTATGTGAAAAACCGTTGTCCTCATAGAGTACTTGGCATGAGTACACCCGAAGAGGCGTTTTCTAGTAAGAAGCCTGATATTTCTCATTTGAAGATTTTTGGCTCACCTGTTTACATTCATGTGATGAAGGATCCCAGGAAGAAGTTGGAGCTGACCACAGAGGTTGGGATATTTGTGGGTTACACAGAAACACCCCAAAATTATTGTGTGTATTTTCCAGATAGTCGGATGACTGTCGTTCGATGGGATATCAAATTTCATGAGGAGAAAGCCATGAAGTTGTCACTTGAGAGGGAGCTACACTTGAATGTAGAGGAAGAGCTATTTGTTCCTAAAGATGAGCCTCAAGATGTGGATCAACCACAAGAGGAGGTTCATGGAGTGGAAGAAACCACTCATGCAACGCTAAACATTAGAGGGCGGAAGCGCACTACAGAAGCTGAGCGACTGAATCTTGATGCAGTGCAGAATGTAGGAGTTCATACATCACAGTGCAGACAGAGACAGTCACCTGACCGATTTACTGGATACATGGCTCTGATGAGCAAGTGTATCGTGACGGAGCCATCCTCTTTCGAGGAAGCTGTGGAGGATCCCGCATGGGTAGATGCCATGGTGGAAGAGTATGATTCGATTGTCAGAAACAGGGCATGGGAGATTGCCCCAAGGCCGGAAGGGAAATCAGTGGTAGGTTCGAGATGGATCTACAAAGTGAAGCAAGCTACTGATGGGAGCGTTGAGAAGTATAAGGCAAGATTTGTTGCCCAGGGCTTCTCACAGATCGAGGGGATCGACTATGAAGAAACCTTTGCACCTATTGCAAGGTATTCTTCCATATGGACCATCCTTGCTCTCTCAGTGCAGATGGGTTGGCACATTCATCAGATGGATGTGAAGAATGCATTCCTCAATAGAATCATTGAGGAGGAGGTGTACATTGAGCAGCCTGAAGGATTCAAAATATTCAACAGCGAGTCGCATGTGTTCAGGCTCAAAAGAGCGTTGTATGGGCTGAAACAAGCACCTCGTGCTTGGTACACATGGATAGACAGTTATTTCACTGGACTTGGTTGCGCCAAGAGTGAGGGGGATTCAAACCTATATCAGATTGTGGTGGAGGGTAAGCTTTTGATCATTGTGATTTATGTAGATGATTTAATACTAACGAGTGATGAATTGTTGATACACTCATGCAAGGTAGTTCTTGCAAAGGAGTTCGAGATGAAGGACTTGGGCCTCCTTCATTATTTCCTGGGATTGGAAATTTGGCAGTGGAAAGGTGAACTGTTTGTGTCTCAAGGAAAGTACACCCGGGAGATACTGGAGAAGTTTCACATGTAAGGCTGCAAGCTTATCGACACTCCTCTTCCTGGTGGTTGGAGGAAAGAGGATGCTACATCGACAGAGGTAGTGGATGCCACTGTTTATCGACAGTTGGTTGGTTCGCTCATGTATTTAGTCAATACAAGACCGGACATATGCTATGCGGTGAACCAACTTTCACAAGCTATGGTTAAGCCTACCAAGCTCTTTTGGAAGGCAGGAAAGCATGTCCTGAGGTATCTCAGGGGCACAAATGGGTATGGATTGTGGTATAGATAGTCGGATGAGGTGAAGCTGCATGGCTTCACGGATCTGCCGAATTGAAGCCAATGGGACGAAGAAGCATCTGGAGGATTTTCGAGTATCGTATCAACCTTCAGTTTCTTGATACAATGAGGAAACAAGATAGCCCTTAGTTGAGCGGAGGCAGAAATTGCATGGCAGCAAGTTTGGCTACATGCGAGGCTATATGGATGAGGAAGATCCTGGTCAGTTTGTTCGATTCTCATTTAGATCCTACTGTGATATATTGTGATAATCAGAGTTGCATTAAACTCTCGGTTAATCTAGTATTTCATGATAGATCTAAACATATTGACATCTAGTACCATCATATTAGAGATTGTGTGTAGCGAGGATCATGTTTCTTTCTTACATTCCTACGGAGGATCAGGATGCAGATATTCTGACGAAGGCGCTCACCAGGAGAAAATTCGAATACCATAGAGATAGGATCGGGGTAGTAGATAATCCCTATCTTGTTGAGAGGGAGTGTTGAGACTCAACAAGATGATGAGCTTAGTGAAAAGAGTCGCCTTCACTAAGTGGGCCTGCAGGCTATTTTTGGCGCAAAGTCTATTTTTAGACTATATCTATTTTTAGACATGTTGATCATATTCTATGAGTTGCAGGATGCTATTTGTGGATGGTTGGTCAAGCTAGAAAAATAGATGTACTTCCATTTTTAGACATTTTGGGCGGAGTCTATTTTTAGACTGCCAGTCTAAAAATAGATATGTCAAATATTATTAACTCTTAATAATAGTTAATAATATTTGGACTCTAAACAATAAATTATTCTCTTGGAGCACTTCAGTTCAGAGCACAGATGTGGCACAACAGCTGACAGAAGGAATTACGCTATTCCTAAGGGTTTACTCAAGATATTGCATGGAGGACTCAGTTAGAACTCAAGTGGCAAAGTTATGACACAGTTGGAAGGAGTAGTTATGCAGTTGTATTTAGTTTAACTTAGTTAGACTCAGTTGAGCTAGTTGTATCTAGTCTAACTGATTGATACACTAGTGAGAGTGGAGTGAATTAATTAGTTAATTAATTCACAAATAATAACTCATTAATCAACTGAAAAATACATCAGTTAACTACAGTGCATGGTAGTTTTAGTGGAGACCAGTGGAGAGATAGGTGAAAGGGAAAGATAGACTATTAGTTGTGACTATAGTGATGCATTGATTGCATCCAACACTCAGTGGAGATGCCAATGAGGATTGCTTGAGAAAGGCTGGAGAAATTTGAACTCATTCAGAGTCATTCTTCAGCAAGGATTGCACAGTAGAGGCAGGCTAGCAGGTGGCAAAGATAGGTGCATGGATTTGCAAGATTGGGCTTGATTAGTGTGTATCGATTGTATTGTACTGAGAGCTTGATATGATCAGCTTTGTATGAGGATTTTTACATGATCTCTATGACATTAGGGGAATTTTGAGGTCTAAAATGGGCCTCCTAAGGAAATAATAAAATAATAGCTAAGGTTTATAATATCAATCCCTTAGGTTTTTTTATCTAAGGGTTCATATTCCTACGGTACAATATTACTCACAGGGTTTACAATATTAATTGTTGGGTTGAATGTATATTCCTCGGGTTTATAATGAAGGTCAAACATGATCTATAATACTATATTAGAGTTGATCAAATAATAGGTTGGTGAACCGTGTTGAACAACCATGGTCACATTGTGAAAAGGATTGTCTTCGGGTCAACCATGGTCAACCGTGGTCTAATATCACATCGTCAACCATGGTCCAATGTCACATTGTTACAAATATTGTCTCAATATGAAAATCAACCATTATAAACTGTCGTCAGCCATGTTTATTTTGGGGTTTATAATATTTATATTGGGATTTATATATCTTTGATTTATAATATTAGTTGGGTTAATAATAATTATCAACCATTTTCCAATGTTACATTATTAATCTAAAAACAATCTAATTTTAAAAATAAATAAAATTATTATAATATTTATCTTAAATATTATAATAATAGTTTAAATATTTAATACTAGTTTTTTTTATATCATAAAATTATCATTGTTATTAATATTATTGGTATTATTATTGTATAATTATCATTATATGATTATAAAATTTATAATTAAAATCTTAATTAAAATTATAATTTTGATTATAATTACGAATATATAAACAATTATAGCTAGATTTTTTATTTATTGTAATTTTAATTGTAATTTTAAATTTAATAATAATTATCAAATTTTAAATTTATTAATTATTATTATTAATAATGATGATGATGGGCTAGTTATATTTTTGGGTTATTTTATATTTATATTCTTATTTTTTACCGTTTTTTAACATTTTTAAATTTTCTTGGATTTTGACCGTTGCTTCTCTCTTCCTGGTATAAATGTGAAAGTCAGATCAGCCAATCTTCATTATCCTGATGATGAACTACAGTTGGTAGTTCGAAATGCATCGGTTCCTAAATTTATTATGTGATTTCCCGGAAGATTTATAATTAAAATGTTATGGGTCACAGAAGCTTGCACTCTCAATGATGATGATGGTTATTAACATCCACTAAGACCAATGTGGTCTATCATACCTCAAGAAAAGAGAAAAAAAAAGAGAGTCTAATTTTCATTCTTCAAAATCTTGTTTATGTTATTAAGGAGATGGGAAAGAAGTGCTCGAAGATCGCTAAGTTGGGTTGGCTTAATAATTCAAGAAGATTGGAGGTGTGTCTAATGATAGGGAATTAAGAGCGGGTGTGGGAAAGAGCCGAGTAGTCTAAAAGGAAGTGCTTTTCATCGTCCACCTTCTTAGTATCACAAACTTGACAGATTTTATCGTCCCGGGGAGTCTTGGGATTAGACCGTCACCCGGTCTCACTTCGAAGCTCATGAGAATTAGTTCTTATCCTCATATGTTCATTTTCTTCTTAGTGCTGGTTAACATATAGAGATAATTCTGGTTATCAAGGGTGGGGTTGATCACCTCCTTTTAATATCTTAGCTTTTGTTTACTCTCCAGCTCCTTATCATCCCACATCTTGTTCCTAAAATTGGAGGTAATAGTATCATTGATACTATCCTTGCTTCCATGAGGACCTCCTCCTTAATCCCCCAAAGGTTGAGCCAAGACTGGGCATCCTTATGTCGCCCGTGCTTGAGGCGCAAGTAGGGGTTTTGAATAAAGTTGGAAGCATTTTTTGGGAGCCTCTTGGATTTCATGTTCTAAAGCTTCTTCTTATACATCAAATATCTAACCATGGCCATACTTTCAATGGGGGAAAGGTTAACTTCGAGCAATAAGATAGGATAAGGAGTATTTCCCTTGATATTGAAGTTATAGGTTATGAATTATTTTTGGATCATCTCAATCTTTCTTCGTGACTCTCTAGAGATACTGCAACCCCAAACTTCACATCTATATAAGACAACAGGGGTGACGAGAGTCTTAAAGAGGAACCTTGTTTTACTCCAAATGTGAAGATCGACTGACTTACAATTGTTTTCAAGCTCATAATAAGCTTTCCAACCTCCAATAATTATTTTCTCAATTTTATAATTCCAGTTGAGTTGATGAGGAACGTCATAGCCAAATATTTATAAGAAGAAACTTGCTCTAGATAATGGTTATCATAGATGAAACTACCATGGGTGATCTTTTTGGATTTATTGATCATGACTTTAGTCTTGTCGGTATTAACTGTCATACCCATCTTGGAGTAGTAGACATGAAGAGTCTTAAGCTGCTTGTCTAGGTCATCATGGATTTTTGCAAGAAGAACAATATGATCAACATAAAGGAGAAGAGTAATGGTTATACTAGCGAGCTCGGTGCCCTTGCAACCCATAGTTTCCAAACACTCCTCTAACTTATCGATGTAAATACCAAAAAGGATAGGGGATAGGGGACACTCTTGCTTAACTCAGATATTGCATTTCATATCTTTAGACCACGCTTCGTTGGTCTTATTATTATTAATTATTAATTACAAATAATTATTATAATTAAATTTATAATTTTATTTTTAAAAAAAATATTATATAAATATTTTTATTTATAATATTTTTTATTGGTATTATTTATTATAATTATGAACATATAAACCATTATAATTAAATTTTATATTTATTATAATGGTAATTATAATTGAAATTTTAAATTTAGTAAAAAATATTATATTATAATTATATTAATTTTTATTATTATAATTAATTAATATTAATGATAATAAATATTATTAAATATATAGTCTGAGTGGGTCTAATTGTTAAGAGCATGTGTTTTCGCTCAATGCTTAAGACTATGTGTTCTCTCCTAGAAGGTTCAAAGTGAGCAAAGTATGTATGCCTTTGTAAACTTACTAATCCAAAAAAATATTATACTCCAATTTCTTGACTATAACCTTAAAATTGAATAATAATAATAATAGTAATTTAAATTTTAAAAAAAAATTATATAAATATTTATATTTGTAACATTATTTATTATATTTATTAATTAATAATTTATTTATTTATTGTTAATTATTATTTATTATTAATAATTATTTATATTAAATATAAATATTAATAAATATGGTTAATAAAAATATTGATAAATATGATTATATAGTCTACGTCCATTTTTCAACCATATTTATTAATGTAATGGCAATTGTGCTAATTTAAGTGCAGTCACAATTTGTAATAAGTGAGACTTGTGTTGGTAAACGTATACTTCGTGATAGCTGAGGCTTTGGATTTGTAAACAATCCCGAGTGTGGGCTCAATTATAACTCCAAAGTAATTCGATAAATTTTAAAAGTGAAAACAATATACATGTGGTTAGCAGAACATTGTTAACATGTGATTTAAAAAAAGTAGGTGTCGATGGATTTTAATTTAGTTAAAGAATTGTTACGCCGGAGGCGTTTTCTTTGCTGGAGTGGGCTGAGCAAACACTACTCACTCCAGCCAATAGGAGAAATACCGTACCGCCCTTTCCACTAATCAAATTTTGCCTCGTGTTTGTCATCTGTTGGTTAGCCTATTAGCATGATTTCCGCGAACGTTTTACTACCGTCTGTCTCTGTCCGAGGTCGTGGAGATGGGCGTTGTGGACCGCCGCGCAGGGCTTCGATCTGCGGTGCTTGAGAGAAAAGGAGATCCCGAAATCCTCGTGAATTCAAGTGAATTACTGTCCCTCATCGCAATGATCTCTGTTTGAATCCTCTCGGATTCCATTCTCTGGAGTAGAAAACTTAAGACCCATCTATTCATTCTTCAGAAATTTCAGTTGCTGCTGCTGTGCTACATTATTGGAATAGGATTCAGATTGGAGATACAAAAGAGTACAACATCTTGCAGCCTGAACATAGCATGGTTATCTAGGCCTCACAGTGTGAGTATAAGGGAGTTTGGAGCGGTGGGTGATGGCAAAGTCTTATTTTCCAGTCTATTGGCCCATTAATGCGTTTAAGAGTACCAATATCCATGTCATGGGACATGGCATGGCATCGATCATCAATACCTCGGAGACTGCATCAGGCTCGCCTCCCCCATTTTCCGGCAGCTCTGACTCCGGAGTGTGAACCCAATTAGCGGACAGGACAGGCGGGGCTCACGGATCTGAACTCAACTGGTGGATATGACAGCCCCCACTCTACGTATTGAATGCGGTAGGATTTCAAATTTTATATCGCACCCATTATTTCAAACTGGAGTTGTGCGCCAAATTTTTGAAATGGAATCTGGTTAATACACGTTTATCCCACCTGGTGTACAATATTTGCATGATAAATGCATCGACGGAAGGAAGGAATTCCATGGAACCCATGCCAGCAACGGACTCTGGAAGTCGGTGCTTCAACGGCCTTTGCAATACCAAAGAGAGCGAATATCAGGACCATAGCATATGCAATTACCACGACAAATGTGGATGCGTTGGTTGCCCTCATTTCCATTGCCGTTACTTGTTATGAAACTGGACAGAATCAATCAAAAGATGAATCGTGGTGAACAGAGCGAAGTAGCCAAATCCACGCGCTAAACTACAATAACCTATGGGACACAAATGCCTCAATTGGTTGCCCTCTCCAATGCGGAGATACTAATACAACAAACGCCAAACATGCAGAAAGCATGTCACTTTGGTTTTAAACTATAGCGGGATTAATGTGGGATTCTTCATTTGATTTGGGAATGAACTGTGTGCTTGGCCTTGGTGATCTTATCCAAAGAACTAAAATCATGTTTTGGGTATATTTTTACCAGATTTCCTAGGCTATATGATTAATGGTGTGTTCTTTTGTAGGGGCGTCATGGCCCATATATACGTTTGATAGTAAGAAAGAAAAAAAAAAGTGTCCAAATATAAACAACATGCAATGAACATGAATTACACTGATTGAAAGGCACACGACACAATTTTTATATGGAAATTTTGATGCACAAAATACACGCCGAGAACTGCACTTAGATCACAGGAATCTTGTCTAGATCTCAAATTCGAAGCCGAGTTGATTGTTGATTGCACAAATTGGTGGGTTTTAGAACTAATTCTGTTTCAGAAAGATTGCAAGAGATTCATTGCAGCGAAACAAGTAATCCATAACGTGTATAGTTTAAACGAGACTTGCACCCAAAAACCCCAAAATTTCTGGATAAAAAACCACGAATTTCCGAGAAACCCTCCAAATTTAAAACCAATTCTAAATCTCGGTTTTTGTTTAGCTATTTTGATTTAATGGATCGATATTTGACATTTCTTGTTTTTGGTTGTAGGTGTGCTTCAGATTAAAGGTCGTGCCTAATCCATTCGATAGAGAGCTATTGGGGATCATATTTTCATTGTATTTCAATGTGGCAGTCTTAGATTGAAGGGGAGAAGATTTTGCCAATGGAGAAGGCCAATAAGAGAATTGAAGGGAAAGATCATAAAAGGAGAAGATACGATCCAAGAGGTGGAGAGACTGGGAGAGTCCACAAAGAAAAAAATGCTACATACCAGATTGCATTTCGATGCACTATTATAGAGGGTGGAGTCTTTATTCAAGTCTTAAATTTTGTAAGGAAGTGTTTGAAATTATTTCCAAAACACTTTTTCTGAAGGAGTTTGAGATCTGAAAATTGAAATGTACTAAGGCAATTAATCTAAATATAAGTCTCATTTTTCTTGTATTTTTGTAAGAAATTTTTGAGTGTGTCTTACTTTTATGTGTCTTAAACCAGTTTTGATTCAATTATGTACAAATTTGCATATAAATAGTTAAATGAAGCATTATTGTTGATTTTAATTATTATATGTTGATTGTGGTTTTATAAGAGTTATATTTGCAGGTCCAGATATAATTTTAGCAGCCCTGGAAATGTGTTCATCAAGAATTATTTGTAGAGATTAATTACTATTTATTTGTCTTTTGCAAATTATTTCTTCTGCTTTATGTAAACCTTGTATTGAACTCATTATAAATAATCAGCCTTACATATGTGAATGAAGCTATTTTTTTAGCTATTTATCAAGATTATTTCATTAGCATTTATACTTTAACCATTTGTAAATCTTCTAACTACTTTGAGATTTACAAATGAAGTTTGAGTCCCATCTTCTTTTCATTAGATACTTTTTTCTTGATTAAGAGTAAGTTTATACCCTTCTCTTAATCAAGATAGGTTAGGTTTTATTTTGTTAACTTTCATCATAGCATAGGCCACATTTGTATCGTTATTGCATTTCCATTTTCATAAAGTCCTCTTTCATAGTGGCATCTTTGGGTTTGATTGAACCAACAAATCTATCAATTCCCTTGATTGATCTAAAATCTTCTTCTTAACCATTAAGATCAACCAACAGGAATTATATATGTTTATATTAACAATGTTTAACATAATTAGAAAATTTTCTTAACATTCAATTGTGTAATAATTTTAATTTTAATTAGAACTAAGAGCATAAACACTTATGTAGATTCATATTAGATAATAATGATATATAACTTATTGATAGAAACATTAGTTTAATTTAATAATATTTATGTATTGTATTAGTAGTGTAGAATAATATTAGTATAGTGTTATGCATCACATATTTTATTAGATTTAATATTACTACATAATCAAATATATATAATATAGTTAGTTACTATTATATTATAAGTAATATTAGGTCTATATAATATCAAGTAATATTAACATAAGCTTATTTAGGATATACTAATAATAATATAGGTAATACTAAAATAATCATATAGGATACATTAATATAGGTATAACATAGTAGATAAATACTAACACACTAGTATCTAACATAACATGATTTTTCATTGAGCATTAACACCTATTTAACATAGTACCTTGTAGGCTTAACAATTAATATTACATATAGGTTAGCACACTAGGATTAGGTTAGAATAACACTTATTTTAGGCTAGGTTAACAATAGGTTGGTCTTAGGTGGTAGGGTAACTGGACCAATAGATCCAATCAGAACCATAATCTCAAATGGAAAATGGTCTGATTTGGGGCCTTGACTGGGTGATCTCCTTCGATGTTGATAAGGTCATTTTTTCTCATCAATAGTAAACTACAACAAATCTCTCCAAGAATGGTTTCAAGACCTTTGATTTATGATCCTCGTGAATGTGCTTGGGGCATTGGTAAACCCAAATGGCATAACCAACCACTCAAACAATCCATCCTTTCTCTTGAAAGGAGTCTTACACTCGTCACCTTCCCTGATCCAGATTTGATGATAATCACTCTTCAAGTATAACTTTATGAAATATGAAACCCCATCAAACAACCATAATATCCTCCATCCTTACAAAAGGAAATCGATACTTGATGGTTATTCTATTAGTGGCTCTAGAATATGTACACATCCTCCATTCACCTGTATTCTTTGGAGTCAATATTGTGGGTACATCACATAGACTCAAAATTTCTCTTATCAGTCCTCTATCAAGCAACTCCTGTACTTGCTTAATTACTTCCTCATTTTCTACTGGAGTCATCCTGTAAAGTGCCTTGTTTGGTAAGCTCGATCTAGGATTCAAGTCAATCTAATGAGGAATACTTCTCATGGGAGGCAATCCCTTTGGCAATTAATCAACAAAATTCTCCTTGAATTCATCTAAGAAGGGTTTAATTTATGTCAAAATGGTTTCTAATTTCACTTCCTCTAGTACAACCTTAAGAATTACTGCTAAACAAAGTTTTTCCTTTTGTTCCTAATGTACAAACTCCTTGGATCAACACAACATGATATTTTTGTTACATGCACTAGTACTTCCACAACTTGTTGTTACAACTGTATTTTCTAGCGTTGGGGTGAGTTTGTACCATTTTCCACCTTTCCTGAACTCATATGTATTCTATTGGCCATCATGGTGAACTTAACTGTAAAACAACCACCATATTTCAAAAAGTATGTGCCATGCATCCATATCAACCACATCACACAATAATTTCTCCTCAAGACTGCTAATTTGAAAATTCAACAAGCATTGCTCAGTCATAGCTACTTGTTGTTCCTTTTGTAACCATGAGACTCTATAAGGATTTGGATGGGCTAAACTCTTGAGTTTCAACCTTTCCATGACTTCAGTGGACACTAAATTCTCAGTACTTCCACCATATATAACCAAGTTACAACACTTTCCTTGGATCTTACATTTAGTTTTGAAAACTTTCCTTCTTTGATATGGTTCTTCCACTATATTCTTCTTAGGCTTGAGGATTACTTTGTGAAACGTCAATTTTTCTCCCTATTCTTGTTGAGGCACAATGAAATTTTCTCTCGCAATAGAAGCTTCAACAACTTGTGTAACTTGTGTTATGGCTTCACCTTTTCTACCTAAGTTTTGTCCCTTCATGCACTTGAATTTCTTCTTTCCTTGAACTCCACAGTGTAACAAGTAGTTACATACTTTTCCTTTCCTCTTCTGAGACTTCCTCTGCCTCTTCCAACACTATTTCAACCTCTACCATCTTGACCTATGGTGTATTCTTCTTCCTTTTCACTACCTCTATCAATCCCCTCCTTACCTCTACCTCTAAAACCTTTTCTTTTTCCTTTCGACTATGTTTTATTATTCAATTTTTCCTCTACTTTCAAGGTAATGTGGTAGGCTTCATCAATAATTTGGAAATAATGTGTACTCATTTCGTCTTGAATCAAGTATTCCAGTCCATTCACATACCTTGCGACTCTATGGAATTTTGATTCCTTTATACCTGATCGAAGGGATAGTCTATAAAACTCTTCGATGTACTCATGAAAAAATGTCTCCTTTTGTCTTAGATTATGGACTTGTATATACAAATTCTGCTAGTGATCAACAAGCATAAATGTCTCCTTGATCTTCGTGACAATATTTTCCAAGTCTTGATATTTTCTAGTTGATTATTTACTCTGACTTTTTGCAGCATATCACACCACAATGCAGCATGACCCTTCAACTTCGTCATGGAATTTTTTTACCCGATTTGGATCCTGAAAATTTTCATACTTGAAGTATATTTTGAGTTCTCCAATCCAATCGATGAGCACATCAACTCTCAAATTTCCATCATAACATGATGTTGTGCAGGTAAATCCCCTCTGCGGACAGAGGCGATCCCTCTAGCCATGGAGTGGGTCTAGCAACAAGGGAACAAGATGGACTTTCATACTCCTAGCTTATAAATGAAAACGAGTTGGGATAGATAGCCTACCTTGTTCCAACGCCTTTATTGAAGTTTGCAGCAACGAACCGTTGATCTTTATCTTCACACATCACAGTCCTTTAGTGATAATGTTTGTGTACCTACACAAGAATCAAGTGAAAGGTGACAACATACGAAAACATATTTTAATTCACAGCTATTCGATTGGTCAAGGAGAATCAAACATTTGCATATGATCGAACACAAAATTGGAACCAAAAAACCAGTCATGTATTAATGATAGCGAAAAGAAGTTTACAACCTTAATGCCTTGACGTTGCATCCTCCTTCGACGGGTTCATTCAAACGAATCTCAAGCATTCGTCGGGGATCAGACTTGGTGAGGAAATGGGCCTAAACTCTCTCTCGACAATGGATTCCTCTCTACCTTGTTCTTCACATCAGCTATAGTAAGGAATGTTCAGCTAGCTAAAACCATGTGAGAAGGATGTATTTATAGGAGAGGAGGAGGTGGCTTGGGATCCCTCATAAGGTGGAAGAGAGGTCCTATCCCTTGGGGAGCTGCACAAATATAGGAAACAAGAAGCCAAAGGGACGATTTCGATGTTATTCAGTCGAACAAACCATGAAGACTCTGCTCACGAAGTAGTTAGGAATGGAAACTTCGCTTCTATTTTAAAAAACATTCCAAAAACAGCTTGGCGCAGGTAAGACACTGAGACAGAGTGCTAATGAGATGAAACGTGTTAACTCATCAACTCATGAGAAATTGAGATCCATAATACCTACAAATTTGGAGCAAGCAAATGCATTGAACATATTGGTAGACAAAGCATGTCAAGAATACAATAGAATGTTTTTCAATTCCATGTGGTTAATTCCATTCCAGGATCAATGTTTAATTAATAAAATATTATTTAAAATCTTAGAAGTTTAATCAACCATGTGATTTATTTATTCAATAACAAGGATAAGAAACTCAATATTTCTACAAATAGATAATAGTAGGATGAAGTTTACATAGAAGGAAAAAGTATTTACATAAATATATAGTAAGGTAAGAAAAAAATAAAAGAAAATGGAAAATCATAGTCGAATAAGAATGTTTACCATTTTCTAATTTCTTTTTTGCTTTTAAAAGTCTAAAAACTAAGAAAATGTGAAAGGGAAGGTAGGAAAATACAAAAGAAAATCATAGTGGAATAAGAAAGCTTACCATTTTCTAATTTCATTTTTTCTTTCAAAGGCTTTTCAGGCCTATGTTCTCGAGGTACTGTGCCTGTACAGAATCCTCGTCCACTGATTTAGGCTTGAACAACATCACTTGATCATGCAGATGGTGGTGCAGACCCCCAAATTACTTTAGGAGCACATATGGGTTCTTTGGATAAATACCAAACATTACAACCATCTTTCTTAATTCTGTGGTGTACTCCTACATGCTTTGGCACTTCTTTTTCCTCAAGTAATGCTACCAGATCCACTAGTCCTCCACACACCCAATGGGATAAAACTATGAATTAATGATATTTTTGAAATCTTCCCACTTAGTCACTGGATTTTTTCCCTCCAACCTTCGGGTTTCTGTGTGGCTTTCCCACTAAGTAGTGCACGACCCTCCAATTTCAGTCATGCAAATGAGATTTTTTGTCCTTCCTCAATCGGATGGATGTTAAAATAAACTTCTAGTTCTAGTTGATGCAACCAATGGCTCAGCTTCAAGGCACAAATATCGTCTTGGTATGGCATGATATTGAATTTGTTTCCACTTTAAACAAGGACTGATTCATGAAACTCAAACCAGGTTGATATTTTTCGGAGTCTCTCTTCGACTAGTTCTCTGTTTCTCCCTAATATTCTGATCCCCATTCAGATTTTTCCTGTGCATTTGAACCCCCATCTTCTCCCAATATCCCCAACTTTCTATTTAGGGCTGCCATGAGGAGGGTCACATTTCGATGAAATCTATGACTTTTTTTTCCAACGGTGTAAACCTCACCTCTACAGGATCACGAGGTTCGTTTACAGATTTGTCAGCCATGATTAGGGTTTTACGATTTTCTTTGAAATATTTTAGCGTAAGAAGTCACTCCTTGGCTGCTTAAGGAGTAAGCCTTACACATCATAGTTAATTTCTAATTTTAAAGGGGTTGTTTAAGTGGTGGGATGGATTTCTCAAATATTTTGAAATTATTTTATCTTCTTTAGGACATTCATGCATTTGACAAGCTGTGGCAAGTATAAATTGTGTGGGTAAAAGGTAGTATAGGGAGCAGAGTACACAAATGGAAGAAAGATGAATAGCTGGTACCTATTTCAGGAAATATTCCTAGCCTAAATCAGCTCCTTCAGTTATTACACATTTTACCTCTCATATAGCACATATCCTAAATAATTGCCTCCACAGTCGGTATACTTCATTTTGTTAAACGCCATAATCAGCTCATGGAATTAATTGCTAACAACAAATCAAATAACCGACCCCACTTCTATAGGAGGTGAATTGATTTTTGTTTAAAACACAAAATGAAACATTATACATTCGAGATTATTTATACCTCTCTGTGGGTTTGGATCCTTTTTCTTTGTATGGTTTGACAAGAACACGCGCATCACAAACATAATGAGGAATTTTTTTTTGATGGCAGGACTAATAACATTTGTTCACAAAACTCTTATGGCTTATGAAAACCATATTCAACATAACCCAGTTATATTCTCATGTGGAAGCTCCCTCTCTTTTAACTTCAAATCTATGGTTCAAAATCATTCGACACATACACAAGGCTTCTTCTAAAAATACCCAATTTACAAACTCCACTCTACGAAGTTGTTTCTTCTTCATACTCTATGGTCATAAACCATAGACCTTACCCATTTCATGCAATCGGATTAAATATTCGATCTTGTTATAACCCAATGCAAGTCTTTGCCCTCACATACACTTATATATATGTGTCAATGTTTTACCAACCACCCTATGTCCGCACCCATTCAACTGTTTCATTTAATTAAATTCCCATCTTGAGATAAAAGTCAAAGCACTATATACATTCACCCTACGTGGACATTTCATTGAGTTCAAAGTTGATTTTTGAACTAAACCCAACACGATGGTCCACAACCTTCATACATATTCGAACCAGGTTATCATTCCAACATAACTCCAACTTTGGTTTAAAAGCCAAACACCAGCATATAAAAATGTTCGGCCCACAACAATTTTAACTTACCTGGCCACTTGGTCAATATCCACACATCTCGAGCCTTCACTTAAACCATATCATATGTGGCCCACTTTCATTTCAATGCCCGTCATTCATCGAATCGGACGACGGACACACCATCGAAACCCAGCTTCGCAATCCAACGAATATCGCGTTCCAAAAATGCACGAGAGTTAATTCTCAGATTCCACATGAAAAAAATGGTTTTTCGAATACCATCTTTGCCACGTGTCTGTCAAAGACTATAATCACGTTCTAAAAGCCAAATCTGCTTACCAGTTGGAAGACCACACGAATACCACCTTCGTCTCCAAAAACCGCCTTCAGGTTCACACGTACCGTTCTGACTTCAATTTATAATTGAAATTCAACAGAGATTTAATTTCTCTACATTCTCACTTCCATTGCGCCATTCTTGCTGCAAGTTCTCACTTCCGCTAGAAAATATAACCACACAACATCACATTTTAATTTTCAACGCAATTACTGACTTGTTACTGATTCATCGCAGCAACAGATTTCAAACATTAACTCTGCGCCTTTCATACAAAATTTCATTCACATTCTTTTATGCCTTCTGATTCAGAATTTCTCTCGCTTATGCGTTCCACTGTGCTTACATAGCTCTGCTCTTCAAACCTCTCTTCATACATTTGTTCAAACAAGCTAGAGCATCTCCACATACCCGTGAAGCACTTAATTACTCCATCGATTCCTCAATTCTTTTTGTTTCTAAACTGATTCAATTACAAACTCGCTGCAATATATCATTTTCAATTCTGCCTTATCTAATCTACCATGCTATTTGACCTTTCGACTCACGGTTTCACTTGGCCCATTCGCGCGATTGAAGTTCCAGACCTGAAAGAGTTATAGGGCGGATTTCAATCGATTTTGGGTCACACTCAACCCTCCGTACACCGAGCCCAAAACGGACCCGATACAAATTTAGGGCGGATTTAAGTGCGATTTCGGGTCACAAAGGCCCTGACGTCAGCGGGCTCCTTTTGTAACCCGAAATGGCTTACAGGATGGTTTAATCTCCGTTTTGAAATTTGGTGGAAATTGTTTGTTAAGGTTTCGCGTTGTTTTATTAAATTTTTTTCTTTAACTTGTCCTACAACGAGCGCGATAAAACATTGTAAAGTTATATATATATATATATATATATATATATATATATATATATATATATATATATAACATATGAACCATTAAGTCTCGTATGGCCCGTTACTTTCATTAAGGACTTGTTTTAATGTGTATTTGTATTGCACATTGCAATTATTCACATATGTATGTTTTAACATATATATAATATACATGCGGTATGTGTTTAGTTTAGTGGGTCCAGCAGTTCACAGGTTTTTTGTGTGCAGTTCTGTTGCACGATATCCATCGGATATCCACCTAAATCGGTCTTCAAGCGCAACAACAGAATGCCCATGGGATCATAACTAAAGTTGCATATTCGATAACCAAGGTAACGACGCTTGGGCCCAGTGGATTTATCGTGTTAACGTTTGCTTTAAACCCTCGTTCACACAGCTCCTCCTTTCAGCGTTCCCTTGCACCACAGGTGCAATTGCTAGTCTATTTTCATAGAAATCTGATAAAATACCAGGTGTCAGATGTGAGCATAAGTTAATGATGTGAACCGAAGTTAATTTAGTATTATGTGGATTATTTTTTATTATATTTTCTTTAAGCAAATGAATATAATAATATGTTCAATGTTTAATAAGAATTCTTTGGAATACTGGATTGAATTTATCATTTTCCAATTTTCTATTTAATTTTAAGTAAAAGGAATTTAGTTTTGTATTAAAAGTAATATATTCAATGTTGGATTGAATTGATCATTTTTCAATTTTAAGTAAAAGAAATTTAGTTCTGTAATAAAACTAATATATTCAATGTTTAATAAGATTTTTTTGAATATTAAATTGAATTTATTATTTTTCAAATTTTTATTTAATTTTAAGTAAAAGAAATTTAGTTTTGTATTAAAATTGATGTAAAATCAATAAGATAACCTTACTAAAAAAAAGTAAGGGTAAGATATTTTCTGACGGTTAAGTTTATATTAAAAAAAAACTTGAAACATTATAATAATATTTTAATATGAATTTAACATGTAAAAACAAATTAAGATAGTACAAAATTAATATTTAAGTTATAATTTTCTCAAATTTTGATTTAATTTTAATTTTTTTCTAATTTTTAATTAATTTGAAATAAAATTAATAACAATAAATATTTAAGAATAACAGTATAAAATTTCAAAAAAACACAATAATATATTTAATATGATCTTAACATTTAAAAGTCTCTTGAAATTATAGGAAATCTATGTTAAGATTTTCATATAATTTCAAATAAAACTGGTGATTCATTTCACTAGTTTCAATTTTAATTCTTCACCAATGCAATCAGTGCTAAGTGCATCATTTAAAAAACATGAGAAATTAGTCAATTACAACTACCTCTCATGGAAATGGTTGCTTATTTAAGTAGTTGAATCCCAAAAAATGATATCTAATATAGTGCACTCCTAAAACCTCTCAATACTTAAATACAAAGAGTGACTATCTCTCAATACTTAATAAAGAGTGACTACCTCTCATGGAAATGGTCGCTTACTTAATTGAGTTGAATCCCAAAAAATGATATCTAATATAATGCACTGCCAAACCTATCAATACTTAAATACAAAGGCTTAACGGAGTTGAATCCCAAAAAATGATATCTAATATAATGCACTTGGAAAACCTGTCAATACTTAAATACAAAGGCTTAACGCAACCCTACTTGAATGGTTCATTATGCACAATACTCTCTAAAGTTTTGCAAATGAGATAGCAAGGTAAGTGAGCTTGATTGTAGAGAAAACTCTACAATTAAGTTCTCTTAAAACTATCTGAAATAAGTATTCCAAAAAAATAATAAATCTCAAAATATAATATTTAAAATTTTCATATTTCTAATTAAATTTTATTAAAAATCCATTTAAAAAAAAACTCTACCCAACTACTAATGAAACTACTTACAAATAACACCAACACTCCACATACCTTAAAAAAAATTGCTACACCCAAAAAAATTTCACAAAATTAAACGAACAAACTCCATAAGTATCGTTGTCTTTGGCATGTGTGTAGCGGATGAATGTCATTGTGATGGTGTGGGGACTTGTACTGTTTCACATTATCTTGTCACCCGGTCGCTTTCTCAATACTGGGAAGCTGCTCCCATGGATGGGAACGAGCACCTTCATTAATAATGCTGATTTTAGATCAATAAACCTACGTTGAACTTACATATTACATTATTCAAGAAATAATGTCGCGCAGATGTACGGTGTCGGGCAGACACGGGAGAGCTTACATTTAAAGAACCATTTAATTGCACATCCCACAAAGTTCAGCATTCCAATGTCTATGGAAAATGCACTTTTTTCCAATGACGTAAACCCCCACAAACTTCGCTGCACACGTTTGTACTTCGCGTATAGACTACAGACGCCAGGCGCAAATCGGACGGTGCAACCGTGCTAGTGCCCTTTCGATTTAGGAAGAGGCTACTGAATTAAGACGGTCCACTGATATTACGAATTGACACAATGAATTTAAGGAATTGTCTTTAGTGCCATTTTTAGAAGCTTTTGGTGTTGGAATTAATGTAAAAAAAAATTAAGGTTCAATTTTGATTTATGTTATTTAAAGTAGTTTTTTATTATATATATGGATTTAGTACCGTACAAAATTTTATGGCATTTTGATTGTGCAAGATTATCCATGAAACTTCTGTTTTTAATGAATTTCTACCATATTTTTGAGAAATTAAACAGGAAAAATTCACAAAAAATCTTTCAAAAATCGGATTAAAAACAACTAATGAACTTATTACTTCCTCAGAGCAACACATATAACACATATTTCTTAAAGACTTAAATCTATATATACTCACTTTTAAATTTAAATTTAATAATAAACATATACTGTTCAATAACATTAAATAATCTATAACTGAAAAATATATGGTAGCTCTTCTTACAGGGCTAATATTGGTATATATACATTTGATCTCTACATTGAAATAATTAGTTTATAACTTTGTCTTGTTTATTTGAGAGTTGGGAAAAATTTACGGGGAATTTTTTTGTCACGGCCTTTGGATTTTGAACTGCTAATGAGTTTTCAAATATCTCTGATCAATAATATAATAATAAAATTACTTTAAGATGATAAAAAAGTTTTTGATCTGGAATTGTAGTATGTTTTAAAATTGTTTTTAGTTAGAGTTAATTTAAAATTATTTTTAGTAAAGTTAACTAATTAAGTTTATAGTTGAAGATTTAGTGATATTTGATAGTAGTGAAAGCTTGCTTTTTAAAGGTTATTAACAAAATAAATTTAATTCATATAGTTTTTTTTGAATAAGTGTGATGAATCAACTTATAATGACCAAATTATTTAACAACTAAATAAAACTAAATTTTCTCAAAATAATTTCAAGTATTGACTTTTCAATTTTCACTTATTTGAAAAATGATTTATATTGAAATTTTACAAAATATAGATAAAGTTTTTGATCATTTATTTTTATTTTTATTTTCAAAATTTAGATAGTCTTAATGACTCCAGAACTTCACTGTGCCATGAAAAATAACTCTAAAAATTCTATCTATTAGCGTCCACTCTTTTACCAAATGAAATGTTCAGCCAAACGGAAAAAAAAGGGTTTTAAGATTGTTAATGACTCTCCATTGGAGGTTGAAGCAAAGAAATTGGAAACACATTTATTATTGTTGCAGTCATGTTCTTTGTCTCTGTTGAGACAAAGAAGCTACCCACATCGTAATATATACGATAGTGGTAATAATAATAGTCATAACACGTCTTGAAATTCATGATACTCAGTCGGTCAATATTGTCCAGTGGTGTAAAATAGTTGGAGACAATAGTGTTTTTCTTTTTTATGGTAAGAAAATTTATCATAATTTAGTTGTTAAGCTAGCAGTGAGGATCACCATGTCTGACTGCTATCCACGAATGCAGGTTGACTCGTCATCATTAATCAAGGAAAACCACGTCACCTGGAATAACCTAACTGGGAAGCAAGCTTTCACTCCTGCCAGATACCTTTGGGTTTTGGGCAGTAACCAGTTTTAGGGCATACTCCAGGCCCAATAGAGACAATAGTGTTAGATGTTCCAATATTTGGAAGTGTTTTTTCATTCTTTTTGGATTAAAATTGTTTAGAAATTTTTTGATTTTTATTTTGGATTAAAATTGTTTAGAATTAGATAAATATTTGCTGGAATTATAAGTTTGAGTTGTGAATTCTCTTCTCTACTATACAATTATAGTGTAATGAGATTTTTAAGTTTACTGAATTTAAATATACAACTCAAAAACTAGTTTAAACAACAAAAATAATATTTTTTTGCCAATTTCAATTAAAATATCCAAAAATTCTCATAATTAACAAAAATGATAAAAAAATAAAAATAAAATTATTAAATTTATAAATTATTAAATTTATTCTAAATATCTTTATATATTAAATAAAGAATATATAAATTTTAGTTGTCAAAGAATTTGACTATTGAACCCTGCCTCACAAGTTATTATAATAAAATTTATCATATTATATGTCACCTGCAACCAGCCAACTTAAATAGAAAAAATAACGATCAGTCCTCCTCCTAACTATTTAGCATAAACCTAATTAAAAAATTAATTCAATTAACAGATTATATTATAAAATTGTCTGTGTAGCCATTTATATGGTACCCTCATTTACTATAATCAAAAACAAGTTTAAAAAAATGGAAATTAAAAAAAATAAAAATAAAAGCAAAATATACAAATTAAATTTAAAAAATAAAAATAAAATGTTTATTAAAAAAAAACATTATTTAAATTAAAATTACCAAAACTTAAAAATTAATTAAAAATAAAAAATGAAGAAATAAAATACATTAAAATTATTAAATTAAAAAAAATTAAAAAACAAAAAAAATATCAAAAATAATATATATATATATATATATATATATATATATATATATATATATATATATAAATTAGATTTTATTAAATTAAAAAAAAAATATTAAGTTAACAAATTAAATTTAAAAACAAAAATATTAAGTTTTATTAAATAAATGAATAAACAAACAAATTTTGAAATAAAAAAAAATTAAAATATTTTATAAAAAACGGTGTTAATTAATCAAATACTAACACGTCACATAGAATGACAGTCTAGTTAGTAGAGTTACTTTAATCAAAGCGGTGTCAATGGATCGAACAATAACATATCACACAGAATGACACTCAAGTTAGTAAAGAGTTAGTTGTAACGAGGATGGAATTTCAAAATAGTTTTATTCATCAAATTGATTTTCATGTGTGTAGTAGATTTGTATTTACAATTTCAACAAGTTATAGATAATTTCGAAATTTTTTTCATTTATACTATTGAAAAACCAATTTGCTCATCAAATTTCATCAATCCTGGTATAATGGTCAAATTCCCATCCCTGATATAATGGTCATGTGCTCGCTGATCTGGGACCGTATGTAGCCCTCGAATGAATAGGCCATTGAAGCTTCAAAGTAATTTTTTAATGTCTTGTCTTTATCTTCTGCAACAAGATCACGCAGACATAGTGAAAAAATGACAGGCGTACCTGTTACATGGTCATGTCATTGGCTCATCGATCATGCAGACATAGTGAAAAAAATGAGAGGCGTACCTGTTACATGGTCATATCATTGGTTCATGAAAATAAGTTCAGAGATACTGCATTCAAAATTTGAAATGCGGTATGACTAGTACTAGCTGTAACAGTTAAGAATGAAGAATATCCTCATAAATATAGATCTAGTTTCTGATTGCATTATAGGAATGGCTGTATGTGGCCATTTATATGGTAACATCAGCTACAGTAATTCAAAACTGTCATTTACTGCATCCTAACACGTCACGTGCAATGACACTCAACCTAATCGAACAGAGATCTCAGAAACAACTGCTTGATGTCCTCGAATGAAGGAGCCATTGCAGCTTAAAAGTACATGCATAATGTCTTGTCTTTTATCGTGTGCAACAAGATCATGAAAACATGAAAGCCTACATGCTATACGGTCATGTCATTGATTTATCAAAAGATGGTGTAACTAGTAGCTGTATCAATTAAGATTATTGGGACTGATAACTCTGACATGAATTTGGCAAATACAAATATTTGAATAACAAGAAATCCATCACGATTAAACACTTTAATTCTTCATGGCATCAAATCCCAATTTGCTGGATCTTTATCTCATCAAATTATTTTAAACGCAATGCACCCAGTTCTTGAGAAACTCTCAACATTCTTATGTTTATGACAATAGAAATATACATTCTCTAACTAGAATTCCATCATGATTAAACACTCATGGCATCAAATCCCAATCTACTAGATCTTCATGCCATCCAATTCTAGTATGTTCCATCATTCACATGATCTAAGAGTATGGATATTCTTATTTCGATTTCGGATTTGGCAAATATCATGTAATCCACAACAGAAAAATTAAATAGTGATTTCACTGTTGTCCGTGGAACTCAAAAATATCCCTAAATTAAAAGAATTTTAATACCATATTCAAAATATAATCTCAGCCATCTATAGATCTCAAACGGTGATTATTTCATGGTTCCATGCTAAGTATCTCTCTCTTTTTTCCAAACACCTTTTTCCAAACAACATTATGGATTATGGTGTTGGAACTAGAATTTTCATTGTGAGTGTCTAGGCGTTAATATAAATTGTATTTTCTATGTTTGAGTTGTATTAGCTATCTAGATCCACTATCCTAAAATATAAATGATTTATATATTCTATATATTATATATTCCATAATTGTAATATATACATATTTGTAATAATTGTAATAAATAAAACATAATAAGTATGTGATTTGTGTATAATTATCTCCGCTCTCTATGTTTTCTAACTCGGTATTAGAGCTAGTTATCCCGTGATTCCCTTAAGGGGAAGGCCAGGAAAATGAGAGATCCTTAAGTTTTACTGCTTTGTAAAATAGATAGAATGTGTGAAATCGTGTGTGAATTTTTTTGTATTCATGCTCGTGTGTTTTGTGTGGATGGTTGATCTATGTGGAGATGTACAGTGATTTGAAGGTGGAATATTTGTTGAGTTTGTAGATTTTCCATCATTTGTTAATCAGATGTCTGCTGCTTCTAGGATCTAGAATGCCCGTTGAAGATTGGAGAAGGCACAAAGGGTTTAACTACTGCGTGGATCTGCTCCCTATGTTGTTTCATGAACATCATGAGGGCGAATCAAAGCCTTTCAGAACTACTGTTGTTGTATGTTGTAAGGCACTTCGAAAATTAAAAATTTGTGGAAGTTAAACTATTCTTTGGTTAATTTCGTGATTGTTCAAAGCGGGAAAATTTTAATTGATTAAGTGGAGCATTGAATACTTTATGACCGAGATGATTTATAAGGAATTAAAAAGGAGGGTGATCGAAAGGCATAATAATACAGAACCTTCACGGCCAGAGCTGCTTCGACTAAGATCTGCGGTTTTAAAAAAAAGTACAATGCAAATGCTATGGGACATTCGACTAAGATCTGCGGTTTTAAAAAAAAGTACAATGCAAATGCTATGGGACATTTGAATATGGTAAGAACGACTTCAGTGGGGGAAGATGGTTACGATTTAATGGACGATGCCGTTTTTTGTATCTATGAATTCACAAGATTGGCATTCTTAGCACAAATAATTATTCATCCAGCTCAATTTGCTCATGTTATATCTTTGTGATTTGATGGGCAAGCCTCCCAGCGCTAAATTAAAATGACTATGGTGGCAGTGGATGTCTTCTATGGGCTTAGGGTGGGTTAATGTTTTAGTGTTTAATTTGGATCTCTATTTTAGGGGTTGATATGTAAAGTTATAGTGACTTTATTGTAATTATATGAAAGACTAGTTAACGAAGAGAAAAACATTTTTTAAGTTAATGGTTCTCGATGATTTTTGGTGCGGAGAGAACACATCATTTACTTGTTTATGTGACTCTGTTATATGTTGATGGGTTTTGTTGTGCTTCGGCTTCAAGAGTATCAATTACAAGTTGTTCTTTTATGAGATCCTTGTGTGTTAGAAAGACTTGTTGCATAATTGACTACTGGATACAACTCAATACTGAAACAACTCACCTACACAACTATAAAAAATGTATTTTGTTGCATTTTGATAGATGGGAGTTGGTCCATAGCTTGGTTTAGTATCAAGATTGTTCTTCGAGAGATCGAGAAGCGTCAATTCTGTAAAGTACATCAATGATGGTCAGAGGCAGTTATGTTTTAAAAGGAGGTCATGTAACAACTCAAAGATGTGAACTTTGAAGATGAACTCTAGGGTTTTAGCTCGCGTCGCTCTCCCCTCAACTGCCGTCAAGCATCTGTTCGACCTTGAAGCTCATGGCGGCCAAGGTCCATGCAAGCCATCGTCTCTCCACGAGCCATACCTAGAGAGCAATAGTCCTAGAGATAGGGTGCAGAATCATGCATTCGTTCCAAAGAATATTTGGCACCTTCGGCTGCAGACTCGGCTGAGGTTATCCACTATTTGCAAGTTGGCAGTGCCCCTGCAGGTCAGACATGTACAGATCTCAACCTCAATGTGACGCCGAAGGACTGCAGTGTGATGTCTGTTGGCAAGAAAATCATTGTCTGCTCCAGCCGGCCCTTGCATTCCAAAAGCTCGTCTGTCCACCGTGTGACCCCAGGGTTTCTACACCAGGGCGACCATCTCTCAAGGGGGAATGATAAATGCAATGGGGCAATCAGGCACAGCAGCAAGCCATCAGAGTTCAGTACTCTAGCCTATCGGATGAGATTTGGCATCGAGGGTTCTCCAGATCTTCGACCCCTCTCTTTTCAGATACATATTGCTCTTTTATCTGGAAAAACCTTGCTTCTTTGGGTTCACTCCACGGATGTGGTGAAATCCCTCTCACATGCCCTTGAACTTAGGCTGAGGATTCCTTCCACCTCTCAATGAGTTCTCTATGGAGGTAAACAACTTGAGGACTCTTTTCCACTTTCATTTTATAATATTGAAAAATATGCCTTGGTGGTTTTAACCCTCTGTCTGCGAGGAGGGGCAGTCAGGCAACCGTCCTCTGCTCAAGCCTTCTCTTACAAGGATTTTGTCCATTCACAGCCTCCCTAGAAAGCATCTCTACCGACGGAGAATGTTTCTCAACCTATAGAGGCTCCAATGCCTTTCTTGGTGGAAAAATCGAAGGATGTGCCTTTGGTAGAAATTTCCCACCCAAAACTTGAAAACCAATATCAAATGTATGCAAAATCTGTCATTATTTTCCGATTCAATAGATTATGGCCTCGCACAATAGATCTATACCAATGGATTCACTCCAATTTGACCAATGACAACAAGGTTATCTTCTGCTCGAAGGGTTTCTTCATAGTTATATTTTCTTTTAATGAGGACTATCAAAAAGTTGTAACGAGTGGTCCATGGTTTTGGGGAAAAGCAGGGCTATTCCTCACCCCCTGGTTCCCATATTTTAACCCTTCCACGACATTCATTACCAGGTTGCACATATGGGTCGGGCTTCCAAATCTAACTTCTCATTTATGACACTTCTCTGTCTTCCAAGGAACTGGAAACTCTCTGGGTCGTTTTCTGGCAACAGATCCATCTAAGGGAGAGAAATTCATATACACCTATGGCATAGTTTGTGCAGAGATTGACATAAGTAAAGGTTTTCCTGATCAAATCAATCTTAAATTGGGTGACTTCCTTTCGACTCAGACCTTGGACTATGAGAAAACTATGTTTTGATGTTGTCACTTCTATCAAACAAGGCATCTTAAAAACTCCACTCTATTCTTCACCCACAAGAAGAGTAGCAGTCACAAATCAAAATATAAAAGATGGAAGCCTTGTGATCCGCCTCCCATTGATGACATAGAGTCATTCAGCTCGGATGAGGAGGAGATTGAAGCATAGGAGGAGGTAGCAATTTTGGAGAAGGAGACGACCTCGATAGATCCTGGGGGACCCAATATTACCTCGAATTCTCAGAAACAAACATATGAGTCCACCTCCTCTGACTCGGATAACGAGACACCTCCTTTGGTCAACAACAAACTTCAGGTGGTTTTAGCCCACCCGCTCCATAATGGTTGGGTTAAAGTTACAAAAAACAAAGGAAAGAAATGTCATATTGAGGATTCTACCCATTCTGGGTAGATTCTTGTGTCTGTCTCTCTTGGTCCCCATGTTTCTCTTCTTGGTACTCTATGTTCTCTCTTGGCTACGTATTGGGACCGAAGTTGATATCTGATCATTACCGACTCCCCCGATATTTAGCCTCTCTTGTTTGTAACTCCATTTTTTACTATATGCCTTTAATAGAATCAGTCTTATTCAAAAAAAAAAAAAAAAACAAACAAACAAACAAACCTCAAAGATGTGGTGGTGAAGAAATAGCAATGTTTGCGAGATTCTAGAGTGGATGTGTGTGTTGATGAAGATTAGTCAAACAATTATCATATTTTTATTGTAATGTGTGTTTCCTATATTTGTTACATGTAACGATTAAGGGAGGGTTTTTCAAGTAATGCTTCCATGTGTAATAAATATTTGTAAGTTATTAGAATCAAGGGCAAGGATGAAATTCGACAAGTAAATATTTGGTTAAAATTATCAATACTTATTACTAAACGTTGAATACTACATATAGTTGTTAAATTTATTTTAGTTGTAAATCTTAATGGGTTCGCTTCATCAAACACATCATACAGTAGTTAAATTAATTCTAGCTATTGTCAAATTATTTAATAAATGGGTTAGATATTAAATTCTAATCTTGATCAATACTTATTATTAAATTTTATCAATTTTTTTTTATGTAGTTGTTAAATTGATTTTAGCTATTAGATTTTAGTTGTTAATCTTAATAAATGAGTTGGCTTAGTGAAAAACTCCCTACAATTGTTTAATTGATTTTAGCTGTCAAACTTAATAATAAATTGGATTTTAAATTCTAATCTTCATCCAATATGAGAATATTAATATTTTTAAATTTTTAAATTTTAAATAAAATTTAAATTAGATTATAACTATGATTATATTTAAATGTAAGTTAATAAATGAAAAAATAATAATTTTTTTCTATTTTTATTTTAAAAAAATAAAAATTATTAGTTTCCTTAATTGATAAGAACTTTGATTATAGAGGTTGGGAGAGTCATGAAATTATATGTAGACCTTTATTCTTAGAGAGAGAAACAATTGAATTATTTCTAAGGTTTAAGGATATTCATTGATAATTAGGTCAAGGCTTATACTCTCGTTGAAGGTCTAATTTTAGGGAATACATAGAGTAAGAACTTTGATTGTCGTCATCACCATTATGACTTCTAAGAAGACTCCTTTAGATGGAAAGCTAACATCTCTAGTAGCCGGATTTAAAATGAGATCCCAACATTCAATGAGGTTTCTTTCTTCTAGACCTAAGGGAACTAATCAACACAAATGCTTTTACAAATGAAGCAACCAAATTAAATGTTAATGTCCTTGGGAAAATTGGAGTTCTACGTGTTGAAAGCATCCTCTAAGCTCATTTTTGTTTTATTAATCACGAAGACACATCATCAATTTCAAAATCAATAAATGTCGGTGTTAGACTCCTGTATTTCACAGTATCACCAGATGACTGATTATTGCTTAGAGTTCCATACTGAAAATAATATTTCATGGCCATCATTTATTTTCAGGAAAAGGGGAAATCTTGACTGTCAAGGGTTTCAAAGGAATCTATTTATTCCTTTCAGTTCAGTAGAAGGGGAAAATGTTGCTTGTAAGTAAAAAAAGGAGCAGAATTAGACCATTAGCGAAGCAAGGGCAACAGAGAAGCAATTAAGGAAAAAAAACAACAAAGGGTCAAGTCGTGCACGTTGGGTCAAGCCGCGAAATGAGTCAAGCATTCTACAAAAAACTAAAAGAAACGAATGCGCACGACCAAAGAAGAAAAGTCGGAAAAACATAGCGAAGGAGTAGTGAAGAGCATTGGACTGAGCATCAATGACGAAGATTATAATCATAAATTTTACAATATAACTACAGGAGCTTGCAGTGGGGTCCATCTCCCAATCACGATCGCAAATCGAAAAACTTGAAAGGATAGGCACAATGGTAAATGGTGAAGACTATGAAGTGCGACGTGCGATGTTGGCGCATATGCGATATATTTTGGAGCAAAGGCCTAAAGGATTTCAAATTCGGGTGAATTTTTTTTAAGTTGTTTGGCTTTGAAAAAGGGTTAAACATGGCCGAAAGGACTCGGGTAGAAAAAGGACAGAAAGCGTCGAGTCTGGTCCCACCTTACCGCACTTCATTATCTTCTCCTCATCGCCCTCCATATCTCCTCCATCTCAAAACTTCCGCTCCTCATCCAACGGTCCTTGTGCCTTTCGCACCCCCCCCCCCTCCCCCCCGCAGCTTCCGAAATTTAACCATTGGGCGGGGGCGGGGGGGTCCGAAATGGGTGGTATCGCTTACCCCCTCCCTGCTACGTGTCGCCCTTTTGTTATTTCACACCCCCCTTCTATATTATCACTTACCACCTAGGACCCCCTCCGAAAAATTGTTTTCTCTCGCCTCCAAACTATCCTCGTATTCATTTGACCATTGCCACTACTACTACACCACGTCTGCCAACGGCCATCCCTCCACAACCGAGCATATAAGGTTTGTGCGCCATTTATGAGGAAATAGGCTACGCACGACAGAAAGACTCGAGTCGAACCCGACAAGGGGTAAAAGGTAGGGCGAGGTTAAACATCGCAAAGAAAATATGGTAAAGGTCGAGTCGGGCATTTACGCAGATCTTTAACAGTAGAGACTAAAGGGGCAACAAAGCACATCGGCACCAACATCAATAAATGAAAGTAGCTAGCGCTGCACCAGACTTAATTACCCAACGCCGACTTATTGAAAAACATGACTAGAAGTCAAAGCCATCAAAGCTTTTAAATCATAAATCATAAAGAGCTACTCAAAATTAATTTTACAGGCGATATGTTGTCAGAGAGATTATTCTCAAGCCTTGTGTGGCCATGCCTATTTAATTTCATATGTTTTGTAATAAATGAATTTTTACCCAAGTAATTTAAGGAAACCAACTCAAGTTTTAGCTAAATACTGCTCGAATTTTCATTGTTAAGTTTTGGAGGTTGGAACCTTGTTAGACTTTGTGTTGTAAAAGATCATTGTATTGGAGCACTCTAACTATTTTGAGCTGGGCATCAATAATAAAGAGATCGTTCACATGATTCATGAACTATGTTAATGGTGATGTTTTTCCTCTGTGTTAATGTTTTCCTCTGTCTTTTCATGTTGTGCATCAGTTTCTCTGATTACAAAACATTAGTTTTAGATTAATATTTGCTGAGAGAGCACCATAATTTTGTTTGTTTTTTTATCTTAATGTTTTCCTTTGAATTATAGTTAAATAATTATTAACTACTCTTTAGCTATTATGTAATATTCCCAAATGGGAAAAGCAACAATATTTGAACAAAATGCTTGAAATAGCAGTGTAAAACATAACATCAAGATATGAGACCAATATGGAGCTTCTTTATTCAGCATAACAACAGAAAATAACTACAAAATGATGGGGCACAAACCATACAACATGAATAAATAAGCCTCCAATAGATAAATCCCCTCAATAATGAGGTGCTGCTACTATACCAAAATGCCGAAGATATTGCTACAGCGCAGTCAGAAGGACATAGCTACAAAATAATATGATACAATGATTTATAGTGTATAATATATGCCTATAGAGATGCTATACATAAATAACAAGGCACTATATCACTTTTCCTAGCCAACCCAGAGGATTTCTGACAATACACCCAAAAATACAAATGGTGAGCCCAAGCCCTAGGGTTGAAGATTCATTGCAGCAAAATATCTGGGAGATATGGTTGAATATTATATAACATTATATGGCCCTCCTCCAATAGACTCTCCAGGTGAAAGGTTGATCCCTCCACTGAAGAACCAACTCCCCAAATCATGCACGGAAATCACCCTTGCAACAACTCTCCAAAATAACGCAATTATGGACTAGAACTGCACTGTAGGTGATGGTGATAGCTTGGCCTGGTGCCAGATGATGATATAATACCCAAGGATCCTCCTTTTTGATCTCCCAATGGAAAGGCTACCTCTCTACTGAAACACAAGCCCATAAAATGGCTCTACAAACCCTCCACAACTTCTGCCCTGCAACACAACACAACCTCAACAGGAACTACATACCATAAGACTGAAGCTTTGGACTGATGTAAAAATGTGGAAATATAGTGCATATACTTCTCCTAAGTGGGCACTCGAAGCCCCCCGAGGATGAAGGTTGGATTCCCGCTCGGGAACACCCTATGCTAAACAACACTACAATCTCAACTAAACAACTAAAGAGAGAAAACAAGTCTTAACAAACCATATCAAAATAATAATCAAGAACATATCTTCTATGGCTGCCATCCCCTTCCTTATATAAGTGGTGAGCTTCCTCACCCTTGGCCCCACTCATTAAACCCACTACTTCCATGCATGGAGTCTCCCTCCAAAACTGCGTTGTCCCACAATGAATGCCACTCCATGACAACGTTGTTGATTTGGTCAAAGTTGACCCAATCTACTTGCTCCAACCCCTTTTCACACATAAGGGTGCTTTATCAAGCCACTAAAGTGATCTCCATTCACACTAACATTGATTTTATTCCTACTAAGGATATTTATTAGTCTCCATATCCTCTTATTCATCAAACAAAGAAGAAAAAACAAAATTTAATATTCCAACTAGCTCATGGCTAATTGGGAATATTATAGTCCTCCCCTCCCAAATTTTTCTTATCCTCAAGCAACTGTAAAGGTGAGTGCTGCAACTCTTCTCCTCCTTCCTTGGTGACACCTCCATGTGATAAGATCTCCTCGTAAACTAGTGTCTCCCAATCAATCGCTCCATGAAATGATCCTCCCAAGTACTCATGAGATGCAAATGAATCATCTCATAAGGAAGCAAAATATCCAATGTAGAAATCATGGTTTGCCCAATGTTCTCCCTAAAACATGAAGCAAACATGAAGAAACATGGATAATCTCTCTCCCAAAGGGCACATTTAATACTTGCATCCTCTCTCCAATAATTCCCATAAAAAGAATAAGGAGATCATCAATGTATGGGATCAAAACCAAGGATACATAAGCTGTCATATGCAATAATGGAGGTGGATCATAGTCCCACATGTGGAACCAACGCAGTATATCTCATGACTGCCTCAGATAATGATATGGTAAGTGGTTTCCCCACCACTTACTTGCTACAATAATATTCTCACATGTTTTGAGAAGGTGGGTGATGTTTGGTGCCTTTGGTGCACACTCAGAATGATATGCCATCTCCTTATATCCTCCTAGGGAGTAGCCATTCTCATTACTGTTTATGGCCCCAAGTTGGCCATGATGTTTATAAGGAAGAATGCTCCCATTTGGAGCAATGGCCTACAGATGTATGGTAAGGGAATGAAAATATTCATCATATAAATAATTATGCATACAAACATGATCCCTACCATATGCTCTGTTCACGCAAATGGAGTGGTCCATTGATAGATCCCCTCTTATTCCCAAAGAGGAAAGAGGTGGTTGTGATAACCCCATCAGAGAGTTATGTATCTCCTCCATCTCCACATGGTTCATGCATCTCTTCAAATGCTGATATATCTCCTCTTCAAAGCCTTTCCAAGTATATCCCTCCATGATAGTATGGTATGCCCTCATGGAATAAGTGTGGCTGAAGAGAAAATATCCATGTGCTCCTTGTAGTAAATTCTCCTTGAGCTTGGATGCTCTAGATAAGAAGATCCTACTATGATAGAAGATAACCCCATCTCTTACTCAATATCCTCCTCTAGTAGTTGGTCATCAAGTATCATGCAAGTAAAAAGATCCTTGGAATAATCCACCAACAACTGGGATTTCCAATATGGATCTATTCTCCAAAGTGACAACACTGATGATATATCATATAAAGCATCTGTCACGTGGTTGCCCCCTTCTTTGACATCTCCTATGCCAAAGTCACATACTAGAAGGATGCTACCCTCCCTCTGCTTCTCCTCTTGTATCTTCTCATGCTCTAGTAAAATTTGAAGCTTTTGGAGGTTAATCTTCCATGGGAAACTATCACCTATCCAAAAATTCCTAAGTTTGGCCAAAGCATGCACGAGTGGCCACCATCATCTACCATGTGTGGAAGATTTCTCCCTAAGTGAGAACATCTTCCGAGCCTCCAAATTCAAGAGTAGTCTCCTTGCACCATGATAGTGCCATCCTCCATCCCTGTATCATCCTCTCTCAGTGCAAGATGTGAGGTGAGAGTGGGTATTGATGATGTTGGGAGAATGTCTCACTCCTCGTTGAGTCTACCCAAAACTCTCTGCACTATACAATAACCTCCCACTATTCCCACTCCTCTTGGATATATGAGTGGTGCAACATGTTGTGAGACATTCCTCACCAACTCCTAATCAGGTGGCCTCCCAGGCGGTTTGCCACAAAACAACAATGTCTCATGGGCCAAATTCATATGCATAATAGATGAGATTGTTAGTTCCTTGTTTCTACCGCACAAATCCAACTCTGTTTTCTGTATGGAAGATTTCTGATACTTGGATACTACTGTCAATGATGCAAGAATCCCTCCAATTGGAGAAAATGCTCCATGTTCGCCCCTTGGTGGTGGTGTCTCCTCTCCTGCTATTCCAATGCTGTGACCACCTTCTGGTTCTTCTTCTTATTCCTCCTCATCATCTAAAAATACATCTATATAGTGTGTCTTTCATGTTGCACATCTATGTTCGAGTGCCCATGATTCTTGGCATGTGAAGAAAAGCTTCCTTCTCCTCAAGTCTCTTCAGACATCATCACTAAGAGGTACTTTTTTTTGGCTCTCCTTTAAAAGAGGAGCCTTCTCCCTTTGATGGAAAAGTGGGCTTTTGCTGAAATGTTTCCTTTGCTTTTGGCAAGGCATCTTGTAGATCTCTAGCCCTTTCAATGTCATCTTGAAGGGTAGTGGGTTTGGTAGACTTAACCAACCCATGAAGAGGTTATACTAGTCCATCAATAAACATATAGACCCTCCTTGCTGCAGATAAATCAGGAACCATAACCGAAAGTTTTAGAAATTCAGAAATATAAGTTTCTAGATTACCTAATTGTTTGAGCTTTGCTAGCCCCATGAAAGGTGCCTCTGGGTCTCTTCGATCAAACCTCTCCACCAACCTCCTTTTGAACTCTGAATATGCAGTCACATTGGCATGACCCAATGTAGAAAGACCATGAAACCACCAATAATATGCTTCACCCTCAAGGCGCAGCTCTGCTATCTTGATGGCCTCCATCTCCGGTACTTGGTTCAGCTAGAAGTATATGTCTAGCTTCTCTACCCATGATTTTAGATGACCCATCAATGTTGGGTAAGAAAAATCTTCCCATAGTCCAATGTAGATCATGATTCTGTATGAATCCTCCACCTCTATTGTGATGTTGAGGTCTCCTATTGTCCTTGATCTGATAGAATTCTTGAAAAATAAAATGATCCTTGAATCTCTGAGGTTGAGACTCATACTCAAGAAAATAGTCTTCAATAATTTCTTGTTCTTCAAACCCTCCATTTCCCACTGCTAAGAATGTAGGCATTGTAGAGCATTGGGAAACCTGCTGCTTCACTGGTTGATCACTCTAGTGATGAGAAATGTTGGAGCCTTCACCATGTAGAAACCCTTTAGGGGATTCTTTGTGTCTATCCATCCTCATCTCCTTTATTTCTCTTGCAATGTCTTGCATAGTTTGAAGAAGAAGCTTAGGAAACTCCTTCTCCTCATCTCCTCTTGATAAAGAGGTTTTACCCTTGTCTTCTCTATCATCTGTATAATCATACTTTCGGGTTCTTATAAGATACCTCTTCTCTCTATCTGTGAGAGGAGCTCATTCTTCTAATGACATATTGGCTTAAGATGCACAGGCTGAGCGAATATTATGCTCTGATACCACTGTAATATTACCAAATGGGAAAAGCAGCAATATTTGAACAAAATGCTTGAAATAGCAGTGTAAAACATCACATCAAGATATGAGACCAATATGGATCTTATTTATTCATCATAACAGCAAAAAATAAGTACAAAATGATGGGAAAAAACCTTACAACATCTATCAATAAGCCTCCAATAGATAAATGCCCTCAATAATGAGGTGCTGCTACTATACCAAAATGCGAGAGACACTGCTACAATGTAGTCACAAAGGAAATAACTACAATATAAGATGATACAATGATGTATAGTATCTGATATATGCCTATAGAAATTCTATACATAAAGAACAAGGCTCTATATCACTTTTCCTAGCCAACCCAGAGGGTTTCCGACAATACACCCAAAAATACAAATGGTGAACCCAAGCCCTAGGGCTGAAGATTCACTGCAAAAAAATAGCTTGGAGATATGGCTGAATCTGATATAACATTATATGGCCCTCCTCCAATAGACTCTCCAGGTGAAAGGTTGATCCCTCCACTAAAGAACCAACTCCCCAAATCATGCACAGAAATCACCCTTGCAACAACTCTCCAAAATAACGTAGTTATGGATTGAAATTTCACTGTAGGTGATGGTGATAGCTTGGCCTGGAGCTAGATAATGATATAATACCCAAGGATCCCCCTTGTTGATCTCCCAATGGAAAGGCTACCTTTCCACTGAAACACAAGCCCAGAAAATGGCTCTACAAACCCTCCACAACTTCTTCCCTACAACACAACACAACCTCAATAGGAACTGTGTTGTACCATAAGACTGAAGCTTTGGCTTGATGACAGAATGTGGAAATATAGTTCATATACTTCTCCTGAGTGCGCACTCAAAGTCCCCCGAGGATGAAGGTGGTATTCCTGCTTGGGAACACCCTATGCTAAACAACACTACAATCTTAGCTAAACAGCTGAAGAGAGCAAACAAGTCTTAACAGAACATATCAAAATAATAATCAACAACATATCTTCTATGGCTTCCATCCCCTGCCTTATATAAGTGGTGACCTTCCCCACCCTTGGTCCCACTCATTAAAGCCACTACTTCCATGCATGGAGTGTCCCTCCAAAACTGCGTTGTCCCACAATGAATGCCACTCCTCCATGACAACGTTGTTGATTTGGTCAAAGTTGACCCAATCTACTTGCTCCAGCCCCTTTTCACATGTAAGGGTGTTTTATCAAGCCACTAAAGTGATCCTCATTCACACTAGCAGTGATTTTATTCCTACTAAGGAGATTTATGGGTCTCCATAAATCTGCATAGTTAGCTTTCCCTGTGAATTCCCCTTGAAAATGTTGATGCACAATTTAGCTTCTTATGACTCCATATCCCAATGGATTATGTTTCACAGCTCTATCTGTCCAACCACCCAACAAATCAAAACCAACAGTTCTCATAATCTCTATAACTAGCCTAACATCAGCGATTATAATCATCAAGCTAAATCATAAATCATAAAGAACAAAGAGAGCCCTCTCTGAGCCTAGGAAGGCTAGGTCCTGGACTCCAAAGTGGTTTGATGTTTTCCTCTGTCATTTTTTCTTGCCAATCTTACGAATTACGAAGAGCTAACATAATGGCAACCATACTGGGGAATTGAGTTATTGGAAAAGCTTAATATTTCACCAGAAATCAGAAAACCCAGTCAAAATATTGTATGATTCAAGTACATTCCAATATTGGTATCTAGTTGTTGATGGTGGACAACAGCCGAACGAAATAAATTTGAAATCATCCACGTGGTGACTCCATAATTTTCAGTGGACCTAAATACTTCAGTGGTAGAAAAATCCATATTGGTTGTGAATATACAGTGACCCCACTCTCTAACTGATTGACAAGATGGATCCAAGAATACAATGCAATTATGCTCCAATGAACAAATATCACATTCCTGGATTCCCACATAAAATGCCTCAGGTAAATTGGCAAATAAATATTCCTATTTTTCAAGATGAGAATGTTGATGATTCTTTGTTACATCTCATTAAATTTCATATATACTCATGGAAGTTGAAGGTTGAATGGAATGAGGATTGCCTCATGAAGATGTTCATGGAAACATTATAAGGGAAAGTGAGGGAATGGTATGAATGTTTGAATCCTGGTAGTTTGTTTTCTTTAAAATATTTCCACAAGGTGTTTTATGAGCATTATAAAGAATATTCTCCATCTTTATTATTTGCTGAAAATTGTTGTGATCAATCCGAGGATCTCATACAATACCTTGTAAATATTGATGAAGATTTAGGAAATTGGCATTCTGAGTATATCTTAGAAGAAATTCATGACTTTCATGCTCAAGTTAATTGTCATGACAAACAATAGAAGTTAGTTGAGAATGAAAACAATTAGGAAATGAAGGAAGATCTACAAGATCTCTCTGTGGGGACAAATGATAATTCATCTGCTCTTTTTTGTGAGGCTAAAGAAGACATTCAGCCTCATGATCAGTCCTTGTGAGAGAAAGAAAACAATTGTTGTTCAATCCAAAGAAAACAAAAAATCCCTCCTCCTTTAACTGAATAAGAAATCAATCAGAATCTAAGCATGCAGCCAACCTCCAATTTTTTATGTAATGAAGGGATTCTTCCTATTTTTTCTATTGTTGATTTATGTCCTGAAGTGTTTTCTCATGAAGAAATGCAAGAACATATTGATATTGATGTTTTTCTACCTTGTCAAGAAGGCCTATTTCCAAAAAGGGCTCCTATTCATCATAATGATGGCCTTCCAATAGAATTCAACCAACTCAGTCAAGACATATTAGGTTTGCTTGAGGACAACATAGTGGTATACAATGAGGATGCCCTATCAGGTGACCATGAATACTATGTGGATATTCTTTTTGAGAAGGATCCTGAGCATGAAAAAGTGGAACAAGGAGTAGACCTAGATGAAGTTTTTTATTTAAATCCTCAAGGCCAGGTATTGTTCCAAGATCCTTTTGCTAGTTTCTTGGAATCATCTATAGAAGGAGTATTATAAATTTTTGTAGATGTTCTATGCTTGATGAAACTTTACTTTTATCTCCAATATCAAACAAAAATCACATAAACAAGAAAGTAAAATGCTGATAGAACATACCAGTGGATCGACAGAAGACAAGCCAAAAATACACTTAACTTGATCAGCAAAATATGTGTTATGGTGCATTACGACAGTCAATAGGATGCTTCAACTAGTAAAGTCTCAATATGGTCAGCCAACCAGAAGTGTCACACAACCCTCTCAGACAGCTATATAAGTCAACCCAAAGTCAACTAAAGTCAACATTGTCCCAGTGAATGGTCAACGCAAAACAACAACAGAAAAAAGTCAACGCAACTTGGTCAAATTCAATGGTCAACCTCGATTTCAGTGCCAAAAAATGCAGAATAGAGAAATCAAAATTTTGACCAAGTTTGGGGTCAGTTTGACCATGCATTGACCAAAGTCAACGCTGGTCAAATATGTGCTAAAAGACTCGAAGTTGAAAGCATAAAATCCTTTTGCTGCTTTTCCCACATGTGGAGAAGAAGTGACTCCAAGTGATGATTGAACCAATTAGATGCAGAGAGAGAATGTGTGATGATGAGATGAGTGAAATGACCTCCAATGTTGACCTATATATATCCATCAGTGAGGGTGTGTGACACATCTGCTGGGGCTTCAAGCCTACATTTCAATTCTGGCTGACCTTGCACATAAGTGGAATAAATTCAAAATAAATGTTCTTCTCATCGGATCAAGATGATATTTAGATCGATCTTGCACCTCTTTGAAAGAGGAATCCAATAAAAATATTGGCATCTTCATCTGAGCATCACAACATGGAGTTTGGACCTAGTTGTCCAAAATTAACACTCCCTTTCAACTAGGGAGAACTCCATCCACCTATGCCATCCAAACATCATGTGTCATCTCGCATTAACTTGCATTGATGGCTTCTTTATTTCGGAAAAAAAGAGGGTCAGTCACAAATACATCATTCTCGGATGAAAAATTCAGACTAGAGGTCTGAAACCTCTATAGGACTCAAAAGAGTCACATATCAACCCGAAGTTGGTTTACCTGACCTGAAGTCAGTTGGAGGTCTGAAACCTCACTAGAATTTATCCCAGATCAAGTGGTTGGACACGTGCCATCCTAGACATATAGAGTACAACAATCTCCGATGCGTTCATCAATCTTTGCTACTGGTCTCTAGATTTTCCCACCTCATTGGCCAAATCAGAGGTACTTCCAATGAGTCCTGGACTCAATGGGTAGGATGCATACGGGGCACAAATCATGAGAGGTGAACCAACTCAACATCATAATAGTGGGGTAGAAGCACAACAAGGTTCAACAAGCCTAGCCATGTTTGTTCTTATAGCTCTGAGAATCTATCCCCAAAGCCCCTTAGAGCTCCAAGAGCTCATCATCCAACAGGACCCTCAGCATAGGGTCGTTCCACAATACCAAGATTCTCACGGAAGGTTAGGAACTTGACCTTCCCCAAGGGCTTGGTGAGAATATTTGTGACCTGATCATCAGTTACTATATGATCAAGCCTTACAACACCTTGTTGTACCATATCCATTGTAAAGTGGTACCTAATATCAATATGCTTGGATCGATTATGGAACACGGGATTCTCGGACAACTGAAACCCTCTCTGGTTATCACAGAGTATCACGGTGGTATCTAACACAAGCCCAAACAACTCACTAAAAATCTTTCACAACCAAACTGCTTCAAAACATATCATACTCGCTGCAATGTATTCGGCCTCCACGGTGCTCAAAGCCACGACTTCTGCTTCCTGCTCATCTATGATATCAAAGCATATCCAAGTGCGAAGAAGCATACCGATGTGCTCTTACGATCCACCACATTGTCAGCCCAATCGACATTAGTATATCCATGGAGTGTCACGCTCCCAGCAGTGTATCTCAGCCCATGGTTTATTGTGCCCCGAAGATGTCTCAATAGATTCTTGGCACCAACCCAATGAATGTGATGAGGTTCAACCCTATGTTGACTCAAAGTGTTCACTGCAAAACATACGTCCGGACGGGTGTTCACTAAGAACATCATGGCCCCTATGAGTTGAAGATACTCAGTAGGATTTTCTAGCACGGGCCCAGCAGCGCTGCCACTCAACTTCTTAAAGTTGAGCTCCATCGGTGTCGACACAGACTTACAGTGCACCATTCCAAATCTTTCAAAAAGCTTCACAATATATTTTCCCGGAGAAGGAAAAATCTCGCATTAGGGGAATTTTGAGGTCTAAAATGGGCCTACTAAGGAAATTATAAAATAATAGTGGAAAAAATCTAATAAGATTTGATGACATCATCAAATTTTAGAGGGAAAAATGAAAAAACTACTTTTTCAATTCATATTTTCAACTTATCTCCCAAATTGTTTACTCAAATTTCGAGCGGGAGTACTCGTTGGATGCGGAATTTAATTCCCCATCCAAGGAGTACCCATGTTGCATACTTTCGATGGGTCCTACTACACGAAAAATGAGAAATACATAAAAAAATGTGATTACAATCACGTTTTTTATGTATTTCTCATTTTTCGTGTAGAAGAGTTCATCGAAAGTATGCAACATGGGTACTCCTTGGATGAGAAATTAAATTCCGCATCCAACGAGTACTCCCGCTCGAAATTTGAGTAAAAATTTTGGGAGATAAGTTTAAAATACGAGTTGAAAAAGTAGTTTTATTATTTTATTATTTTTTAATATTTTTACTTTTTTACTCCAAAAATGGTGAATCATCCATTATGGATGACATCGTCATCTTGAATCCTATTGGTTGTTATAAAGTTTATTTTTGTTGTACATTTTTCTTATGAGGCCCATTTTAGACCTCAAAATTCCCCTAATGCCAGGTTTCTGCCAGACCTCTAGGCCTAGGAAGCAATGCATCAATCCTAGGTCCTTCATCTCGAACTCAGCAGCGAGCTCCCTCTTACACTGATGAATGAGATGGTCAGCACCTATCAGGAAGAGGTCATCCACATACAACACCAGAATGAGAGGCTTTTCTCTATCAACCTTGAAGTAAAGGTTCAGATCATCATTACTACGAGTGAAGCCCAGCTTCAGCATGTGGCTATCTATCCTCTCGTACCAAGCTCTGGGTGCTTGTTTCAAAACATAGAGGACTTTCTTCAACTTGCAAACATGGGTGTCCTGATCCTGGACGTCGAATCCCAGAGGTTGCTCCGCATACACCTCTTCCTTTATTGCACCATGCAGAAATGTGATCTTCACATCCATCTGATTAAGATTCCATTCTTGCATAGCAGCAAGGGCTATTATAGATTAGATGGTGGTATATCAAGCCACAGGTGCAACTATATCATCATAGTATATGCCTTCCTTTTCAGAGAAGCCACGAGCAACTAATCTTGCCTTGAAATTTTCAGCACAACCATCTGATCCATGCTTGATCTTATAAGGCCATTTCGAGGTGACAAATGCTTTGTCCTCCGGTCTCAGAAACACATCTCAGAAATCATTCTTCATAGCAGACTCATATTCTTCATGCATAGCATCCTTCCATACTTGATGCTTACAGCTTCCTCAAAAGATCCAGGCTAAGATTGTACGATTGTAATCATGGCTGCTAGATACCTTTGGTATCTATTCGGCTTCTTTCTTTCACAGAATGTCCACCTTGGGGCCATATGATTCTTGACATCCTTGAGACTGTCCTTGAGCCATGATGGTATTTTCATCATTGAAGGAGGTGGATCGATAGGGTCCATCGGTGCTTCAACATCGGGCATTGTCTCATCCTTCGATTCTTCTTGATTGCCAGGCCTTGCTTCATGATATTTCTCAGATCTCAGAATTTGATTACTTTCCTGAGGGAAGCATCTTCGTCAAAGGTAACATAGTGGCATATCTCCACTTCCTTTTGACCAGACACATAGACTCTATAGGTCTTCGAAGTTTTGTTGTAGCCCACAAACATTCCCTTTTTCCCAGAAGCATCCAGCTTGCTCCTCTTCTCCTTTGGTACATGAAAATAAACAAGACATCCAAAAACTCTAAAATGTGAGACGTCAGGTTTCTTACCAGAGAAAACCTCTTCAGGAGTTTTGGATTGTAGAGCCGGATGCAGGCATCAGTCTTGTATGTACACAACATTGTTCGCAGCTTCTCACCATAGAAAATTTGGAAGACCCTAGTCACATAGCATGGCACGAGAAGCTTCCACAATGGTCATGTTCTTTCTTTCAGAAATGCTAGTTTTCTCAGGAGTATTGAAAGTTGTGGTCTGCCTCTTGATGTCAGCTTCTCTACAAAAGTTCTTGAACTCGTTCATCTCATATTTAGTGCCATTATCAATCCTCAATATCTTGATATTCTTCCCTGTTATATTTACCACCAAGGCTTTGAAAGTACGAAAGCACATGAAAACCTCATCTTTCTTCTTCAAGAAGTATATCCAAGTTTTACGAGAGAAGTCATCTATGAATGTCATATAATAAGAACGCCCTCCCAAGGATGTCATGGGCAGCATACCAGACAGATCATAATGTATCAATTGCAAGACATCATATGTCTTTGTGACACTTGAGGGGAAAGGTCCCCTTCTTTTCTTTCCTTCGGCACAACCCTGACATACAATTTTATGATCATTCTTGAATTCAGGCATCCCCGTCACCACCTTCCTTGCTTCAAGAAGGGCTATGTAATGAAGGTGTCCAAACCTCTGGTGCCATAGTTTAGTCTGTCGGATAGTATCACATGTCATCGCTCCCAATGGACTTCCTCCAACCTAGTAGAGTGTATCAACTCTAAACCCAATCGTAATAGCTTCCTTGAAACTCTTCTTCCAGATGCGCACCTTCCCATCAATGAATGCCACATTTAAACCTTTGTCTTCCATGGACGAAATAGACACAAGGTTCTTCTTCAAATTAGGTACATATAGTACATCTTGCAAGTGGAGGACTTGACTTTTAGACAAATGGAGGGTCACAGTCCCTGTCCCTTTCACAGGATATGTGGAATTATCTCCAAGGGTATTTTTCAGATTAAAATCCTTCTCAACCATATTAGAAAGTTTTTCCTTGAACCCAGTGATGTGCCTTGAGGCACCATTATCTATTAACCAGACATCCATAGTGTCGGATGGAGATGCAGGGGAGAGGGTCGATACAAGAATGAATTCATTTATCGTATCATCAACAACATTAGATTCCTCATACCTTGAATTTATTGACCTTTTGAAAGGTTTCCCATTTCCCCCAGAGGGAACCTTCCTCTTTCCTTTGAACTTGTTCTTACTTTGATTGCCATTCCTCTGGTTGTTGTTGTTATCATCATCTTCAGGAGAATCCTTCTTGAAAGGGAATTCTCTAGAATAGTGGCCGGTCTTTTGACATGCGTAACATTTGCCTTTCTTTCATTGGGCCACTACTCTTCCTTTGTTCCCCGGACCACCATTTTTCTTCTTCTTAGCATGAGTAGTGAAGGTAGCATTTCCTTCATTTTCATATTCCTTCATCCTTGTCTCTTCTTGTATGCATCTCAATAGTACTTCGTCAAAATCAGGTATCACATTGTTATTGAGAATGGTAGTATTGAATACATGCCATTTATAGGAGAGACCTCCAAGTGTGGTGAGAACCATTTCTCGATCAACTATAGTCTCTCCAATGGCCAGAATATTATTTCTGATTTCAATCAACTTCAGAAAATATGATTGGACGGATTCATCCCTACCTTTCTTCAAATTCTTCAGTTGGTTCTTGAAGAAAAGGAATTGATTTGTATTTTTGGCCGTGAACATGTTGAACAACTTATAATACATTTCCTTGGATGTGCCCAACTAAGAGATGTAGGCTACCAGAATCTTATGAATAGGATCTCGGATCATCAACTTTGCTTTAATCTCCCCCTTCTTATACTTTGACTTGGTGGCAACAAGTGTAGTAGATGGAGGCTCTTGGATTTTACCCTGCACATAGTCCATGACATCTTGGTCTTCCAACATAAGATCCAAATTCATCTTCCATACATGGAAGTCTTCCTTCCCAATAAATTTGTCATCAGCTTTAAAGCCATTATAGTTTGAGGTACCCATGCTCTCGTTAAGTGATTGCTACAAACTTGGGCTTTGTCTTCACCTAGGTTCTGATGCCATGTAAATTTTTGTAGATGTTCTATGCTTGATGGAACTTTAATTTTATCCCCAATATCAAACAACAATCACATAAACAAGAAAGTAAAATTTTGATAGAACATACCAATAGATTAAAAGAATACAAGCCAAAAATACACTTAACTTGATCAGCAAAATATATGTGTTGTGGTGCATTACGACGATCAACAAGATGCTTCAACCAGTAAAGTCTCAATACAGTCAACCAACCAGAAGTGTCACACAACCCTCTTGGACAACTATGTAAGTCAACCCAGAGTCAACGAAATTCAACATTGTCCCAGTGAACGGTCAACGCAAAACAACAAGAATAAAAAGTCAACACAACCTAGTCAAAGTCAAAAGTCAACCTCGATTTTAGTTCCAAAAAATGTAGACTAGAGAAATCTTAATTTTAACCAAGTTTGGGGTCAGTTCAACCATGCGTTGACCAAAGTCAACGCTGGTAAAAAAGGGCTGAAAAACCCTAGATCAAAAACATAAAATCCTTTTGCTGCTTTTCCCACGTGTGGAGAATAAGAGACTCCAAGTGATGATTGAACCAATCAGATGCAGAGAGAGAATGTGTGATGATGAGATGAGTGAAATGACCTCCAACATTGACCTATATATATCCATCAGTGAGTGTATGTGACACATCTGTTGAGGCTTCAAGCATACATTTCAATTATGGCCGACCTAGTGGAATAAATTCAAAATAAATGTTCTGCTCATCGAATGAAGATGATCTTTAGATCGATCTTGCACCTCTCCAAAAGAGGAATCCAATAAAAATATTGGCATATTTATCTGAGCATCACAACATGGAGTTTGGACCTAGTTGTCGAAAATTAACAAGTATGCTATGCCATGAATGGTGTTTTGCAAAGTTTAAGAAAAATTTTGAGCCCTACTGTTCAATGGCAAGTAAGATGGGAATGACCCTTCTGTTTTTTCAGCCTACTCAAAAAAGTGAACAAAAATCAATCATGTAGCCACTTACTTGATTGATTGCATTGGAGAGAGGTTTCCACTTATTGTATATATCATCTCCAAGATATATTAGGGTAAGTAGGTGTGTGAATAAAATCAGCACTCTGAGCATATTTCCAGTTTTAGTTTTAGTTGCTTTCTAGTTTTCAGTTCAAGTGTGTCCAAAAATACAGATTGCAGAGAGTGTTGATTTCATCTGAAAGGTTTTCAGCCACATATATTGTAGCAGATCAGGTTGCAGAGTGGGATCAACCAAATTGAGCAGGCCAATAGTCTATAGTGTTCTTGACACCTCTTGAAGGAGCTGCCATCCCCAGCTGGAGCCAATGTTAGACTCCTATATTTAACAGTATCACCAGCTGACTAGTTATTGCTTAGAGTTCCATACTGAAAATAATATTCCATGGCCATCTTTTATTTTCAAGAAAAGGGGAAATCCTGACCGTCTAAAACTTCAAAGGGATCTATTTATGCCTTTCAATTCAATAGAAGGGGAAAATGTTGATTGTAAGTCAAAAAAGGAGCATCATTAGACCATTAGCAAAGCAAGGGCAGTAGAGAAGCAATTATTGAACATTGGGTTGAACGCTCCACACGTGTTTCGCGACATGGAATAACCGCCTCTCATGGATCCTAACTTTGGGGATTGTAGTGGAGACTAATGCCTGAGGGTTTTGGTCTAACGACCATCATGATTCCAACAAGTGGTATCAGAGTGACAGATCTCGAGTTCGAAACTCACCCAGCTCGCATTGGGGGGGATATTGTTGGACATTGGGTTCAACGCTCCCCCTATGTTTCACGACATGGACTAACCGCCTCTTGTGAATCCTAACTCTGGTGATTCTAGCAGATACTAACGCCTGCGAGTTTTGGTCTAACAGAAATCATGATTCCAATAAAATTTAAGGAAAAAAAACAACAAAGGGTCAAGTCGTGCAGGTTGGGTCAAGCCGTGAAATGAGTCAAGAATTCTATAAAAAACTAAAAGAAACGAATGCGCACGAACAAAGAAGAAAAGTCTGAAAAACAAAACGAAGGAGCAGTGAAGACCATTGGATCTGAGCATCAACGATGGAGATTATAATTGCAAATTTTACAATATAATTGTAGGAGCTTGCAGTGGGGTCCATCTCCCAGTCCCAATCGCAAATAGTAAAAATTGAAAGGATAGGTGCAATGGTAGATGGTGAAGACTGCCAAGCGCAATGTGTGATGTTAGCGCAGATGTGATATATTGTAGAGAAAAGGCCTAAAGGATTTCAAGTCTGGGTGAATGGTTTTCTATACTATTTGGCTTTGAAAAAGTGTTAAAGATGACCTAAAGGGCACGGGTAGAAAAAGGACAGAAAGGTCGAGTCTGGTCCCACCTTACCACCACGTCATTACCTTCTCCTCATCGCCCTCCATCTTTCCTCAATCTCAAAACAACCCCTCATCATCCAACGATCCTTGTGCATTTCGTAGCCCCCCTCAGCTTCCACAATTTAACCATTTGGGGGGGGGGGGGGTATGAAATGGGTGGTATCGCTTACCCCCTCCCCGCTACATGTCGCCCTTCCATTATTTCGCACCCCCCTTCTATATTACCGCTTACCACCTAAGACCCCCTCCGAAAATTTGTTTTTTCATACCTCCAAAACGTCACCGTATTCATTTTACCACTACCACTACTGTTGCACCACGTCAACCAACTTCCATCCCACCACAACCGGTCATATAAGCTCTGTGCGCCATTTATGAGGAAATAGGCTACGCACAGCAGAAAGACTCGGGTCGAACCTGATAAGGGGTAAAAGGCAGGGCAAGGCTGAACATCACAAAGAAAAGAGGGTAAAGGTCGAGTCGAGAATTTACAGAGAGCTTTAATAGCAGAGACTAAAGGGGCATCAAAGCACATCAGCACCAGCATCATAAATGAAAGTAGCCAACACTGGACCAGACTTAATTACCCAACACTGAATTATTGGAAAATAGGACCAGATGTCAGAGCCATCAAATCTTTTAAATCATAAATCATAAAGAGCTGCTCAAAATTAATTTTACAGGTGATATGTTGTCAGAGATATTTTGCTCAAGCCTTGCGTGGCCGTGCTTGTTTAATTTCAGTTGTTTTGTAATAAATGAAGTTTGACCCGAGGTTAGGGAAACCGACTCAAGTTTTAGTTAAATACTGCTCGAATTTTCATTATCAAGTTTTGGTGGTTGGAACCTTGTTAGACTTTGTGTTGTAAAAGATCATTGTATTGGAGCACTGTAACAGTTTTGAGTTGGGCATCAATAAAAAAGAGATCATTCACAGGATTCATGATCTATGTTAATGGTGATGTTATTTCCTTTGTGTTAATGTTTTCCTTTGTCTGTTTGTGTTGTGCATCAATTTCTCTGATTACAAAACATAATTTTTATATCAATATTTGTTGAGAGAAAACCTTAATTATGTCTGTTTTTGTTATCTTAAAGTTTTCCTCTGAATTATAGTTAAAGGATTCTTAAATTCTCTTTAGCTATTACTAAACTCACTACTTTCTTTCATCTCATATTCACACTGCCAGTAAGATCCAATCTGCATAGTTACATTTCCCTCTGAATGCCCTTTGAAAAAATTGATGGACAAATCAACCTCTTATGACTCCATATCCCAATGGATTATGTTTCATAGCTCTATCTTTCCAACTACCCAACCAATCAAAACCAATAGTTCTCATAATCTCTATAACTAGCCTAATACCAGTAATTATAATCATCAAGCTAAATCATAAATCATAAATAACAGAGAGAGCCCTCTCCGAGTCTAGGAAGGCTAGGTCCTGGACTCCAAAGTGGTTTGATGTTTTCCTCTATCATTTTTTCTTGCCAATATTACAAATTAGGGAGAGCTAACAGTCAGGATATTTCCATTGTCATGCAATATTAAGGAAACAAGAAGTGAAGGGACTTTGTTCACAGTCCTCCACATGCTAGAATTAATCTGTATCTATCATTTTAAATTCTTTGACATAATAAATCCAAACTCAATTGGGATAACAAGGTAATTTTGTGGTAGGTCATGGGCCATTGTTAATGATGGTGTTTTATATGTTCGTGGACCTTTTTAGTAAGGAATTATTTCTATCTCTACTATGTGCTTTGGAGTTCTTATCTACTGCAAAATGCTAGATGGTGGCGTGGTGCTGTATTGATGGTGCGTTCTAGCATGTTTTTGTTTTTGTGATGTTTAGTGTTCTAGGTGTTCTTGATATAGAGGTGGTGGTGCTACTTGATGTTTGGCACTATAATTTCATATCTCACCCACCTTATCCGCTTGGAACATTTCTTATAAATGAAAATAAAAATAAAGGTTGCATTGTTGAACTTGTTGTTTTGGGGACTTTATAATTCACTTTTGATGGTGTATTAGTTCCCCAAGATAGACTACAGAGGCTCTAGAATTTCATAGGATGTTTCTCCGCCATGTGGATTCTATCATTAATAATAAACCACCAATTTTTTCAATAGTCACCAAATTTCATCAAAATGAACATTATAATGTTTTGGTAATGAATACCCTGATTGAGTTGAAGCAACCAATCCAAATTTTGGAAGCAAAATGGTCCAAATTTAAAAGGATAGTTCACAATCTTAGTAAATGCTCATGCTAAATTACAAAATTCCATTCAACTAACCTGAGGACAACCTTAAGGAAAGGACACTATACATCAAACTATATAGGACATGAATATGAACAACAAAATTTCTCCCTTATCAATATTGAATTAAATAAAGACAACAATAAATATATTTTTCTTTAATTTTTAATTTTCGTAGATTATTACATTTTTTTAATATATACTAGTAAAAAGTGCAAAATTTTCCCAACAAAGAATGATAAACATATTTGAATCTTTTCATGGTAGCTTTCTTTATATATTTTTAATATTCAATTTAATTGTGACCATTTCCAATATCAACAAGAATAAACTTAATATGTCATTATTGTATTCAAAATATTCATTAAATTACATATATATCCAATATCTCATTTTTAATTTTCAATTTAACTTTTATCCTTTCTAATATAAAAAACAATAAACTTAATATGCCATTATTATGTTTAAAATATTCATTAAATTGATATATTTTAATGTCCCCATTCTCTTAGGAGACATAAGGAAGGGGACCCGCTAGCCTAATAATGTTCTCATAGGCTAGGATGGGAAAAATTAATCAAGGGAACACAATTTGCCTATGATAAAACATTACAAAGCTAAAGTGGTAAAAATAGGACATAGGTCATAGGCCAATGTCACTTTTAAATTATAAAGTGAGATAAACCAACAAAATGACTTTATTCAAATAAAAGGCTAAAAATGTGGCAAAAGTGGCGAACGAGTTATGAAAGAGGGAAAATGAAGAGTCACTCCTCATTCTTGCATTTTCTCACTTGAAAAAAAGAAATCTTGGGAAATCTTGAGGAAGATCCTAAGGTTTTTGGAAACCCTCATCCCTCATTGTTGATTTTAGTGTTGAAAATATACACCACAACTGATTTGAAAATGTAATCACTCAGATTTTGTCATTGGGCTTCATTGTTCGAGAGGATAAAGGCAGTAGCAAAAAGGACTAAGTGTTATCATTTTATTTATATTCTATTATTAAATATTCTATAATATCTCTTTGCACGCTAGATCTTAGACATTAGTGTAGGTAGAGTTCACATCTTAGCAGGGGTCAAAACCTATTCCTTCTTTGCTATATGAGTCTACTTTTAGAAGGGGACGAGTTGCATCATATCTCAATGGGTCGAGTTTACTAGTAAAAAAAGGTTGAGTTATTCATCACCTCTTTGTGTTGAATGTGGTATCATTGAGGTCGAGTTATAGTTGTTCAAAGTACGCCGAAACCCTCTCTTTTGGTACTAGTTTGATATGTTGTTCGTAGGAGTCATTTACAGGGTGATTCTATCACATTTAGGGGTAGATATATAGAAATAATTTTAGAGGACGAGTTGCTAGTTCAATGAGCTATTTGTGGTTTGAAACTCTTGTGGAAAAGTAATTTAACTCATAGTCATTCCGGGCTGATATTTCCTCAGACTATGCTAAAGTTGTATGCTTGAACTGATACCAGGTTTCTCTATTCCACTTTCTCACTGTATAATTTGGTGTTATGTTAATGAAATGATTATTTATGCTTTAAATTATGGTTATACATACTTTTATAGGAAGAATGAGAATTTGCTTATTCCAAGCATATAAACTATTTTGAAGCATTTATTGGGCATGTGTTAGTCATTGTGTTTATTTAATTGAAGTTAAACTCAAGGAAGTTCACCTATAACCTAGTTCACACAAACTGTTTGAGAAAATGGCACATTGAAAACTTAGAACAAACTCAGAAAAAATGAAGAAGAAATTTTATGGTATTCCTAAGGGACATATTACAATCGTATCAAAGCATGGTCTTAGAAAACTATGTGGTTTGAGAGGCAGCTTATATCAACAATTGATAAGTTTTGAAGAACACCCATCCGTCACTTATAAAATACACTAAGAGGAAGAAAAAATTCTTGAAGGAGAGGAAGAGGATGAAGTAAATTTTGAGTAGGGTAAGATAATCATGGGAGACAAGGAGAATCAAGAGTTTAAAAACTTTCTTAGTGTCCTAAATGATTTGGATAAGGGTCAAAAGGAGATGGTGGAGCTTATGGGAAACTTAGGTAACTAGGATAGTTCCATTGGTATTCTGATGGGGGGGCAACATACCTAAGATCCCATTAATGACAAGGGATCTAATAATGTAGAAGCGAGTCATGTACACACAACTATGCACAACCACCCTCACATATATAGTCAGTCATCTAAACCCGCTATGGCACAATTTCTTAATGAGGCAGTAACTTTCCAAGTGGAGTGGAATGATCAAGATATACCTTGTGTGGAGTATTTAGAGAAGTATAGGAGGTTGGGACAAGACTTCCAAGTTTCCATGTGTTTCATATATTTCTACAACCTTCAGATTAAAAACAAACCTAAATGTGTTCAGAAGGCCATGAGGAGGAAAAATGAGCTTCAAAAGACATTTGGGAAAGTGCCTATTATGTGTTTTGATGAGTACTGAAATGCTCAACCAGATCATGGGTTCAAATTTTGGACACACACTTCCAGATATATCATATGATGGAGACTGATGCCATTAAGTTGGAAAAATTACATCTAGATAGAGAGGACCATGAGTGGTGGTACCATGGGTTAGTGGCCTTGGGTCGTGCCAGTATAACTTCATATTCTGAGTTTACACAGAGACTCATAGAGAAATTTGGCAGGAAGGATCTGAAGATTCATTTCATAGAGTTGGAATAGCTCAAGAAAATTGCCAGTCCAAAAGCATATATATCAAAGTTTTAGAGGTTGGTAGTTATGTTCACAAAAATATCTGAGGCTTGTTTGGTAATTTTATTTTTTGAAGGGCTATCTCAGCCTCTATGTAGTTGGGTTGACGGTTATCAACCCGCCACTATACGAGATGAAATTAGTAGAACCAAATATATGCATGATGTTTTTCCTAAGAGCTTATTCCCTCCCAAACTATCCTTCCCTCAACCCTTTCAAAGGGATTATATCGGGAAATTGAAGCTACAATGAGGAGACTTGGAAGGAGATAAGGAAGAAGAAGTGTTGTTTTAGTTGTCAAGAGCCTTGGGTGTCAGGAGATAGATTTTCAATAAAGGAAAAGTTGGGAAAGGTGCACTACACTGAGGTCTATCAAGATGGTGATAATCATGAGGAGGATGATGAGTTAGGGCACAAATAGAGACTAGAGCAGGGACATTTGGTAGTAGGTGAGGAGTCGGAATAGGATGAGGCTAAAGGCCCTATTATTGCATCCATGTCAGGACTTCCTAGTTACCATTTATTTTTAGTCATGTGGGTCATGTTGGGGCATGAAGTGATAGTGTTGATTGACGGCGGGGAATCCCAGAACTTTATAGATGTAGTATTGGTGGATTGGAGGGAAATTTCAATGGAGGATTTTAATGGATTCACGATGTTCATATTGACTGGTCATCAAATGGAGTGCATTACATGGGTCCTTAAACTAAGAATAACCTTGGGGAGTTACACATTGATGGATGAATTCTTTGTGGTAGACATATCAGATACCAATGTGGTACTTGATTTTCAATGGATTTACTCCATCAAGAGATACACTACAAATACGAGAAGGATGGAGATGTAGTTCACATATCATGAAAACTAGAAGGTAGTTTTGTGGGCCATGGATTAGAATCCACCAAAGATAGTATCATGCCAAAGTATGGGGGAATTTTTGTGGCATCAAGACATAGAATGGGAAATAGAGTGTTACATTTTGAACAAAAAATAATCGAAGCAACATTAACAATATCTAGATGACATTCAGGTTTTACTATGTAAACATCAAAATTTTTTTGTTGAGATTCCTTCATTTAGACCTCTAGATAGATTATTTGAGCATGTGATTGAGCTAGAAGAGGGGTTACGGGCTATTATAGCCAACCCTTATTGTCATCCCAAGGGATATAAGGGCGAAATTGAGAAGGTTATCAAGGAACTACTAAGATTAGGCCAAATTTGTCCTAGTTCTAATCCCTTTGCTTTTTTGGTGTTGATGGATAAGAAGAAGGATGAAACCTTGAGGATGTGCACTGATTTCCAGCCACTTTATAAAAGAACAATAAAAATTGGTACCCCATTCCAAGGATTATGAGCTGATGGATTCAATGAATGGGGCAAAGTATTTTTCCAAGATAGATATTCGCTCGAGCTACCATAAGCTCCGAGTTCGGGAGAAGGATATCTGAAAGACTTCTTTCAGGTGTGTAATATTCCAAATTGAAATTTACAATAATAGCAAAGACAAAAAAAAGGAAACTAAAACAATAAATAAATTCCAAGCTTACACATAAAAAATACACAAGAAAGTGTTCCAAACAACTCAACCATTTAATTAATGCGGAAATATGAGTACATAAATGGAAAGAAATGATAAAACTTGGGCATGTTATGCTCGCTAGGAAAACCAAGGTCATATGATTCAACTATGGAAAAGAAATAGGATCCCAAACTGAACTGCGAACTTCCCTAGTAATTATGTTGTTGGCTGTTGAATGGAACATTTGATTCTGCATTGGAAAATTCCTGGAATGAGCTAAAATCTTGTAGCCAACATCCGCACAAGAAACCAAGAAAATCCACGAATTGTTTTGGGCTAAATCCATTGACCCCTGATGCCCCCCAACAAGAGAAAATTACCCAATATGCCCAAAAACGCCCTATAGTTCTAATATTGTTGAACTAGGCCCAAATCCACCACTATAAATTCCTTCACGCCCTTCTACAAATTTATCTTTGGAAACCCAACCCTTTTCAAACCCCTTGCTCCAAGAATTAGCTCTCTCTCAACCGTTACACAAGTTCTCTGCAAGAAACTTTGAACAATTCCAGATTTAAATCCACTAAAAAATCATTGACATGAATAGATAAAACCACTTGCAAAATAGTTGGAACTCCAACACACAATATTTGGTCCTCCAATGAACAACTCAAACTTCCTCTATGCCCAAGGAGTGTGCAGAACTAAGTGAACACCTGCAATAAATCTCCGTGCAAATCCTAATTGGAAATATTAATTTTTGGCCAGTTTTCTTTTATAAAGATTAATTCAATTAATAAAGTGGGTACAAAGACACTTAGCCTACACTTGGGAAATAAAAATTCCCTAAATTCACTTGAGCACATTATTATTCGACAGCGTGGGGTACAGGGGTCGAAGTGGAAATGCGAGGGAAGTGGCAGCGCAGGCAACGTGGGCCCGTGAAAGCGCAGAGAGAGAGGGACAATGTGGCCAAGAGGGACAACGCAGTTTTGGTGCGTCCTAGGTGCGAGTAAATCTCTCCAAGCATAAAGAGAGGAACAGGCTCCTCATTCAGATATTCAATTATGCATCTTCTGATTTGTGTCTTCCGAAATTGAGCACGCTTACACTGTTTAGTGAAGTCTGCATGTGCTATTCAGCACGCGGGTGTCTCCGAGCGGAGATCCCAACCTCAACCCCAAGGGACTTCGAGTGCCTGCTTGGGTGAGGAGTTCCATCCATTGATTTTCAGGAGGGAGCCATAGTATCATAGCCAGGGTTTACACACCTGTTTGGACAACGCAGTCTTGAGGAGAGATCACACAATTCTTGGAGGAGGTAGTGTCGAGGTTGGAGATATAGCTGGGGAACAACCCCAAAGAGCTATTCCATTCCAACAATAGCAGCAGTCCGGTAGCAGTAGCAACAACATTTTTTTAGATAGCGTAGTCATTAATAGAGTAGCCATTCCTTGAGTATTTCTGAGAGAATCTCCAGCTTGCCTTGTGCAAGCCAAGGTGCTATCATTTTGATCACCTTTGTATCTACTGTATCTTTCAGTTATATAATAAAATGGCTCAACATTCTCCATATTTTTCATTATATATGTGAGGCCTCTCTATTTGTTGTAGTTTCTCGTTTATGATTGCTTTATATTGATGTTTATTTCTACTTGGAATATTACAATGGTATTAGAGCTCATAGACATGGCTCAACCCATGGAGTAGATTGTCTATGAGACCAGCGGGAAAACCATAGATCACTTTCCTGGGAAGGAAGTACAAGGACCAAGAGTGTAGACTTGAGACCACTTTTGGAGAGGGAGACTGCATTCCCATTGCAGATGCAGAGGAGAGAGGACGATGGCATGTGATAAAGATGAAGGGAGGGAGTTTGGGGAACTCCTCCTAAAATCTATGTAGGAGCTGTCGAGGAGAATAGAAGAGATGGGGCAGAAGTTTACCGCAAACCAGAGACAGAGTGAAACACCAAGGTTTTTTCACATCGGAGAAAGGTCTGACACTTCCCACCAAATGCAGGAGAAGATCACAACTACTCCCCCACGTTCCACGATGCCCACATTTCTAGCTACAGGCACGAGAGCAGGAGCATCTCAGGAACTGGAGCCAATTGATATGGGGGAGTATTTTACTGAGTATCAGCCCTATGGGAAAGAGTTTGGTGAGGCCCTCTCTTTCCCTAATTTTTTTCCGCTCAAGAAGGATATCAGGCCTCGTAACCAGAATAGAGGGGGAAAATACACACAGGACAGGTATGTACGATGTACAGTGGGTAGATTTTTCCTGCCAACATTCGACAGATACTCCAAATGTTCGGAAAAGGCTTGGGTGGAGAAGTTGGATATCTATTTCCAGCTTAATTAGATGGCAGAGGTAGAGGCCATCAAGGTGGCATCGCTGCACCTAGAGGGAGAGGCCCATGATTGGTGGTTGCATGAGGTGGCTGTGGAGTACTGAAAAGGTATGATTTTGATGATTACTTTAATGACTTTTTAATACAATTTGTGAACCTTTTTGTATCATGGATTTAGAAAGTCATAGGGAACTATCACAAAACATGTGAAAATCGATATGTATAACTTAGCCACTGATAATGGTTATTTTCTATACAGGGAAAGAGGAAAACGAAGGGTTGCTGCTCTAAAGATAAGAACGAAGTAGGGATAACCGCTGTTCCTCTGGATGAGAACCAAACGTAAACATAGGGAGACAAGATCAAGAAGAATCGGCTCGGGCAAGAGAGAGAGGACACCAGCTCAGCGCAATAGCAAAGACTGGATGAAAGTTAACTGTTTGGCGAATCCCTCAGGATCGAAGATCCTAAGGGATCGCTGCTTTACTTATCTAATTGCTTGGACATCTCCACCATCGTTTTTATAAAAAGAGACAAGTACTGTTAGTTTAGAGACAAAGAATGGCGAGATCAGATACGTTTGATGTAATCTTTTGTAAGACATTCGATTTGGTTATTCAGCTTTGTTGAGAACTGGTTCGATGTATTTTTGATCAATGTATTAATGAAAGACTGGTGATTATTCCATCTTCGCATCTGCGTTAACCCAAAGCGGTGTATCCTTGGAGGCTAAGGGCCCGGCCCCGAAGGACACTTGCTTCTGTACCATTACAGCTTCGTTTATGTGTGGTTTGTTCATTACTGTTAGTTGATTATTTGATATGCTTATACGTTCGGATTACATGCTCTGTTTAAGTTGAATCATTGAAGTTTCTACAGCCAGATTTGTGTGTTAACTCTGCATTGCGTTCTTATTCCTTTCTAGAGTTAATCGCATATCCTTACTGTCAAGCTACAGAGCTGTTCTATTGACATTTGTGTTGTGTGCGTTTCTAATGCATCAGTGTTATTCCATAATTCCCAACTGTTATTGCTGTTCCATTAATATGATTTGTGTCATTCGCCTTTAGATTAACAGCATGTTCCTTGATTGCAAAGAGTGCATAGATTAAGTTGAATATAACCCGCGGGACTTAGTATTCATTTGCTGTCCTATTATAGAGTTGCTGTTCCATTTCAGAATTATAGTTTAATCCTTTATTTCCTTTGCTGTTCTATTTATCTGCATTTGATGGTTTGCTGTGAGAGATGATCTAAGACTGTAGTGAGCAGTATCAGTCACTGTTTAGCTCCCAGGATTGTGATCTATGCTTGATTTCTTTTTCTATCAGTTTCTGAAGGGATTGTTTATCATTACCGAACCCTTGACTGATGAGTTGTTGAGTTACCTGAGTGTGTGATTTACTTCTTTAAAGCAATTTGATTTCAGTTAAGCATCCATTTACTCTTGTATTTCTTAAAGCACTGTACTACTAGCATTACTCTGACGAATGAGCCTCGGATTTAGTCACTCTTTGTAATGACAAAACGCTCTCGGGTTGACATATTAATGTGAGGTGAATAGAGGTGAAAGAGACCCTTTTTATAGCTCTACATTTTGGCGCCGTTGCCGGGGAAAGAGTGAAGCCATTTGTCTTTTTCAGAGTAGTGTACAAGCCTGGTAGGGAGGAGTTGGATCCTAAAAACGGAAGGTAAGAACCTACGTACAGAGCATGTAAAAGACCTGCTCATTATCCGCTTTCCTAACAGATTTGTTTTTGCTTGTTTGAACAGAAGTTCGTAGTTTATTTTTGAGTGCATGACTAAGCAGAAAAAACCAGAAAAAAAATATCAAACCCCCATCCAAACCTGAAAAAGCTAAGGGGCCGGTGACCCTTGGCCGAATAACCTTCATAGACGAAATCTATAAGAAAACAGAGTCTCAGCCATCAGTAGGTTTCAATAAAAACACTTCTAAACCACCTACTAGTTCCCTTCAGGCCACAGGATCACCATCTGTAGCCTGTGCTGAGGTGCATAGTCAAACTGAGGAGCAGGACTTTCAAGAAGTTGAAAATTCCACTCCAGAATTATTGCAGGAAGGGAACTCTAGCAATTTTTGTGAAGGAGAAGGAGAAACAGGGGAAATCAAGGAACCAAAATCTCCTCTTGAAACAAATCGGCCATTAGATAGCCCAGATAAAGGAAGTGCTGCGAAAGTCATTGTTGAAGAGATTCAATCTCCTCAAACACCTGGTATTCCCATTATTCCAGATAAAGGAAGCGCTATTAAAAAGATCCCTGTCAAAACCGTTCCCACCCAACCTAGGAATACCCTCCTAGATATCCCAGAAGGTTACTGGCATATATTCGATCCCATGGCTCAAAACCAACCAAACGCTCAAAACCAACCAAACACTCAAACCTCTACATTACAATATCCTATAGTGGATTCTGCAGCAAATGCACCCATGAAAGCTATCCCTCTTCAGCATATCCCCACATTTCATGGACTCACATCAGAGAATCCGGATGCATTCCTATTCGAATTCGATGTGTTATGTCGGGGGTACGATTACACCACCGATCCCCAAAAATTGAAATTATTCCCCTCTACATTGAAAGGGGCTGCCTTAAGATGGTTTATGGGGCTAGGTGGTGGGGTTATCAACAATTGGGATCAAATGAAAGAATCCTTCTTAAAGAAATACCAGGATTATTGTAGGTCTAGAGAATTAAAAGACGAAATATTTCAAATGACAGCCAGACCAAATGAAACATTAGAAGAGTATGTGGAACGTTTTCAGTATAATTTACAAATATCTCCTTATGCATCGCTACCTTTACCTGATAATGTGTTAAAAACTGCATTAATGAGGGGCATGAAGGAAAAATGGATTGAAACATTAAACATTATGGGCAAAGGGGATATTTATCAAGAGAATTTTACTGACATCCTTGACTTATGTATCAGGAGTTCGAGAGGCAGCACAAGAATAAAACCGACAGAATATGATCGGTCTGCAAGAGATAACAAAGTATCAGCAGAAGGAGTAACACGTGCAGAAATTGGAAATTTATTAGAAAATTTTAAAACTGATATTATGGGGACACTAACTACACAACTTGATATTGTGCAGGCTAAACAAAAGCAGCTGGAGGCAGAACAGAACATGGCAATCTTCTGTCCCCGTTGCAGAAAAAAACACAGCCACAAGGAATGCCCTCTGGATAAAGTCCAAACATGCGCCATCTGTACAAAAGACCACCTTACGGAGAGCTGCCCCTCACTTCCAGGATTGAAAGCAGTATATAAGGAAGCAGAAGAAGAACCAGAATCGGTGAATTCAATCAACCAGCGCCGCCCGTGGCAACCAAGACAACCTGGTATGTTTCCAGACCCAACCTCTTTCTTTCAAAACCCACAGTATAATGCTCAACAATATGGTATGTGGCAAAATCAATCTCAAACCCCATTTACAAACTGGTCACCACAATCATTTCCTCCTCCAAATCCATGGCTGAATCAAACAAGCCAAACTGGTTGGCCAAATTTCCCTTACACTCCACCATATTGGCAAAATGGCCCATATCCTTCACAATGGACCCCCTCTACTTCACAAAGTTCACCCTGGCAGACAAGCTGGAAAAGACCGATGTACCACCCAGCCGGAACGATTCCGCTCCCTCAACCTACTTTGCCAGCTTTACAGCAAAATCCCAAGTCTAATTTGAGGCCGCAACTCCCAGCCCAACCCGATCCCAATCCAAACAACAGGCAGGTCCAATCTATTCAAATCATAGAATCACCAGAACCAGGACCTGATTTAAAAGAGTGCAACGACCTTCAGTTAAGATCTGGGCGTATAATTGAAACTGAGGGAGATAAAACACTTCATATTGAAGATCAGTTACCCAGAGAACATCAGTCACAACAAGAGGATGTAAATAAGCAACAAACTCATAATCAAGCAACCACATCCTCTCCTCCGTTCCCAGATCGATTAGCCATTCCTCGATCCATACAATACCCTGACTTTGACATTCTGGGAGAATTACAAAACTTGTACATAAAAATTCCATTCCTCCAAGCTATTCAAGACATTCCCATATACGCAAAAACCATAAAAGAGTTGTGCATAAAGAAACCAAGGAGGAATATAACAAACAATCCAAGAGTCCAAGTAGTCGGCACCTTATCTGACCTATTGTCGGGAAGAGAAACACCCCTTAAATATGAAGACCCCGGGAACCCAATTATAACTGTTCAAATTTATGGTCAGACCCTGCCTAATGCCTTAGTTGATTTAGGTGCTGCAATTAATATTTTAACAACCACAACTTGCCAAAAGCTCGGCATTACATCTGTAGAACCCACCTCTACTCTGTTAGAATTGGCTGACCGATCTGTGGTTAGACCAGAGAGCACTCTACATGATGTCATGGTTTCTGTAGAATCCTGGGAGTATCCAACCGATTTCCTGATAATTAATCCAAAAACCCGACTTGATGGACACCCGCTAATTTTAGGTAGACCTTGGCTCGCTACTGCCGATGCCTACATTGGCTGTCGGCAGGGAAATATGACCATAACCAGAGGACCAAATAGCAAAAATTTAGTTCTATATCCTCCAGTGCAGCCAAGTGTCACAATGATTAAAACGAATAAGCACCCTGTATCATATCTTACTGATAACATTAGATCTCCATTAACTATACAAGAGGCACTTGATTTCAAAGATCAAACAGAAGACGATGCCATTAACAATTTCATTACTCAAACTGAACCTCGCACACAATGTCACATGATAAAAGAAGCATTTGATAATGAGTTAGAAGAAGATCCCCTGAAAGATATTCATGATCAAATAATACCTGTCACTTCTGTTGCAAATAGTAAAACTGTGGAAATTGCACCGGGGAAAACTTTAAACATCAATGCTAATCTCACACCGAAACAAGAAACAAAGCTCATCCATCTGTTAACAAAATATCAAGAAGCATTTGCATGGGACTACCCTGATATGAAAGGAATTGATCCCCAGTTATGTACCCATCACATTTACATATAAAAAGATGCCAGACCTGTGCGTCAGCCGCAAAGGAGACTTAATCCCCATCTAAAAGATGTTGTAAAAACTGAACTTCAGAAACTTTTAGATGTGAATTTTATCTACCCTATCTCTGACAGTAAATGGGTCTCTCCACTTGTGGTGGTACCGAAAAAGAATGGGAAATGGAGAATTTGTGTGGATTATAGGGAACTTAACAAGGCAACACAAAAAGATCATTTTCCTCTTCCTTTCATAGATCAAGTATTGGACACTTTAGCAGGGAAGAAGTTCTTTTCTTTCTTGGATGGCTTCAGTGGATACAATCAGATTCAGATTGCCCCTGAAGACCAGGATAAAACTACCTTTACTTGTCCTTGGGGAACATTTGCCTATCGAGTTTTACCTTTTGGCTTATGTAATGCTCCTGCCACATTTCAGAGGGCTATCCTTAGTATTTTTGCGGATTTAATCAATGATGGACTTGAAGTTTACATGGATGACTTTACACCATACGGAGATGACTTCGATCCAGCTCTAGACACCCTAGAGAAAGTCCTACAACGCTGCATTGTTACTAGGCTTTGCTTAAGCAATGAAAAATGTTTTTTGATGATGACTGAAGGACTTATCCTAGGACACTATGTCTCAGTAGCCGGCATTCAGGTAGACCCGGCCAAAATCCAAATAATTTTGCTTATTCCCACTCCTACTACTCAAACAGAGGTACGCAGTTTTCTTGGATTTTCAGGTTATTATAGACGATTTATAGAGCATTATTCGCACATTGCTGCTCCTTTATATGCACTGACTGGTAACGTTGATTTTCTTTGGACAGACAAATGTGACCATGCGTTAGAGGATCTAAAGAAGCTTGTATCCACAGCCCCAGTCCTTCGAGGACCAAACTGGGACCTACCGTTCCAGATATCATCTGATGCCTCAAATACAGCCATTGGTGCAGTCCTTGGACAGGAAGAGGATAAAAAACCATATGCTATATATTACATCAGCAAAAATTTATCCCCTGCTGAATTGAATTACACTGTTACTGAAAAAGAATTTCTAGCTGTAATACATGCTGTCAATAAATTTAGACATTATATCACAGGCTACCCTGTCATCTTGTATACAGATCATTCTGCTATAAAATATTTAGCAAATAAGCCTGTCACAAATGCCAGAGTAACTCGATGGTTAATCTTATTGTAGGAATTCGATATAACAATCAAGGACCGCCCTGGCAAAGAAAACCCTGTAGCCGATTTTCTTTCAAGGATACCAAAATCAAGCGATGCAGCAGCAGTGGAAGATCAATTTCCGGATGAACACCTGTTTGCTGTTGCTGTTCAAACACCCTGTTATGATGATGTTGCCAATTACCTTGCAGTAGGTAAATTACCAAAACATTTAACTCCTAATGAGCGTAAGCAGATTATTCAGAAAAGTTCTCGATTTTCGTGGATTGGAGGTTATTTGTTTCACACAGGAGCAGACATGCATATCAGGCGATGTGTTAGAGAGGATGAAATCTTTGACATCCTAAAAGCCTATCACGATGGACCATGTGGGGGGCACTTCGCTGAGCGTAGGACTGGACATAAGGTATTGCAGACAGGATATTACTGGCCTACGATCTTCAAAGATGCAAAGAAGTTCGTCCAAGCCTGTGACAGTTGCCAGCGAGCAGGACGACCTGGTCAAGCTGATGAAATGCCTCTGAAACCACAGTTAGTCATCGAACCATTCGAACGGTGGGCTCTGGATTTCGTTGGACCCATCAACCCTTCATCAAATCAAAAAACATATATTTTGGTGGCAACAGAATATGTCACCAAATGGGTTGAGGCAGAAGCATTACCAAGAGCCACAGAGGACTCTGTCATACAGTTCCTGTTCCTTCTATTTGTTCGTTATGGCCTTCCTAGGGAAATAATTACAGATGGAGGACCACAATTTGTTGGGCATAAATTAGCTGCAACACTTAACAATTATCATGTCCGGCATAAGATCACTACTCCATATCACCCACAGGCGAATGGGCAGGTAGAAAGTAGCAATAAGATAATAGAATCAATCCTAACGAAAACTATTGCATCACATAGGCGTGACTGGGCTACCCGACTACCTGAAGCACTCTGGGCCTATCGAACCACATGGAGGAGCACCACTGGTTACTCACCTTACCAACTAGTGTTTGGAAAACAACCTATTTTTCCCATAGAATTCGAAATCCAAACACTGCGTACAGCACAGGAAGTTGGCCTAGACTTAACTGAGGCACAACTCAATCGACTACAGCAGATCAATGAATTAGACGAAATTCGACTCTCTGCACTACAAAATACAGCATTAATTCAACAGCAGAGAGCCAAATGGCATGATGCGCTCATTAAGAATAAAGTCTTCCACGAGGGAGACTAGGCTTTGTTATACGATTCTCGGTTTCAGGACTTCCCTGGAAAACTTCAGACTCGATGGTTGGGACCATACGAAATCCAGAAGGTACATGACAATGGAACTCTTACTCTAATCACTATTGACGGTTCTGGATATGCATTTAAGGTAAATGGTCACCGAGTCCGTCTCTACCGTAAACCACTTACTCGGGAATTCTTCTGCCAGCAGATACGCCGAGATACTGATCTGGAGATCTTAGGAGAGGAAGAGAAATCTTCCTCACCTGCAATTCATTAAGGGTCTATTTCTTTTTGCAATTTGTACATAAAGTTTTTTTGTTTCTGAGTGATTCTTGTACATAAGTTTGATTTGAATAATTCTTGTCATTTTGATGTTCCTTTTTCTTCCACAAAGTTTGATTTTTGCTCTTCTAATAGCATATGTGTGTTTTTTATATTGGTTTTGCTTGTTCTGTTGTTCCTTTTCTAAAGGAACAGCATTCGGATCTCTGCTGTTCCTTTTTCAGAAAAACGATATTGTTACGCTTATCGCTGTTCCTTTTGGTTACCACTGTTCCTTTTTCTTCAAAAAAAAACAGCGTTCTTTTATTTCTGTGCTGACTTTTTCAACGGAATGGCATATGGAGTGTTTCGTATGATTGCCGTTCCTTTTCCCAAAAGGAACGGCATTTGCAGTTTTGTTCCTTTTTCTATTATCCATCGTTGTTACTTTTTCAACGGAACACCATTTGCATACTTTTGATCTCTTTGATGATTTAAATTGAGGATGCTTTTTCCCGTCTTCTTTCTAGTCTTCAAGCCTCAGCTATGCATTTATGCGATGAATATAAAGACACAAAATACCGAAATCTGCAAACCATAAATCGCTCTATCTATAAGGCTCTGCATTAATAAAAGGACAGATGGAAAGACATACTTATTTCTTACCTTTTGTGACATGGTTTTACTAATTTTGCCATGATTGGTTATCTTTATCATGCTGATTCCCTTAAAAATCTTTTTATTAATATTTGGGAATAAGGGCAAAGAGTTTAAATCTTCCTATTGAGATAATAAGACTTCTTCCACCATTCCTACTCTTAGGGAGTGCTGAACCACCCTTTGTGTATAAATAAGGAAAAAGAAAAAACATGTCAAATGTCAAATGCAGGATAGGGGGTCTCATTGAGAGCCAGCCTACCATGATCATGAGGAGGGAAGTGAAGTGGCATTCCCATTCTGGCCACCACACTAGGGATATGGTCCAAAAGGTGTATCAAAATAAACAAACCTTGGAACAGGAGGTCTCATTAAGAGCCGGCCTGCCCACGTTTCGCTCTTTCCTCGTGAATGGCATTATGGTTAACTGGTCACCAAGCCAGCATAATGGTCTACATTCTGACATAATAACAGTCCTAAGTATACACACAGGATCATGGTTCCGGGGGTAAAAAACAACTCTGCCAAGGTTATGGACACTTGTTGGCAGCAGAGTAATGTTAATGGTATCGAAGTCACCTTGCTTACGCCAATAGGTAAGATATTAACACTCTTTTGTTTCTTTATCCTAGGCATTAATCACATGTTATTTCCCGATTTATACACCGCATGAATATTTATCATTACCAATCATGGCAACGGAGGTGACCATGGCCGCTTAAGATTGGCGAATACGATACATGCCTATCCATCAGCCTCAAATCATAACACAGCAGCCTCAAATCATATCACGCGATCCATCCTCCGCCTCGATTTCGGTAATCTGTTGTCCTTTTTCAACATGGCATAAATTCACATGCTGTTCCTTTCTGACTTGATTACCGACTGGGTGCCGCTCCATTATTTGCCGGCTGGGACAGCCTATCACACTGCGGGGGGGGGAGGTTAACCTCATCATTCCCTGTGTTACGTGTCAATTCATCATTCGGAAAATGTGGTTCACGACGGTTTGGCATGGTTTCACGGCATGGCATATTTTTATTTTTATTTTTTTCGCACAAGTTGTTTTTGCTTGCATACTCTGTGTTTTCTTTTGCGAAACCCTGCTCTCTGTGTTTCAAACCGAAAACGTTTTTGCTGTTCCATTTAGAAATCGCAGTGAAATCATGGGGGGCAAGGCAATTCGTAGTGAGCCTCGACAGCTAACGATCTCTGCTGCTGCCCGAGAAATCCTGGAAAGGGCAGGATGGTTGAACTATTTCAATCGCTTACAGGAGGGTAATGAGACAGTAGCAATGGAGTTCTTACAGAATTTACAAGAAGACCACTCCATAGTAAGAGGGAAACGCATAGCGGTCACTGATGCGATAATTGCAGAAGTCTCAGGACTACCAGCTACCGGACCGGTATGGACATTCAAAAAGGAACGATTACAGAAGGTCATCGACATCTTCCAGGATGAAGGCCGGCATTTGACAATCAAAGGGAAGGGAATTTTGCCAGCGACCCTAGGCGAACCCTGGACAGAGCTCACAAGAATAGTACAGAGCTACATTACTTGCGAAGGAAGAAAAGACGTGGTAAGACCACGACACCTTAAACTTTTAGCTGTTCTAAAACAGAAATGCTCTGTGAATTTACCGGCACTCTTAAACTCGTTATTGCATGATCTTGCACAAAGTATGAAAAGGGCACAGCACGTAGAGGCAATTGTTAGTCACCACGGGTTAATTCGACTTGTTGTTAGTTATAGTCTTACCCAGGAGCAGAGCAGCTGGGAAGAGCTCATTGCACTGATTGAAGGGGGATCGACAGAACCATCCCCGAAACGTAGACATTCTATAAACCCACCAGAACAACCAGCAAAACGCAGAGAAAATGTTGCTAGTACATCACAACAACCAGAGACACACCAAGAACCCGCAAAGCGAAAGCATGTAGTTGATTCACCCGAGCAACCAGAGGAACCCAGGAAATCAGCTCGGTTAGCTCAGATGAGAGGAAGCATAAACAAACCCAGAAAGTCAGCCCGGTTGGCTCGAATAAGGGGAAGGCTGGAACAGCTTCAGGAAGGCACCAGCCAACCAATAATAAATGAAGATGAGCAACCCGAAGAAGAAGTACCCGAGCCTGCGGGAACAGAAAAAGAAGCAGAAACTGAACAGGAAGAAGAAATGGGACAGCAGGAGAATAGTCCATTACAGGACTTACTAAGAGAAGATGACCTGGCCGCCATCCTGGCCAATATGAGTAAATACGGTCAACCTTCTAGCTCAGAGAATCCCCACGACCAAATTCAGGAAGAGAACATGCCCATGCATGATGAAGAAGAAGAAAATACCGAACGGGAACAATCTGTTCCCATGTCACAAGAGGAGAATCTAGAGGAAGAACCCCAGGAGGAAGAATCAGAACCAGTTGAGGTACATACACCAGAACCGTCGGAGCAGAGCAGTGAGGAAGAACCTCAGGAGGAAGAGGTAGCAACTGGTCATGATCCAGTTCATCATCAACAGACTGTCGTTCCTTCAAAGGAATCAATGGAAATCAAGAAGTTGAGGAAGGAACGGACTAAACTATTAAACACGATAACACAGCTCAGACAACAAATCAGGATTTTGAAAAAGAACCAGAAAGTAAAGAGGAAAAAGAGGGCCCGCAAGCAGCCTGTTTTCCAAGACTCGGAGGTTCCAACTGCCGTTCCGATTAAGACAGAAAAAGATGATAAGGAAATTCAGACGGAGGCACCACCCTCAGGGGTAATCAGGGTCCTGAAATCTAAACAGCGTAACAAGAAGGTTCAGGTAAAACTCCCGGCCTCTACTGATGCATGGAGAAAAGATCCAAAGACAAAAACCTTGCACAAGATGGTGAAACAAGCACGGCAAGAAATGGAGCAACTTAAAGAGCAAACGGTTCCGCTAGAGAAATATGAAGAGTTGCAACAGCAACTAAGGGATGTCAGTCAATCTAAAAGACAGGTTTTTGAAGGATGGATGAAGGAACAAGAGGAAGTCACACAGGTAACTTATAAACTAGATACTACTATCAAACAGATGAATGACTTGTGTTCTTTATATAATAATGTTTTAGCATGTAGGGCTCCTGCTAAAAACTATGTTCTGTTTCTATTAGAACGATATTTACAATTACAAATAAAAGCTGTTAAGGCAGGCACCCCTATACAGATCAACAATGTCAATGATTTTATCGACTGTTGTAGACATTATGGAGTAAAAGTCCAGAGGTTGTTGTGTGAACTCTATTTACATGACCTTGTGCTAAGTCGGGAGACTGAATCGAACCCTGGTCCCTCCATTGGTGATATTCAATTCCAAGCATTCATTTCATTCGGAGCTAACCAGATTAAGTGGCTGAAAGCCTATGATACCTTTCAGAGTCAAGAAAATGGTCTAGATTTAAGAGTTAGGGCTGAGCCTAGGAACCCAGTACGGTTATGGACAACTCATATAAACCACATAAGGACTCCAGGTGTCATTGTAACATTAGGGCCTATGCATGAGGCACTCATTCAAGAGGGTTTAGAGTATTTATTTTCCATTAAGGACTTGGCCACTAATGCAGCCAAATTTCGATATCGAATCTCTGATCCACACATCCAGCTCAGAGAGCCATTTAAGTATGAGAACTTTGAGTTCGCTGCTGGCCGTTTGAATCTCTATGGCCAGAGCCTTCTAAAAGCAGGGTCATCCTGGTTAGGGTGTAGATTTCGCGCTCCAATTATTTGGCATCCAGCACATGGATACCAGGCCCTGTATGATATGCCTGAAGGGCAAGCAGGTCAGTTCTTTGATTAGTTAATCACTCAACATGGTTGTAGGCCTCCGCATGAAACTCCTTCTCCAGCATACTCTCTCACTGCATTACATGTCAACTACAATGTTTTCATGAGGACATGAGACAAGGTAAGCAGGGGGGTGTGTGGAGTACTGAAAAGGTATGATTTTGATGATTACTTTAATGACTTTTTAATACAATTTGTGAACCTTTTGTATCATGGATTTAGAAAGTCATAGGGAACTATCACAAAATATGTGAAAATCGATATGTATAACTTAGCCACTGATAATGGTTATTTTCTATACAGGGAAAGAGGAAAACGAAGGGTTGCTGCTCTAAAGATAAGAACGAAGTGGAGATAACCGCTGTTCCTCTGGATGAGAACCAAACGTAAACATAGGGAGACAAGATCAAGGAGAATCGGCTCGAGCAAGAGAGAGAGGACACCAGCTCAGCGCAATAGCAAAGATTGGATGAAAGTTAACTGTTTGGCGAATCCCTCAGGATCGAAGATCCTGAGGGATCGCTGCTTTACTTATCTAATTGCTTGGACATCTCCGCCATCGTTTTTATAAAAAGAGACAAGTACTGTTAGTTTAGAGACGGAGAATGGCGAGATAAGATACGTTTGATGTAATCTTTTGTAAAACATTCAATTTGGTTATTCAGCTTTGTTGAGAACTGGTTCGATGTATTTTTGATCAATGTATTAATGAAAGACTGGTGATTATTCCGTCTTCGCATCTGCGTTAACCTAAAGCAGTGTATCCTTGGAGGCTAAGGGCCCGGCCCCGAAGGACACTTGCTTCTGTACCATTACAGCTTCGTTTATGTGTGGTTTGTTCATTACTGTTAGTTGATTATTTGATATGCTTATACGTTCAGATTACATGCTCTGTTTAATTTGAATCATTGAAGTTTCTACAGCCAGATTTGTGTGTTAACTCTGCATTGCGTTCTTATTCCTTTCTAGAGTTAATCGCATATCCTTACTGTCAAGCTACAGAGCTGTTCTATTCACATTTGTGTTGTGTGCGTTTCTAATGCATCAGTATTATTCCATAATTCCCAAACTGTTATTGCTGTTCCATTAATATGATTTGTGTCATTTGCCTTTAGAATAACAGAGTGTTCCTTGTTTGCAAAGAGTGCATAGATTAAGTTTGAATATAACCCGCGGGACTTAGTATTCATTTGCTGTCCTATTTTAGAGTTGCTGTTCCATTTCAGAATTATAGTTTAATCCTTTATTTCCTTTGCTGTTCTATTGATCTGCATTTGATGGTTTGCTGTGAGAGATGATCTAAGACTGTAGTGAGCAGTATCAGTCACTGTTTAGCTCCCAGGCTTGTGATCTATGCTTGATTTCTTTTTCTATCAGTTTCTGAAGGGATGGTTTATCATTACCGAACCCTTGACTGATGAGTTTTTGAGTTACCTGAGTGTGTGATTTACTTCTTTAAAGCAATTTGATTTCAGTTAAGCATCCATTTACTCTTGTATTTCTTAAAGCACTGTACTACTAGCATTACTCTGACGAATGAGCCTCGGATTGAGTCACTCTTTGTAATGACAAAACGCTCTCGGGTTGACATATTAATGTGAGGTGAATAGAGGTGAAAGAGACCCTTTTTATAGCTCTACAGTGGCCATGCTGGGTCACTCGGTGGTGACAGCTTATTCAGAGTTTACATGGAGATTGGTAGAGCGGTTTGATCGGAGGGATTGGGAGGAGCACTTTTTTGAGCTGACCAAGCTCAAACAGACTGGGAGCCTAGAAACCTACATTTCCAATTTTTTTAGACTCACAGTGATGGTACTCGACTTTTCCTTGGCCAAGATGATATACACGTTCATTGATGCATTGGAAGAACCATTATGGGGGTTGGTTAGTTCTACGAGGTTGGCTACACTTCGCGATGTCATTGGGAGGACCAAGGATTTTCAGGATGCCCTACCCAGGACCAAAGCTCCTTTCCTCCAGAGACAGGCATTTTAGCCGAAGGGGAAGGACATGAGGGTTCCACCTCCGAAGGGGAACCAAGGCCGAGGGCCTTTGGACGATGAGACCCGAAGAGACCTGAAACGGAAGAAGCTATGCTTCACATTCCAGGAGCCATGGGCACTGAGGCATCATTGTACCATTGGGAAGGCACAATACATAGAGGTCTTCTCCAACATTGACAGGGAAGAGGATGCATATGCAGAGATGGAGGCAGGAGGCATCAGTGTAGTACAAAGAGGGGATCATTGTAATGTTCCCAAATTGGGATTTCACAGCAAGCCTGGAAAAATAACGCACTCCTTGGGAGATTGATGTACAAAAATGAGTTTTCAGCCCTTGGATCCCTTATATCAGAAGATCTGGGGTCTAGATCTAGAAGGGGAGCAAAAATAAATCAAACTAGGTGTGGTAAACAGGTCTCCCACAACCTAGTCTAGCTAAAAAACACCCTACAAGAGGCGCTGCAGCTATGCACAACAAACTGCCTCAAGAATAACGCAGTCTTGGTCCATATGAGTAGGAGGCCATCATATATGTTTAATAAATGAAAGTAAAACAACAAATCAAATGTAAAGTGAAGCTCCTTCAATATACAGTAGATTACATGAGAAAAGAGAGCAAGATATCTTCAGAAAAGAGAGCTACAACATGTATATATCAGCAGAAATGGCTCAACGACGTTATTTTCATGAGATGTAGCAGCTGTACATTACAACTCAGATCTGGGATAGATCTTTGGATGAAACATCATATCTATATCAGATCTGGAAACTAGATGGTTTTCTCTAAAAGATCCCCTTGGGGAGGACTATAATGTAGGAATATTATAGTCCTCCCCTCCAAAATGTTGCTTGTCCTCAAGCAACTGATAGGGTAAGAGCTGTAGTTCTCCTCCTCCTTCATTGTTGGCATCATCAAGGATCAAACCTCCATCATGACCCAAATGCTCAGCAATCCAAAGCATCATGAATTTTTCCTCCAAGGCCAACATAATATGTGCATAGTCCATCCCCTCCGGAGTGAAAAACTCAACAGAAATAAACATGGGGGGATAAATGCTACATCTAAAACATGTATCATGAAGTACAAGTTGAAGTTCCAACCCATGTGGTACATACAAACTGCCCATCCCCTGTCCATACAACCCCATAAACAATACAACTATATCATCAATGTATGGAAGCAAGACTACATAGATGCAAACTGAAATCTGAACTTGAGGAGGTGGGTCAAAATCCCACATGAGATGCCAGCGCAGTTCACCTCTTGTCTTCATTAGATCCTGGTGTGGTAAGTGGCATTCCCACCACACTCTTGCTGCATAATTCACCTTAACATGATTGAATGTGTTACATAAGTTTGGTGCCTTTGGTAATCACCCATCATGAAAAGGAATCTCCCTTTGCACATCAAGGGAGTGGCCAAGTTCAGAATTTTAATTGGCCCCCAAAAAACTATGAGATCCATATGATCTCTCACTCCCTTTAGGAGTCCCATCCTGCAAAAACATGGCAAAGGAATGTAATAGATCAGAAAATACAACTTTTTTACCATGATCAAACCCTTTACCATCATAGTCCTTCACACCCATGGAGTTGTGCATGAACATTCCCTTCCTCTCAAGCAAAGGAAGAGCTGGCTGAAATGAATCTTGCAAAGATTCCATTGGCTGCCCCAATCCTCCATAGCTATTGCACTCTTGAAAGTGCTGATGTAAGTCCTCTCTCATGCCTTCCCAATCAAAATTCTTCATGATCAGGGAATAGATTTTCATTGAACACATATCACCGAGGAATAATTATTCATATGCTCCTTGTAGGATCTTTTGCTTGAGCTTGGAAGCTCTAGCCAAAAAGACCTTACCATGATAATATATGACCCCTCCTTGGACCAAGTAGCCCTCTTCTTGATGCATGCCATCTAATATCACACCTGTGTGGAGATCTTTGGAATACTCTACAAGCAGTTGAGATTTCCAATAAAGATCCAAACTGCTAAACAATGACAGTGCTGCTGATTCATCCATGGGAGTGCTTGTCTTGTTGCTGATTTTATTTTTGACATTACACATGCCAAATTGGTTTGTTGGAAGGTTGATCCTCCCATTCTTCTCCTCCCACAACACTGCAGCTTGGTCTTCTATTGCTCCAATCCTTCTTGGATCTAGATTTGGAGCATCACTTTGTGAGGCTTCCCCCACAAGATCTGAATCTGATGGCATTACAGGTGGCTTGCCATAAGATAATATTGTCCCTTGCAGCATCCTCATGAACATGAGAGAAGGGACTGTGAGATCCCTACTTCCACATCACAAATCCATCTCTGTTGTTTGTGTGGAAACATAGGGTGAAGGAAAAGTGTGCATGCCTTGGATCATTTTTGGTTTCCCACTCTTCAAGTCCACCCACTCCATTTGCAAATATTTCCAATTAGTGGTAACCTTCCCCAAGGTAATCAACCATTGGACTCCCAAGATGATGTTGGTGTCTGGTATATCAAATACAAAGAAGTGATCCACCAGGGTGTAGGATCCCATATTGATAGAGAGTGATGGAACATATTGCATGCACTACATGGTTCTATCCCCTGGAACCAAGACATAAAATCCCTCAAAAGTATCAGTGGGGATTCCTCTCTTTTGCACAAGGTGAGAATCAATAAATTTGTGGGTTTCCCCACTGTCAATCAGTACAGATACCCTCTGATTCATAACTGAACCTTGTACTCTTAAGGTAAAGTACTTAGCCACTCCTCTCAAAGAGGCAAGAGTCCCACTGGTTGGAGTAAAGGCTCCCTTCCCATCTCTGGTGGGTGTTTTTTCTTCCTCCTCATCATTAGCGCTGTGACCCTTCCTAGGTTCCTCATCATCATCTTCCTCCTCCAAATCAGAGAATACTTCTATGTAGTGTGCTCTTCCAGCAGCACATCTATGTCCGGGCACCCATGACTCTTGGCAAGTGAAGCACAACTTCTTCTTCCACAATTCCCTCCTGAGATCAATATCAAGAGGTTTCTTCAAAGAGCTCTCCTTGGGAGGAGCAGCTTTTCCTTCTTTCCCCTTAGAAGAGTGGGGGGCCTTGCTTTGGAAAGTTGCCTTTGCTTTTTGCAAGCCATCTTGGAGATCTCTAGCTCTTTCGATGGAATCATGCAAAGTGATGGGCTTGGTAAATTTAACCAATCCATGCAAAGGTTCCTCCAGGCCATCAATTAACATGTAGACTCTCCTTGCTACAAATAGATTAGGGACCATGACTGATAATCTTAGAAACTCAGAGATATTGTTAGGTCCCTATATTACTAGTATAGTCCCTTATTGTTGTTAGTGTAACCCCCTTATTGTTATTATTGTACCCTTGTAACCCCCATTTTGTTATTATTGTGCCCTTAAATTATTATTGTTAGGTGGGCTAGGATTACATTGTGGCCCACTAGGATTACATTATGGCCACATGGACTCCTATATATAGAAAGGAGGTTTTGTAAATTGTATCATCCAAGAATTGTTCATTTATGTAATGTATTGGAGGTTGCCCCCTCGAAGTGGCTCATTTCTAAGGCGTTGATATCTCTTTTATTCTATTTTTGGAGCTGGTTACACAAAATTTGGTATCAGAGGTTTGGATTCTAGGGTTTCACTGCTCCAAACAGGTCATCGTGGCATTTTCGCTATAACTTTTTTTCTAAGAAGTTTCAGAAGCTGAAATTTTTAGGGTGCGAAGCCGAAATCCCGAGGAAGATTTTCTAAAAATTTCAGAGCTTGGTTTGCAATATTTTCAGAGATATGATCTATGGAAGTTTAAATCCTGAATAAATTCTTCAAAAAATTTCAGAGCTTGGTTCGCAATATTTTTGGAGATATGATCTGTGGAAGGTAGTGCTTTTTCAAGCTCCTGAATTTCATCTCAAAGAGGTGATCGTGGGAAAAGTTCAATAAATCTCTCTCTGGGCATCGGATTGGAGTGATGTAAAAATTCATCACAAGCACACATACTGTAGTTTCTTGGCTATCAATTTCAAAGACGAAGGATGAAACAATGACACGTGGCAAGTCGTACAAGTTTGATCTACTGAACCAGTCCATAATTAGGTCATTGTGGGATATTGGACACAACTTTGTCTTGGAGAATCAAAATCAGGTCAGACCTGTGGCATTCGAAAGATAATTCAGAGGGCTACGTTGGTACTGAAAATAAAATATTGAAGTGCTGCAATCACAAAGATAATCCAATTTCAATATCGAGCTCCTCAAAAGCAAGAAAAAGGTGTGTATTTTTTTTTTCCGAATTGCATAAGTCTTGTTTGAAGAATCGATTTGAATTGATTCCAAGGGAATATTGTAGAATAGATATCAGTATTGGGTTCTAAAAGATGCCCCGTAAAAATAATTCAACACCCATTAAGCCTTCATAAGGCTCTACTATGACTCATGAAGATGAAGAATTGCAACATGATCTATCAAAATTACAAGAGCAAGTGCAACAAAATTCACTCTCGCAAAGAGCAACAAAAAATGAAATGGAAGTTTTGAAGAAAGGCCTGGAAGTGAAGATGGATGGCATACAGAAAGCTAATATGGATGGCATGGAAGCTAGCATGGAAGCTAAGATCGATGAAAAAATGAAAGACAACATGGAAAACATGAAGAAGGATCTAAAAGTAGACATCGAAGGTTTGGAAAGGTTGATACAAGAAATGTTTCCTAATGGTGAAAAGATAGTAGAGAAAACTCATGATGAGCACAAAATAAATGTTAATCGTGATTTCATAAACTCTACTATTGGAGGGAAGAACCACCATATTTCAAAAATGGATATGAGGAAGTTTGATGGAAAGGATCCTATAACATGGATACTACAGATGGAGCAATATTTTGATCTCAATAATGTGCAAAACACACAAAAAGTACGCATTGCAACTTTATATTTAGAACAAAATGCATTTGTATGGTATCAATGGCTTTTCTCCCGTAAACAAAATTGTCACTTGGTCAATTTTTACGAAGAAAATGATAGCACATTATGAGGATAAAAAGAGCAACACATTTTTTATCCAATTGATAAATCTCAAACAAAAGGTTTCAGTGGTGAAGCACATCGAGGACTTCAAAAATTTGAATATAAGGGTAACTGATATTCCAGAGGAACACAGGATTGATGTCTTCATAAGGACTTTAAAGGATAACATCCAACATGATGTTCACGTTTTGGAACCTGATTCATTGGAGAAGGCATTCGGGTTGGCAAGAAAAATTGAATGTAAAATTATGGCGACAAGGAAGCCTACCATTCACTTCTATAAAGAAGGAAGTGTTGGTATGCCTAGATTTCTACAACCTAAAAGGTTGACACCACAAAAATTGGAAGAAAAAATAGCAAAAGGGCTTTTCTATAGTTGTGATAGCAAATACACTAAACGTCATAAGTGTGCCAAGAAGAAATTGTTTTACATAGATTGTGAAGAGGAAGAAGAAAATGAACAAGAAGAGGATATACACCATGAACCAGCCATAGAAGAGGAAGAAAGGAGTCCGACCATATCGTGTAATGCACTGTAAGGAATCACCACTCCTCAAACTCTCGAGATAGAACGACATATCAAGAAGAAAAAGGTAATAGTGTTGATTGATTCAGGTAGTACCCATAATTTTATTCATTGCAAGGTATCCAAGGAACTGAATTGTTTCCTATACCCAACACGAGAATGTCAAGTGATGGTTGAAATGGAGGAACTATAAATTGCCCTGGAAAATGCCATAATATCAAGCTAACCATGGGGGAATATGTATTGAATATTCCAATGCTTTCCATTCCTATGGGAGGTGCTAATGTTGTACTAGGAGTACAATGGTTACAATCTTTGGGGACAGTAGCTTTAATTTTCAAGAAATTTTCTTGAAATTTTTTTCAGAAGGAAAGGAAGTCGAATTACGGGGTATTGAAGGGAAGCTGGGAAGGATAATAAGCTCTAATGTCATGACTAAGATTCTAAAGAAAGAACAACGCGGTGTAATTGCACAATTATGCTCACTAGAAGTTCCGACATCAAAATCATATATTTTTGCAGATCTCCAACAAGTCTTGGACAATCATTCCAAGTTGTTTGAAACTCCCATAGGACTCCCACCTATTCGTGATCATGATCATGCTATTCATTTTCTTCCAGGAAGTGTTCCTCCAAACATCGGGCCTTATAGATATCCTTACTTCCAAAGGAGTGAAATTGAACGTATGATTGCAGAAATGTTAGAGGCGATTATAATTCAACCTAGTCAAAGTTCTTTCTCTGCTCCTGTAGTATTGGTACAAAAGAAGGATGGGTCATGGCGAATGTGTCCGGATTATAAGGAGCTCAATAATATCACTATTAAAGATAAATTTCCCATTCCCGTGATTGATGAATTATTGGATGAATTGCATGGAGCAATTTATTTTACAAAGTTGGATCTTCATTCAGGATATCATCAAAATATAATGAAGATGGAAGATATTCAAAAAACAACATTTCAAACTCATGAGGGTCATTATGAATTTTTGATCATGCCTTTTGGCCTTACAAATGCACCTTCTACATTTCAAGGGTTGATGAATTCCATTTTCAAACCCTTCCTCAGAAAATTTGTGCTAGTATTTTTTGATGATATACTAATCTACAGCAAGTCTTGGAAGGATCATGTTGAACATGTTGACAGGGTGCTCAAACTATTGCGGGAGAAACAATTATATGCAAAAAAATACAAATGTTTCTTTGGAGTACAAGAGTTGGAATATCTGGGTCATATTGTATCTCACGAGGGTGTTAAAGTAGACCCTAACAAAATTAAAGCAATTAAGGAATGGAAATTCCCCACAACCATAAATAAGTTGCGTGGATTTCTCGGGTTAACGGGGTATTATCACAAGTTTGTTAAGAATTATGGGAGAATAGCAGCACCTCTAACAACATTATTGAAGAAAGATGCATTTTCGTGGAATCCTGAAGCAACTAAGGCCTTTGAACGTCTTAAAGAGGCAATGTGCCTAGCACCGGTCTTAGCTACGCCGAGACTTCACAAAAACCTTTATTGTGAATGTGATGCCTCGAAATGAAATTGGTGGAGTTTTAATGCGGGAAGGAAGACCCATTGCTTTTGAAAGTCGTCCGTCAAAGGAAGAGTATACAGAAACCTATTTATGAGAAGGAAATGTTAGAAATACTGCATGCACTAAAGAAATGGAGAACTTACCTAACGGGAAGACACTTCAAGGTAGAAACTGATCATGATAGTCTTAAACACTTTTTGGAACAAAGAATATCTTCAGAAGAGCAGCAAAAATGGGTCACAAAGATGTTGGGTTGTGACTTTGAAATAATATAAAAAAAAGGGAAGCTAAATGTTGTTGCAGATGCACTCTCGAGAAAGAATGAAGAGGTGGAAGCATTTCTTTGTGCCATTTCTATTATCCAACCAGATTGGATAACCGAAGCAAGAGATGAATGGAAGAAAGACGAAGAAGTGTGGACACTCATTCAAAAGTTGCAGCAAGATCCTAGTACATCTGATACATTTAGTTGGAAAAATGATTCCCTATGGTACAAAGGTAAGCATAGTGTGTAATAATTCCCAACTAAAACAAAATATTCTTTTGGAATTGCACGCTTCTCCTCCTTTAGGGGGACGCTCGGGATTTTTAAAAACTTACCACAGGGTGAAGAAAGAATTTTTTTGGGATGGCCTTAAATCTGATATTCAAAAGTTTGTGGCGGAATTTTTGGTTTTCCAGTAAAATAAAGTTGAGACAATTAAGACCTCAGGTCTTCTACAACCTTTATCCATTCCAAGTCAATGTTGGGAGGAGATTTCAATGGATTTTATCACGGGTTTACCTAAGTCCGAAGGAAAGAGTGTCATCATGGTGGTAGTTAATAGACTTACCAATTATGCACACTTTTGTGAATTATCTCATCCATTTAAAGCAAGTACAGTTGCTACTACATTTATGGACACAATTCAAAAGCTACATGGAAACCCAAAGGTTATTGTGAGTGACAAAGATCCCATTTTTATTGGAAATTTTTGGATGGAATTATTTTCTTGTTTGGGTACTCAATTAGCTCATAGCTCAACTTATCATCCTCAATCCGATGGTCAAACTGAGATAGTGAATAAATGTTTGGAAGGATATCTTCGTTTTTTTGTATCTGATAAACAAACACAATGGGTCAAGTGGTTACCTCTCACTGAATGATGTTATAACACTTCCTTCCATACTATAGAAAAAATTACCCCATTTATGGCACTTTATGGATATCATCCTCCGTCCATCATAGCATCTTTAAGAGAAAATTCTAAGGTTCAAGTAGTGGAAGATCATATCGAGCATCAACAAGAAGTTCTCCAACTCTTAAAGAATAACATAAATTCGGCACAAAATCGAATGAAACAACAGGCAGATCAACATCGTAGCAAGAGAAGTTTTGACGTAAGAGATTGGGTATTTTTATTGCTACAACCATACAAACAAATGTCCCTCAAGCAAGCTAAGAAGGATAATAAATTATCGCCAAAGTACTATGGTCCTTACAAGGTGTTGCAAAAGATTGGTACTATGGCATACAGATTGGAGCCTCCTTCTTCTAACCGCGAGTACATCCGAGTTTTCCATGTTTCATGCTTAAAGAAGGTTATAGGTGAACATATTACAGTTCAAACAATATTTCCAGAACTTGATGAGGAAGGAAAAATCATATTGGAACCTGAAGCAGTCACGGAAACAAGAACTCGACAGCTACGAAATCAATCAATTTCAGAGTATCTCATCAAATGGAAGAACTTACCCACTAAATATTCTACATGAGAGGATGAGAATTTTATACAAAAGCAGCCGGAGCTGCTCAAGCGTTGAGGAGAACACTTTTTTGAAGGAGAGGGGCATGTTCGGTCCCTATATTAGTATTATAGTCCCTTATTGTTGTTAGTATAACCCCCTTATTGTTATTTTTGTACCCTTGTAACCCCAATATTGTTATTATTGTGCCCTTACATTATTATTGTTAGGTCGGCTAGGATTACATTATGGCCACATGGACTCCTATATATAGAAAGGAGGTTTTGTAAATTGTATCATCCAAGAATTGTTCATTTATGTAATGTATTGGAGGTTGCCCCCTTGAAGTGGCTCATTTCTAAGGCGTTGATATCTCTTTTTTTCTATTTTTGGAGCTAGTTACACAATAGATATAAGTCTCTGCATCTCCTGACTACTTTAGCTTTGCAAGGCTTATGAAGGGTGCTTCAGGATCCTTTTTGTCAAACCTTTCCACCAGTCTTCTAGTGAACTCTACATAGGTAGTCACATTGATGTGCCCCAATGTAGACAATCCATGGAACTACCAATTGTGTGCTTCACCTTCAAAGTGCAGCGCTGCAATCTTGATGGCTTCAACTTCAGGGACTTTGTTCAACATGAAATAGATATCCAGCTTTTCTACCCATGCCTTGGCAGAACTGGAGGATGATCCATCAAACTTGGGCAAAAAGAATCTGCCCATAGTGTGGTGTCTACCATGAAAGAAACCATCATCTCTATACTGCTGCCCTGGTCTTCTTCTGTCCTTGATGTGACAAAAGTCTTGGAAACTCAAGTTATCCTTGAATCTATGACTCTGAGAGTCATACTCCACAAAGTAATCTTCAAGAGAAGCTTGCTCATGTGGTCCTTCATTCTCCATAGCCAAGAAGGTAGGCATAGTGGAGCGTTGTGAAGCTTGTGGGGCTGGTGGCAGATTCACTGGTTGACTCGTCCCATGATGAGACATATCTCAGCTTTCTCCCAACTGAAATCTCCCAGGAGATCCCCTCATTCTGTCTACCCTCATCTCTCTGATATCCTTGGCAAGATCTTGCATGGTCTTCCAAATAGTTTTTGCAAACTCCTCTGCTTCTTTATCATTTCCAGTTTTAGGGGCTTTCCCCTTGTCTTGATCCTTGTCAGGATCACTAGTGGTGTAGTCATACTTCTTATGACTTCTGTTTTGGTACCTCTTCTCCCTCTCAGCAAGAGTATCATCTTCTTCTAAATGCAGCATAACTGGTGCTCCAAGGCAAGCACATGTTGTGCCAAGAAAGGAGCTATGATACCACTGTAATGTTCCCAAATTTGGATTGCACAACAAGCCTGGAAAAAGAACGCAATCCTTGGGATATTGATGTACATAAATGATTTTGCAGCCCTTGGATCCCTTATATAAGCAGATCTAGGGTCTAGATCCAGAAGGGGAGCAAAAACAAATCAAACTAGGTGTGGTAAACAGGTCTCCCACAACCTAGTCTAGCTGAAAAACACCCTACAAGAGGGGTTGCAGCTATGCAAAAAAAACTACCTCAAGAATAACGCAGTCTTGGTCCATATGAGCAGGAGGCCATCATATATGATTAATAAATGAAAGTACAGCAACAAATCAGAAGTAAAGTGAAGCTCCTTCAATATACAGTAGATTACATGAGAAAAGAGAGCAAGATATCTTCAGAAAAGAGAGCTACAACATGTATATATCAGCAAAAATGGCTCAACAATGTTATTTTCATGAGCTGTAGCAGCTATACATTACAAATTAGATCTAAGACAGATCTATGGATGAAACATTAGATGTATATCAGATCTGGAAACTAGGTGGTTTTCTCTAAAAGATCCCCTTGGGGTTTTGACCAAATTATGCTTAAATAAGAGTAGATCTGAGAAACAAGTTGCAGATCTGGAAATTGTTGCAGTAAATTTATGAATATAACATTTCATTACAATGGATCAAATCTAAATATAACATGGATCAGCAAGCTAATCCATGGATCACCAAGTGGAAAGCAAGGCCCAGCACCAGAGATCTCTGATCTAAACTATGAGCAAAACACCATAAAGACTCTCACACCAAAATAACGCAGTCCATCAATAGGAACAACGCTGTAGCTCAAATGACATAGATAACCAGTGAAAAATTAAAGATCTGAAGTACAAAGAGAAGAGACACTCTTACAGGAGGTTAAAAGACATACTCCATGAGAAGAGGCTCCCAAAATACACTAGATCTCTGCAGATCTAGACTCCCACTTGCTGCAGCTTGCAAAAGTAGCAAAACCCTCAATGGATCAGCACTGCCAATGTAAGTAGAGCTTGGCCTCAAGCTTGATAATGGATCACTTAAGCAAACACTCCTCCAAGAATCCTCAAAGGAAGAGGTGAAATCCCTGCATAGGAATTCCAAGAACAATTCTCCACTAAATAGCATAGAATAGTATTTGTCTAAGCAGACCAAATACTCAAGAATATGATCAATCAAAAACCTTCTCTTGCTTCCCTCCCTTTCCTTTTATAAGATGAAGAGCCTTTGCATACCCTAAACCACCTTTATGAGTTAGCCCTTTTCACATGGGAGGCCTCCTTCTAGAACTGTGCTGTCCCTTTTGGAGATGCAATGAACCTAGACATCGTTGTTGATTTGGTCAAGGTTGACCTAGTCTTCAGCTCAAACCTCTTTCACACCTACAAGTGATTATTTACATGGCCCTGATTTATCTCTGTTCACGTGGGCATTGATTTATTTAGTATACTTAAGAGTTTTACATGCCTCCTTTATTCATTTACTCATGCAAAAGAAAATAAAACCAAAAATGAATATTCCTCTTAGCTTAGGCTAAGTAGGAACATTACAATCATCCACCACCTTCACCACCAGGAGCAGGAGAGGCAGAATTTGCACCTACTGGGGGAGTCCTTGCTTCTTTGCGAGGGGTTCCCAAATACTTGACACTGCGTGTCCGGGGTACTTTGTAGGGACAACGTGTTTCAGTATTAGTGGATAGTGCATCTACCCACAATTTTATTGATGCACAATTGGTGGAGCAGAGGAGCATACCGACCGAGAGATTTTATGGGTTTTTATTACTGGTACCAGGTGCTAGAACCATGCAGTGTGCCAGGTATGTGCCAGCCTTGGGAGTGACTATGGGGACTTACACTTTGACGGATCATTTCTTTGTGGTATACATTCCAGACACCAACGTGATACTGGGAGTGCAGTGGTTGATCACACTAGGGAAGGTCACTACAGATTGGGATACCTTGGAGATGGAGTGGACAGACAAGAATACCGGGAAGCATGAGATGATTCGAGGCATGCACACTTATCCGCCACAAATAGTTTCAGCACACCGGATGGAGGCTGACTTTCGGAAGGGAGACATAGAGTGGGCAATAGAGTTGCATGTTTCAAAGGCATGGTATACAGGGCAGATCGTACACCGAGATGTGTAGTCGATTTTGGACAGGTATGCCATAGTTTTCAAAGATATACCACTAGTACAGCCAACGGATTGGGGGTTTGAGCACATCATCTATTTGTAGTAGGGAATTCAGGCTGTGATTACTACACCCTATAGGCATCCTGAAGCCTACAGGGATGAGATTGAGAGAGCTATCCATGAGCTCTTAGCTTTGGGACACATTCAACCCAACACTAGCCCGTTTGCTTCTTCTATTGTACTAGTGAAGAAGAAGGATGGCACACTGAGGATTTGCATCGACTATAGGGCTCTCAACAAGAAGACCATGAAGAACCGATACCCCATCCCATGGATTGATGAGTTGATGGATGAGTTGAGGGGATTAAGGTTCTTCTTGAAGATTGATTTGAGGTCGGGTTACCATCAGATCCGCATGAGGGACCAGGATGTTCCCAAGGCCGCTATCAGATGTCACTATGGCCACTTCAAGTTTCTGGTGATGCCCTTTGGGCTAACCAATGCACTAGCCACCTTCCAGTCCTACATGAACCACATCTTCCGTGGTCAACTGAGGAAGTTTGTGTTGGTATTTTTCGATGACATCTTGATATACAGTCGGGCGTGGGAGGAGTACCTGTAGCACATTGAGGTTGTACTATGCATACTAGAGGAGTAACATTTATATGCTAAGCTCTCCAAGTGTGAATTTGGATTGACGGAGATGCTCTATTTGGGGCATATCACTAGTGTGGAGGGAGTGAGAGTCCATGAGGAGGAGATCCGGGCCATCCGGGATCGGCCAAAGCCGAAGAAGGTGACTAAACTTCGGGGGTTTGTAGGCATCTGCACCTACTAGTGCAAGTTCGTCAAAGGATGTTCCCAACTTGCTGCACCCCTCACAAATCTTACCAAGAAGGGGGAATTCAATTTGACGAACACAACACAAAGGGCTTTTGACAGGCTCAAGGAGGTGATGAACAAATTTCTAATTTTGGTGTTGCTGTATTTCACGTAGCCTTTTGTCCTTGAGTGAGAGAGGGTAGGCACAATCTTGATGCAGGGGGGACACCCCATAGCTTTCGAGAGCAGGAAGCTATTGCCACATGAAAGGTTGTATCTGATATACGATAAGGAAATGCTGGATATCATGCATGATCTAGCCAGGTTCCGACAGTAGTTGGTGGGGAACAGATTCAGGGTGAAGACTAACCATAATAGCCTTCGATTCTTTTTAGAGTAGAAGAAATTGCAGGAGAGGCAGCGGAAGTGGGTCAGCATGATCCAGGCATACGATTTTGACATTGAGTATGTCAAGGGGAAGAAAAACATGGTGGCCGATGCTCTTTCACGCAGACCGAAAACGTTGTCTCTGATGAGTTTAGACATGGATTGGAGGGCTCAGTTGTTGGTGGTTTACTCCAAAGATGGTTTTGCCTACGAGATCTTGGACTAACAGGTCACAAATGATAGATATAGGGTGATGGATGAGGTGATATATTTCAAGGAACAGATCTTCTTGACTGGGAGTTCTCAGTGCAAGGAGAAGGTGCTATGTGTCTCATATGACTCACCACTATCAGGCCACCAGGGGTTCATCAAAACCTACAAAGCCATCATGGAGAGGTTTTCTTAAAAGGGACTAAAGGAGGACGTACTCTGACATGTCATGGAGTGCGAAGTATATTAGCGGAAAAAGGGGGAGATGAGCCATCCAACGAGATTACTACAACCACTTCCCATTCCAGAGGCGAAATGGGAGAGCATTTGGATGGATTTCATCATAGGGTTGCCCATGGTGCAGGACAAGGATTGTATCTTTGTAGTCGTTGATCGGCTAGCAAAGTACGCACACTTCTTCGCTATATTAGCATGGTACACAACAACATAGGTGGTGGAGTTGTTTTTCAGGGATTTTTTCAAGTTGCATGGTCTCCCAAAGACCGTTGTTAGTGATCGGGACAATCGTTTTATGGGCGGCTTCTGGCAGGATCTCTTTCGTTTGGTGGGTACAGAGTTGACTCCGAGAACCATTTATCACCCTCAAACGGATGGGCAGACAAAGATAGTGAACAAGTGGCTGGAGGGTTACATGCAGAACTATGTTACAGGGCAGCAGAAGGCATGTTTACGTTGGTTGCACTTGGTAGAGTACTACTACCACACTACTTTCCATATGTCCATCGGTATGTCTCCATTTTACGCTTTATATGGATATCATGCGTTGTCTTTTGCTGACATGATGTTTGGTGCTAGTAAGGCGCCCAGGGCCAACGACTGGATCCAAGAGAGTGAGGATATACTCCGGGCACTTAAGGACAACTTAGCTACAACACAGAACCAACAAAAACTATATGCTGACATAGGACGGGTTGAGAGGTAGTTTGAGGTAGGGGACTTGGTCTACCTATGGCTTCAGCCATACCGGCAGTTCACGCTGAAGCAGAAGGGGGCCAAGAAGCTTAAGCTCCACTTCTATGGACCATACAGGGTGATACACAGGATTGGGAAGGTTCAATATGAGTTGGAGTTGCCCACAGGTAGCCGAATCCATAACATATTCTATGTATCCTGCCTGAAAAAGGCATTGGGGTAGCAAGTGGCTGCAACCGAGGAGCTTCCGCCAACAGATGATGAGGGGCATTTGGTGTTACAGTCCAAAGCCATCATAGATACTAGGGAGAGGTAGCTGCGGAGGAGGACGGTTAGGGAGTATTTGGTGAGGTGGAGGAACTTGCCGGATGAGGATGCCACTTGGGAGAGTGAGAAGATTTTTCAGCATCCATCATTGCAGTTGCTTGAGGACAAGCAACATTTTGGTGGGGATGACTGTAATATTCCCAATTATCAGCAGCTAATTGGCAATATTAATTTTTGGCCAGTTTTCTTTTATAAAGATTAAGTCAATTAATAAAGTGGGTAAGAAGACACTCAGCCTACACTTGGGAAATAAACATTCCCTAAAGTCACTTGAGCACATTATTATTCGACAACATAGAGCACAGGGGTCGAAGTGGCAACGCGAGGGAGGTGGCAGTGTGGGCAGCATGGGCCCATGACAGTGCAGAGAGAGAGGGATATCATGGCCAAGAGGGAAACACAATTTTGGTGGGGCCTAAGTGCGAACAAAGCTCTCCAAGCATAAAGAGAGGAAGAGGCTTCTCATTCAGGGATTCGATTATGCATCTTCTGATTTGTGTCTTCTGACATTGAGCACGCTCACACTGTTTACTGAAGTCTGCAAGTGTTTTTCAACATGGTAATGTCTCCGAGCGGAGATCCCAACCTCAGCTCTAGGGGACTTCGAGTGCTTGCTTGGGTGAGGAGTTCCATCCATTGATTTTCAGGTGGGAGCCATAGCATCACAGCCAGGGATTATGCACTTGTTTGGACAACATAGTCTTGAGGAGAGATCACACAGTTCCTGGAGGAGGTAGTGCCGGGGTTGGAGATTTAGCCGGGGAACAGCCCCAAAGAGCTATCCCATTCCAGCAATAGCAGCAGTCTGGTAGCAGTAGCAACATCATTTTTTAGACAGCGCAGTCACTAATAGAGCAACCATGTCTTGAGTACTTCTCAGAGAATCTCCAGCTTGCCTTGTGCAAGCCAAGGTGCCATCATTCTGATCACCTTTGCATCTACTGTATATTTCAGTTATATACTAAAATGACTCAGCATTATCCATATTTTGCATTATGTATGTGAGGTCTCTCTATTTGTTGTAGTCTCTTGTTTATGATTTCTTTATATTTCTGTTTATTTCTACTCGAAATATGACAGAATATGATAATGGGGGTGAGTCCAATAACCAGATCCACGATCGTCCTAATACCGCGACTCACCCAATCCATGAAGTGATGGGAGGTCACACCTAGATCCCATTGATGATCTATCCCTTGAGCTCCTCTGGAAAAAAAATAACTCTTGTTGAATTATGCCCCTGGTTGTGGATGTATCTAGACACCATGAAGCTCCACCATGTACCAACTCAATACCTTTTGGCATCCAACCCAAAGGGCGGGATCAAATGCTCATGTACCTGTATGTGCAATAACTTCATCATTAGGGAAAATTTTAATAACCCACCTAAATTTACATATATAATAAATGGGTGAATCCCCAAGATACACATGAAAAATGGAAGGCCATTTTATTAATAATATAATATGTATATATAATTTTTCTAGGGAATCTCTCACCAGATTATATTATCTTGTAAAATCATGGCGAATCAGTAGTACAAAATGGCTAATCAGTAGGAAATCCAAGGGTTTTTGCAGTCACTTGGAACCAAGAGGGTATTCAAGAAGAAATTTTAAAATAACTTGACTACATTGCTGGTGAATCAAAAGAGCTTGACTAGTTTCCATCAAGCACACCACTCTAGTGACTAAATCATATAGATCTAGAACCAACAATTGTTGCATAACAATTTCTTTCAAATGTTATAGTGCAATGATAATTGAGATACTCTCTAAATTTATAAAGAGTGGACATTGGAGAAGCATATTTAATGGATCATTTGAGATGGTTTTATTTGCATGTCTCAAAAGCATAACAAGTAAATTAATAGAAAATTGCATTAAGGAACATTCACTCTTTCCCGATGTTAGGACCATATTAACTCAAGAGGTAATAATGCTACTGTGAATACCAATAGATGGAAGAGGAAGTCTCAATAGATAAGCCAAACATTTCAGAAAATGTGATATAACTCCTTTATACTTAGATTTTAGACAATGCCCTAGTAGTCTAGAAAATGGTCTAACATCACTATAAAATATTAATCACTCTTATCTACTTTGATTTTTTTCATATAATTCTCAAGAAGTCAAGTGCAAATACTGAAATTAGATACCTATTAAGTGTATTGAACTTATCATCTGTAAGTCTTTCCATTAAATTTTTATACTAATCCAATTATCTTGAAAATGCTAAAGACAAGTTTAATAAACAAAGCAATCTTCCTACTCATCTTTTCTTCCTCCACATCATCTTCAATCAATCCATATAAAAAAAAACATTTTTTTTAAAAAGAACATTTTTTTTTTGGAAATGTGATATTTTTATTTGATGACTTTTTTTTTACTAAAAACATTATATTCAATGAAAAAATATATATTTTTTTAAAAACAAAATGTATTTTTCAGCAAAGAATCCACGTAGTAATTTTTTAAGAAAAGAAAATAACAAAGTTTCAATTTAGTGAAAAAAAAAACAACTGCAAAGAAAAATGATAAAAAATAGTTCACAGTCATTTCTTTTTTTCACTGTTTTTAGCAAGTGCCGTCTCGAAAACTTGTGTCATATTGTAACTATGGATTGCATTTAGCTATTATTGATGGGTTTTGAAATTGAAAAGTAGTCGCAGGGCATGGCCCTTAGCGGCGGAATGTCTTAGAGCGATCACGGGAACGGACAACCAGTTTATATGAAATTTTACTATAAACATAATTTAAGATATTGAATATCAAATTAAAATATCAAATTTTAATATAACATAATTTAATTTAATATCAATTCGATATCGATGTTATATTGTAAAAAAATATTAGGTTTATTATAAATAAAACAAACCAAAAAAATTAATTTAAACCGATTAAATAAATAGTTATAAAAATATAGTCAATTAAATTCAAATTTATTCATATCATATATATATATACAATTTTAATGAATAAAAGAAATTTAATATAAAATAAAGTATATATATATGAATGAAAGAAATTTAATATAAAATAAAGTATATATATGAATGAAAGAAATTTAATATAAAATAAGGTATAGGTTTGTGCCAAGTTTGATGATTCACTTCTTGTTTGCTTTGGATGATGGTGGTCAAGACATGCTTGTAAAAATGTATATATTTTTTTAATTTTCTGACTTTTAATTTAGAAAAATGAAATTATCAAATTTTTTATATATGATAAAATGGTTTTTCAATTTAATATAAGAAAGATATATGTCTATTTTTTGTAAGTTGATATGTATTAATTTTCATATATATAAATTCATTCAAACTAGAGTCCTTTTTTTTAATTAAAAAATTTAGAACAAAAAATGGAATTACAGATATATATTTTATGTATAAAGATATAATAAAATAGATATTAATATTTAAAATATTAAATTTAAATTTAAAATAAAAATATTAAATTTTAATAAAAACATATTTTAATTAATATCAAATTCGATATGGATGTTGTATTTGAAATTCTTTTATTGACTTTAATATATATAAAAGAAAGAAACAAATGAATTAAAAACATTAGTTTATATATATATATATATATAAATTCAATATTAAAAATAAATAGATATATGGAGATGTAATAAAATAGATATAAAATGAAGAAACTATGTAGAATTTAAAAATGTGATATGAAATTTATATATATATATATATATATATTATTTTGAAAAAAAAATTGGTTGTTTTTTCTGCTTTTCATATAAAGAATAGAATCTATATTATGTTAAGAAATATATAAAGAAAATGTGAAAGTGAATATATTTATTGATTATTTATGTATTGTGATTTTTGCTATTGTAATTTTTTTATTATTATTTAAAAAATATTGAGCAATATTAATGTTATAATTTTTTTTATGAATTGTTTGTTTGATATTTTTCTGCTGGTTTTTTTTGCATATTTTTGCCCAAGACTTGATAGAAAAAATTACTTTCATCTTTCTTTTGCTGATGAGCATCTTCATGTGTTAGATGAGATGAAATTGGATGTAAAATACTTGTTGCATATGCATCAGAGGGAGTTTGAGAGGAAAACAAGAAGGGGTTGGTTGGAAAGCGTGAAAGGTGGTGATCATTATCATATTGATTTGAATTGGTGTTGCTTTTATCATGAGTCTAGTTGTGTTTTAGAAAAGGCTATTTGATAAAATAATTTTTATGAGGCGTGTGAAGTTCAATTTCATACCGGAATTCTTCGATGTAAAGATAGCAAAAAATATATGTTAATTTGAATGTTCTTTCTTCAGTTTCAATGTCCGTTCAATCAAATTATTTTCTTATTTTTCTTGTTATGTAGAAAATTGTATATATATGATTTTAAAATTTCCTATTGTGTTGTTCTTCTTAGAATCTAATGGGTTCAATTTAGATGTGTTTTTTTCCTTTTCTGTTTCGACTTTCTGTTCTCTCAAAATATATATTGTTCAATTTATTTCATTTATGTTCCTTTGCTCCGATGGCGGTGTTACCGTTTTATTTTGTTCTCTTGCATTTGTAATTGTTTGGTTTTTTTTTTCTATATGGGCCCCTTTGTTTTGTTGAATTCTTTCGTTAATGAAAATATTATCAAGGTTTTTAATGTTTATGTTGGGGTTTCGTCGTCTTGCCATTTATATGAATATTTTTCAGGCCCACACTATTAATATATTAATGTATTTATGCTTTGAAAATTATTAATTGTCTATAATGTATTCATATAAATGTGTTATTATTAATATATTGATGGTTTATTATGTTTTCATGGTTTATAGTGTATTATTTTAAATGTATTGATATTAATTTTGTATATCATGTCTTTATGGTTTGCAATGTCGTTGTTACATTGATTGTGGTTTATCTATATTATTGTTGTATTGTATTATTGTGTTCTTTACATTTATAATATTGATATTAGGGCTTCAGGGTTTAAAAATATTTAATATGACACATATTATCTTATTTTGAAAAATCAACTATCTTTATTCTTTGTGCAAATTTGCATTATGACAAAGATTGCATTAATATGAAAACCTTATTTATCCATGGTGAATTATAGTCAACGATGGTCCAACGTTGCATTGTAATAAAGATTGTCTCAATATCAAAATCAACGATGGTTTTCCATGGCCAACCATATTTATTTTAGGGTTTATAATATTTAACTTAAGGTTTATATACCTTGGGTTTGCAATATTAATGTGTTGGGTTTAATTTTTTTCTCTTGGGTTTATAGTCCGTTGGGTTTTTAGTGTTTATCCCTTGGATTTATTGTTTCCTTGGGTTTATTATCAATCCCTTGTGTTTATTAGTCTAAGGGTTCAAATTCGTACGATTTCTAATATTAATCCTTGGGTGCAATAAAAATTTCTTGGCTTTATAATGATGGTCAACATTGGTCCATCGTCACACTGCAACAAAAAATTCTCAATATGGAAATCAACCATGATTTACCATGGTCAATTATGGTCCACATTTCATTTGACAAAGTTTGCCTCAATACAAAAATTGACTATCGTTAACCATATTCACTCATGGTCAGCAATTGTCAACCATGGTGCAACGTCATATTGTGACGAATATTTTCTCAATATGAAAATCAACCATGATCCAACGTTGCATTTCCACAAAGATTGTCTTGATATGAAAATCAATCATGGTTAAGCATGGACAACCATATTCAAATGTCACATTGTGACAAATATTGTCTCAATATTAAAATTAAGATATCAAATATGATATACCATCTTTATTTTATGGGTTATAAAATTTATCTTACACTTTATATACTTTGAGATTATAATAATAATCTCTTGGGTTTAATATTATTCCCTTGGATTTAAAATACCTCGGGGTTATAGAATTTACTCCTTGGGTTTATAATAAAAATCCCTTGGGTTTATTAATATAAGGGTTCATATTCATAGTGTATAAATTTATTCATAGGGTTTAAAATTTTACTCCTTGGGTTTAATATAGTTCCCTTGGGTTTATAGTCATGGTCAACCATGGACAAGCATGGTTTGACATCACATTGTGACAAAGCTTTTCTCAATATGAAAATCAACCATGTTCAACTATCTCAACCATCGTCAACCATGATCCAACATCACATTGTTAGAAAGATTGTCTCAATATGAAAATCAACCATGGTAAACCTTGATCAACCATGTGTATTTTAGGGTTTATAATATTTTGAGAATGTTTATTGTTCGGAACTAATTCCACAGTAGTCATTTTTTTTGTTGATGTTTCCGGTCTATAACAAGACTCATCATCACGATAAATTCTTACAAATAAGAGTGAGAAACATTGGAGATAGATATGGAACGGATGGAAATGAAATATGAAAGAGCCGACTAACTAACTAACTAATAAATAAATATTTATTTATTTTAAAGGAGAATTAATAAATCATGAATTTTTATTAGATTCATTATTAGTGTTATTACTAATAATTAATAATAAAGTTAACAACTATAATTATTTTTGTTATAAATATTGATTATTATTATTATTATTGGTATTAATTAATTAATTAATACTAATAATAAAGTTAATTAATAATAATAATAAGGGTAATAATCCTTATTATTGACCTTATAAGCTAATAATTATTATTACAAATCCATTGATTTAATAATAATAATTATTAATAAATTTAATAATAATAATTGTTATAATTTGAATTAATAATTGTTGTTATTATTTTAATAATTATTATAAGGGATAATAGTGATGCTTTATTGTTAAATTCCTTATGCAATATTTGTTGTATGTAGGCGAAGGAATGCATTAGATTATAATTGTGACAATGTTTCAAGAAGTAAAGATCAACAACTTTTCTCTGAATTTGTGCCCTAATTTTGTCGAGATTACGAGCCTCAATCCATAAGTTCGACGAAGGAAGGTATTAGATTAGAATCATGACAATGTTTCAAGAAGTAAAGATCGACGACTCTTCCCTGAATTATACCTTATGTTTATAATATTCATCCCTTCAGTTATCTTGAGTTTATCATCCCTTGGATTTTTAGTATTCATCCCTTAGGTTTGTAACTACTCTGTGTTTATAATATCGATCCCTTAGGTTTTTTTTTATCTAAGGTTTCATATTCTTGGGTATAAGATTATTCATATTGTCCACAATATTAATTGTTGGGTTAAATACATATTCCTTGTGTTTAAAATGATGGTTAACCATGGTTTGTAATATTTATCTCTGAGTTCATAAAATAATAAATTCGTGAACCATGGTGAACCATCCTGAATAACGATGGTTACATTGTGAAAATGTTTGTATTATGGTCAACCACTATCAATCATGGTCCAACGTGAATTTGTTACAAAGATTATTTATATTGATCAACCATGGTCCAACATCACATTGTTACAAAGATTGTCTCAATATGAAAAAAGACCATGGTAAACCGTGGTCAACCATGTTTATTTTGTGGTTTATAATATTTATCTTGGGTTTTGAATACCTTAGGTTTTTAATATTGATCCCTTGGGTTTAATTTTTTCTCTTGGTTTTATAATCCCTTGGGTTTTTAATATCCATCCCTTGGGTTTATTATTGTCTTGGGATTATAATATCATCCCTTGGGTTTTTTTATCTAAGGGTTTATATTCCTGGGTATAATATTATTCATAGGGTTTACAATATTAATCGTTGGGTTGAATATATATTCCTTAGGTTTTTAATGATGGTCAAGCATGATTTGTAATATTTATCTTTCATTTGATCAAATAATAAGTCGATGAAATATGAAGGACCATGTTGAATAACCATGGCAACATTGTGAAAAATATTATCTTCTGGTCAAGCATGGTCAAGCATGGTACCCATGGTCATCTGTGGACCAATGTCATATTCTTACAAATATTGTCTCACTATGAAAACCAACCATGGTAAACGATGGTCAACCATGTTTATTTTAGGGTTTATAATATTAATCCCTTTGGTTTAATATTTTCCCCTGCGATTTATAATCCCTTTGATTTTTAATATTTATCCCTTGGGTTTATAATATCAATCCCTTGGGTTTTTTTGTCTAAGGATTCATAGTCCTCGGGATATAATATTATTCATAGGATTTACAATATTAATTTTTGGGTGAAATATACATTCCTTGGATTTATAATGAAGGTCAAGCATGGTCTAATATATTTATCTTAGAGTTGATCAAATAATAAGTTGGTGAACTGTGGTGAACCATGGTGAACAACCATGGTCACATTGTAAAAAATATTTTCTTTTGGTCAACCATGGTCCGACATCACATAACCAACCATGGTCCAATGTCACATTATTACAAAAAATTGTCTCGACATGAAAATCAATCATGGTAAACCGTGGTCAACCATACTTATTTTAGGGTTTAAAATATTTATCTTGGGGTTAATATATCTTGAGTTTATAGTATTAGTTGTGTTTATAATCATGGTCGACCATGGTCCAACCTCACATTAGTAATCTAAAAAAAATCCAATTTTAAAAATAAATAAAATTATTATAATATGTATCTTAAATATTATAATAATAGTTTTAATATTTATTATTAATATTAATATTATTATCATTATATAATCATAAAAATTATAATTATAATTATTATTAAATTTATAGTTTTACTTATATAATGCAAATTTCAACAGTTAACAAGTTTTTGGAAAAACATTCATGTAAACCCCTCAGCCGTCATCTTTTGTTTTGCTTCATGTCCATGATAATGCTTGACACAATTTTTTCGAAAAACTTGTTATTCATCATAAATAATTAGTCCATTTTTTTATTTATTGTAATTTTAAATTTAATAATAATTATTAAATTTTAATTTTATCAATTATTATTATTATTATTATTAAGTATTAATTAAATTTATAATTTTATTTAAAAATATTTTATTATATAAATATGGGTATTTATAATAATTTTTTTTAGTATTATTTATTATAATTATAAATATATAAACCATTATGATTAAATTTTGCATTTATGGTAATTATAATTGAGATTTTAAATATTATATATTATAAATTATAATAAATTTTTTTCTTATTATTATATAATGCAGATTTCAATAGTTATATGACCTGCATCCATGGGTTTGGCAGGAGCGTGGTACACTATGTTATTTCCGATCTCCCTTTATACAACAAAATAATAAATTTTGACATCTTAGACGACCACGAGCCTAACTCTGATCATAGGCCTTTACTCAACTCTTAATTTTGTCATGCATAGAGATCCCATAGAAGATAATCCTTATAGTCAAAAGAACTTAATCTTTGATAGAAATAAAAACGATCTCTTTCTAAATGAATTAAAAACTAATTTGCTTCCTTTATCTAGTATAGACAACATAGATGACCTCTATCATAATTTTACTACAACCCTCTCATATTCTATGAACAAGTTCTCAATTGAAGTCTCAAGTAATAAAAGAAATAGCAAAACCAACCCATGGTATGACAAAGATTGTAAAAGTGCGAGGAGAGCAATTAAGGAAGCTATTGATGAATCTCTCAAAATTAACAAGATAAAAATCTACAAAGCCCTAACTAAAAGGAAAAAAATGCAATATATTCGTAAAATACAAGAGAATCTCTTACACTTCTCTAAGGTGGCTCCTAAGAAATTATGGAGGCAGATTCTAACTAGGAAAACTAAAGATAATAATAAAATTGCTTTACACAACTGTAATTCCTATCTTAAAAATCTTTATGAATCTCCAAATGCCAGGGATTTTGAAACCCTGCAGACAACGAAAGAAGTTTTCTCATTTGAAGACATTGATTTTGGGGTTAAACACCTGGAAAATGGGAAAGATAAAGACATTGAAGGTTACCAAGCGGAAATATTAAAAATTGGAGGTCCTGTCCTCATCCCCCACATCCACAAGATTTTCAACCAAGCGGTCAAGCAAGGGTTCCCTAAACCTTGGACTCAGAGCCTTATTATCCCTATTTTTAAAAGTGGGGATACAAAAAACCCCTCTAATTATCGAACAATTATGATCAACCCTCTGTTAGCCAAGTTATATGGTATTATTTTGGAAAAGAAGTTGAGCATTTGGCTTGAAATTGAAGGTAAGCGGGCTAAAGGCCAAGCGGGTTTTAGAAGGCAGCACTCAACAACAGACCACCTCGTTACGCTTAGGATCATTGTAGAGGAATGCCGCAATGATAAATCCAATCTCTTATGTTGCTTTGTGGACTTTAGAAAGGCTTTCGATACAGATCCTAGAAATAACCTATGGAATAGATTAGAAGAGCTAAATGTTCCTTTCGAGCTAAGAGTGGCCGCTATAAGGTTATACGAGAATGTAATTTCCAATTTAAATACCAATGAGGGGTGGTTGAAAGATATTAAGTGTAATATCATAGTTAAACAAGGTTTCCCCCTCTCCCCTACCCTATTTGGCATTTACATCAACAAACTAGAAGGTTGTTTAGACAGAGCAGGATGTGCTGGCACGATCTTAGCAAGGATAATCATCACCCTTCTTCTCTATGCTGACGATATTGTTCTTCTCACAAGGTGTCCGTCTGATCTTGATAAGAAACTTAGACTTCTTAAGGATTTCTGCTCTACCATGGGTATGCCTGTTAACACTGACAAAACAAAAGTTATGATTATCAAATCCAAGAAGGACACTTACGCTAATTTTATGTCTGACAATAGTAACTTGGAGGAAGTGTCTTCTTACAAGTACCTAGGAATTGATATTCATCACAATCTCAACTCGAACTATAGCATTCATAAAAGGATTAATGGGGGGTGGAAATCTTATTTTGGTCTTGAAAATAATTGTAAAATGACAAACCTCGTAATGTGGGATAGAAAGAAGTTCCTCTTTGAAACTTTAGTCACTCCTGTTATCTTATATGGATGTGAGGTTTGGGGTTGCAGCATCTCTAGAGAATCCTGGAGAAAGATTGAGAAAATCCAAAAGCGTTTTATAAAGTATAACCTTAAAATTAAAAGCAATACACCCTATCCTATTCTCCTTATAGAAGTGGGTCTTTCCCCTATCGAGAACCTAGCTATGACTAGGCTTCTGTTGTACAAGCACAAGCTCAATAGCATAGGAGATGTTGGGGTTCCCATGTTTTGGTAAGGTTGGAAATACCAAAATATGAGACAACATCAAAACCACTTTCAGACCTCAGGATCTAGCCCTCTTGGGTCCAAAGAGGGATCTCTCTATGATTTATAAGGGTAATGTCTTTGAAGGGAAAAGGTTTAAGATGTTAGGCTAGTTATGGGCACAAGGTTTGTTTGTTTGATTGTTTGTTTGTTTGTTGGTTATCAGGAAAGAAGGGTTCAATGCAAGACAAGGATGAGCAAAGAGGAATAAGGCAGAGGTGAAGTATTCCAGGGAGCATTCAAAACCATTGGGCAATGGAGTCAGGAAAGGATTTGCTTGCTAATCAATAGGCAGGCTTTCAATTGGGCTAGTCATCTAAAACATTGGATCTTAAATATGATAGTGTGATATGGAATGGTAGGAGAGGAGGAGACAACACAGATTCAGGATGCACAGTTAAAGACTAGCTGGTCGCACAAGGATCCTAGTGGACACAGCTAACTCTAATCCCTAGTGTTCCCAAATTTTCCAGCTAAATCCCAACAAGAACATCTAAGAAATGATTCATTGAATTCATACATCAGAGAGCAGGCAATAACATCCACCACACTGGTTAAATTAACTGAAATCAATTCTTAGATAACACATTTAGTAGAAAACATCAAAGGCAAGGAGAGCAGAAACATAGGTTACCTAACAAGGGTAAATCCTATGCCAATATTCTGATGCAAGCTAGTAGAAACGAAATGAAATGAATTAAAACATAGAGATAGGAAAACATCACCGCTGCTTTAGATCAGGATCCAAAGAAATGTGCTTGTCATATTAAATAGCAATACCAGTCAAGTACAACATTGCCAATAGCTGAATACTCAGTCTGAAATCATATTCCTCAGCCTATATTACAACTTTACACAGAGACTGTGTCTCAAAAGAAACTACTTGAAATTATCTGATAACTGATCAACAACCCTTACAATGAGTTTCTTCATGAATTTATAGCTCCAGTGGAGCAGAGAAGGTAGGTGAAAAAATAAATGCAGCATTAAAAACTTAGAAGAGGAAGATGGCCGAAGCCCATTCTGTATAAATTATGTGCATTAATCTGTGGCACTGTTGGGTGAAAAAGTGGTCTTCGTCAGGTTTCCATTTACTCCAGGTATGTCTCTGATGTACTCTGCTACAGCATTCTGTAGTACTTCTGGTGAATAACAACAAGGTAAATAAATGACTGAGAAGTCCTCCATACTTGTGAAAAAAATGCTTTGATAGCACCAGGACTGTTGTCAAGGCAAAAAATCTCTCTAGAACACGGCATAGATTGAACACTGCATGGGCAGTTTTTCCTTTCGTGGGAAAACATTCTGCTAATGTGAAAACCCCGATGATATGGTTTTCTGCGTGTTGTACCCTCTGTGTGATCCATGATGTCCCTAACTTGGTGCTTTGCCTCTAAGCCACTGTATTAAGGCTCAAAGATCTTCAATACTGAACGTTGAACTTGTTGATCATTAGCTGGTATTTCCCTACCGCTTCATAAATGTCTTAATCTAAAAAATCTGGGCTTTAATGGCGCCAGATAGGTTTTCGCGGAGATTGAACTGTCCTTTGATAATATTTATGTTTCCGCCATCTTTCCGGACATTTCCTTGTAGTACCAGCTTCCAAATCCAACTCTCTCTGCGCAACGAGCCATTACAATAGTACACATGAACCATGGCGGTTTTCCGCCTCTCTGTAACCCTGCAAAAAGGCGAAAATCGTTAAGAAAACAATGCATGGAGTCGAATGATGTGAGTGAATGCGAGGATGATAGTGGGGTGATGGAGAAATGGTGAAAAAATGCAGAGGAATGGTGGAGAAATGCTCTGGTGAAGGTTGGCAAAGTGCATAGAAATTTAACGAAAAAACGAATGTTTGACCGTGGAATGAACATATATAACGGGAGGCGGGCGGATGTACGATGGAGACACATGGAGTGGTGACGTGTCGGGTACGGGAGATGAAGAGATGGTCAACGGCGGGGGGTAATAAAATCTAAACCGTCTGATCTCAGGAGGAGATCGACGGCTGAGGATGAGTCGGCGAGTGATGGACAGTGGGCCAGGGGAACGGTTTTCCCAGGCTAACTACAGCGTAGCTTGGCGGAGCGATCGCCATTGGATTACCGACCCCAGATCGGACGACGCACAGCGATATCGCTCTGCGTCCACGAACGAACTTTAATGCGCAATGGGGGAGTGGTTTTCTAGCCGTACCGGTGCCACGCGTTGGATGATGTATGGAATCGCTTCGAAAATGAAAATATCGCTCGACCTCCAAACGCAGTGCGATGGAGACCGGCGGTTTTGATCAGTGCTCAGGCACGGGGACGACAGGTGGACGGGAGAATATGGACCGTCGGATCATCGCTCAAATGGACGGCGGATCTTTGATCGGGCGGTGAACGGGTTGAACGATGGTTGCCGCGGGGGCGGCGATCGCCGTCCACTCTGTTCAGATCAACGATTGAAAACGCGCCCGATGAACATATGAGATAAGCGCTTCCTGCCTTGGCACCTGGTCATGGCGTTGGGTCATGTGGAGGAAAAAGATACAGGGGCTTGGCCGAAAGGGGCTAGGACCCATATTATGGAGAAAATGGCTTTTTGGGCCATTTTAATGCAATTGAGGGTGGAAAAGGGAAACGATAGGGAGGAAAGGATTGTTTAAACAAAAAAAAAAGTGGGTTTTGGGAGGATCAGAGGATTAATGAAGGAAGTTTAGAAGGGGGGGAAAAGAGGGTGGAAAGGAAACTTAGAAAAAGGGACAACAGGGTGAAATGGGATATCTTGCGGGGGTACAAGGGGCTAATGAAGGCCCTTCGGAGCACAATCCTTTGCAAACAGAGAGGCTTTTTAGATGTAAACATCAGAGGGAAATAATAAAAGGGCAGAGAGCATGAGGAGGCTTCAAGGATGATGTGTTTTCAAGGGAAATGCATTCATTGAAGGCTCAAAACAATTTAGCCCTTTACTTTGCTTGCCAAAAATTTCATAGGGACTAACAGTGGCTCCACATGGGGATGGATTTTTCTTGAAGGAGTCAATAATTCAGAAAATGATCTTTGGTGTAGGCCAAATGCCTGTTGCTTGAGCCACCTTTATTCTTTGATTCTCAGCTGCCACAATTGTGAAGACATCAATTCAGCAGATAAAATTTCCCAATCACTATACCTACCCATTCTACAATCCTAGCATTTTTCTTCTAGGGTGCATTTGAGCTAGCAGACCCTTTACATCTTTCTATTTTTAACAAATAAGAAAATAAACCTATTCTATTTCTACCCTTATTACTCCATGAGACCAGATTAAACTGTTGGTCTCACATGTTTCTCTGCCTACTCTAAAATCGACTGGGATTAAACTGTCTAGCAGATTTCTTCTCTATATTCTACAACAGAAATTTAAAAACAGCCAAACTAGAATTATACAGTCTAGTTTGCTGTGGATCCAAGGCATAAAGACAGTTGCACATGGACAGAAACTTGTAGAAAACTGAAAAAAAACTTGAAGGCTTGAAATTTGAGGTTTGAAGCATCCTTCTTTCTTAGTGACTCAAGTTTTGAGCTTGTTGGAGTCACTTTCTTTTCTTCATCTCAGCTATGATTTTGTTCTTGTTAGAGTTGATTCTTCTTTCTTCTCTGCTGGTCCAGGTTTTGGGCATGTTTGGACCAGCTATATTCAATTTCCTTGGCTCAGGTTTTGATCATATTAGATCCAATCCTTTTTTCTTTTTTTGAAAACAAACACTGCAATGGTATGTACAATGGAAAAGGAAACTGAAAATTGGAAATCAGCAGAAGTAGTGTTTGAGCATCCTGCCATTGACAGGACCCCCAAACAGCTCTGTACCATATAATTCTTGTAGAAAGAAGGCATTTGGACCCACAGTGGCCTGGATGATGTATGGACCTTGCCACAAACTGTCAAAATTGTCGTGCTTTCCTTTTTCCTCTCTCCTTGAGTCCCACTTCAGAACTCTATCTCCAATTTTGAAATCATCAGCTTTGGTTCTTTTGTCAAACAGCCTCTTTATGTTCTCCTGAACTTTCACTGCTCTGTTGTAGACCTCTTCCCTCGTTTGCTGGAGATGAATTTTCTGGTTTATTCTCCTCACCATGCTATCTTCTTCTGTTTTTATCTCTTGAACAAGTTTAATCACTGGTATTCCAAGGTTGGTGGGAAACACTGCTTCTGTTCCATAGACAAGTTGATAAGGTGACGTGCCAATGGATTTCTTTGTTGTAATCCTGTCAACCCACAAAGCATGTACTAACGTGTTATGCCATGACTTTTTTTTCTCTTCCAACAGCTTCTTGATGATGGTCACCGGGCTTTTGTTCGATGATTCAGCTAGTCCATTACCCTGAGGGTAATAGGCGGTTGAATGACTGAGTGCTATTTGATACCTGTGAAAAAAATCAACCATTTTCTTGGATCCGAAAGTAGCAGCATTATCAATGATTATTTTCCTTGGGAAGCCAAACCAGGAGAGGATATGACCTTCTAGGAAACTAATGATGACTGAATCTGTGGCATTCCTAGTAGGTATGGCCTCTATGCACTTAGTGAAATAGTCTGTGGCTGTTAGGATCCATTTGTGTTGTGCAGAAGAAGTAGGGTGAATTTCTCCTATGAAATCTAGGCCCCATTGCAGAAAGGGACCTTCAACAATGATGGGCTACAAAGGTAAGGGGAGGAGTTTTCTTTTGCCTTCAAAAATCTGGCATTTAATGGCAGGAAATTATCATCTTATGGATATCATTGAAGAGAGTCGGCCAATAGTAACCGGTTCTGAGTATTTTTTTTGCAGTAGCCTTCCAGCTCAGGTGGCCTCCACACTCTCCTGCATGGAATTCTTGTTTAACCCTCTCTGCCTCATTTTCAGGCAAACATTTAAGAAATAGGCCATTTGGATTCTTCCAGTATAAGAAGTTATTCAATATGCAATAGCTCCTAGCTTTCAGCTTTAAGAATCTGGCCTTGGTCTTTGATAGTTCAGGAGGGGCATTGAGGTGTGTAAGCACATACAGAATGTCAGAATACCAAGGAAAGCTCTGAAACTTTTCCTCAACAGTGGGATCAGGCGATCCCTGCTGCTCATCCAAGGCATCTACCATGTTGATGTCTAGGGCTTGTAGATTTGATTCAGCCATTAGTTGAGCTAGGCCCTGACCTTTGATCAGATTGGTGGGTTTTATATCGAGGTCATATTCTAAGATCACAGCAATCCATTTGCCCCTCTTCCCATCTGGGTCTTGGGACAATATGTCTTTAACCACTATATTTGGTACATCGGCTATGGTGTGGGAATGCAGTATGTACACCCTAAAGTCTTTCAAGGCCTTAATTAGAGCGTAGGCCTGTTTTTCCATTATGTTGTATTTCAAGGGTGCATCCCTGAGTGCTTTGATGAAGAAAGAGATGGGATGTTCCATTCCCTCTGGATTCTTCTGCAGTAGAACTGCATCTATTGTATGCTTGGAGGCAAATGAAAAAATCAGGAAATCTTTTGAGAAAATTGGGCTGATTAGGACAGGAGCCTGGGTGAGTGCAAGTTTTACTGATTCAAAATATTTCTTAGCTTCAACAGTCCACTTAACTCCTACACCTTTCTTCAGCATGTTAGTCATATTTCTAAGGTGTTCAGCTAAGTTGGGAATAAATCTCCTTAGGAAGTTGATTTTCCCAATGAAGGACTGTAACTCTTTGATGTTTCTTGGGTGTGTGATTTGTAGTATTCCCTCAACTCTTTGTGGGTATATCCTAATTCCCTTCTCAGATATAATGTGGCCAAGAATTTTACCTTCCTGCAATCCAAATACAGTCTTTTTGGGATTTAATGACAGACCAAACCTCCTACATTTTTCGAACACTTTCCTCAGATGTTTTAGGTATTCTTCCTCGGTCTTGGAGTATATTGTTATGTCATCCAGATAGATGACAATGAAGTGTCCTATTTCATCAGAAAAAGCTATGTCCATTGCTCTTTGGAAGCTTGCACCAGCGTTCATCAGTCCAAAGGGCATCTTCACATACATAAAGGTGCCCCGTGGAGTGGTAAAGGCTGTCTTGAGTTGATCTTCTGGGATTACTAAGACTTGGTTGTAACCTGAGAAACCGTCTAGCAGGGAGATCCTTTTAGAGCCTACTACCCTCTGAAGAATATGTTCCATTTTTGGCAAAGGGTAATTGTCTTTGAGTGAGGCTCTATTAAGATTCCTGAAATCAATGCACAATATGATTTCCCCTATTTTCTTTCTCACAGCCACTAGGTTTGATACCCAGTCAGAGAACCTCACAGGAAAAATTATACCTACTTCATACATCTTCTTAATCTCTTTTTCCACTGCAGGTAATTGTTTTGGGTTTATTCTGCGAAGTTTTTGTCTGAAGGGCTTCTGATTTTATTTCAAGGGTATCTTATGTTGTATAATGTTTGTGTCATATGCCCTTAAGTCCTCATAACTCCAAGAAAACACATCAATGAATTCCTTGGAAAGGTCAATGTATCTCCTTTTCATGTTTGCGGGCAGGGACTTAGCCAATTTGATCATCTTGGGTTTATCTTCAGTGCCTATGTTGTATTCCTTGACATCAGAGTCTGCATGCTCTATAGTGGGATTTTTTGCTACATCATCGAAGTAAAAAGGTCTTCTAAAGGTGCCAGACCTCGAGGTATGTTCTTATCTTTGGTCTGCAACACCTCTACTGCTTCACTATCTGCATTTTCACATTCTTCGTTTGGATTTCCAATATGTTCATTTAAAGTGTTTATTTCTATGTTACAGGGTGTCTCTTCCTCATCTGAGGACTCTTCACTTAGGCAGCTACAGTAATATTTGGAGTCTGAATCAAAAAATTCAAACTCGTTTCTGCCTACCAGGAAATCTTCAATCTGTTTATCACCCTCAAAGACCTGCCAATATTTTTCATTGTCCGGCACTGCAGGTCTGAATTTGGTCTGAATGATGATTTGTTGGTTGCTTGGAGTCTTAGGGTATGAACTAGCTAGGCAAGCTAATCCGTTTTCAATGACATTTTAACTCCTAGGAACAAACACTAATTCGTACTCAACAAATGTTTTCATTAAATGCATAGTGTCATTCCTGTAAGCTATCAATCTAGGATGTTTCACTGTGTATTCACCATTCACCTGTTTAACAATCAACTCAGAGTCTCCACGCATATTTATCCTACGGGCTCCTAGTCTTTTCAACAGAGTTAAGCCTAGGTTAAGAGCCTCATATTCTGCAATATTGTTTGTACATTTGAAGTGCAGGTTACATGCATGGCTCTCTGCGTAACCACTCTCTGTGTTATGTATCCACACTCCTGCCCCGGCAGTTCTCTTGGTGCATGACCCATCGAAATTCATTTCCCATAAGTTTTCATTCTCGGGTTTGTCATCGTTTACTTCCCTACAGCCGGGTTTGCCATTATGTTGCATTATAGGAGCTGCACTAGGCTGTGGGTTGTTTTTTTTTTCGTCATGGGTGTGGAAATCAGAGAGGTGACTAGTTGGCTGATTGGGTTTTGTTTCTGGTTCACTTTGAGCTTTTGTTACAATGCACTGTTCAAATTTTTCTACGTCTTCCTCCTTTGAGTCTAGAGTAGCCATTATGTTAAAGTCCATGGGCACTGTTTCCTTGTTGGTATCTCCGTTTTGGGACTCTGACCCTTCTGAGGATTCATCATTACAGAGGATGAAGGAGTCAAGGTCTGTATGTACAGAGTATAAAGGTGATTTTTCAGGCTTTTCGGGGCTACTAACCAGGAATTTCATTTGTGCCTCTCTGTATAGTCTTCTAAGTTGGCCAAAGATGGGGATTGTGGCATAAGCCCCATCCATCTGCATAGTTCCTTGCAGCTTGGCTCCCCATGATCTTGATAATAACATGCCATACTTGGGTGGCACATTTGCCACAACAACATCCATGACCATGCACTTAGCTGGAATCTGGGTAAGGCTCACACATAAATCTTTGATCAGGCCAAGACACTTTACTCTGCTAGAGTCAAATGAATATAAGTCTTTATAGGGACAGGTTATCTCTAGGCCTAATCTTTCCATTACTAATTTAGGCATTAGGTTGTGTGATGCCCCAGAATCATGCATTGCATTGTGGAGAATCTTATCATGAATATTAAGACTGATATAAAAAGGGGGCACTACCCCTTCCTGAAACTTTCCATCTATCTTTGGACCAAACAGAAGGGCAGGTTGATCATCACTCAGATTTATAGTGTCACTGTTCTCACCTAAATTTAATGCTTTCAAAATTTGGCCTTTATATACATATTGAGTGGCCAGCTTAGAGAGTGGGACAGAGATTTTAATTTTTGCAATCTCACTCTTGAAATTGAAAGTGGACTGACTCTTTGGAATGTTCAACTCTGTTTTGTTAGTCAACATCTTAGTGGCTGACTCAGTGTGTTGTTTCTCAGTCTGTACAGTGTTTGTGACAGTTTTATCAGGAGCACTAACTGCAGTGCTAGTACTGCTTGTTGGTTTACCTTGTGTATCAATGTTTTGGTTGTCTTTTTCTTTGTTCTTTCCAGAACTCTCAGCTGCTGATTGTTGCTTTCAGCAGTTGCTATAGAAGTTTTCTCAGGTCTTTTCTTGATGGTGACCTCAGAAGCTTTTGGTTTGGAAGTTTCTTGGCTCTTTTTGCTTCTAAGTTCATATTGTTCTCTGACCTGCATCATGGCATTTTCAAATCCTAACCTGTAATCCTCAGTTTCCAACCATTCCTCGTCCCAATAAGAGGGTGGGGAGTGATCTTCTTATGTGGAACAGTTTTGGATTGAATCTTCTATTTCAAACATGTTTATTGTGGTCCCCTCAGACTCTTTTATGATTCCCTCATCTTCATCAAGAAATTTCTCTTGGAATGGGGGAATAACTTACTGATCTGATTCTCTTTGTCTGTTGGGAGTGGCATTGTTTCTTCTAAAGTTTTGGTTCTGGTTATGGTTTTGATTTCTGTTTTGGTTACTAACTATGACAACCATTTTTTCCATCATTTGGTATAGTTTTTCCATTTTTTTGGACATGCGGTCATAATTTGGGTCAGACGTGGAAGCTACATTGTCATCTCTATATGTTACCCTTTTCTCAGCTCTCAATCTTGCTCTTTTCTCAATCAGATTAGCCTCTACACTCACTGCTCCTTTTTGCATGTCTTCCAACGTGTTGTAATCTCTCTCCCTAAGCTGGTAGGCCATGTCAGCATCAAAGCCTTCGGGGTATTTCGCTAGAGCTGTACCTTGGGGAGGTTTCATGTGTGGAGGAAGAGCATTGTAAATGCTGTTAAATCTTGTTGTGTAATCATGGAAACTCTCTCCTAAGTTTCTTTTAAGGTTCATATATTTTGCTAGGAGTTGGCGAGGGTTGGCCTTAACCTCCCATTTGTTTATGAAAGTCTGATATAAAGAAGGAAGGTCTTGGATACTATTATGAGGTAGGCTCTTGAACCATTTCTTCACATCACCTCCTAAACTCTGGGCAAAGATTCTCATTTTGACTGTATCATCATCTATCTCCATGTAGTCAAAAGAATCTTCCATCCTATCTACATGGTGTTGGGTTGTGGTAGACTCTTTTGCAGTGAAGTGAGGGATCTTTGATTGATAATCATTGGGTAAGGGTACTAGAGGCTGAGGTAAAACCAGAGGTGCATACCAGGCTGCCATGATGATGTTTTGATGAGGTAAAGGATTGAATTGGGCAGCTGGTATATGGATGGCAGGGATATTGTGACCAACAGAAGACTGATGAGCAGATCTAGGGTGACTAAGCCCCAAGTTTTGAATGAAGTATATATCAGGAGGTGTCAATGGAGGGGTCTGTCTATTCCCAAGGCGCTTACCACTTTGAGGTGGTGAAACAGGAAACTCAAAGTATGGCTGGTCTATAACACTAAATGACCTAGTTCTTGGTAAGCTATTTTGAGTGCCTAGGTCAAAAAGTGGGTCTGATAGAGCTGTAAAGTTTTCTGGTGTAGAGTTAGCTCTATGGATGTGGTTGGAAATAGTTGATTTTTTAGGTGTAGGAGATCCCTTGAGGATGCTCTCAGGGTTGTCAACTATTTCAGGTGGGTCTGGGTTAGGATAAGCTCTTGTATGAATGGTTCTTGAAGCCAGAATGTTGTTTTTTGACCAAGCAACTTAACCCTACTTGTTACTTCTATTGTGGTTGATGTTGTTATGGAGGTTGGTCTCTCAGTGGAGTCTTCTGTGAAACCAAGATAATAAGCAGGCCTACTGATCACCAGTGGAGTCTTTAAATCGTTTAGGAATTATGGAGTCGCCAGGTGGAGGGTTTAAGATACCTCTGGAGGGTACACTTTCCACCACAGTGCTTATGAGATGTCCCCTTTCAAGGAAATCTTCCAAACACAGAAAACTCTAACTAGATATTGACTGGGAGGGCATTTACCAGATATGTCACCTCTGAAAGAGTGTGAGATCTGGAGGCTACCTGGCCCTTTCCAAACTCTGTCTAAGAGTGTGGGAGAACACAAAAAATGGTATAGAGGTCGATGTGTGACTAGGAGTGTTTAACTGCCAACCTAACCAACGATTATAGGTTTCTGAGGCTCTTATGATGCAGAAGGTGAGAAATACTCAGAATTTCCCAAGCGGAGTCGCCATTATGTTGGTGACAATGATGGGAGACAGAAAAATGTTATCAATTATAGGCTCTCATATTTTCCCCAGCGGAGTCGCCATTATGTTGGGGTTCCCATGTTTTGGCAAGGTTGGAAATACCAAAAGATGAGACAATATCAAAACCACTTTTAGACCTCAGGATCTAGCCCTCCTGGGTCCAGAGAGGGATCTCTCTATGATTTATAAGGGTAATGTCTTTGAAGGGAAAAGGTTTAAGATGTTAGGCTAGTTATAGGCACAGGGTTTGTTTGTTTGATTGTTTGTTTGGTTGCTGGTTATCAGGAAAGAAGGGTTCAATATAAGACAAGGATGAGCAAAGAGGAATAAGGCAGAGGTGAAGTATTCCAGGAAGCATTCAAAACCATTGGGCGATGGGGTTAGGAAAGGATTTTCTTTCTAATAAATAGGCGGGCTTTCAATTGGGCTAGTCATCCAAAACGTTGGATCTTAAAGATGATTGTTCGATATGGAAAGATGGGGGAGGGTACTTGTATGGGAAGCATACTGTTAAGACAGTACAGTGCTTTAAAGATCTCAGTGAACTATCATCCCAATGTTCTAAATATTAAAATCAATCTAACAGACCTCCAAAATGATTATTCAGAACCATGGAAGGCAGGAAGCAATAACATCACCACTAGTTAAATTATTTGAAATCATTCTTGATACTTGTTGTAAACATCAAAAGTGAAGCGTGACAGAATTTAAACAGAGATAATCTATATATTATTTGTTAATAGGTAAACAAAAATGATGATTAAAACTCTACAGAAATTGAAAACACTCCTTTACTTGAATTAAGTCAAAGAAATGTGCTTATCATATTAAATAAACGATACCGATCCGTCTAACATTGTAAATTTGAATACTCAGTCTGAAATCATATTCCTCAGCCTATCTTACAACTTTACACAGAGACTGTGTCTCAAAAGAAACTACTTGCAATTCTCTGATAACTGATCAACAATCCTTACAATGAGTTTCTTCATGAATTTATAGCTCCAGTGGAGCAGAGAATGTAGGTGAAAAAATAAATGCAACATTAAAAAATCAGAAGAGGAAGACGGCCGAAGCCCATTCTGTATAAATTCTGTACATTAATATGTGGCACTCTTGGGTGAAAAAGTGGTCTTCGTCAGGTTTCCATTTACTCTAGGTATGTCTCTGATGTACTCTACTGCAGCATTCTGTAGTACTTCTAGTGAATAACAACAAGGTAAATAAATGACTAAGAAGTCCTCCATACTTGTGAAACAAATGCTTTGATATCACCAGGACTGTTGTCAGGGCAGAAAATCTCTCTAGAACATGGCATAGATTGAACACTGCATGGGCAGTTTGTCCTTTTGTGGGAAAACATTCTGCTGATGTGAAAACCCCGATGATATGGTTTTCTGTGTGCTGTACCCTCTGTGTGATCCATGATGTCGCTAACTTGGTGCTTTGCCTCTAAACCACTGTATTAAGGCTCAAAGATCTTCAATACTAAATGTTGAACTTGTTGATCATTAGCTGGTATTTCTCTGCCGCTTCATAAATGTCTTAATCTACAAAATCTGGGCTTTAATGGCGCTAGATAGGTTTTCGCGGAGATTGAACTGTCCTTTGATAATATTTATGCTGCCACCATCTTTCCGAACATTTCCTTGTAGTACCAGCTTCCAAATCCAACTCTCTCTGCGCAATGCGCCATTACAATAGTACACAATAACCATGGCGGTTTTCTGCCTCTCTGTAACCCTGCAAAAACGCGAAAACCGTTAAGAAAACAATGCATGGAGTCGGATGATGTGAGTGACTGTGAGGATGATAGTGGGGCGACGGAGAAATGGTGAAAAAATGCAGAGGAATGGTGGAGAAATGCTCTGGTGAAGGTTGGCAAAGTGCATAGAAATTTAATGAAAAAACGAATGTTTGACCGTGGAATGAACATATATAATGGGAGGTGGGCGGATGTACGATGGAGATGACGGGATGGTCAACGGTAGGGGGTAATCAAATCTGAACCGTCCGATCTCAACAGGAGATCGACGACTGAGGACGCGTCGGTGGGCGATGGACAGTGGGCCAGGGGAACGATTTTCCCAGGGTAACTACCGCACAGCTTTGCGGAGCGATCACCGTTGGATTTCCCGCCCCAGATCGGACGACGCACAGCGATATCGCTCTGCGTCCACGAACAAAATTCAATGCGCGATGGGGGTGGTTTTCCAGCCGTACCGGTGCCACACGTCGGATGATCTATGGAATCGCTCCGAAAATGAAAATACCGCCCGACCTCCAAACGCGGTGCGATGGAGACCGGCGGTTTTGATTAGTGCTCGGGCATGGGGACCACAGGGGGACGGAGAATATGGACCGTCGGATCATCGCTCAAATGGACGGCAGATCTTTCATCGTGCGGTGAACGGGTTAAACGATGGTTGCTGCGGGGGCGACGATCGTCGTCCACTCTGTTCAGATCAACGATTGAAAACGCGCCCGATGAACATATGAGATAAGCGCTTCCTGCCCTGGCACCTGGTCATGGCGTTGGGTCATGTGGAGGAAAAAGATACAGGGGCTTGGCTGAAAGGGGCTAGGACCCATATTATGGAGAAAATGGCTTTTTGGGCCATTTTAATGCAATTGAGGGTGGAAAAGGGAAACGATAGGGAGGAAAGGATTGTTTAAACCAAAAAAAAAGTGGGTTTTGGGAGGATCAGAGGATTAATGAAGGAATTTTAGAAGGGGGGGGAAAGAGGGTGGAAAGGAAACTTAGAAAAAGGGACAACAGGGTGAAATGGGATATCTTGCGGGGGTACAAGGGGCTAATGAAGGCCCTTTGGAGCACAATCCTTTGCAAACAGAGAGGCTTTTTAGATTTAAACAAAAGAGGGAAATAATCAAAGGGAAGAGAGCATGAAGAGGCTTCAAGGATGATGTGTTTTCAATGGAAATGCATTCATTGATGGCTCAGAACAATTTAGCCCTTTACTTTGCTTGCCAAAAATTTCATAGGGGCTTACAAGAGACAATATAATTCCTAAACTAGCTTTAAATTCCATCCAAAACCACCTAAGGCTTAAACGAGGTTGGTATAAAGACACCAGGGCTTGGTTAAACCATTAGGAGATTGACGAGAATGTTGCATTGCAAAACATCAATAACATTAAAAAAATTGTTACTTCTAAGTTCAAAGAAAAAATGTGGTGTGTGAAAAATCTAGCAGCTAAAAGAAAATTAAGGTATTATAAGGAGGTCATCAACCCCACCTTTCAAAAGTATCTCTCTGTTTTAACTAGCTCAAAGAAGAAAATTAATATAGCCAAGATTAGAATGAACTCTCATGAGCTCCATAGTGAAACAGGTCGTTGGACAGTTTCTAAAACACCATGGATGGAAAGGATTTGTCATCTCTGTGAGAATATGAACATCGAGGATGAAAATCACTTCCTCTTAGAGTGCCCCACGTACAACCACATTAGAGCTCAATTTCATAATCTTTGTTGCAATACTGACCTTCCTAGCCTTTTAAGATGTCAAAATTATAGTGAGCTCAGGAGGCTTCTCTCAAAGCTTTTTGAGCATAGGAATAAAATCTTAAATCAAATTAAATAACTCTTTTCTTTAGGTCCGATAGACCAAAAATTGTTTTTAGTGGACTTTAACCATCATCATGATCATCATCATCATAATTAAGTATTTTGATAATATTTTTTGGATTAATCACATTATAGGTTGTTGGTTGACCTTTTGAACCATTTAAAGTTATTTATTTTTAAGACAAAGGTGAGGTGAACCTATTAGATGGTTGGAAATGTTGACCAACAACTTATGATGTATAATGTGATTAATGTGAAAAAAATAATTTTAGACAAAATTTTCTAATTTCTAACTAATTTCAAGTAAAAGTAATTGAAAAAAATATCTAAAATTAAGAATATAAAATTTGAAACCAATACAATAATATAATCAATATAAGTTCACCATATAAAACTCTGTCAAATAGAATTTTAAAAAATAATTAACTTTAAATTAAAATTATTCAAATTTCTCATTTAAATTTTCTTATTTCTAATTAAATTTTAAACAAAATCCGAAAAAACAACAACCGAAAAAACAATACTCTACCAGATTTAAAAAAGAAAACCCTAAAAGCAATTACCTCTTTAGATTACAACAATTTCACACCAAAAATAATTTCACAAAATTAGACGAACAGACTCCATAAATATCGTTCTCTTTGGCGGCATGTGTACACCGGATCACGGTAATTGTTGTCGACTTATACTGTTTCACATATCTTGTCACCCGAGCGCTTTCTCAATCCTGGGAAGCTGCTCCCATGGATGGGAACGAGCATCTTCATTAATAATGGTCCTTTAAGATCAATGAACCTACATTGAACTTACAATATTACATTATTTAAGAAATAATGTCGCGCAGATGTAGCATGCCCGGCAGACACGGAAGAGTTTACATTTACAGAACCATTTAATTGCAGATCCCACAAAGTTCAGCATTCCAATGTCTATGGAAAATGCACTTTTATCCAATGACGAAAGCCCCAGAAACTTCCCTGCACACGTTTGTACTTAGCGTATAAACTACAAACTACAAACTAAAAATAATAGGAGTTGTTTACGCAGCCAACAGAATAGAATAGCAGGTTTTTTTTGGAATTTGGTAAAAAAATTTTCAAAAATTCTAGTTAGAATATTTGAATTTAATATCATTATATATACATTTAACTAGAAGCTTAGAAACTAGAAATGATATCACTATATATACATTTAATCTCTATATTGAAATAATTAGTTTATAACTGTGTCTTGTTTATTTGCCACTTGAGAAAAAATTACGGGGAATTTTCTGTCATGGTATGTGGATTTTGAACTGTTAATGAGTTTTTAAATATCTATGAATAATAATATAATAATAAAATTAGGATAATATGACAAAATTTCTGATTTCGAACTGTAGTATGTTTTAAAAAAAAAAAAATTAGTAGAAGTTAAAATTAATGGTTGAAAATTTAGTGAAATTTAGCCATAGTGAAAGGTTGTTGCAGTAATTCTAATTAATATAGTTTTTATTGAATGATTGTAATGAATCAATTTGTATTGAGAATTAGTGGCTAAATTATTTCACAACTAAGTATTAATAAGTTTTCTCAATATATTGAAATCATATTGACTTTTCAATTCTATATAGAAATTTCATTTTCACTTGTTTGAGCCATAATTACTAAATTTGGCTGCGAAAAAATTAAAAAATTAGAGAGTTCCGTTTGTTACGTCCATTAATATGTCAGAATTCGATTGGATACGAGTTTGCAAAGAAATTTGATAAAAAAAATTTCCAATTTATAATTTTTGGAGACCATCATCCTCGATATTCCTCACCTAGCCTCTTTTTGGCGATTTGAAAACGTTCATTTTGGAAAAAAAACATTCTACTCAGCGCAGGAGTTGGAATACCATTGATGAGTTTAGAACCTGCATCTCATTAAAACCAAAACAATGTCCATAGCCGGTTAATTTCAATGATCTTTTATGTTCTTAATTTCGGTTATGTTTTTTTAGTTTTATATTAAAAACAAAAAATATTTTCATAAAGAATCAAATTAAAAAAATAAATATAAAAATATTGGATATTATTGTTTATGTTAATTTTTGTTTATTTAAATTTTTATATTTAAAATATCATCTTAGTTTTATGTGGAGGATTTTGTTTAAAATATCATACTTAGGATTTTGTGCACATTATTTTATAAATTGTAATAGTGATTTTTCAAATATTTTTCATCTGTTTTTTAAATTTTGATAACTTTTCTTCAAAGTATTATTTAGTATTAAATATTGTAAATGATTTTCAATTATGTATTTGTTATAAAATTGGTAAATATTTATTTTTTGTTTTTAAAAATTTTATTGGAAAAATAGATTATATGGTTTTAGGTTTTTTTTAGAAAATGGTACAATATTGAAGCTTATTCTACTCCAATGACTTTTAATATATTTTTTTGTTACCTTAGGAAATTACCTCATAATGTATTAGTAAGAAACAACTTCTTTAATTATAATTTATTGATTGACTAACAACTAAAAGGATGACCTCTCATTTCATGAGTCATTTGAAGAGGCCGTCATCATTATAAATTGAAAATTCACCTTTTTCTGTTTTTAATAAGATATATATTTCCAACTTTTTTTCAGTATTGAATTTTAAATAGTTAATTTTTTTTTGAAATTTGATAACTATGGTTTGAACATATGATTTATATTAAATTTCGACAAAATATAAATGTAATTTTTCTTTTTATTCTTTTATTTTTCTCAAAATTTAGATAATCTTAATGAAGCCAGAACTTCACTGTGCCATGAAAAATAACTCTGGAAAGTCTATCCATTAGCGTCCACTCTTTTACCAAATGAAATGATAGGCCAAACAGAAAAAAGGGTTTAAGATTATTAATGACTCCCTTGGAGCTTGAAGCAAAGAAATTGGACACACAAATTTATTAGCGTCCACTCTTTTACCAAGTGAAATGATAGGCCAAACAAGAAAAAGAGTTTAAGATTGTCAATGACTCTCCATTGGAGCTTGAAGCAACGAAATTTGAAACACACACAAATTTATTTTTGTTGCAGTCATGTTCGTGTCTCAGTTGAGACAAGAACCTACCCACATCATAATATATACGATTCTAATAATACTCATAACCTGTCTTGAAATTCATGATACTAGTCATAACCGGTCTTGAAATTCATGATACTCAGTCAACAGGTCAATACTGTCCAGTCGTGTAAAGCAGTTGAGGAAATTTTAAGCAATAGTGTTAGATATCTAACAGTAGGATCCGACCCTTGTGAAGCCATAGCGATCTGTCTGGTATACCAATGAAGCCGGCCAATCAAGTCCGGCCAGCACAGAGAGTCAGTATGAATTGAAGTGGTCTGAGGGAAGCGTGGGGGTCGCGGGGCAGGACCCCTCCAATGCTAGTATCTACTGCAACAACTAAGCCATGCACTAGAAAGAATGTTGGGGACAACAATGGGAAAGAATGTTGGGGACGACACTGGGAAATATGGGGCCATCTGAGTTTATGTGTTGGATTTTTTTGAAGTTTTTAGATATTTTTTTTTATCAAAATGGTTTAGAATTACATAGATATTTGTTTGAATTACTAAAGCTTGCTGAATTGAAATATACAATTTAAAAAATTAGTTTAAACTACAAAAATAAGATTTTTTTACCAATTCCAACTAAAATGTCAAAAAATTCTCATAATTAGACAAAGCCATAAAAAAAATATAAATATAATTATTAAATTTATTCCTATTAAATATTTTAAATATCTTTATATAAGAAATATATAATTTTTAGTTGTCAAGAAATTTGATTATTCAACCTTGGGGTACAAGTTATATTAATAAAATTTATCATATTATAGGTTACCTTCGATAAAATTAAATAAAAATAGATAACCATCATTCCTCTTCTCCTAACTATTTAGCATAAACCTAATTAAATAATTAATCTACTTAACGGATTATATTATAAAATTGTACTATATCACTGTCTGTGTAGCTATTTTATATGGTACCCTCAATTACTTTAATCAAAATGGTGTCAATTAATCAAATAGTAACACATCACATAGAATGACAATCAAGTAGTCAAGTTAGTAAAGAGTTAGTTGTTAGTAAAGAGTTAGCTATAATGAGGGTTGGAATTTCAAAACAAGCCAGAGTTAGCTGTAATGAGGGTTGGAATTTCAAAACAGGCTTAATCATTACATTTGATGGTTTTCACATTTGTAGATTTGTATTCACAATTTCAACAAAAGTTATAGATGGTTTTTCAAAAAATTTAACTGTATTTACCAAATGAAAAACCAATTTGTCCATCAAATTCAATTCATCCCTAATATAATGGTCAAATTCCATCTATCCCTGGTATAATGGTCATGTGATCCCCATGATTCTCCTCGGGATAGGGCGAATGAAAAGCCAATTTTCTCATTAAATTCCATCCATCCCTAATATAATGGTTAAATTCCATCCATGCCTGGTATAATGATCCTGTGCTCGCTGATATGAGATCGTATGTAGTCCTCAAAAGAATAGGCCATTGAATCTTCAAAGTCATTGCTCAATTTCTTGTCTTTATCTTATGTAACAAGATCACGCAAACATAGTGAAAAAATGAGAAGCGTACCTATTACACGGTCATATCATTGGTTCACCAAAAGAAGTTCAGAGAGAGTGCATTCAAAATTTGAAATAATGTATGACTAGGGAGGGATGCCATAAGATGTGCGCCCTCCCTTCCACCTCAGTTCCTGATGTGTCCGGCTCCACATCGACAGTACGACACCTACCTAGTCGACGGAGCCACCTGTTATGGTTGGTGAGCTGATTAAATGCATGGATTTGTCACGGATTTAGGGTTTCATCTAGATGTTTAATCACACAAACAATGATGCCCTGTGTAATGTTGCTTGGGTCTAGAGTCTGGGAATTCGTCTCCACCGGTGGTGGTTGCTGTCGGTTCCAGAACTTGCGCGCCCTATCTGGCATTGTTGCATGCATTAACCTACTTCGTTGCCGCTAGAGTTTGTTGCTTGTTTCAGCCAGTTTTTTCTCCTGTTTGTTGGTTTCGCCATTAATTTGTTGTCTCGTTTTAATGCTTGTCAGTTTGTGAAGGTTGATGGTCGCGACCCGTTCCTAAACTTGTTTTCCATGTCTGCCATTGCTCTAATGCTGGTCTTCCAGGTCCGCCATTATTTTCTGCCAGGGTTTGGGTCCATTTGCTTGATTTCTTCACGGTTTGGATCTGTTTGCTCGAATTCTTCAGGGTTTGGCTCTTTTTTCTTGAATTCTTCAGGGTTTGGCTCTGTTTGCTAGATTTGATTCATTTTTTTCAATGTTTTACAAATTTGGTTTACAAAAATTTAATTTTGTTGTTTTTTTGTAGGTATCTTCTTCCATGGTTGGCGTTGAAGAGGATTGGGGCGGCGTTGTGGTGGCTTTTGTAACCTCTGCAGTTCTTTGCGACCTCTGGTAGCATTCACAATCCTACCAACCATCCTCTGTGTTTTTTAACACTTTTACTCATTGTTCGGTGGAATTCATCTCTTCTTGTTTTTTTAACATGTTTAATTGAGTTTGGTGGAACTTAAGATGTTGTATATGCTTTTGTTGTTCTATGTTTTAACTGGTTATTCTATGTCTTAACTGGTCGTGCATACGGGGTGTTTTTTATGTCGAATGGAAAGGTTAATGGGTAATGGGTAATGGGTTAATGGTTTTATGTTATAGGTTTTCTATGGGTTGCTTTCTGTTAAGGGTTTCTCTAGTTTTCGGGTTACTCTTGTTATGAAATATTGACTTGCCTAAGACTTGTTTGAACTTTGGTTCAGGTTAAAAGAATATCCATACTGTGGTAAAAGCTTGCTTTCTGTTATGGGTTTTTCTATTTTTCGAGTTTCTCTTGTTATGAAATATTGACTTTCCTGAGACTTGTTTGAACTTTGGTTTCGGGTTAAAATCATATCTATACTGGGGTAAAAGCTTGCTTTCTGTTATGGGTTTATTTGGTTTTTAGGTTTCTCTTATTATGAAATATCAACTTGCCTGAGACTTGTTTGAACTTTGGTTTCTTGTTAAAAGCATATCCATACTGGGGTAAAAGATGGCTTTCTCTTATGGGTTTATCTAGTTTTCGGGTTTCTCTTGTTATGAAATATTGACTTTCCTGAGACTTGTTTGAACTATGGTTTCGGGTTAAAAGCATATCCATACTGGGGTAAAAGCTTTCTTTTTGTTATGGGTTTCTCTGGTTTTTCGGGTTTCCCTTGTTATGAAATATCGACTTGCCTGATGTCGGCTAGGATTATTTCACTACTATGAATCCTCCCTATGAGTTAAGAAATGCAATTACCAAATTTCCATGCTCGAATACCATTTTCCACACAGAGAATTACCATAAATTTATCATAGAGAAATCATTTAGTTTCAATGTGGATTATCAAATGCAATTACCAAATTTCCATGCTCGAATACCATTTTCCACACAGAGAATTACCATAAATTTATCATAGAGAAATCATTTAGTTCCTGTTTAGGCTCACTGTATGATCCATGCTTTGTATCCACCGGGTCACTGGGTACAGGCTATGTTTGGATCCATGCTGTTATAGTTTTCTAAATTATCAATGAAGGCTCTCCCCTTCAGCTGCATATGTAACGAACAATGGACTGTTTTTTTTCTAATATATAATCAAAAACAGCGTTTTTTCTCGCGTTGAAAAAAAATGTGGATTATCAAACAACGATTTACAGAAAAAACTTCAATTTTGTTAGGCTTGACCATGCCTTGGTCAATAATCAATCTGTAATATTCAATGACATATGACTCTATCAACATTTATAAGTGTAAACAAAACCCGAATCTAATCCATTCAATAGGATTTGGTTTAGTAGTTAAACATAGCTAAACATTTTGATCTCAACAGAGAGTAACCTCGAGTTATCAGTAACAACATGGGCAATTTTTAACAATTATTCAGATGCACATGATGCAAGCAATCACAAACCACTCTAATAACTCCTCAAATGGATACACATTATCATATTGTGAGTTATACATTTAATCAGCACACCTAGATTTCCACATTTTGAATGCATAGAATGAAAGTGAGTAGTGCAGGAGTTAATGGCATGCGAACGTGAGTAGTGCAGGAATTGAAATGACAAGATATTGAGAGTTGAGATAGTGTAGGAATGTTTTGATGACCTGTGTGACATTTATTTAAGCACTCTTTTGAAATTGTTGGATTGAGGCCTGTGCTTTTTCAAGACTTTTGATTATTTATCTAGTTTGCAATCTCAGATTATTTATTGTTTTTCGATTTCCATCTGTTTTCTCCTGCAGATTATTTTCTTTAGACACAACTTTAGACCTTTGACTTGGGATTCTTTTTTATTTAACAGAGTAAGGTTTATTGTTTATTATGTGAGTTATACATTTGATCAGCACACGTATATTTCCACATTTTGAATTCATATAATGACTGTGAGTAGTGTAGGAGTTAAAGGCATGAGAGCGTGAGTAGTACAGTTTTTGAAATGACATGAGAGTGAGAGTTGAGATAGTGCAGGAATGTTTTGATGACCTATGTGAAATTTATTTAAGAAATCTTTTGGAATTGTTGGATCGAGGCTTGTATTTTTTCAAGACTTTTGATTATTTATCTAGTTTGCAATCTCAGATTGTTTGATGAGTTGGTGAGTGGAGTAGCCCTTGTCTATTTGTGCATCGATCTTCAAGGTCATGTTATTTATTGTTCATAGCCTTAAAGTTTAAAGTCTTAGCAAACGTTAGTATGAATTGATATGATATTATATTAGCAGAGAATTGAGTGGACAATGTGATAAAGTATGGAATATTTTAATTAACAGAGTTTATTGTAGGGTTATATGTTTCCATTTTGTATGATGACATTATTTTTTTTGTAAAAAGTTATGGCATAGTGTTACATGTAACAAAGATCTATATACATACTTTTCATTTGGAATAGGTTTCATTCCACTGCTACTGTTATGGGTGTCTAGGCTTTCTCTCATTAGCTCTGAAGTTCAATTTCCAGCCATGTTTATTTTCCTATTTAAACTTTTAAAGATGTTCAAGTTTTTTGGGGTAATTAAAACTATTCACTGTTTGTTCTATGTTGTTAGCTGTGTTATGTAGTGTGCAGTGATGTCATCCTATGTGTTTAGGAAAAAATAACAACATACAGTTAAGAATAAGTAATAGAACTAGTATAAAGAGGTATGCTTTGCAGCATGTTGTGTGTGGATAGATATGGAAGAAATGGTTTGTGAAGTATGATGAAAACATTTAAATTCTACTTAGAGTAGTAGAAAGGAAATCTAAGATCTATTAAGATACAAAAGTCCAAACATTTATTCCATCCAAAATCCCACATCATAATGTGGTTACAACCAAAAACATATAACACCCCTATTCTTTATGGCCTTGAGAATCTTCAGTGCCAAATCCTAAGTTGCTTAATTGAGCCAAGTAGGTTGGCCTTCCTAAGAAGGGTTGATTAGGTTGTGGCTGATTTTTGCCATATAATTGAGACCAATTTGTCCCTTCCAACCATGGAGGAATTGAGTACCCATACCTCACACTTGCGCTAAGTGGAGGTGTGTGATGAATATACATTGAATTCACACCTCCTGTGGTAGGAATAAGGCAAGTGTGTAAACCCCCATTTTGATAGTGAGGCACTTGAATGTTTATGAGGTCTTGGAATAATGGTGTATTATTTGCAATATTGTCCAATGTGTTGGACATGTCCCTATTTTCATCAATTTTTCTTGCATTTATGTCAACCATATCAATCATCCCTTAATCCTTTCCAAGAATTTGTTTAGTCTTTCTTGCTTCATTTTCCTGTCTTTCCATTTATTTTTGTTTCTCCTTCTCTTGCCTTGCTCTCTCTCTTTCAAGCCTTTCATATGCTCCACGTTGTGCTGCAACAACCCTTGCTACCTTCTTCTCCTTGGCTTCATCCTTTTTTTTCTGTTTTAATTCCAGAATTTCAACCTTTTTCTTTTTTTAGACTCAACTAAAAGTTTTATATAGTCTTCTAAGGTGAGTAAATGTGAACTTCGGCCCAAACGAAGACTACCAAGTGTACCTTGCTTCTTTTTCATTGACACTCTTTCTACTGGTATATTTAGGAACTCCCCAAGTAACTTCTCCACCCCCTCCCCCCCCCCACTTGCATGTCATTGCTTGGCACTTGCCTTTCAATATTCGTGGAAATTGATTGAATGATATTGTTATCTTCATTTGGTGCCTCATTATTTGCTTCATCTTCTTCCATTGATCTTTTGTCCACAAAAAATGAACAATTTCACTGTTCAGTTCAGCTGGTTGTGAAGGCATGTTCATGCTTTGTTCATTTGTTCTTGAGACACTGTGTGCATTCAAATTAATCATGGCTTCTTCCAGCCATGATAGTGGGTTTACTTGTCTTGGAAATGTCAATTGGTCATTTTCAATGTAATTAACAATATTAACACTTTCATTTTCAACTACATCTGAATTAACAATATCAACAATTTCATTTTCAACTACATCTGCATTGTCAACTGCATGTTCAACAATGTCATTAAAAATATCAACAAAAAAAGTTCCATGTGCTTGATTTGGTAGAACAATATCCATGTTGCTATCAATTTGTTTATGAATATACTATGTATCACATACCTGCGCATCATCATCAGCATATAACTGTCCTTAAGAGAGGGAAATTATATTACTAGATGTAACGACATCAACATGTTCATGTACTTATTCTTACACTTCAACATCTGTTTGGACATGCTATTCTTCCTAACCATCCACATGAAAGGCTTGGCTACAACCAGTATCATGCATAAGAGCATCATAATTCAGTGGCCATATTCCTGTCCTCCTAAAGCCAACCTTGATATTTGATGGTGTCAGAGCCCTTTTAAAAGCCTTACTTGCAAGCTCTGCTAGCTCGAATCTTTTCACCTCAAACCCTCGATTCTTTGCCATCCATGCAGCACACTCTGATCTAAAATAGTTTTTGAAAGGGCCAAACACACTAATACAGATGTAGCAAAGTGAAAAGCCAATTTTAAAAAAGTTATTTAATCATCCATGCATGGGGGTGTGAAACCATGCATGCTCCTAGTTCACAATTTTGTATATAGTTTTTCAACTGATTTTTACCTTTGAATAGATAACATCATGGGATTGAAGCATCGATTCCATTGACACAACATAAAATGGCTATCCACTCCCTGCTCTTAGGCAAAATATTTGGCATGTTTCAGCTCCCTCTCTTGGCAATTACCCGCATGCCAGAATTCCTTCTCGCTTGTAAACCTATTTCATCACAGTTCCATATATGGTCTGCACCATAAGAATGTTTATCGTATGCACTAGAAAGAGTGTTATAGAACTTACATACAACTGCAAGGCACAAATTTAATGCTCTGTCTCTGTCAAGGCCCTCAGTTGTACGCAATACAAGGTCTGGATGCCTTTTTTTAAACCTAAACCACCAAGATTTACTATGAAACCCATATTTGAATGGGTTCGGCCTCCCTTGATAGATTTGGTCAACTGTGGATTTGAGTTGTATCAAATCTAGCCCATGTCCCAATTGGGCCATTTATTTTCACCACTCAACCACCTCAGCCTCCACCTCTTTAGTCATAACTATAACAGGCCCTCTACATTTGGTGTGAGTGATCCCATTTATCCAATAATGTATTGATGAGGGAGGAATACTATGTTTATTTGCCGATGCCCAAAAAGAATATCCAGTGAGCTCTATGTCGTCAATTGCAGCTAACATGTCTTCATTTTTCCAACATCTTATAGTGTGATATTTTTAGTTGAAGTTTCCCCTTGGACTGTGGTTGACGATGGCTCTATAATTGATGGTGTGACAACATAAGCTTCAGCCACATGGTCATCCTCAACAACATTTCTTGGAGCATTATTGATATTGACATCACCTATCCTTTCTTCATCTGATGAAGTGCATCATAGTTGTGCACCCCTGGTCACTCTTCTTCCACTTCTCCTTGTACAAGCTACATAACTAACTCTTGCCATGGATGCAACTACCCACATAATTATTGCATGCATTTAGTTAAGAATAATTGAAAAGAATGATTTCATACAAGCCAAACATATCTCTTATTTATTACAGGAATCATCAAAATGTATGTTAGTAGCAGCTCAAGATATTTTCATACATATGACTTTTCGACAGTATCCTTAAAAAACAAATCTACAGATAGAATTAGTTGTATGTCTTCAAACATATCAGTGACTATTGTTATGATGACTTGTTTTTACACTTAAAATACAATGACTATTTTGAAACTTGTTTTTACACTTAAAATGCAATGGCTGCTTTGATAACTTGTTTATAAAAGCTAGTATTGTTTCCTATTGTTCGGCTTTACAAATCAAAATGGACATGTTTCATTTTCAGTTGACTACATGCAAAAATAGTTTTTAATATAGCCTCACGGCACCATTTGATTATTTCAGTAGTTTCTCTAATTTAGAATGCTTTCTTTGCAACTTTCTAAGATTGAAAATAATGTTCAATCTTGTAACATCATCTCTTCCCATTTATAACAGTTTATAATAGTTTACAGTCTTGATAGGTCTTACTTCTGCACAAATAAGGATAAAAAAGCATCCAGAATCAGTATGGTTAATAAAAGTATGATATAGAGCTCCTTTATAAGGAAAAAAATAGCATTATTTTAAGCTTAGATTAGTGTGTTCATGCCCAAGGTTTCTGAATGCCTTCCCTTGTGTTACCCTTTTCTTATTTTATGTCTTGCCATCTTCGATTCCTATGCTCAGCTAATGCAGAAAGATATGTTGACTTCAAGTTCAAATGATACAACTTCTATGCTCGGCTACTAAGATGTTTTCTGTAGGCTGACTTAATGATATAGTTTTTTACACAAATGATGCAGTTCCTTAAATATTGTAAATGGTTTTCTTATGTTTTTTTTTTAGTAGTTTCTCTGATTTAGAATTCTTTCTTTGCAACTTTGTAAGATTGAAGTGTAAAGAATATGGCTCACATGCAGGCAAGCATTTAGAAATCTAATTTTCTCTGAGAAGTGTCCAAACCCCTTTACATATTTCTACTTTGCAGTTCCATTCACCATAAAAGCCACTACATTATAGACTCCGAAGGATCACTTATTTTTCCACTTATAAGGATGCAGCTGTTGGGAAAATAGGACCAGAAAAGTGCCTGTTATACTACTTGTTCAGGTTTTTCCAGTTGTTGGACTACTACTCCAGGTTTTTCTAGCTATTTTACTTGGCCTATGAGAGTTTGATTGGATTGTTTACATTGAGGGATTTAGCCTTTTGGATTAATGATCTTGAAATGAATTCCAGTTAGTACAAGTCAAAATATTTGTTTGTCATTTGAAGTCATTTTGTACCCTTCCTTCCCTAGCTAACATAACCTGCGTTCTTCCTTTGCACTGGTCAAAAAATGGTGGTATTCCACCTTCCCAAATGTCCTTGAAGTTTAATTTCAAGGCTTAGGAAGGTTAATTATCTTGGTGGATTCATTAGTCACTGCGTTTAGAAATGGTTTTGGTGATTGTGGATTTGGCTGAGCATTTTCTTCACCTAAACGTTCAGGAGACATTAATTTGAAAGCTCTTCACTTCCTTCCTGAAATGGAAGCATTGCTATTATTGAACACATATTTCATTAAATTTGGAAGTATTCTATTACGAGGCTTTCAACAACATTAATTCTTTTGTAAATCACCATATTAGCTTAATTTGAGATAAAAATAATTTTAGGAATGTCAAACCAATTAGATACCATGAATAGGTCAAACATGGGGTTGTTAGGTACAATAGTATCAATGCACAATATGAGTGTGAAATAATACTCTTAGAAACAATTTATTTCATGTAAATCATATTAGTATGTCTAACATACAAGAAAGATATTATAGTTATGGATAACATACTAGAGTCATCGATGTTTGATTTTTGTGTTAGATGACTCTAACCCCCTTTCCCACAACCTGTGAGAGAGTTTTTGATTGAAAAACGGTGATGTGAGGATCTTAGTGTAAGTGGAAAGGAGGTGCCTCCCTTGCATTTCTTTGAAACTAGTACACTAGAAACTTAGTAAAAAAAAAATGTGCTAAATTTTCTACCCCTTCATGCCTTTAAGTAACACTAATGAGGAGGTGATAATTATTTTTTACAGCATCCATGCATCCACTATAAAATCTAGGCACTATTGATCTAGGTATTTCAAGAAGGTTGGGTATCATTGATCTATCTCCACTCAAAGCCAAGTACATTGAATGATAGTTCTTAAATGGGTATTGAAGGCATTCCATTATGATGGACACTGTCACAAATTGAAGTAAACAATAATTAGTGGTCATTGAGAACCAATATACATAGACAAGTAAGTAGTGGAAGCAAGGGTTTTCAAAAAATAGTACACTTGATGGCAGTCTCGATATTTATCTCTCGTTCTCAACATTGTCAAAAACAAATAATGGTCATAACGTAATAGTTCCAACCTATTGTACGAAAAACCATGATTGATCATTACTTTCACCAAGAGGAGAAAATGATAGGAATTGTTAATGGGGAATAAATAAATGTGAAATGCAACTTATGGAGTTCAGTTGAAATTTATATAAGTCCTCATGCTCTTTAATTATTAAAACTTAAGGTAACTACTAATAAATTATCATTAAAATATTAATTTTGAATATTAAATATGCATTAAAAGTCATTTATCTATTACACATGATTTTCCATGTGGTCTAAATAAACCACTTAAAACCCATTATCAATAAATTCTAATTAGTTTTCTAAAAGATGTATCTTTACTTACATTAAGAGATTTATTTCAAAAATATATTACATTTATAAACTTGTATCAATACATATAATTAAATGGAATACAATAAATAGCTTCAGGCCTTGTTAGCTTCAATGAGATTAATTTAATTACAAATAGTTTATTTAATAATTGAATTTTACAAAATGTTAATCTTGACGGGAAAATCATGTCATATGGTGGAAAAAAGTTTAAATATGTTCATTTGTGACGCAAATCTTGAATGGACCTGAATAGTCTACTTAATGCTCATTATTAATTAATTAATCGATGTTTTAATATAAAACATTTTTTTTACACAAAGTTTTCTTTTAGAAATAAAAATTTCACATTTATACATTCATATTAAACCACATGATAGGTAAATAAAAATCAATCAATTGGTTCTTGACTTATCGAATTATGTGGCATGATTTTATATAAAATTAATTGATTTAAAAATGCATAGTTAGAAAAAGTTATCAATTGAAAATAGAATAAACCACTTAGAACCCATCATCCATTGATTTTAAAATATTATTTTTTTCTAAAAAATGTATCGTTAATTTATAAATATAATACATTTATAACCTTGTATCAATGCATATAACTAAATAGAATTTAATATGTCACGCTTTATGTCTAGTTGGTTTTTATTATTTCAATTAGAAATTATTTATTTACGAATTGAAATTTACAAAATGTTAATAAGGATGGGAAAATCAAATGGTGTATGTTGTAAAAAGTTGAAATGCATTTATTTATTATCTATATCTTAATATAACTTGAGGAATCTACTTATTCTTCATTATCAACTAATTATTTCATGTTTTGTTAGGAAAAACATTTCATTTTACATGGAGTTTTATTTCAAAAAAATAATGTTGCATTTATACAATTATATTAAACTTCATGATAAGCAAATAAAAGTCGACGAATGGCTTTATATTAGACCAATTATAACTTATTATCCATTACTTCTAATTTGTTTTATAAAAAATATATATTTATTTACATTAGGAGCTACATTTAAAAAATACACCACACTTATAAACTTCCATTAATGCATATAACCAAATAGAATACAGTAAATAGCTTCAAGTCATGGTGGATTCTATGAGATTGTTTAAATTACAAGTAAATTATTTAAGAATTGAAAATGAAAAAATGTTAAAATGGATGGGAAAATAAATGTCTTATGCTGCAAAAAGTTTAAATACAACCATTTATGATCTATCTCTTTAATTAATCCAAATGGCCCACTTAACACGTTTTTAATTATTTTTTCCTTGTTTTATTAAGAACAACATTTTGTTTTACATGGAGTTTTATTTCAAAAAAATACAATATGAAATTAATAGTCATATCAAACTAAGTGGTAGACAAATAAAGGTCAATAAATGGATTCATTATTAACTTATATGGGATAATATGATTACATACGCGAATAGTTTATTTAAAAAATAAATAAATAAATTATGGACTAAAAATCGATTGCCTTACAATTTAAGGACTTTGAAGTATTCACCTATGACCCATCACCCATTAGCTTAAATATTCCACTTAATAATTATTATCAAGAAATTATTAGATTTATTTTTGGAAAAAATTTCTTATAGTATATGGTTATTGTATATCACATTTACACACTCATATTAATGGATATAACTAAGTAAAAAACAATAATATTTTTATGGCTCATATGATATGATTTCAGTTATTTAAAATACAAATTTACAACAACAACAACAAATCTTCAAATAAATTTCAAAGACATAATTTATCTATGATAGCGTCCAATCAAACCTACATAGTCCACTTACCAATCATTATCATTAATTATATGTTTTTTTTCTAGAAATGCAAAAAAAAATATAATAGATTTTTATCTCAAAAATTAAATATCACATTCATGCACTCATATTAATGCTTTTTATAGGTAAAAGGTCAATAACTAACTTTTGAGTGTTGTTGATTTTCAATATGATATGATTTTAATTACAACCATTAATTGATTGAAGTATATAAATTTATGTAAAATATGGATTGAGAAATCACATATCGTATGCTTCAAAAAGTTCAAATCATTTACCTATGACACATTTTCCATTAGCCTGAATATCCAATAGTGCATGTAGCATTTATCAAGTAAATTATTGTAATTTCTTCAATAAGAATTGCACTTTTGTTTGCAATGAGCTCTATTTCAAAAATTATATTTCACATTTATATATAAGTATTATGCATGGTTCGTGTAATATTATTTCAATGGAAAGTAATTCATTTAAGAACGCACATACACACACATATTAGCAAAAAAAAATCGATACAAAAAAGTCATCTAAAAAATAATTATAAATAATAATATAATTGACAATTCCCATTGTAATTTTTTTTTTATTAATAGAAAGTTCTGATTTTTTTCCCTAGAAAAAAAAAATTTCTCTTATAATATTCCAAAATATATAAAATCATACAAATTGATTCAGAAAAAACTATGTTCAAATTGTATTAAAAAATTGGAATGTACTTGTGAACAAATTTATAAAGAAAATTATTTTCGTCCACTACAATGAAGTACATGTGCTATTGAACATTCGAATGTACTCACGTTTATCTTTCATACGATGAAGTGTCTTAAGAAAGAGGAATAAAACCTACATAAGCCAAGTATCTTGCTCTTTTCCTGTATAGGATTTTATCAAGATGTGGTTTGATCGATATCCGATGAATTGAGAAGTATGATTTGTTGTATCTATTAGCAATACATTTGATTCTTCATAATTATCTCCATATTGGGACCACACATCAGTCAACCTTTTCTCATAAAATTGTATTGCCCTCCCCACTTCTAATTTTTTTTTCAAATGACAATGAGCCCTGTTCCATGCGAATTTAAAGTCCTCTATCAATATTTTATATTTCAAGTACTTGTCAAATGTACTTGTCAGTGACATTTAATGTCCATATTGAAACATCATATTTTTTTAAGAAATATTTTAACAATTCTTAGTGAAAATGCCTTAAAAAATAGGACCCATCACCGAACTCCCAATTTGGTTCTCTTTGAATATAACAATTTTGTTCATCTTTGGTGTAAAATTAGAAGAAAAATCCTTCCATTTCAAATATCGACAACATCTTTTGACTTATAGTGATGCCCATTTGCGTCTGCAACTGCAGTACAACCACATGTATGCTATTAACATATCTCCACTTCAACACTTTAATGCTTAATGATATAAAATCCTAACATTTCAAAAATGATGTTAGTATTTATTATGAATTAATGGTAACCACAAATTATAATTACAATGGACCTAGTAAAGTGAACAAACTAATGATATGTTTACTTTATACATACAACCTAATAGCTTTATTAAATTTGTATGGAATAAGCAAGTCTTATATGATCACATTGACCCACCATTTAAAACATTGATTTTAAGACTTACAATGATTTTTTTAATTTGAATTGAAAGATATAATTACAATGGTTGCAATTAAACAAACTATATATTAGTTTCCACATGTAATATAATACAATTTTTAAATTTCAAACCTACTTAATTATACGCTAATTTATATTGTTGCTTTTGGTGTTTCTTTTAGTAAAGTTTATATGCCTATTGTTAGTGTTGCATACATCCTAATATGGGTTTTCAATTTATATGAAATAAAAAAGTTTATAAGAATGCAATAGCCATTATTTGCATTATTATTTTCTAAGAGGTATAATGATAACTTAAACCACAATTGAAAACAATAATTGTAATGATCCAATTCAAACAAATAGATCAATTATTTACTAATTTTTACATACAACCTAATCCATTGTAAAAACTTCTATAGCATGGGAAATTTTGATACAAAAACACTAAGCAACCATTCAAATCAATAATTGTTATCAATACCATAGTATATCACAAAAATAAAGAACATCAAATTATTTTATTCTACTTATGACAAACCCAATCAACAATTCTTTTATTAGTATTGTGAAATAGAAGTCAACTAAAATTTAAAAGGGCTACAAAATATAGTAATAATTAATGATGGCATACATATTATGACATGAAATAGACACCAATTATCTTAAGGTACTATTAGATGTGATTGAACATCCTTCAAAATAGCTTGCACTTCTGTTGCCTTGTTGTGTTTAATCGACATTCTTCGTAGCTCATGGATCAATCAATTATCCTCTTGAGTTTTTCCAATGAATTGAGAGGCAAGAATCACATTTTCTTTTCGATTTCCTTTCATTCTCTCAAGTGAACACTCCACTAGAATAGTATTGGTTGCATCATATTCGGTATGCATTTCCGACATTTTTTTCAATGATTTAGTGTGTATACATTTTGTTCGATTTTCAATGGCCTTATGTCTCTTTTTTTGTTTACACTCTGAAGTAGTCCACATAAACACAAGTTTATTTTCTAATTTTTCTGAAAACAACTTTTTTAGAACTCTTGTTGTGTTTTGTTTCGAAGCTGCCGTCCAAATTGCAATTTCAAAAAATTCATTTTTGAAACACATTTCATAAAATGTTTTTTCATGTGAATGAATCCAAAATAACTTTTTCTCTATTGTGTAATTTGCATCAATTCCCATTTTGTCAATATGTCCTTTTTTGTTGCTTCATCATCGATGCTAATATAAAAAAATGTCCTTTGATTCAAGAATAACTAATTTCTTTTCAGTTATTTGGGCTAAAATACAATAAAAAATAGTCTATTCAAACCATTTATTCTTGTTACAAAATTACTAAAAAAATATCGAAACAAAACACTTACCATGAGTGTTTTTATGACTATTTATAGATGAAACAATCTTCTTTTTTATCATCTTCACAGAACTTATAGGTAAAAATATTAAACCTTCAATTAAGTATGACCAAATTATGTAATATAATATATATTCAATACAAAATTCGCAATTAAAGAAAAGCATTAGCAATGTAACCTACGAAATACACACACGCACACATTTAACATTATTTTGATTGTTAGTTTTGTTATTTTTATTTGTTCCTATAATAAACATATACAAAGTTAAGGTATTAGAAGCATTAAAATTTGAAGAATAATAATAAAAACAAAAAGACAAGTAATAAGTACCTGATATGGCATTATCTTCATAATTATAACTTTTCACTTCATCATCGTTTTTGTTTTGTTTACTTGTCTCTTCATTAAACATATAAAATATTTTGAATTGTGAAAATGAATAAAAATAATTAAATAATAAGGAAAACAAGTGGGCAAATTATAAGTACCTGATATTATATTTTGTTCTTGATTATAACTTTGATTCTCAATCTTCGGATTATTGTATTTTTTCTCATTATTTGTCTCTATAATGTATAATGAATATGCTATAAATTGTGAAAATGTTTAATTGAATTAAAAAACAAACAAAAGAATAAACAACAAAGTTCATGTTAACTACCGAATATGATATCGTTTGCTTGATTATAGCTTTGTTTCACATGCATTTGATCAATGTCTTTGTTCTCCTTGCTTTTCACTATAATAAACATAAAAAATGTTATAAATTGTGACAATGAATAAAAGAATTAACAACTATATAAACAATGAATCATCTTTAATCATCCATATAATATTTTGGTCATGGTTGTAGTATCGTATTTGGTGAATCATTACTTGAAGCTTCAATCAAATCTTTCTATACTCCACTTGACAAGAAATTAATTTTACTTACTTTTCTTTAATCACCTCCACTTGAAAGTCAATGTCATTTTCATTGTAAGCATAGAAATTAATAATTATTCCTAATATCTCAGGTTCTTTTTGATGGGTACGCGCCAGCCCACACCCCAAATTCACTGTTATAACTTATCAAATGTGTTTGAACAAGTGTCAACGTGTTATTACGTGGCGCTGTATTAAAACCAAGAGTTAATACATATCGTGCTATGGATAAATAAACAAATGTTAAACCTCGATTCTCGGCCTCCGTAAGATTTATGCTGTTGCCATATTGATTCGCATTTAATAATGCAGTGAATGTTTGTTGGCTCGATCGTCGTGCTACTTGGTTTCCTCGCTTGTTATTCGGGATCATTCCATTTTGGCGGTCACTTGTATTGTTTCCGGGTCTCTCTGTGAGGGTTCCGCCTTTGGGTTTTCGTTGCAATGTTGGTCTGTGAACTTCGGCCCTCGCTGTAAAATGATGTTCAACGGCGAACTAGCATTTGTGTAAACAATGGTGAAATATTCGACTGTCTCAGCACGACCAGTCTCTTCCTCTATAACTGTTTATCCCCACTGTTCTTATTATTTTCGTTTTTGTTCTGTGCTTATCTTCGGTAAAGACCTGTAAAATAACACATCACTGAAAAAACATGAAAAACCTGCTGTCTGTTTGCCGCCCTAGTCGGATGCTCCTGCATCAGGCTCCCGGGGTAGCAAAAATTCATGGCTCCGCTCGATGAGGTCATCCACTGAATAGCCAATTTTCTGAATATGTGCTGCGTCAAGCTAGGAACTGTCCTCAATAGGATGGTTCTTCCACTTGACCAGGTACTGTAAATAGTCCTTCCTGTGTGTTCGTTTGGCTACTTGTGTGTCGAGGATACCCTCGATCTCAAGGGGCTGCGCTGCAGGCATCTGCTTTAACCAAAAATCCTCTTCATCTGGGGTATTCCATTCTGGCCTTGTTGCCTCTTCGTCTCCGGGACTGGTAGTGTAAAGGAAAAAATCTACCACATTAAAAATGGGCGAAATGCCTATTCCGGGTGGCAGCTGTATTTCGTAGGCATTGGCAAAAAACTTGCGAAGAATTCTGCAGGGGCCAATCTTTTTAAACTTTAATTTGTTATACTGCCCTTTTGGAAACCGTTCCTTGCGCAAGTGGGCAAGGACTTCATCCCCAACATTGAACTGAACTTCTCACCTTTTCAAATCTGCCTGCTGTTTGTATCTTTGACTGCTGTCTACCAACTTCAATTTCACCTGCTCATGCAAATCACTCATTGCTTGAGCGAAATATTCTCCATCTGCGCTTCTTTTCTCGAGCTTTCCCAAATCCCGCAGTTCATGCACTCCGCGAGGATGCATGCCGTACAGAACCTGAAAAGGACTGTATCCCATAATGCGATTTGGAGAATCGTTATACGCAAATTCTGCTTGGGCAAGTACGTGATCCCACATCCGCGAATTTTCTCCGATTAAGCTTCTTAGCAGGTTCCCCAAACTACTATTTACCACCTCTGTTTGCCCATCGGTCTGTGGGTGATAAGCGGAGATGAAATTTAGCTGGGTGTCCAGCTTTTTCCACAGGGTACGCCAGAAGTGTCCTGTGAACCGCACATCCCGGTCTGAAATAATGGTCCTTGGCAAGCCATGCAGTCGAACAATTTCTGTGAAGAACAAGTGGGCTACGTGAGTAGCATCACTGGTTTTCCGACAGGGTATAAAATGCGCCATCTTTGAGAATCTATCCACCACTACCATCACTGAATCAAATCCTCACTGTGTTCTAGGAAAACCTAGGACAAAGTCCAAACTGACTGAGTCCCATGGCCTACTTGGTATGGGCAATGGCGTATAGAGTCCTGCATTCTGGCTGTGACCTTTTGCCAACTGACACATTTTGCACCTGCTTACATACCTCTGCACATCTCACCGCAACTTTGGCCAATAATAGAAATGCTCTATCTGAGATAATGTCTTGTCTATACTGAAATGTTTGGCTAGACCTCCGCTATGCTTCTCCCGAATAATGTTTTCCCACATTGAACAATCGGGAATACACAACTGTCCTCCCTTAAATAACAATCCCTCTTGCAGATTGTAGTCCAACCACGGACTGTGATTCCGCAGTAAAGGGTTCTGACATGCTTCATGTGCCTCCTTAAAGTCTGTATCTGTCTGATATAGATCCCTCAGGTGTTCAAAACCCAGCACCTGCACCGTACTCTCCTGCAAAAGCAAAGCCCTTCTGCTTAATGCATCTTCCACCTTGTTGGATTGCCCGCTGATATGCTTCAATACAAATGTAAAGCTTTGTATATATTCCACCCACTCTGCATGCTTGTGATTCAACTTGTGCTGCTGCATAACATACTGTAAAGCAGAATTGTCAGAAAATAACGCAAACTCATTACCTAACAAATAGTGCCTCCAGTGCTTCAAGGCTTGAATGACCGCATAAAATTCTTTGTCGTATGACGAATACTTCTGTCTGTTGTCGTTCAATTTCTCACTGAAATAAGCAACCGGTCTGTCCTCCTGGCTAAGTACTGCTCCAATGGCTGTACCGCTTGCATCACAAAGAACTTGAAAAAGTTTGTTGAAATCTGGCAATCTCAAGATCGGCCTTTCAGTGATCTTTTTCTTCAGAGTTTGAAAGTTGTTTTCTGCTGCTTCAGTCCAGCAAAAAGGCTGATTTTCCTTCTTGATTGTGTCCAACATGGGTGCGCAGATCCCGCTAAAATTCCTGATAAACTTTCTGTAAAAACTTGCTAAACCATGAAAGCTTCGAACTTCGAATAATTTCTTTGGAGATGGCCAGTTTACTATTGCTGCAATCTTTTCCGGATCCATCTTCAACTCGTTTTTCTGCAATCAAAAAACCCAGATAAACTAATTCTTTTTGAAAAAAAGTACACTTTTTCAAATTTATCAGCAGTTTATTATGCTGCAATTTTCTCAATACACTTCGAACATGTCGGAAGTGTTCCTCCTTCATTCTGCTGAAAATTAAAATATCATCCAAATACACAATCACAAATTTCCCAATGAACTCCTTCAGTACTTCGTTCATTAGGCGCATGAAAGTACTGGGAGCGTTGCTTAATCCAAATGGCATCACCAGCCATTCATACAGCCCTTCATTTGTCTTGAAAGCTGTCTTCCACTCCCTTCTTGGATTCGAATCTGGTGGTAGCCACTCTTCAAGTCAATCTTCGAAAAATATGCTGCCCCACTCAAGCAGTCCATCATGTCATCCATTCTCGGTAGTGGAAACCTGTACCGAATCGTAATCTTGTTAATAGCTCTCGAATCTTTACACATTCGCCATTTGCCACCTTTCTTAGGAGCTAATACTGTCGGAACTGCACAGGGACTCATACTCTCTCTGATCAGCCCTTTATCAAGCAATTCCTGCACCTGTTTCCGAATTTCTTCATTATCTTTCGGGTTCATACGATAAGCTGCCTTATTTGGTAAGCTAGCCCTTGGTATAAAATCAATACAGTGGCTGATACCTCTCTCGAGGGGTAGCTCATCTGGAAGATCGCCCACTATGATATCTCCAAAATCCTGCAACATGTCTTGAATCTCCTCAGGTAAATCTGAAATCTTTGTGTGCAGTACCACTGTTCTTGGCCTCCTCACAACAACAAAATTCACATCATTATTTTCGATCTGTTTCAAAAACTCTTTTCCACCCATCAGCAGGGCTTTTACTCCACTAGCTTCTGCTGTACCCTCCTCTTTGATGGGTACAAGTGTGTGCTTGATCCCATTTTTGAAAAACTTATAGAAGTTTTTTTTTCCATCATGAACTACTTTTCTGTCAAACTGGCAGGGCCTTCCTAACAGTATATGACAGACATCCATTGGCATAACATTGCAGACAATTTTGTCCTTATATCTGCCTATCTGGAACTCCACTTCGAACTGTTCATCAACTAACAGTTGATGCCCTTTCTGCAGCCACGACACTTTGTAGGGAGTCGGATGTTTCAGCTTTTTCAGTCCCAACTTCTCCACCATTTCCGTGGCCACCAAATTATCAGTACTTCCGCTGTCAATGATCAGTTTACAGCACTTTCCCTGTGATTTGCAAACTGTCTGGAACAAAGCCTTCCTTTGATCTGGTTCCATAATCTCCTTTGCTGGTTTTATCAGCACCTTGTTCAGCACCAAGGCTTCCCCTGTCTCTGGTGCATTTTCCACTTCCTGAGGCGGCACTTCCGCTTCCTCAGGCTGGGCAACATAAGCTCCTCTCCCACCTGCTGGTTCACCTTCAGGACATTCATACGATTTGTGCCCCCACTTGTGGCACCTGTAGCACTGGACAGTTCCTCTACCCCGACCATTGCCTCTTCCTCGCTGGGCTGGTCGTCCTCCTCTAGTGCTGTTGTCCTTTTCCGTTGTTCCTGCAGTTTTGGAACTGATGCCTTCCTCATTGGAACCTGTACCTCTGCCTCTACCAAAGGCCTTCCCCCTTCCTCTGCCAGATCCACCTCCTCTTCTGGCATTCTGCTTCTTGTTTATTTTCTCCTCTACCTTCAGAGCAAACTGGTATGCTTCATCTAAAGTTCTGGGTGAGAGAATACCGATTTCATCCAGTATCTCCCCTCTCAGCCCATTCACGAATCTTGCTGTCTTTTCTGAGGTATCTTCCACATACCCTGCCCTCAAATTTAACTTATAAAATTCTTTGGTATATTCCTTAACCGTCATTCCCCTTTGTCTCAAGTTCTGTACTTGCCTGTACAGCATAATTTGATAATATTTAGGCAGAAACTTCTCTTTCAGTTTTGCCTCCATTTTGGCTCACTTCCTTATAGGCTGTTTATTTAGTCTTTTCCTTTCTGCCTGAACGCTGTCCCACCACAAGGATGCATGTCCTTTCAACTTGGTGGCAGTGAACTTCACCTGTTTTTCCTCACTGGTTTCTTCAAACTCAAAATATTTTTTTACTTCGCTCAGCCAATCTAATAACACATCTGCCGACAAGCTCCCATCATAAGTAGAAAGTTCATGTTTTGGCTTATGACTGGACAACAAAACTGATTTCAATAATCTAAGTTCAGGTGTCACCCCTTCGAATTCATCTGCTGGTTCTGCAACATCTTCGTCACTGTCATCCGCTGGGTTTCTCCTCCCCCCAGCTTCTACTGCTGCCAATATTTGATTCAAAATTCGAATCTCTTCTCGCAGTCCCTCTTCTGCTACTCTTCGGACTACTCTTCCTCTTCCTCTTCCTCGTCTTCCAACTTCCATCTTCTTGTGACCTTAAACTTTGCTCCGATACCACTTGATGGGTACGCGCCAGCCCACACCCCAGATTCACTGTTATAACTTATCAAATGTGTTTGAATAAGTGTCAACGTGTTATTACGTGGCACTGTATTAAAACCATGAGTTAATACATATCGTGCTATGGATAAATAAACAAATGTTAAACCTCGATTCTCGACCTCTGTAAGATTTATGCTGTTGCCATATTGATTCGCATTTAATAATGCAGTGAATGTTTGTTGGCTCGATTGTCGTGCTACTTGGTTTCCTTGCCTGTTATTCGGGATCATTCCATTTTGGCGGTCACTTGTATTGTTTCCGGGTCTCTGTGTGAGGGTTCCGCCTTTGGGTTTTCGTTGCAATGTTGGTCTGTGAACTTCGGCCCTCGCTGTAAAATGATGTTCAATGACGAACTGGCATTTGTGTAAACAAAGGTGAACTATTTGACTGTCTCAGCACGACCAGTCTCTTCCTCTGTAACTGTTTATCCCCACTGTTCTTATTATTTTCGTTTTTGTTTTGTGCTTATCTTTGGTAATGATTTATTCCCTTGTTCGTTTGTTGGCAGGTGTTTTCAGTCATGATGTCTCACGGATTCACTCGGCTTCTTCAGGCGCTCGAACTGGTAAGTCGGCCCTCCATGATTCACTTTCGTATTCTCCTCCTTCACAACCTGACCTTTTGGCTCCTCGTGAGCAGGTCTGGTCGTCGTTCGGGTGATAGTTTTTGTTCAGCTAAGAATCACTACGTTCTTTCTCTTCCACAAGGTAAGGCTATCGAATCCCTTCTCCGTCCTTTGTTTTTCCTGAGTGAGTTACAATGGCGAACTCGCTAACGCCATTTCTTGGTTCTATGCAGGTGAATGCCGCTGTCTCGCGGTCCTGTCCTCGGTCTCGGTTACTCGGCTCCTCCTTTTCTCACGGGTAGCATCCAACTACGTTTCAACCTCTGTTTTATACTGTGATGTATCTAATTCTTGCAGGCAGTTTCGTTCCAATGTTTTCTGAGTGTCTTGGCTGTAGCAACCTGTAGGTTGGCTAAAATATTGTTCGGCTATGTTTTCCCTTATTTCGACCTAGTCCAGTTTTGTACAGGTTTATTCTTCTGGGTTTCGAGGAACCCGCCTGTAGCTTATGACTGTTGCACAATCAGTTTTTTTATAACCCTAAGGGTTTCTGGTCAAACCCTAACTGTAACTTCTTGTTCCGAGGGATTTCGTTGCTTTGTAATGTAATCAATGGAACTGTAATGTTCCGGACTCTTAATGTGACTATTTTATATATATTTTGAAAGAAAGCTTCAAATTTCGTTTTCAATCTTGCTCAAGAAATATACTGGCATAATAACTGTTACCTGTAGGTTGAGTTTGACTTCCAGTGTTTAATTTCGATTTGCATTTTTGTTGCCTCGTCTTCTCGTTGGCGTTGTTTGGCCAATTCCTTCCTCGTTCTCTATTTTATAAAAGTAACTCGTAGTGTCACCTTCCTGCACTACCGAGACTTGTAACTTGTAAAAGGGAAAAGAAATGAAAGAATTTTAATGGCTGGTACTGTGGTTCTGTTTTTAACAAATTTTCAATGCTATGCATGTTAGGCTATAAACTACAAGATTGTTACTCAACATTCAACACAGATGAATGGCTGAACAATTTACTACTTGTTTTATTTCTCTTCTCAATGACAGGTTTGCAGGACCCCCGTAAAATGACCTTCCTGTTCTTTTTGTAGCCTAGTGGAGGGAAAATTCGTTACCAGTTGGTAACTGCCCCAATGGTGGTTACACGGTTACATTTTCCACATTATTTCTATTTTTAATTTATCACTAATGAATTTTGAAAAACAGCCTAGTAACCCCACTACAGTTTCTTAATAAAATTTAAAATAAAAAGTCAGTTGTACTAAAACAACCCTACTGACAACTAGTCCTCTAATCAAGTAAAGACAAATTAAACCTGGACAGGTTTAAAGACCTGTAAAATAACACATCACTGAAAAAACATGAAAAACCTGTTGTCTGTTTTCCGCCCTAGTCAGATGCTCCTGCATCACTTTTTCATCTATGGATCCAAATAGGTACATATCAGGATACATATTCATGGGAGTTTCTATCTAGACATACCAATCATGCACAAAGTCATATTTATTAGATGTGTTGTATTTTTTAATCATTTCAAAAGTAGAAGTTGAAGGTGTTATTGATATTTCCATTAGAGTTGATTTTTTCTTTTACTTAAATGATGATTGTAACATTTCACTCGCGTTGGTGCCAGCCGATTCTGCATACAAAAATATATATATATATATTTTTTGCATAAATCAAAATGAAATTAAACTTTCAAATATTGTCATGTAATGTTATTTTAAAATTTACAAGACCACCTAATCTAACCATTTATAAGAGAGTATACATAAAATATAAAACAACCATACTAATTGAAGGAGACATTGTCTATATATCACTTGTTTTTCATTTTCTCTTCACTCCTTTACTTGGAATGTCAGGGACACGAGATTCCACAACTTATGAAAAATAAATAAAGAAATAAATAAATTATGGAAGGCATGAAATACCAAATATTATTAAACCTTATAATACACTATTTTCATTTACATACACAATAATAAAGGAGTACATGTGTTATGAAAGTTTACTATATGACACCAAAAGTAATCACCTAGCTAAAATTGTTAGGAAAAGCAAAATTATAAGGGAGTATACATAAAATATAAAACAACCATACCAATTGAAGGAGACATTGTTTGTGTATCACTTATTTTTCGTTTTCTCTTCACTCCTTTACTTGGAATTTCATGGACACGAGATTCCACAGCTTATGAAAAGAAAATAAATAAATAAATAAATTATGGAAGGCATGAAATACAAAATATTATTAAACAACCTTATAATACACCATTTTCATTTACATACACAATAATAAAGGAGCACATGTGTAATGCAAGTTTACTAAATGACACCAAAATTGTCAGGAAAAGCAAAATACCCATGTTATTATGGGGTTTCCACATTAAAAACCCACTCTTAGTGCTATATGCATGTGTTTTTGTGTAAAAGTCGATCTTTAATGTGGAAAATCCAACTAACATGGTATATTTCAATTTTCGTAGCAATATTAGGTAGGAGATTATTCAATAATAAATCAAAATTCATTAAGTTGTAAATTGCATACTAGAATTTTGTCAAATTATTTGAAAATGAATATAAAATATATTTTTAGAATCTCACAGTTTGTATCATAGTTCTTAGCATCTGCAAACATTTGTAAGAATTTATAATGGAAAAATTTTAAATGAATTAAAAAACAATATGAATTCATATTCTATAACATTTCATTCCACACATATGCATAAAAGCAAAGAAGCTCAAAGCATATGCAAGTTTTCTTAAAAAATAAGAATAACATGAACTTCATTAATCAACAATCATTTATTATCAACCATTGTAACAAAGTACAAACTAGTTTTAAAATTTTCATACCATTTAAAGATTTTGGTGTTGTATTTGGTGAATTTCCTTTTTCCTTGGATGATTCCTTTGAATTCCCACTCACTTCAGGGTCCATGGTTTCTGAAAATAAACTAAGAAACTATTATCATAGTTTCAAATTATCGTAGAAAATATGAATTTATAGATACTATCACTACTTGCATCATTGTATGTTTAACAAAATTAATAAGAACAATAACAACTGTATAGCTCATAATAATAGCTAATCATGGTGTTGATTAGAAAAAAGGTGCCACCCCTAAATAATAAATCATGTTCTTTTAATTGTATCTATAAGAAAGATAGCACCTGCTAGGTTTCCTTCTAGCACAAGAATAAGCACGTTACCAAAAGACAACAATACACTGAATAAATAAAAACAATAATAGATACAACAACATCATGTTTACACAAAATTTATTTTTTATAGTCATATATATTCTTAGTTTCTATAGAGACCATGAAAAGGCAAACACACTGAAGAATTTTTTCTATCACATACAAGAGATTGCCAACAACATTGCATTGTAAAGTAAATCTAATGCATGATGAAATTCATTCTATCACAAACACAAGCACATTGTTAAAAAAAACATTGCAACAATAATATTTCCTAGGACATCTCCATGCTTGTGAAATTTGTCCTTACTTTTTGAAGACAATGAGATTTGAGTCCATGCCTACGTAAATCGTTGTTACAATATAAGAAATGTTAAAACCTCAAATGATTAGAAGGCCCTTTGTATGGAATATGTGGTCTAAGAAATCTAACGCATGTTAAATTTCATTTTAGCATAAAAAAAAACACATAATAACATTGTACGGTAAAATAAATCTAGCATGTGGTAGAATTAATTCTATAAAAAACACGAGCACATTAGCAACAACAATATTGCAAACAAAATTAAATGAAGCACATGCTAGATTTGTTTCTAATAAAGACATGAGCACATTTCCAACAACAACATTGGAAGGTGAAAGAACTTTAAGCATGCCACATTTCATTCTAGAAGAAATAAAAGCTCATGTCAACATTGCAAGGTGAAAGAAATTTAGCGTGTACTAGATTTACTTCTAGCACAAACATAAGCATCTTGCCAACAAGAACACTGCAACAGGGTAAAAGGAAATTTAGCACATGCAACATATCCTTACAACACAAACATAAGAAAATAAGAACATTATACGGTTAAAGAAACCTAGTACATGTTGGATTTACTTCTAGCATAAACATAGGGATATTACCAATAACTTCATTGTAAGGAAAAGGAAATCTAACACCCACAAGATTTTCTTCTAGCACAAAGAAAATCACATTGCTAATAATAACATTGTAAGGTGAAACAAACCTAATGTGCGCTATATTTAATTCTATCATAAACAAAAGCACATAACAACATTGCAAGGTGAAAGAAATGTAGCATATGTTAGATTTACTTCTATCACAAACACAAGCATATTTCCAACAATGCAAGAAAAAGAAATCTAGTGTGCACTAAATTTCCTTCTAGCATAGACATAAACACATTTCCAAATAAAAACAATGCAAAGTGTTAGATTTCCTTATGTATTTCCTTCTAACATAAATAACTAGATTGTCAAAAATAAGATGGCATTGTGAAGAAAATATAACACATACTAGATTTCCTTCTAGTACAAATTCACAAACATATTGCCAACAACAACATTGTTGGGCAAAACAAATCTAACACGGGATATATTTCACCATATCAGAAAAAGAAGCACATTGCAAATAATAACATTGCAAGGTGAAAGAAATCTAATGCATACTAGATTTATCACCAATGGAAACATTATCTCATAAAAACATTGTAGGGTGATAAAAATTTAGCTTGTGTTATACTTACTTCTAACACAAACATATAAATATTTCTAACAACAACAATGCAGGACAAAAAAAATCTAGCACATGTCAAAAATCCTTTTAGCCTAAACACAAAGATGTTACGAATAACAACATTGCAAGGTAAAAGACATCTAACATGTGCTAGATTTTATTTTAGTGCAAACACAAGCACATAGCAACATTATAGAGTGAAAGAAATTTAGCAAGTGCTAGATTTATCTCTACCACAAATACAAGCAGCTTTCCAACAACAACATTGTAGAGTATAAGAAATCTAACACGTGATCAATTTTCTTCCAACACAAACGCAAACACGTTTCAAATTGAAATAAATCTAACACGTGCTATATTTACTTCTAGCACATAACAACATTGTAGGACTCAAGAAATCTAGTGCATGCTATAGATTTATTTATATCACAAACACAAGCACATTCCAAGGTGAGGGAAACATAACGTGTGCTATATTTCCTTTTAGCCCAAACATAAGCGCATTGCCAATAAAAAAATTATAAGGTGAAAGAAATATAATGTGTGTAATATTTCCTTCTAAGATAAACACAAGCAGACAAGCACATTATAAGGTGAAAGAATTCTAGTGCATGCTAGATTTGCTTATAGCACAAAAACAAGCATGTTGAGAACAACAAAATTACAGGGAAAAGGAAATCTAACATGTGCTAGATCTTCTTATAGCACAACACAAGCACATTATAAGATGAAACAAATCTAGCACGTGCTAGATTTCCTTCTAGCACACACATAAGAACATAACAATATTGTAGTGTTAAATAAATCTAACACACACTAAATTTACTTCTAGCACAAGCTAAAGCATATTGCCAATAACAAAATTGCAAGAAAAGAAATCTAACATGTGCTAAATTTCCTTCTAACATAGTCACATGCATATTTCCAATAACAACATTGCAAGGTCAAGGAATCTAGCATATTTCCTTCTAGCACAAACAGCCAGATTGCCAACCACAACATGGCATTGTGAAACAAACCTAGCGCATGATAAATTTCCTTCTAGCACAAATACAAGCACATAACAAACATTGTAAGGAAAAAAAATCTAGCATGTGCTATATTTACTTTTAGAAAAAAATCAAGACTATTTCCAACAACAACATTATCAAGCAAATGAAATCTAACACGTGCTAGATTTCATTCTATCATAAATGAAAGTGCATTGCTAATAACAACATTTTAAGATGAAAAAAATATAATGAGTGATATATTTCCTTATAGCATAAATAAGCACACATTGTAGATAACACCATTGCAAGGTGAAGGAAATCTAACCCATGCTAAATTTTCCTATAGAAAAAACATAAGCACATAACAACATGGCAGGGTTAAAGAAATCTAGCTTGTGCTAGATTTACTTTTAGCACAAACACAAGTATATTGCCAAAATAAATATTGCAGGGAAAAAATAAAACTATTTTGTGCTAGATTTTCTTCTATCATAGATACAAGGCATTGTCAATAGCAACATTGAAAGGTGAAAGAAATCTAACATGTGCTAGATTTACTTTTAGTATAAAGACAAGCATATTGCCAACAACAAAGGTGCATGCCAAAAGAAAACTAGGACATGTTAAATTTTCTTCTAGGACAAACAAAAACACAATGGAAATAATAACATTACAAGGGGAATGAAATCTAACATGTGCTACAATTTCCTTTTAGCACAAACAACCATATTGTCAACAAAAATATGAAATTAGAAAACTTTCCAGGATTTGTGGGTTTTTGTCCATGAAGCTGCATAGAAAATGCAGTAAGAATTGTTTTGAACAAGCAACCAACCATGCCAATTTACTCGTATGTAACTCAAGGTTGGGTTCTAGTGGCTTGGTAGAGCACTAATTCGTTTAACACAGGGGTTTGGACAAATAATGCTGGACCGTTTTCATGGATCTCTAAATCTGATCTTGAGAGAACACTGTAAATATTCTGCATTTAGTAAATATTTTTGACCAACATAATATAAATTTGGAGCAGACGCTTGTATATTTAACATTAGTTTTGTTGGGTAGCAGTGTACTACAGATAAGCCCTTGTTAATATGGCTTGTTTGAGTATGCAGAGCTATTGCTTCTCCATTTTGGCTTTGCGCATCTCAAATTCCAGAGAGGTGAATACGTTTCAGCTATGGGAAGGGGTGGATAGGGGTGGATGCAGAGGAAGAGGGGTAAACATGTCAGGATACTGGTCTTACATTATTGTTTCATATAATGGTACTTTGATACCTATAATATTAATGGCCCAAATAATGTTTCAACTACTTCAAATAATTAGCAACTACTAAGTGGCATGGGCAACCCCTAAAAAAGAAAATGAGAGTTCCCCTGTTAGAAACTCCCTTCTCATTCTCGCTTATGTTGCTTTGAAATTAAGCAACTCTTTGTGCGTTCTTATGAGCTCTATGCTTCTTTCACTGGTTGGACTTAAAGCTAGCAATCAACTTTTCAGCAATGTACAGAGGTGTATATTTTGCGCACAAATGTCCTTTGATGCAACTCCATTTGGGTTAATACTGTATCAAGCATCAATTAATTAGTAGTGGACACATTGATGCCTACAAAGCCATAAGCTTTGGCTTTTGCATTTATACAACTTTTGGGGATCATTGCAGTCATGTCTCAGATTTCTTGGCTGGTATTCATTGTGTTTATACTAGTGGGTTCAACTTGTATATGGTATCATCAATATTAAATACCATAAACTAGTGAAGTGGCTTGGTTGTCATTAGTTTCTAGAGCTCCAATCATACAAAATTTTGGAGAATCAATCTCTAGAGCAGCCACCATTAGAATTTTTGACCAGGAATCTTGGTTCATGGAGAGAAATATCTAGCTAATTGATATGTATAATAGACCTAGTCTCCACAATGTTGGGACCAATGCATGGATTAGTATTCTGATGGATTTTCTATCAAATCTGGCATTTACATTCTCTATAATATTCCTAATGAAAATTTACAATGATAAGAAAATCAAGCATAGTAAAAAAAACATACACGCAAAATTTACAACACATTAAATACCGTGAAATCTCCATAAACTGCATTGACTTGAGCCATTCTATTAATATAATTTTGGGTACGAAGGTAAGATCAAAAAACATTCACCTAGGCTTATCCAGAGCAAGCTAACTATGCCCAGGTGATGAAATCGACTACTCTAACATGAAATGTGGTTGTCCCCAACAATCTCTCCATTAACCCAGTGAAAAATTGCATTGTTGGCTAAAAACAATGGTTGTTAGGGCTCCTCTGGTGCTCAAAAAATTTCGGGAAATTAACCTCAGACTCTCTTCCAATAACCCACAAAAATCCACGAAGGAATTGACCAAGTGCTGACCTCAGAATTTTGACCCAATTTCCCCCAATTCCTCCAGTTGTTGGCTGAGTTGGGACCCCTTTTTGACCCCTCGAATCTTCCCAGAAAATTCTACCAAATTATTTCTGAGATCCTTGTCAAAAACCTCGAAAAACCCAGAAAGGGCTTGCTCTAGTTTTGATGCTCCAAAATTGACCTCAAAATGCTTGGCCCTCCTCCACAAGAAGAAATTGTAACCTGTAGTAGATGTTGGGCTTGTTGCTCCACCAAAATGCTGGAAAATCCCCCACGATTTCCCCAATCTAATTCCAAACAACCCCAACTCCTCAATCCCTTTCACAAGCCAATTGTTGTCTTTGCCTCATCAACTCCTCCAAGAGCCCTTGTGCACTTTCCCCTTTTTGCATCAATGGAGTATCTATAAGCTCACCAATCACTGTGCATGTGATTCTAACACCTTCATGATCTTACTAGATTCCCCACAGCTGGCCAAGATCATTGCTTTGATACCATTGTAATATTCTTAATGGAAATTTACAATGATAAGCAAAGCAAGCATAGTGCAAGAAACAAACACACATAATTTACAACACATTAAATACCAAGAAATATCCATTAACTGCGCTGAGTTGAATCATTTTATTAATATAAATGTTGGGTACAAAGGTAAGATCAGAAAGCATGCACTTGGGCTTGCCCAAGGCAACCTAACAATGCCAGGTGATGAAATCAGCTACTCCAACATGCAATGTGGTTGTCCCCAACAATCTCTACAATAACCTAGTGAAAAAATACATTGTTGACTATGAATAATGGTTGTTAGGGCCTCATCCGGTGCCCAGAAAATTTTAGGAAATTAACCTCAGGTTCTCCTCCAATAACCCACAAAAACCCACGAAGGAATTGGCAAAATGTTGGCCTGAAAATTTTGGCCCAATTTCCCCCTAGCTCCTCCAGCTATTGGTTGAGTTGGCACCAAAATGCTAGAAAATCCCCCACAATTTCATTTCCTGATCCTTTCTTGCATCCCAGCTGAACCATAAATGTGTGGTATCCTCCCAGCTACCAAAGATGAGTAGAATTTTCCTCCCTAGGGTGGCACTTGTGGTCCACCGAAGAAGAGGGTGACTTGGCCCCCACAAAAGACTACGTAGTTCTGTGAAATATGATGGAGGCCCGTGCTCCAGAAATTCATACTTTTGTGGAAATACCTCATGCTCTTCTCCCAGAAACAAGGAAGTCTCATACACCAATTTGGTGTCTGGCTTAGTCGTAACCTTGAAATTGGATAGTAATAATAATAATTTACATGCTTCAAATCACCTATTCATCCAATAAAATTTTCCAAAAATTTTTATCTACTGAACACATGAAAAATCTAATCCACTCTTACATAAATCCATTAGAAGCACCCCCTCTTCCAAAAACAAACTCTGTTATCCATCCATCTATAAAACTCAAATCCACGTGTTTTAATCCATTGAAATTGAAATATATTAGCAAGAGGTTACAACCTTGGATGTGCTTTACAACATGATATGTTTATCCATCCCCACAAGAAATTTTGTAAACTCCGTGACACCATAAATGTCTTCTCCAACCAACACCAGAAATTCTCCTCTGCGGCTTACTTAGAGGACACAATATTGTTTCAAATGCTATTGCAATTACATTTTTGAAAACTATCTGGATTTGTTTGTGGTATGGGAGGAAAGCGATGCTTAATCCGTAGGTTCAATAAATAACATGTATTCATCCTCAAATCCTGCAAGGAATATTATCATCCTTCTTGAAAAATGGTGTTGTATTGTTGTAGATGGTAGTGCTTTAATTGTTGGGGAAAAAATTATTTATAATAATGAATCTTTAAACCTTGTATGTGCTAATATACATCCAATGTTGATGTTGGAAGAATTGATTTCATACCTTATTCACCACACTATATACCTATGACTTCAACATTTTTACAAACTCGCATTCCAAACTCTTTCTACTAGCAGTTCGCAGGACGAGACCAAATGCTTGTGACCATGCATAATAGGCACATTGGTCAACATCTCTAGCCCAGATTCAAATAAAGTTTTCTTTGACTTTCGACTTCAAGTGATACCCAAAATAAATCCATCATGTCATTGTCAATAACTCAATTCTTCCTAATATACATGTGATCTCCAACATACTAAATATGGGGAAAAGACTATAACTAAAGCCTGCCAAGATCTATCTGCAAATTTGGAACACTTTCACCAACCTCCTTCATTACCTTCAGCATGTTTTGATCAATCCAGAGATGTGATTAGTTGATACATTTACTGCAACAAGGGAAATGCCATAAAGGCCACCTTGAATTGATTTCCTCCTAATGCTATAATTATACTTTTGACACATTAAATTCACTGCCATTCTTTTTTAATTGTTGTTGAGAAAGGAACTGCCTCTATAGTTCTTTCCTGTCTTCCTTAGCAAACTCACAACAATATCCATATTTATGCACCTTATCAAACAATGGAAATCCGGGATGATGTAGGATGGGAAACTTGTCCATCATTTCTGAACACCCAGAAAACATTTTTAGTTTGAAATTCTTCTAAAGGATGCACATCGTTGACTAGCATGCAACAACTTGTGAGGCAACTCTCATTTGTACATGCATAAAAAAGAATTATAAAGTATATATAAGAGGACCGACTGAGATAAATTGATAGATTACCCATGAATATCAAAGGGTAACATTTGATTGGATATTCTCTTTCAGGTTTCCATCTTCTAGTTGACATCAAACAAATTGGCTTATGATCATACGCAGGTCAGCCTACCCTTAACTTATTTACTTATGAGAATGTTTCTTTTCTACTACCATTATACTTGAATGACGTGCAAAATGCCCTCCCCTCTAAGGAGAGTCAATGTCAGTAGAAACTTGTCTTTCAAGCCCTTTTTCTTTTCGCAACTCATTTTCAGAAAAAGAAGTCAATGCATCTTTAATTGTCTTTGTGCTCTTTACAAGGCTTATTCCCATAACATGGACCTTCATGTTGTCCATCAGTATTTAAAGATTATGTGATGCTAGAAAATTTAGGTTAAGGGCTTGTTTTAGGTGCTAAATGTTAATTTTGGGCAACTAGGTCCAAACTCTGGGTTGTGTTGCTTAGATGATGATCCCGATATTTTTATTAGATTCCTCTTTCGGAGAGGTGTAAGATTGATCTAAAGATCATCTCGATTAGATGAGCAGAACATGTATTTTGAATTTATTCCACTTATGTGCTAGGTCGGCCTGGAATATAATATAGACTTAAATGTCTTAAAGGAAATGTCACACACCCCCACAAATGATTATAAATAGGAGAGCTTTGGAGATCATTTCACACACATTGTGTGGAGGAAATTATATTCTCTCTTCTTTGTGCATTTGTGTTAGGGTTTTCTCATGGAGCTGAATTAGGGCTTCTTGATGTAGTGTTTTAAGGCTATGTGACACTCTTGGATGAATGACCTATTGGAGACTTTGTTGGTTGAAGCATCCTTTCGATCGCTGTAACGTCGTCATTCTTCTTCTTTTTCTATTGCTGGCTTGTCTTCCATAGATTGATTTTTTTGTTCTATCTGATTTAGTATTTTATGCCCTAATCTGAAATGGCATAGAACATGTTCAGAAATTAACATGGTATCAGAGCTAGGAGAAGACAAAGCCCAAATCTAGGGCAGTGAGACAAGGGCTGTCATAAGGGAAAATAAGGGTGTCGTTAAGGTTGTGTGTTAGGCCGTAGGTCATACCACCACAACAGGTGACAGCGTGGAGATTAAAGGGCATCATATGCATGGATAGTGCATGCATTGTAAGTGCTTTCCTATTCAATCACCAAAACTCTTGAAAAGTCGTGGTTATATCCGTAAATGTAAACATCAATTCCATAAAAAAAAAAACGTTGTTTTCAGCTCCGCAGGAGAAAGTAGATTGTTGTTATTAAGATGTCATGAAAGCATGTAAAGAACGACAGAGGATTTAGCAGTTGAGTATGTATGGACATATTCCAGGGTATGTCGGATGGTGGTGTAGCGGAGGTTTTAGCGAGCACTATGGGACTGGTTAATAATGTGGTGGTTCTAGTATCCCTCATCTATACGTACCATCAATTTCATGACCTGGCTAGGGCTATGCGACCATAAGTCAATTCCTATAGCTGAGACAGTTGAGTCACATAGAGAAATTGCGTTGAGCAGAATCACACAGCCGCAAATCCACCTGTCTTTATGTCTCATAGATCGAGTCAGAATTGCATTGAACAAAATTGCATAGTCGCAAATCCACATGTCATCGTGTCTCATAGATTGAGCCAAAATTGCGTTGAACAAAATTGCATAAGTCGTAAATCCACCTGTCGTCGTGTCTCATAGATTGAGCCAAAATTTCGTTGAGAAAAATAGCACAGTCACATATCCACCTATCACCACTTCTTATATGTAGCAGACTTAATAAAAAAAAATGCATTGTGATTCCAAGTGTTCGTGGAATTCAGTTAATTAAAGTACTTGAAGAGCTATAGGTATATATGCAGAATGCAGTGAACGAAGATGACAGGCTGGCCATGATTTTTTGTGTGTGTGTACAACATGGTTTGAGGGTGATAAATTTTGTCGATCGATATCTCTCTCGGCCCTGAGCCTGCCTCCCTGCCTACCTGCCTATATATGTTGTAAATCCGAGCACAGAAGATGGAAGGGCCGATATCAACTTGTACAGCCGCCTACTTCAAAATCTTGTGAAGTTGCTTGAAATTTTTAAGTGGGGAAGACTCATTAATATTAGAACAGAGGTTGAGTTTCAGTTTTTGGAGAGTCAGTTTTCTCCACACAATTGAAAGGAGCAACAAGTACTGCGTTCAGTGCCAAAGAGAAATCGATCCCCTCTGGTTGAAGAAACACGCGTTAGATCTAGGCGTTTTATTCATGTATTGGACGTGTTTACTCCTATGAATAGTGAATTTTGGAGTGGTTGAGCCATTTTCTCATTTGCAGAATAATCCAATTGCTAAACATCGCTAATGGTATTTGCGTACCTAGAACAAAAAAAATAAAAATAAAAGAGGGCCCGGATAGCAAGTCAGAGACTGTGGACAACACTTTGGAAGGGCCATATTTGTTTCAGCTCGGAGCTGTCACAAATTAGAGGAAAAATGTTAATTTCCAATCAGATCCCTTGAACAGAATCTTCATACAGTGCCTTGTACCTCCTTCCCTTGGGAAGGATCATATTTATGAAGGACTCAAAGTAACCATTGTAGTCCTATGAATAATAATGAATTAGAAGTAGACATTAAAGTAGTGAACAATGATCCTGGAGGGATGTACAAGAAGATCTTGACAGAAGATATATTGGAACTGATTGTTGACCAGATTTTGAAGAGGAGTCGTTGAGAGGACACCTTCAGGCATTCTGCTTGAAGTGTTTTGGAAGCCTTTATTGGAACACCTCAAGAATGTCCGTTCTCTGGAGCATTGATGTTCTCAGAAAAGGTTACTTTGCTTATCAAGAAGGGTGGGTTTGAAAAAACAAGAGATATAGCAGATGCATGGGCAGATTGTTCTGGCAATCAGTGTTATAGTTGGCATCCACTATCATCAGGACTTCATCAAAATCAATCTAATCTCCTACAATGACGATTTCACCAGTTAAAAGTTTCTCTGGATTACAATATTGAAATTGTAATAACCCTGCCGAAGTTTTTTTCAACTATAAGAAACAGTTTCATCTTTGTCACAGTTGCTCCACTGTTGCTATAGTCTGGTGATGATGTTTGGAACAATGCTTGGCATAATCAGACTTGAAGATGATTATTTCAAGGTATTCTCCCAGAGGTAATATCACTATAGCATCTTAAATAAGAGGAAACGTTTGATAATAAACTGAAGTATGACTTCAGCAGAAGCCATAAAATCCCAGTAGAACTGATGTTCTTGACACATGGTCCTCAGAAATATCTACAAGAACATCTTGATGACTATACTTTAAGAAAGTTCATCTTTCTGACATATAAAGGGAACCATGATTAAAGTTACAAAAGAGATAATCAGATCTGATAATCTCCTGGTCAATCATGCACCCTGCATCAATGTATCTCAAACATAGTATGGTAAGCCTCTCTTCTTCTGGAATTTAAGATTGGTTGGGCTAACAGTTTTTTAGATGGTAAGAACACATCTTAGTGTTGTATCTCTTAAGGTCCACCATTATGTATTCAAAATTAATGGACACTTTGTACTCTGAAAGGACAAGCTTAGGCTTGTGATCTTCTTAGGTAAGAGGGAGTAAGATCAATATCTTCTTCGTCAAGATATGCAAGAAGTTGAGTACTATTAAAGTGTTTCTATGATCTCAGAAGGAAGAAAAATATTCATCTATGTACTGATGGGTGGAGAAATGAGGCTCCTATTGATGTTCTGGTCATCAATATAATCGCCAAGAACTAGCCTTGGTTTTCAGAAAGCAGCCTAGTGCAATAAACAAATAAATGTATGTGGAGCAACCTCTGGGGTTCGAAGTCCAGAATTGGGACACCCATGCCTGCAGGTTGAAGAAAGCTTGAAGCAAGCACCCAGGGCTTGGTATGCGAGGATAGATAGCTACTTTATGAAGCTGGGCTTCACTCATAGTAATGTTGATTCAAGCCTTTACTTCAAGGCTGATAGAGAAGCCTCTCATTCTGGTTCTCTATGTGGACGATCTCTTCCTGAAATATGCTGGCCCTCTCATTCATCAGTGTAAGAGGGAGCTCGCTTATGAGTTCGAGATGAAGGACCTAGGACTGATGCATTACTTCCTAGGCCTGGAGGTCTAGCAGAGACCTAACAGGATTTTCCTCTCGCAAGGAAAATATATTATGAAGTTGCTGGAAAGATTTGGGATGATGGACTGAAAGTTTGTGTTGACACCAATGGAGCTCAACTTTAAGAAGTTGAGTGGCAGTGCTGCTGGGCCCATGCTAAAAAATCCTACGAATTATCGTCCACTCGTAGGGTCCTTGATGTTCTTAGGGAACATCCGTCCAAACGCAAGTTGTGCAGTGAACACTTTGAGTCAACACATGGTTGATCCTCATAAAATTCACTAGGTTGGTGCCAAGAAACTCTTGAGATATCTCTGGGGCACGATAGACCATGGGCTGAGATACACTATCGGGAGTATGACACTCCATGGATATACTAATGCCGATTGAGTTGCCAATGTGGTGGATCGCAAGAGCACATATGGATGTTTCTTCACACATAGATATGCTTCGGGCAAGAATCTGAAGTCGGTAGCCTTGAGCACCACTGAGGCCGAATAAATTGCAACATGTATGGCCTGTTGTGAAGTCACTTGGTTGCGAAATCTCTTCAGTGAACTGTTCGAGCATGTGCTAGATGCCACCGTTATCCTTTGTGATAACCAGAGGGGGATTCGTTTGATCCCAGGTTCCATGATGGCTAGTACCACTTTATCCGGGATATGGTACAACGAGGCACGGTAATGCTCAATCATATAGGAAATGATGAGCAAGTCACATATATTCTCACATTGCCATTGGGGAAGGTCATGTTCCTAACCTTCCATGAGAATCCTGCAATTGTGGAACGACCCTATTGGAGGGTCCTATTGGACGATGAACTCTAGGAGGTCCAGGGGGGTTTTGGGGATAGCTTCTTCGTGATATAAGCAACCATAGGGCTAGGCTTGCCTAACCTAGTTGGTATGCTTCTGCCCCACCGTGATGATATTGAGCTGGTTTACCTCTCTTTGATCTGTGCCCCGTATGCATCCTACCCATGGAGATTCAGACTCATGGGAAGTACCTCTCATTTTTCCAATGAGGTGGGAAATGTGAATAGAGACCATAGCAAGACCGATGGACGCATAGAATATTGTTGTACTCTCTATGTATAGGATGGCATGTGTCCAACCACTTGATCTAGGATCAATTTTAGCGAGGTTTCGGACCTCCAACTGACTTTGGGTCAGTGAAACGAACTTTGGGTTGGTGTGTGACTCCTTTGAGTCCTAGTGAGGTTTCGGACCTCCAACTGACTTTGGTTTAGGTAAACCAACTTTGGGTTGGTATGAGACCCTTTGTGAGTCCTATAGAGGTTTAGGACCTCTGGGTTTAATCTGTCAGTCGGGAATGATGTCCTGGTGACTGACCCACTTCTGTTCTAAAATAAAGAAGCTAGCAAGGCAAGTTACGGTGGGATGATGCACGATGTTTGGATTGAACAAGTGGACGGAGATCTCCCTAATTGAGAGGGAGTGTTAATTTTGGGCAACTAGGTCCAAACTCTGGGTTGTGCTACTCAGATGATGATCCCGATATTTTTATTGGATTCCTCTTTTGGAGAGGTTTAAGATTGATCTAAAGATCATCTTGATCGGATGAGTAGAACATGTATTTTGAATTTATTCCACTTATGTGCTAGGTTGACCTCGAATATAATATAGACTTAAATGTCTTAAAGGACATGTCACACACCCCCACAGATGATTATAAATAGGATAGTTTTGGAGATCATTTCACACATTGTGTGGAGGAAATTATCTTCTCTCTTCTTGGTGCATCTGTGTTAGGGCTTTCTCATGGAGCTGAATTAAGGCTTCTTGATGTAGCATTTTAAGGCTATGTGACATGCTTGGTTGAATGACCTATTGGAGACTTTGCTAGTTGAAGCATCCTGCTGATCACCGTAACGCCATCATTCTTCTTCTTTTCCTATTGTTGGCTTGTCTTCCATTGATCAATTTATTTGTTCTATCTGATTCAGTATTTTTTGCCCTAATCTGAAATGGCATCGAACATGTTCAGAAATTGACACTAAATGAGCATCAACATGGTTATCAGACCCACTACACATAAATATTTTTGGGCTTCTGAGTTGCTTTGGTCTGAGAGAAATTGATCAAATACACTAATATCACACATGAATTTTTCAACAATAGAGTGAATATATTGCTCTTCCAACAAGCACTAGAAGCGCTTGAATTTGTGATACCATTTGGTATAAAATCTAACAAGTTCCCTCCTTCCCAGTGCTAATGGTGCTTCTCATTACTCATAAGTAAAACAAGAGAGAGAGGGATATTATTTTTTGGAATGCCTTAATGCCCTCTCTAGAGAATGACCAATGCAGTCCTCTGTTTTGATTATTTTTAATCACATATATTTTACTTGGTATCCAATTCCTTCCCCATCCCGTTCCTGGACATTTGTGGTATTCAATTCCTTCCCCTTCCCATTCCTGGACATCTGAATAGCTCAGTATTTGTTTAACATCAAAGGTATTTTCTATTCATATAAAATATCAGGTGCCAAATTTATAGTGGTTGAGAGATTGAATTCACTTTGCATATGTAACAAAATCGGTTGAGGGATTGAATCCATTGAAGGAGTAGATGCGCCTACATAGGAGGAGTGTTCTTGCCACCAAGAGCGTTGGTTCTCTACTTTTTGGTAAAGAGGAAAAATAAAATGACCGCTGCTTGAAAGGTTTCATATATCAACAAAATCATATGACAAAAAAAGTAATCTACAGAGGGTTTTAAGGGGTTTTACTCGTGGCATATGATTTCGAGGAGTGCCAGGCAAGATTTAAAGGGAGGATGTGACATTGTGTTTTTCGGGGGATATCAAAGGTATGGAAAGAAAAACAACATTGATGTGGGCATGCAGAGTTCTGTAGAGAGGTTTTAGCGCTGCTGATGCTAAGCCCACTGTAGGGGAAGGCGCAGTGGTCAAGAAAAATAGGAAGAATAAGAAGACATTGTCGGATGCTACCAAGTCCCTCCCTGATTGGGAAATTGGCTAAAATCTATTGGCAACACAAGAATTTCTACAAAATCACAAACATCAAGCTCAAAAGAGATTGTTGTCATGGAAAGGCGTGGGGGATTTTCCACAGAAATGATGAACCAAAAACAAAGACCCCTGTAAGGATTAATGGTGCAAACAAACGTGTGTGGAAATTGATTAATGATGTCCCTAAGAGGACTTTTGAGACTACATTGAAATGTAGATTAGTGATCTGAACATGTGAAGTCAATGCTAAAGTAAATGTTCATTTGTTCCATTTCTTTTTTATCAAAACCGATTTGTAGGCTTGGGAGACTAGATTTATTTGGAAGCTAGAAATTTTGAGGCAAGAATAATGTAGTTGGCTAAAAAAAAAATTTTATGCACCAGCTATCGCAACATTTGTTTTCTATGCTGCACCCACATTTGTCTCTATTTCTACTTTTGGTACATGTATGCTTATAGGAGTGCCTTTGATAGCGGGGAGAATTCTTTCTCCACTTGCAACCTTTGAGAATTCTTGAGTTGAATGATATGCGTGTGAGATATAGTTAGATATGTATACTTCAAAAAGCTACAAAAAAAAATATACTTCCAAAATCTATAGAAAGAATTATCCCTATTGAATTGACTGATACGTAGGCTAGATCTACTCTCCACAATGTTGGTGCCTATGAGTGGCTTTGTATTCGAAGGGATTTTCTATCAAATCTTCTATTTGCGTTCTTTTGGGATGTTCGTCATTCACTCTCCCAAAGATGTAATTAGACCAAGCATTGGAGGGTTGGCAATAAAATTATCCTTACATGCAGATTTCATTACACTACAACACATTCCTTGCTAAAAAATGATCCTTTAAATATAATGCAGATCTATCTTAGTCCCCATTACTTCCACCACCTTCCTATACACTATCGACACCTAACAGAACAACAAGGAGACCAATACTTCTCATTTCCAGAGAAATACCACCTATCACATTATCAATAGTTTCAAAAGGGAATCAATTTTTTTATACCACAGATGACAAAGTTCCTCTAAGGGGTACTCCTTTGTGGAACATATTATTAGACTTTGTGGATGGACCATATATGGGAAACACCAAATGCACTCTAACAACCTTGCAATCTATGACTCCTCTTTGTAGAGTTATATAAAGTGTTGTAAAACCTTTCTCATAATTCAACATAGCTAGTTGTCTGCCACTTCATTTTTACCACAGAATATCACTTCTTTGGAAATGGCTCTAAGGTGTGTATAAAATTATGAAGCCATATTTAAATAGGAACCTCCTATATATCATAATGACTTTGCAGTAATACATGTGGCCCATTGAATTTGAAGTACCACCAAATTGTAGGGTCTGGTTGACAGAACTGCATTCCAAAATGTCATTAGTTAGTGGAGCCCCAATTTCTGGTAGGATTTTATCATTTAGTGCCTGTATCATATAATGCCATCAATGCAACGCGATTTAATGTGCTTACCCACCATTGCATAGGGGTCTTTTCCAAATGCATATACAGTGTTGCAACCCTTTGCTCAGCCACCTTATACTCCACCACTTGTTCCAAAGCTTCTTCCATGGTGTCAGTTGTGCTATTAAACTCAATATGTTCTTATTCTCTGACCTAATCCACCTAACTATTTTCAACATCATGCAATGCCAATCAGTTTTTGCAATCTATTCAAGAATGCTTAAAATTGACCACCTGTTTTTATTTAATAAATCAGTTAATACATTATCAACAAAAGTCAGCTTTGTTTCACTTGCCCATCGAATGGCCCTTTTCAAATTAATAATGAACACAACACTAGATAATTTGAAATAAAAAATTCTACATATAAGATAAGATTGTCGATTTCTATTTCTTCGTTCCATGGATCCATACTTGGATATATTTCCCTCACCATAATAAAGCTGTTGCATTAGTCATAGAATTAAAACATTTAAGAATAAACATATTTAACGATATTTGAAAGTAGAAAGAAAGTAAAATTGTGGATAAACTATTCCTATAAAACCTGAATGCGTGAAGGTACAGAAAACACTCCATGGGGAAATGATGCTCAGAATAGAAAATCATTTTCCTATCAAATAGTTACAACCCTGTGAGCTTAAACTTTGAAATATGCATATGCACTGATATGTGTGCAATTAAGGTGAACACAGAACATCCTCTACTCCTTTCAATACTATGTTCTGTTTATGATCAAACAACTCATCCTTGAGCACCGATTACACTATGTATTGGCTCAGAGCCAACAATTTCTATTATTATGCTCTTCTTATTCTGAATATTTTAAGGTAGATAAGAAATCATTTGAATCTCATTCCTCAGGGATGCCTGGGTATCTAGGACCAAGCACAAGAAAATATGATTATAGAATTAATTCCTATTATTTTTTCAATGCCATGCCTGGGATGTGCTTGGATGATTTATATCAACTATGTTCTCATTTATTCACTTATTATGGATACTATTGCACTAGATGAGTTATCATTTGGATTTGATGCTTTAGGGGTGTTTAGGTAGCTACTATAATTCCCAAGAAAGTAAGATGATAGCTTTGATTCCTATGATTTGAATCCCATTCCTCATGGGTGTCTACTATCTTCTACCAAGTATGTTCTTAACTATTTTGTATATTCAATTACCTATTTGAATCTTGTACCTTGAGAGTGCTTGGCTGCCTACTATCACATATAATAAGGTTAGAATATTTGTGGTAATATGCCTATTGGCACAAGAATGTAGAAAGTGGGTTTTGAGTGGTCAATGTGGTCAATGAATGGTCATTCTCTAGCCTATGGGATCAACGAAACATATTAACTTGGTATTGTCAGCTGGAATGCCCCCTTGGCTTTCTCCAAGACACTATTTTCTGTAGAGAGTTATTTAAGCTATATCTCGTACACCTAGCCAAAGTACATGGCTGACTGCTTTCGATGTACATCCTATACAAAGCTTCTAGACTTCAGCCTTATAAATTAATATGAATTATAGCTTTACTATTCATCATACTTGTGCACACGGAGATGAATATAACTACTATAATTAATGACTTTAGATTCTTTTATTGAGGTTTTTCTCGAGATTGACTGTTGTGATAACATTTTTTTCAGAAATTTTGATAGCATACCTTAGAGTACTTGCAAAATTTTTGGATCAAAAACTTCTGCTTAAAGCTAAAGAAAACATCAGCTCCCCTTGAATTATAGCTCCCTCTAAATATTTGAAAAGAGATGTTGCTCAATGATACATCTGCAACTGGCTATCAGTCCTAATTACATGGACAGTTTTATTAAAATAATCAATGGGCAAGAGGAGATGTTAATTCGTTCAACTATTTCTGTATGAAGAGGAGTTGATATATAGCTTTTCCCAGTTTTCTAAAATACTTCTTCTTCCTTTGAACTTCCAGAAGACTGTCATCAAATGTAGCTCAGACTTAATAGTTGCAACCATCTCCTTTCCTTGGTGGAGCCTGCAAATGAAGGCTTGGACAGAATCATAACGAAAAAAAGAAATTTCTTAATTGATTCACTTCTTTTCTTTGTATCCTTTCATATTTCTAGATATAGACATACCCACTTAGATGGAAAGAGTCTGAGGTGCACTTTTTTTTTGTTATCTGCTTTTGTACTTCAAGCACAGTTCTCTGCTATATGCATCATTCAGTTTTCTTTATGAGATCTAGAGGCTATATCATAATCCATTTGCTAGTTTCTCATCTTGTGATTCACATCCACTCTCTGAAGGTTATTATGCCACATAATATTGACAAAGCCCTATTGTCATACTGAACACTATTCCTTGGTCAATGTAGTCAAAAGGTTAACATGTCACTTCCTTGCCTTGCCATGCCCCAACGTCAGTGTATTTAAGTCAAGAATACAGTCACTACCTTATTTCCATATTAATGTCATGATGCCATTACTGTTTGCAAGATTGCTGCCAAGCTTTATCTCATATTCTTGCTCAGTCATACATGACTTCATTCTCTTCCAATCATATAAAGCTCATCATGAGAATTTCAGATTCTCAAAGAGTCATTTAAAATGAGCACTGTAAGAGACCAAATGTTTTTATTACTTAATTCTTACGCTCAACTGCACTTGGTCAATCTGATTTCTGCTGCTTAAAACAACGGTTGATCACTATTTTAGTCAACAATACTTCCGTCCTCTACAACCCTTTGCTTCTTTGGCAAATAAATTGAAGGGGCTAGTTTGACTTTCAATGGAAGTTTCCACAAGCCATAAGACCCACTCTACACCCCCTCATTCTACATCAGCTAGTGGAGATAAAGGAAATGCAACTTTGTCTATATAAGATGATGATTAATTTTGTGGAAAGGAGAAATATTGATTCCCACTTTTGGTTTGCTACGATGGTATTAGTGATTGAGTAATTCTGCTAGAGGATAGATGAAATATATAAGGTGAACACGGATATCAAGGTATCATACATATGTAAAGTAATGGCCAAACCACAAGAAATTGTATGCCAAAAACGGAAGAAATCCCAAAATATTGTGGAAAAAAACTTCCATCAGGATAAATAATATTATTTTCCCCTATTGCAATGCACTTCCACAAGAGTTGAAGAATATGGAGACACTGAATATGAAAACCATTTGATCATTGCAAGAATGTTACTCTTAAACTATTATAGATTGATGTTGATAATAGTGGATATACTAGACATAGCAACAATCTCAAATCAGTTGATATTACCAACTACAGTAAAATAGCCCAAAACAAATTCTCATTAGAGTTGACATATTTGAACATAGAAAATCATTATGAGTTACATAGTTTGTGCACTGGTCTTGAAGTTCAAGATATAAGAGGTGGAAATTGAAACAAAGAGTTAAAAGTTGTTGTTATTTTATGCAAAGGTTAATCATAATGAGAGTAGAGCATGGAGAAGAAGAAGCTGAAGATGGTGAGCAAAGTTTAGTTTTTCATAGAGGGATTTCTACCATAGCCAAGGTTGCCTCAATTTAGAGTTTATTGTTGTTTGTGTTACAAACATACACAACTTGGAATTGATGACCATTGAAAAGCTTTGCAAAAAATATTAGGGATCTCTGTTTTGTTTTGTTGGATAAAAATAACAAATCACTCATTTTCCACTTGATAATGGAGTCATGTATCTATTACATGGGTGTGGAAAGTTGAACAAATTTGACTTGTACTTAAGGCCTAGGAAATTTACATATTTTGGGAAAAATAATGCAAAGGGAAGGTGTATTCTCTTAGGTTTTATGGAGAATATTACTAAGATCTCCTTGAACTTTCAAATGGATTATTAAAACTGGATAGACTTGAAATGAGAGGTTTCCATTTCACCTAATTTGCAATAGTGGTTGCAATGTTGAACCTAAACACATTGAAGTATATCAGGGATCAAGGATTAAAAAAAATTAAAATAGGTGACAAACGTTTGTCTACATCATGACCATTTTGGAACGTAGAGTTTACCCCACCTCTTAGAAAGACATGGGATGAACTTGATTGAAATGGAAGTAATGTTTGAAAATTGATCAATGCATATTTTGGCTTCCTATTCTTTGGCTGGAAGAAAAATAGATAATCCAAGTTTTTAATCCTTCTACTGCCTCATTCTTGCTCAGTATCAACAAATTAAGTTGGTTTATACATTTCATGATTGTGACTTGGATGTATGTATAGTAAGTAGTAGGATATCATTCATGTACCAGTAAGTGTACCTTCCTAACAATTTGGATAAAAAAATTATTTCCATTCATCACCCACATCCTCCTACTTCTATGTGCCAAATAAAGATTTGGGTGGATGAAACCCTTCCATTATGCTTTCCTTCTACCTCTCATGAGGCTTCTAGGAAAAAACATATCTGGTATTGAGGCTTGAAAATCGAAATGGAGCAGTGTTTGCTAAAATTCTTTTTGGTAATGCAACATTCAGTATTGAAAGACAAATATCAAGAAGTATAGGCTTACCAGCAAAATCCAAGAATGCAGAGTTTTTCATGCTCAAACTAAGCCTCAATTCATCCAATTCTCCAGCTGACCAAACTTTGATGGAAATTTCAGTTTTCTGAAATCTATTATCTATTGAATGCAAGGACTTTACCCTTTCCTCTAATAAATTTGAACTAGATGCATCAGTCTTGTTCTTTATCGCTATGGCATGGGGACTAGGGACAACTTGAGATGCTGCTGCAGCCGCAGCAAGTGCAGCTCCGAGATTTGGACTCGGCTTTACACTTCCAAGCAACGGAGAAAAAGCCGGTGATCGAGATAAAAGCAAAAACGAAGCAGGCGTTGAAGCGGCAAATGCCGAAGGCTTACCAGCAAAATCCAAGAATTCAGACTTCTTCATGCTCAAACTAAGCCTGAATTCAGCCAATTCTCCAGTCGACCGAACTTTGTTGCAAATTTCAGTTTTCTGAAATCTATTATCTATTGAATGTAAGGGCTTGCCCCTTTCCTCTAAATTTGAACTAGATGCATCGGTGGAGACTCCAGTTTTCTTCTCTTTATTTTCCATCGAATGCAAGGGCTTGCCTTTTTCCTCTAAGCTTGAATTAGACGCGTCAGGGTGGTAAGCGTTACCTTTCTCATATCCAATTTCTAATCTGTCTGCAATTTAAAACGAACTTGAATGTCCTTCAACTTTATCCAGTTTCTTCGAACCTTTCTCGGCCCAGTCCACGTTGTTTTCATCGTTTTCCTACCTTTGACGTGTGAAACTAGGGTTTCTGAAGAGAAAAGGTTTTGCAGTCTCATCATCAGACCCCTCCGAAGACGATTCTTCCTCGGAATCGTTCAGGATATCTTCGAGGCTACGATTGAGCCCCGACAGATCGCTCACGTCGTCGTTGCTGCTACCAGATCAAGAATTTTGCATACAAATCTCATTTATTTACTGAATTTCTTGCAATTTAGGAGAATAATTCTCGATTTGAAAACAAATTCGGTGCCATGTTTTCAAATTTGAGAACTTCATCTTTGCCACCGCCCCTGTTTCGTCTTCTTCTCCCCTTTATCCTCTTAATCATACACAGAGACCATGTGATTTCATTCAATATTAATGCCTGTTATTGCAAGCAGGCACGCACGGAGGTTGCGATTTCGAATCCGTGTCATCTTCAAATGGAAGTGTAACACCCATCTTGACCATAAACAGATTGCTTTTTTTTGATGTTTTTAGTCACTTGAAAATATTTGGAGCCAGTTCTCGATGACCTTATGGGCCGTGCCAATGTCGCTGCACAATGAAATAGATTTCATTTCACATTAACGTTTCGTTTCTCAATGTACTCTAATGTGAGTGTGAATAATGAGGGAAAACATAAATTTCATAATGTGTGTGAATGATGAAGAAGAACATAAATACAAGGGAATATATTTTATTTCACATTAATGTTTTGTTTCTCAAAGTATTTTAATGTGAGTGTGAATGATGAGGGAGAACATAAATATTATAAGTTGTGTTGCTACATTTTGTTTCTTATCTGTGCCTCTTAATGATGAAGAAGACCTTCAATGTCGAGAAGCTGGGAGTGTTTGTTATAATGTATAGAAGCTAGGAGTGTTTGCTATAAGATTCCATAGAAAAAGGGCAGAATACCAGAATCAGATGGAGAAACAATCTGTCCTATATGCTATTTTTAGCCTCTGGAGGTTAAAATAATTTCTTTATTTCTTTCTTCCTTCATTTAAAGGGAGAATTGGGTTGGTTGTTAATGACGAGGGAGATTAAAAATGTTGTAAATTAGAAAGAAATAAAGTAATTATTTTAACGTTAAAGAGGTTAAAGATAGCTTATGGGACAAATTGCTCTACTATCCTTATTTGGCCATTTTCCTGTGAAACCTCACAGTAAATGCTCCTAACTTCTTGACAAACCCCTCGTGGAATAAATTATCCCAAGAGCTAGTTCTCATAGTATCTGCATAACTTTCTGTGTTGTCTTTGAAGGCCTTGCATAATGAAATGTTTTTTTTTTTTTTTTCCACTTCTCTGAAAGAGAAAAAAATACATATCTTTTCTTCCCACATTTCTTTTGGCCTTTTCCAACACCCTATTTCACAACAGAGTTTATGATAATTAGTCTTTAACTGAGCAATAAGAATTTTGGCTCTCCAAGAAATATTGGCCCCTATGTATGTTTTTGTTAATGATTATGAGTGGGATTAAACTCTTCAATATAGTACTTTTTCTTTCTCTCTCGCTCTTTATCCCAAGTATGCTTGTGGAACTTATCCATAACAAAAGTTTTTATGTGATGGTTCAATTATTTTATGTCATGGTTCAGTTGTTGGAAAGAAATTGGGAGATGGTTAACCAATGACACTTTAAATTTCATTAATAAATGTTTATTTGATTTAAATCATACAACACAATTTTAACTATGATGAATTTAAGACCACCTAAATGGGATTGATCCTAAAACTTATTAAAATCCAAAGGAGTATAGGAGTATTAGCAATGCAACTCCCTTAGTGGGCCATGTCTTACTATGTGTATTGAATTTAAGACCACCTACATGTTAAAGATCATAGAAGAATTTAAATGGGATTGATCCTAAAACTTATTAGAATAATGGGATTGGTCCTAAAACTTATTAGAATCCAAAGGAGTAGAGGAGGATTAGCAAGCCAACTTCCCTAGTGGGCCATGCCCTGCTATGTATATTAATTTTCTTGTCAAATAATGGTAGGAATATGGTTATATTTTTGTCACAGTGTGCTCAATATATGTCACAGGGAATTGAGTTTAAAATGTCACATGACATGAGTACATGGGAATGGCATTTCTCCCTACAAGCAATGTCATCTATGTGTGACCCATGAGGTGTAGAATAGTTGGTTTGAGTGGGGTTTAGTCCCCACCAGGTCTTAGGTTCAAGCCTCATGGGGAGGGGGTTAAGGTTGGAAACCACTTTTTGGGAAATTAAACTATCCCAAGGGGCGTCCACGCTCAATTGTGCTTCGTACAATCCTGGTGATAGCATCCCATTGTGGGTAGATCGTTCTAGCAACAACATTATCCTTGAGACCATTGATGTCGAGGCCTCCTCCTTCATAACCCATTTTAGATAGCATCTTCATACCGATTCCTTTGGTATGTTTTTCAAATACTATAAAAGAGATGTTATGAACATAAATAGAAGTAATTGTACTTGAAATGCTTATTACCTCCTTGACCTTGTCATTCATCTTTTCAACTTCTAATGATGATGACAACATTGTAGATGACTCTATCCACCCAATTTTACTGACATATGATGAGAACCTTGGAGATGCTTGCAAAATGCACATGCATCATTTTCCTCATATGGTCCATAAACATTGTTTGAACCATGCCCACATATTTCCTTTACTTTGGATGTTTCTTTTTTTGTCACTGGATTGGAACTTTCAGCAACTTGTTCCTCAAGTACATGCTGCAATTGAAGGTGCATATGCCTCTTCTCCTCTTCAGCCATTTCTAGCATTCTTCTCAATTCAATGTTTTTCCTCTCCTTTTCATCCATCATCATACTATCATGATGGTATAGAGTACTTGCAATTGAAAACCATTCACGAAAAGATGACATCGGTCCGAAAAACCCCTAATCTAACATGTTTCATGAAATCACTTGTTAAGGCTGGAACTGGTGACTAACTTAGGGATTGCACAGTTCCCGAGGTCAAGGTCTGGGATTGAGGCTTGAGACTGTGCAATGTGAAGTTCAAGATGGCTAGTGTCAAAGGATTGTGTAGTTGATGGGCTTAAGAGCTCAATATCGGGGCTTGAGGCTTGAGGTTGCCCAATGCAAAGTTCTCGAAGGACATACTCAAGGAACTCTGCAGTTAAGGGATTCAGGAGGTCAAGCTTGAGGCTTGAGGCTTGAGGTTTCCCAATGCATAGTTTTGAAAGGCCTAGCTAAGTGATTTTGTAGTTGACGAGCTCAAGAGCTCAAGGTTGAGGCTTGAGGCCTAAATTTTCCCAATGTGCAATTCTGGAAGGAGAACAAGATGGGAGACTGCACAGTTGAGGGGTTCAAGGGATCAGGATTGAGGCTTGAATTTTCCCAATGCGCAATTCTAGAAGGAGGAAAATCTAATGGATTACGCAATTGCGTAGCTCAAGGTGTTAGGCTGGAAGCTTGAGGCTTAGCACTGTGCAATGTACATTTAAGGCTGATTAGGAGGTAGAAATTACATAGTTCTGGAGCTCAAGGGTCAAATTTGGGTATTGTGACTATGCAGTGCACAATTTCAAGAGGTAAGGTTAGGGCTTGAGGGCTGAGACTACGTAATGCGTAGTTTAGGAAGGTTGAGTGAGGTCAAGTTGATTAGGAGTGAAATTTTTTGGATGAGACTAAGTGTGGAATCAATGAGACCAAAGTGAACAAGGAAAAAACTTGGGCATGATCACACACTTAGAACAATTGAAGAGACAACATTGATCACTTAGAATACATGAACAACATTCTTCCCTCAATGTGGTGACATTACAGTGACTTTCGCCAAGTGAGACACTAAAGATTCACTTTGCAACGACAGTGATGACATTTTTGAGATAGTGCATAAAAATTTGGGAATGAGTGTAAAGAACGTCTGCATGAATAGGGGAATTCATCAACACCAAATTTACCCTTTGAAACAATCCAAAACTCCACTTTACATGATAAGTGACACTTCCCATGCCAAAAGACAACATTTTCTATATAAAGAGAAAAGTGCAAACAACACTTGCGATATGCAAACAACAATGAAAGAAACACATGCCAGAGCGAATATAACATGAAAATGAAACTAATTAAAGTGAAATCAAGCAAAAGTGACAGTCAAAAACATGAAAGTGCACAAAAGTGACAGTTTGAAAAACTCACTAACATAGAAGTACAAACGCAACCAGACGCAATAAATTTTCAATGACAATATGCACCAACTGCGGATATGAATTGAAAATTACACATGCACCGCTGAATGGAAATGACCGAGAGGGCAGCAAACAATGACAGATTTTAACCCACACGCCCCGATTCTATTGCTTCAACCTTCGCTTCGGCCTTTCCTTCAACTTCACCATCCCCTTCAGAAACCAATTATTCTTTGTTTTTGTCAAGCCCTCTTCAACTTCCATTGATCCTCACTCAGAACCAATCGCTTCTTTCCCTCCCTCCATTGATATACTTCCTCTTATTCCTTGTGATTTTCCTTCTCTTCCTTCAAATCGATCTAATCAATCCAATTTCTTCGCTAATGTCGGCAGCCCTGGCAGCTTGACCGCTTGCTCTAATTAAAAAACAAGTTGTAATTTTAAATTAAATATTAATAATCATTCTAAAACATGTTTGAGCTTATATTTCAAAAAAAAAATTAATGGTATTTTGAATCCCAATTTTAAAGTTTATTCTAACTATTTTAATGGTATTTTTATCCCTGTTTTTAATAATTTTAATAATTATTCTAATGATTTTTAAGTATGAGGGGTTTCCATAGTGCATTATATTAGATATCATTTTTGGGATTCAACTACGTTAAGTAAGTCATTCATCTATGAACATTTCCATGAGAGGTAGTTGTAACTGACTAATTTCTAATGATTTTTGAATAGTCCACTTAGCACTCATTGCATTGGGTGATGGTCACAGGGGTGAAGAAGTGGGTTTGAAGCTAGTGAAATGAATCACATAGTGTCAATCACCACTTCCATGGCTTGCACCCGGTAACCAGGACTTCCCGGGAGGTCACCCATCCCAGAACTGCTCTGGCTAAAGTGTGCTTAACTGTTGAGTTTTCCCCACAATAAAGCTCACTTATCTTGCTACTCCATTTGAAAAACATTAGCAAGTATTGTGCCTCATGACCCATTCAAGTAGAGCTCCCTTTACTCTTTGTATTTTTAAGTATGAGGGGTTTCCACAGTGCACGATATTAGATATCATTTTTGGGATTCAATTGTGTTAAGTAAGTCATTAATCTATGAACATTTCCATGAGAGGTAGTTGTAATTGACTAATTTCTCATGATTTTTGAATAGTCCACTTAACACTCATTACATCAAGTGATGCTCACAGGGGTGTAGAAGTGGGATTTAAACTAGTGAAATGAATCACATAGCGTCAATCATCACTTTCGAGGTTTGCACCCTATAACCAGGACTTCCAGGGAGGTCACCCATCCTAGAACTCCTCTGGATCAAGCGCGCTTAATTGTGGAGTTTTTCCCACAATAAAATGGGGTAGCAAGCTAAGTGGGCTTGATTGTGGGGAAAACTCCACAGTTAAGTGCGCTTGAGCTAGAGGAGTTATGGGATGGGTGACCTCCCGGTAAGTCCTAGTTACTGGGTACAAGCCCTAGAAGTGATGATTGATGGTATGTGATTCATTTCACTAGTTTCAATCCCACTTCGTCACCCCTGTCAGCATCACCCGATGCAATGAGTGCTAAGTGGACTATTCAGAAATCATGAGAAATTAGTCAGTTACAACTACCTCTCATGGAAATGGTCATAGATGAATGACTTACTTAAAACAGTTGAATCCAAAAAATGATATATAATATTATAATGATATTTTAATGATATCATTTTTAATTTAATAATTATTCTAATGATACTTTAAGCATAACATTTTTAATTTCAAATCTAATCTCAAGGTTGATATTAGGTTTAATACTAATTCTAATTCATCTATATTTTCTAATTCTAATTTTAAAACTAATTTTAATCTTGTTCTCCTTAATTCCCCTTGAATCCAATCCACTTCCTCTTAATTACATACCTCATCCCTCTTCCAACCTCAATTCTTCATCGATCTTTAATTATAGCATTAAGTCTTATGGCAATAGTAATCCAAACATTAATTCTTGTGGTAATAATAATTCTTCCACTTCCTCTCCTACCCCCCTTTTAGAACTTTTAGGCTATTCTCATCCTCTGCCCTCTCTTAATGTTAAACTAGTAAAAATTTCCAATCTTGAGCTTAATGGTCCTTCCTTAAACCTTTTAGAAAAAAATTTCAATTTTGCTCTTGTCCTCTGAAAAATTCCCTATGGATATTATTTGTTCCATTGAATCCATCTCCCACCACCTTCCCTCCCATGTTGGGAAAGAGATTTGGAAAGAATGTGGATGCATTTAGTCAACGGGTGCTTAACTCGAGTGGTAGGGATGGTGGTTTGCCATCCAATCCACCCAATTTCATGTCCCTAGAGACATGGACTGTCATATTAAGGCTAGAAGGATAGGCGTTCCTTTGGAGTCTAGAATGTCGACTCTAGTTCCAGTGGTCTCCCGACGTCTCGATCCTAGGCTAAAATATTAGTTCCTAATATATGTGGCTTGCGAGTTGTTACATATATTTGGGGAGATTGCTAGTTTATTATCAAAATTTCCGTTGAAAAATTAATGTGGACGCATTATTCGAATCTCCAAGCTCCCCAAACCTAACCTTACAAAAAAGGAATTTATAGCCCTTTGTCAGCTCAATTCCAACCCCAACATTCTCATTCTAAAGGTTGATAAAGAAAACAAGTCAGTTGTTATGAATTCCTCTAATTATCATTGTAATATGCTTGATCTCAAATCTCGAAGCGTCCTTTAATTTTCCATGCTTGTCTTGTAAGTTGCATATTTTCCTATTTTATCGTGTAGTGTGAACTTACACATAAGCAAAATTTCATCACATAACTCATACATGCATTCATGAAGAGCAACAACAAAGGATTTGGTGACGGAGTTCACCTCTCCTTGGCTACATCTCTTGGTCGGCCAGCATCACTAGATTGCTCCATATATTCAGTGAAAAGGAGTACATAAAAGTTTGTTGATAAAATAAGTGGTTATGGACCTAGATTTTCGACTTGTTATTCGCCCCACCAGGAATTTTTGAGAGATTTCCTTAGTATTCTAAATGGTGATGTTGACTCCTAACACCAGATAGGAATATGTTCTTCTTCTTAATGCTATGATTGCTTTTCCTATTCCTTGCTTTCTCAGACTCCTTTCTAAATCATAGCTCCTTGTTCACAAGAGTGTTTCTCCCTAAAAACCCCAATAATGTTCTCAACATCAGTTCAACCTTCTTCTATCATCATAGCAAGGGTCTCCTTCACTTGAAGAAAACAAGGTCCTCAAACCTTTAAACCATATAGAATAGTGGCTTTGGTGATCTTGTCCAAGAGGTGCATCTTGGGCATCATATCATGGAAGTGACTTTGAAAGCATAAGTTCTTGATTTATGATTAGTGCATAAGATAAGAGGAGTGTGACGTGTTGCAAATCTTACCTTTGGGTAGGGATTCTACATATTTTCATTCATTACTATCTATTTAATAATACTTGTCACATTCCTTAAGAAAAGTTTGCACATTTGGAGGCATGACTCATCATCTCGTGTGCTTTGGCATGATTTATGAACAAGTGAGGAGGTTTATAAGAGGACGACCTTCATGAAATGATGGCACATGACATATACTATAAATTGCATGAGATGTTGCAAAGGAAACGTCGTAAGTTATAGCATATGGAGATCTAAACGTAGCTCAAATTGAGTGAAAGAAAAAATATTGTTTTATTTTTTCTTTGTTGTGTGTATTCCTCTAATTGTTGGCAATCATGAATACACAGGAGATCGGGACTTTAAAGAGTTGTTTTAGTATTTATATGAAAAAATTAATGTCTAAGAATATGACAATGACATTAATTATATTCTCCATAGTGGGTTGTTCCACAAGCTAGATAATCTTTGTGTTCCTAAAGGTGAAATGTTGCAACTTATCAGATCTAGTCGTTTGATAAGAGCGAATATTTGGTAAACCATTAAATTTGAAGAAGATGATAAGGGAGGAATATCAAGAGGGAACATGTATGCATCCATCAATGAAAGGAATTGAGCTTGAGCAATGGTTGGCTAAACCTACTAGCAATGTATTCCAATAATGTTAGTGCTTAAGCTTGAGTCACAAGAGATGTAACCTATGGTTGTAGAAGTTTGAGGATGTTGAACCACCAAGGAACTCCAGGGGAAATCACTTTGTTGACACATAAGCTAGTGTCATAAATAACTACACTATTGGATGATCGAACATGTAATGAATCAGACTATGTGATACGTGGTTAAGCTAGCTGCTAATAGGGTCAATGACATAATAAACAAGTGACTACACTAATCAACCTAGCACTTGACAGGGAAAATGATGGGACAGGTGATATGACATATGATGTTAGTGTGATGTATCTTGACACGAGACTAAAAAATGCTCGAGAAATAGTCTCAAACTATTTTTTCATGCAATAATAGGCTACCACATATCCAAAAGTTGCAAATTAAAGGATGAGAGGTCCAAGAGATGAGTAAACTGTAACATTTATAGTTAAAAATAAATAAAATTGTTTGAGTGGAAGTTAAAGGTATTGTGCAAAAAGGTTCTCGGCATATAAAATTCAATTGAAAAGTCCAATCATTAATAGCCATCTTTTGGGTGTTTATCCTATTGTTTTCCCTTCTTTTTCAAAAGGGTAATGGAAAAATTAAACTGTGATGTTGTCAAAATTTTCCATCAAAACTATGACAATGACATTTTAAGGAGTGTCATTTCTTAATACAAATATAATTTTTATAAAGAAATATTACTACTTTTTATTTTATCTTAAACTTAAATATATTTTAAATGATTGAAAAATTATTTCAAAGCATTCAAACATAATTATTTTTTTTAATATGGATTATTAAGAAAATAATTAATGAATTTTAAAAATCAGGTATTGAAATATATAAATAATGCATTTTTTTTAGATAGAGAATAAAAAAGAAAGGTAAATAATGAAAATATAGTTTTTTTAATATGGAGTATTAAGAAAATAATTAATAAATTTTGAAAAATAACTATTTAAAATTTAAAATGGAGTATTAAAAAAATAATTAATAAATTTTAAAAACCAATTATTAAAATATATAAATAATGAAATAATATTTTTTTTTAGATAAAAAAATTTAAAAAGCGATAAATAATGAAAAAACAAGTGAATGAATAAAAAAGAGCGGTAAGTCATGAAAAAACAAGTGAACGGTGATTAAAGAGAATGAAGGAGGCAGAGAGACTATGATGATTAAAGAGAGTGATGGGGAAGAGAGACAAGATTTCCTCCAACACATCATTTTAAACGTAAATTCATCAATCACTTGCCACTGTATCTATATGCAAATTTTCCTTGCCTTACAAGCTCAACAGACAAGGATTTGCCTTACAACAACATTTTAAAGGGTAAATTCATCAACTACCTGGTATTGTATTTGTATGCAATTTTTTCTTTCCAGCTTTCTTGTTTTACAAGCTACTCATCCCATCCCATCAAAGCTAGATCCCTAATTTTATTAGTCCAGATTATATCAAAGGAACTCGAATACAATGCATTGTAGACTAGCAAGGTCTCATAGGGTTCAAAATTGTAATTTGAAAAGTTTTAGAATAAATCATTTGCATCTAGTGCTTTTGATCATTCTCTCCCTTCTACCAATCTACTATGATACAAAATATGCTTTGAAAAGTTTTAGAATAAATAATTTGGTTCCAGTGCTTTTGATCATTCTCTCCAATCTGCCAATATACTATGATACAAAATATGCTTTCCAAGGACTTTAATACATCCATCCAGTTCCAAGAAACAACAAAATGTATCCTCGGAAAATAAAGAGGATGGAAAGTGCACTTTTGAGCATGTATTTTCAATCACATACATCAATATTTTCGACTACCAGTGAATACAGCTTCAAAGTTTTAGTCATCCTCCAACTGCTTAAAGCAGGCCCACTTGCCTTGCAACCACCATCCTAATTTTTTCTTTCATGAATTTCATGAATTACAAGCTAATCACTTGCAGTAAGTGCTAATTTCATGAACAATATTAGTAGTAAATGCAAAATTTTCTATAGTAGTACATATGGCATCGTTACTTTAGAAGCTTAGATCTTTGCAACAACAGGTTCGTTAAAAAAATTCAATCCAATATGTCTTCAATCATTTATATCATTAGCGTACTATAATAGTGATAGGACAATACTAGATCTGCAAATGAGTTGAAATTTTCAAGGGAACTTTGGTCTCTAAACGTAATGAGGAACTTGTCCTCTTTAGAGAGTGATAATTTTTTTTTGCTTCAATTCCTTAACATGTTCATTCAATGTTCATTTTTCTCAGCAAGAGACCTAACGGATCTACTTCAAGGTCAACCTTCTACAATACTGATGTACCTTCAAAATTCTTATAAAGACGACAAACACCATTGAGATATCTTTTATAATTTTGCCTTAGGCTTGTAAGCTCAAGAGGATATTTGAAAATGGCTTGGCTTTAAGTCAGCCTAACCATAATAGAATTTATGTTCAGATTTCCTTAGACATTGGGTCCTTGGGATGAGTCTCCTTACAGGTTAGCCTCAACCAATCTAAAATGGTCCTTAGGAATGCACTAGGTCTGAGCCTTAGGAGGCTTCTATAAAAGGACTGAAGACAATGACCTCAGAAAGAACTTGACATAATTCAGACTTCCTCCATCAGCAGGCCCTTCAAGTTCTTATTATAGATCTCAAATTTTTTGTGATGTTTCCTTCAGTCCAGTGAATAATGAAGATCAAACATAAACTTTGATGCTCATAAGAATCCCAGACTTGGCCCGAATTACTCCTCAGTGGGCTTTCAATTAGTGCGAAATTGTCTGAAATTTGTGCTTTTGGAGAAATGTCAAATAATTCCATAGAAGTATGCCAAGAACGAGGGGCTAAATAATCCTAAGAACAAATTTTATACATCTACCTAATCACCCTAAAGCCTTAGGAATTTTTCTCATAATTAGGCCTTGGATTGGCCTCATAAGCCCAAAAAATAACCTCAGGATCACAACGAGTGGATGCCACAATCAGCTACAATGATTTGTGTTAAGAGGACCGAATTCAAACCTCAGAATGTCTGCATTAGAGGGTGGAAAAACTTTTCCAGGAATAGGACGAAATAGTGCACATAAACTTTGGTCAAATCACTCCTCAAACCCTAGAAGAAGGAGAAAATCAAGCGAAGGTATCAAGAAGTCTTGGAAGCCTAATATAAGGTCACGCATGTGAAATCATCCTTACTGCAGCCTTATAGATTTCTCAACATAATTCATTGCTTTTGTACTATGTAAATTACAAGAACCAATCGAGAATTACATTGTTTTCATGTCTATGTTTGTAGGAATTACATACCTGTACAATGTTCACATATCTGTTAATTTGTTGGTGCTTTGTTTACACTGTATTAGCTCAACACTACACACTCTCTATACGAATGGTAGTGGGTTCCTAGTACCTACATCCCCTTCTATGTTATGTTTATGATCAAACAGCTCATCCATGATCATCATTTACATTGTGTTTTATCTCAGCACCCCACACTCTTTGTACATCGGGTAGTGGGTACCTACAACCCCTTCTATGTTTTTTTTGACTTTACTAACTGATACACTCACAAGCAACTCATCCATGAGCACTGAATTACACCTATAGCCATCCTTTGAGTGGTTTGAACCAACATATCCTAAAATGTATGCATCAAGGTATTCTTGAGGCCTATGCATTTTTGCAATCTTGTACAACCATTCACATCTAAAAAGGCACACACACACATAATTATATATATATATATATATATATATATATATATATATATATATATATATATATATATATATATATATATATATATATATATATATATATATATATATATAGATATATATATATATATATTCAATGGGAAGAGACATCTTACAGTTGGTAGAACCGATTGAGGGATATTGGTTTTAAATTCTAGATATTTAGAGTATTTTTTATTGCTAGCAGTTAAAAGAGAGTGCACTTGAAACCGTTGTTGGGGATTTTCCTTGGAACCTAAAGAAAATAAATAATGCCTTTCAATCCAAATCTAAACAAATCATTCATATTGTTTAACAAACAATATTTGAAGGAGCTTGAACTCGATGGTGATTAATTGTAGAGAGTGAAAATCCATGCTGGTGAAGAAGATGGGCCATAGGCCCACCATTTATGGATAAGAAGTGGAGACTGATGTTAAATTTCCTTTTTTGACGTGCTAATATCTAAAAAGGAGGATGGTATGTTGGAGAACCAGAGGCACATGAAAATGATACATATTGCTAGATATCTATGCATTGACTCCAACACCTTCCAATTAAAGCTTTGGTAGTCAACACACTGGTAACAAGGGCATTGAAATTCAGTGAAAATATCTTCATAAACTCAACTAGCCTTTAATAGAGAAACCTACCCACAACTAATACACAAATCAAAAGATAAATGGCTATTTATTAGTTACTCCTAGCTAATTTATATCCTTGCCAATAAATGCATTAGGATCTCTCCTTGAAGTGGCCCAAATATAAGGGAACATTCAAGGCATTCTTCTTCTTAGTGATGGTCAGTTAATTAATCTTGATTTAATTTAGGATTCTCTTCTCACCTTGGATCTCACACGGAACTCTTTTAAAGGACACATGACGTATGGAATTCTCTGTTAAAGTAGTTGGAGTTGTGTTGAGTGAGGAAAAGGTATAAGCTCTTATCTTGGTTATGAAGATATCAACTTGGCTTTTCATAAATTGAAAATGTATTAATCCTAATCATATGATAAGATACTTTGTGTCTCTTTTGATACCAATGTATTCCCTAGGATGTAGCAATGGGTTTTGAACAAGTTTGAAAGCAAGCTTCTAAATTGGGAAACCTACAACTTATCATTATCAGGTAAAATCACTACATGATTTCTATTCCTATTATTTTTTCCTTTATTCTAGTTGTAGGAAGATGAAAATGATTACAGAAAATTTTTGTGTGGGAAGAATGGAAGGAAGGAGATCTTCCTCTAGTTTTCTAGGCATCTGTACTTTTACTGAGGGAGGGAAAATGCCCTGGTTTGATTGATGTGTGAGCTTAGGGAGTAGTGTTTACAATTCAATGGTCAGGGAAATGAGTGGTCACATATGGTGAATTATTTTTCAACATTTCATTTACAATTATACTCTTATAGGGGTTATTAAAGGTCCATTTGGAATCTATGATATAGCCGTCGGTGGTGTTGCTCAAGGTCTCTGGATCAACTATCCTTTAAAAAAATTGACAGGCTTGGTATTTAGTGTCCAATGACCTACATTGGGACTTTGCAAGCCATAGAAATGAGTGGCATATAGCAGTGAGATCTATTTATACCCTCCCATTGGACATGGAGCTATATGGTTTAATATCTTTTTCTTGTAGGTAAGAAACTAATCACAAAAGATATTGTATGTGGGGGAATTTGTTTAACAAGGCAGCGATCACTTTGTTACCATGGAGACTATTAATTGATCTTTATCAGTACAACCTACTAACAACGTTCCTTTTCAAAAACTCTGCAAGATCATTTGGAGTCTAGTTTGTTCAAGATGAATTTGAGCACTCAACAATTTATTTTTTACACTTGGCAATGGTCTCATGGGAAGCCCTTTACATATTAGAAAAATAAAGGACTTTTTCTATGCTCTGTAACACTACTCACTATTTGTGGCAAGTACTCAACACGTCAACTTTTCTTGCCAACATGGTGAGTCGACTTGACATTTTGGTCGAATCTCATTTAATTCTAGACAAACTTGGTTGGACTATTTGTAGTTGAACTGGCTCGTTCACGAACAAACTGGTTCAAAGGGATCGATGTCTTCTTGAACATTTAGAGTTAATCCCTTTCAAATGGTGAACTTATTTTCTATTTGTTACAGGTGTGTTTGCATCTTAATATAGAATCTAGGAAACTATTTGGGGGAACGATGTCGATATGCCAAATTGGTTGATTGCAACATGTAAAAGTATGACATGTTGCTCTCTGAGATATTTTTGGAACATCTAGCTTCCTTGCCTCTGGTTTTACTAGTTGAATACAGTTTAGAATAGCCACTGGAAACTAAGAAAGCAAAAATAGGGCTGTGAACTTGGAAAGTCTTATATTTAACTTGGTAAACTGATTCAGAATACCTACAAGATTCAACTGCCTAGTATTTTTGTATTGACTTCACTGTTGAGGTATAACCTTTATAAGCTTTTCAGTTTATATACGTGTGATATTTCCTTGCTATAGTTACAGCTATTATTTTTTTTCATATTTTCCATTATATAGTTATGACGACTACCCCATTTGTTGATACCATTCCAAGGTATGGAATTCCATTCCAGGATCATAATATTAAGCATCATATTTTTACTGAATCCTTCAAGTATACAGGTATAAAGAGTGTTATTTAAGGAGCTATATATTGTGCAGGATATTTTCTGTTGAGGTTAACAGGATTCTTTATCAATCAAAATATTAATCTTTGTCTATCATCGAACATGATATGTTCTCATGATTAAGCGGTATTTTCCATAGTTTTTGACCTAGCTTTGTTCGATCATAAACAACTTATGCCTACATATTCATATTTTATGTTTACACATGATCGTCTTAGTTTCATCAATATGACTAAACTGAGGAAGTACTGGAATTCAAGATACAAATTTTTTAATGAGTGAAGTACCAAGATTCTGGAGACAAAAGAAAAACTCGTTTGTCTATGAAACTAAGTCAATCAAATGTAAACATAAAATAAGAAGGAGATTTTTTTATGAGTTAAGTACTAGACTCTAACAGAAATTTAATAGCATCCACACAAGTAAAACTTTTTCAGGCTAATCACTTCCTTGGTTTTGTTGATCTTGGTGGTAGATGACTACAAGAAATTGTCCAAAGCCCCATCCGAAATCAAATTCTAGATTTGTGAGACCCCATTCTCCTAGTTTTGTAGGCAGGAGATTGGCTTCCACTATGGTCTCGAGGAATCTCTACTCACCACATAGTTCAACTACTCACCCCTCCATCCTCTCGAATGTTAAATATTTGAAATGGATTTGAAATACTATCTGGTTCAAAATTTCTATGTTATGTAACTATTAATACATATAACATCATTATGATTATGTTGCATCATTGTTGGTTGTAATAGTGTATCTTGACATTGTAGTTGCAGCAAGTGAAGTTCATTTATTCCTTTGGGAGTTTCACCACAACCCCATTGCACCAACCAATTAAATGCCTCTCCATATAATTGTGAAGCTACAACACAAAAAAACCATTTGCTGACTTCCATTATTTGATTGGGTCACTGGCTAGGGTCTTTGTGGAACTCTGTGTCGTTGAATAGGCTGCCTCATACCTCAAATTCAATTTATGGGAAGCATGGTAGCTTGAATGCCCATGCCTTTTTGATTTGGATAATTACCCACAACATTTTCTTAGCTATTAATTTGAGAACATGTTCTATGTCATTTCAGATTAGGGCACACAATATTGAAGCAGATAGAACATATTAATAGATCAATGGAAGACAAGCCAAAACAGAGATAATGAATGGTGGCGTTACATCGATCAGCATGATGCTTCTACTAGAAAAGTCTCCAATAGTTCATTCAGCCAAGCTTGTCACACATAACCCCATGACAACCCAAACAAAGAATACTCAACAAATACGTAACACCAAGAACGCAGATCCATCGCCATCAAGAGAGAAGAAAATCCTCCACACAATGTGTGTATAATGAACTCCAAGTCTCTCCATTATATAGGCATCTTTGGGGGGGGGGGGGGGGGTGACACGCTCTTTAATACATTTAAGTCTATATTATATTCTAGGCCGACCTAGCACATAAGTGGAATAAATTCAAAGTCCATGTTCTACTCATCTGATCGAGATGATCTTTAGATAAATCTTACACCTCTCCGAAAGAGGAATCCAATAAAAATATTGGGATCTTCATCTGAGCAGCACAACCCGGAGTTTGGACCTAGTTGTCCAATTTTAACATTAACTAATTGATTTATTGGAATGACCCCTGACACACACCAATTATTTTGGTTAATGTGCTTTTGGCTTAAAGCATAATCACCTATTCTTGATTGTTAGCTACTGTCATGAAATTTATTTGAGGGCCATCTTCAATGGGAAGACTTATAATTAATTTTAGTTTTGAATTATGTACATTCAAAACAAAGTTTAAATTCATAACATAATTTTCTTGGATTTCTTAGTTAATGCCATTTTTTTTTTTCTAAGTAACTCTAGATTCTATTACTGAAACATATGGTACATACAGTATTATGCCTTCAGAGGCATTAAGAGTTTAGCAAAATAGAAAAAAAGGGCTGCCCACAAGGGGAAACCAGCCTAAGAAGAGTATGAGAGCTGCCTCGAATGAGGAAACCAGCTTTGAACAAAATCATAAGACTGTAACAGTAACTTGACATGCCAAATGACCAGGACTCCTAAAAACACCAACGAGACAAAAGTTCTGAACAAAATGACAAAATTGCAACTACCTATTCTAGATACCATGGTCGCCAGAGGGAGGCTTTTCTTTGATTTTGCATCCGTAGCTTTCATCATCGTCGTCCAGAGCGGGATCCTTGCATGCTGCCAGTTCTTTGGGAATTGCTGCTTCGCCCGCCTTGCCTCGCTCCGTCGGCATGTCTTCGCCTCGCCTTGCCTCGCTGCTGGCACCTGCTTTCAGGGTGTTCCAAGAGCTGCCACCGCCAGCTTTCTGTGACATTTCCTGATTGCCTGTTTGAGTGTCCTGATCGAAACTAGAGGGGCTGTGCTGATTGGAGGGGTGCACAGGAGGCAGGGGGTCAGAGCCAGAATGCGAGAGCTCCTTAAAATTAACATAGACGGTTGCCACCACTAGAGGCTGGGAGGTAAGACATTGAAAATGAAACAGAGCCATGGAGGGGTTGACAAGATGAGCAAAGTCTGCACTGCGAAGGCCAGGTGGAGGCGGAGGGACGTGGTCGCCATGCGAAGGAGAAGGAAGATTCCTATCAGGCCCACGCCCATGCCTGCGCCTGCTAATCGTGCAAGGAGTGCGGCCATGAGAGCTATCAGAGGTGGAGGTCGAAGAGTTGATGGAGGGGGAGCGGCGACTAGTGGAAGGCCGTGCTCGGGTGCTGCCTCTGCGGCACCTGAGTCTGTGCCTAAGCCTAGGCATCGTCCCACCAGAAATGTGCGAGCGGGGCGAAGAATTCTGAGAGGCGAGAGAAGGATGCAAGGTGACAGGCGAAAGAGACGGAGGCGAGAAGCCAAGGAACGATGAACAAAAAGGACTGTGAGAATGGTGAAAACCGGGGAGGAACTCCACACAACAATACAGATGGCAGCACCTGCCCAACGCAGTGCGAGAGCTGGGAAGCTTTGCTTCTGGAGGGCAGCCAGAGCGGACTGGATTCTTCATAGAGATGAGCGAAATGATCTGCAGAGCCAAGAACTTAAGCGTCGGGGTGATGAATAAACTCCTGGAGCCGAAGGACGGCATATTAAAATGTTTACGGCCTCGTATTCCCCACCGGCTTGAATGCCATTGCAGTTGACGGGCTGTGGTGTAATTGCAGTCGAGGTGCCATAAATTTGAAATGCAGGCGGCCATGTGGCCTCGCCACACGCCGACCCTTCCATTGATAGCCATCATGTCACAGGGATACACCCGCATCCGGGGTAGTATTGTCCTGTTGCACCAACTGAGTGCAATCCTGAAGGAGTTTGCTGTCATTGAGATTAGAAAGAGGACCAACAAAGAGATTTTGAGCGCTGGTGACTCCTTTGTTAGCCAATAGATCAGCTACCTTATTTCCGGATCTTCTAACATGCTTTAGAACAATGGCTTTGTTTTGTTGCATCCAGTCTGCCATAAGTTCCAATCTAGCCGTCAATCTCCAACTATCAGAAACTCGCAAAGGGGGGGATCCCTCTAGCAGCTTCTAGACCATGTTGATGAGGATTTGTGAATCTCCCTCGATCTCTAGAGGGAAGTAGTTATGGAGTTGAGCTAATTGCAATCCTTTCCAAAGTCCTTCTAGCTCCGCCGAATTGTTAGTGTCCCAGCCAATAGATCCAAAGTAGGTGAGTAGAGGGTTTCCTCTATGGTCCCTGAAGATTCCCACAAATCCAGCCTCCCCTGGATTTCCTTTGGATGCTCCATCGAAGTTGAGCTTCAGAGTGCCATCTGGAGGGTGGACCCATTTGTCGGTGGCAGGTGAGTGCGGCTTGAAGCGCTTAGCTGTCGAGGGGTCCAGGGGAAGATTTAGCTGCTAGCTATCCCAAATGCCTTTTTCGATGGGTTGTGAAGGGAAGTCGTCCTGATGCCATTTCCGAAGTCCCAGAGTTTCTTGGAGGTTCCTGCAGAGATTGCTCCAGAGGACATCATGAGGAGTACTTTGGCTTTTGAAGACTCGCTTGTTCCTTTCTTTCCAGATGGTCCAAAGCGTGAGGCCTGGGATGAGCTGCCAAAGGGAGTTGAGGAGAGAGCAGTTGTAGGGGGCTATTGGCCAATTGCGAATGATAGCATTTAGGTCTTCCATGTTCCTGCCCTCTCTTCTGCATTTGAGGCTTATGTTATCTCATAGAAGAGCTGCCAAAGGACAAGTGAGCATGAGATGATGGATGTTTTCTTCCTGGTTGTTGCAGTTGGGACATCGGGATGGTCCTGTGAAGCCCCGTTTGATTAGGTTGTACCAGGTGAGGATTTTTCTGTGACAAAGAAGCCACATGAATGTGGATACCTTGGGCCAAAGATGCGGAGACCAGAGCCCCTTCCAAATGGAGTCAATGGGTTCATGATTGTGAGTGAGCAAAGAGTAAGCTTCCTGGGTTGTGAATTTTCCTTTGGGTGTGTATCCCCACCTTAAGATGTCCTGTTGTTCTGAGTATCTAAGTTTCCTGTTGTTTAGCTCCTTATCGAGCTCTGCATGAAAACGTTCGTGCTGCTAATTCAGACAAATGGCTGCCGCTTTCCATTGTCTAAATCCTTGGATGGGATTCTCCTCCTAGAATTGATAGACCTGGGCTTCAAGGGAGTGGATCTCGTGCGGCTGAAGCTGTGGATCAAAGGAGGTGAGTAATTTGGGCCTTTTCTGCTAGGCATCTGTCCAGAAACATGCAACCTGACCGTTATGAAATTCCCAAAAACAGTGCTCTTGGATCAGTTGGCAATGTTGTTTCGCTGCATTCCAGATCAAAGAACCTGAATCAGCCGAGGTGAGTCTAATGAGCTCAGAAGCAGGTCTGTAGTTGGCATATTTGTCAGTCCAAAGCTTCGCCCATTGGCTGTGAGGCTTGGAAAGCCAGTTCCACCAGACTTTTGCTCCCATGATTGCATTGCTGTGTTGGGGATCCCGAAGGCCCAGGCCGCCAGCATGCAATGGGGGTGCAGATAGTTGCCCAATAGTTCATTTAGCCAAGCATGTCACACATAACCCCATGACAACCCAAACAAAGAATACTCAACAAATACGTAACACCAATAACGTAGATCCATCGCCATCAAGAGAGAAGAAAATCCTCCACACAATGTGTGTATAATGAACTCCAAGTCTCTCCATTATATAGGCATCTTTGGGGGGGGTTGACACACTCTTTAATACATTTAAGTCTATATTATATTCCAGGCCGACCTAGCACATAAGTGGAATAAATTCAAAGTCCATGTTCTACTCATCTGATCGAGATGATCTTTAGATAAATCTTACACCTCTCCGAAAGAGGAATCCAATAAAAATATTGGGATCTTCATCTGAGCAGCACAACCCGGAGTTTGGACCTAGTTGTCCAATTTTAACAATAACTAATTGATTTATTGGAATGACCCCTGACACACACTGATTCTTTTGGTTAATGTGCTTTTGGCTTAAAGCATAATCAACTATTCTTGATTGTTAGCTACTGTCATGAAATTGCTTTGAGGGCCATCTTCAATGGGAAGACTTATAATTAATTTTAGTTTTGAATTATGTACATTCAAAACAAAGTTTAAATTCATGACATAATTTTCTTGGATTTCTTAGTTAATGCCATTTTTTTTTTTTTCTAAGTAAGTCTAGATTCTATTACTGAAACATATGGTACATACAGTATTGTGCCTTCAGAGGCATTAAGAGTTTAGAAAAATAGCAAAAAAGGGCTGCCCACAAGGGGAAACCAGCCTGAGAAGAGTATGAGAGCTGCCTGGAATGAGGAAACTAGCTTTGAACAAAATCATAAGACTGTAACAGTAATTTGACATGCCAAATGACCAGGACTCCTGAAAACACCAACGAGACAAAAGTTCTGAACAAAATGACAAAATTGCAACTGCCTATCCTAGATACCATGGTCGCCAGAGGGAGGCTCTTCTTCGATTTTTCATCTGTAGCTTTCATCATCGTCGTCCAGAGCGGGATCCTTGCGTGCTGCCAGTTCTTTGGGAATTGCTGCTTCGCCCGCATCGCCTCGCTCCATCGACATGTCTTCGCCTCGCCTCGCCTCGCTGCTGGCACCTGCTTTCAGGGTGTTGCAAGAGCTACCACCGCCAGCTTTCTGTGACATTTCCTGATTGCCTGTTTGAGTGTCCTGATTGAAACCATAGGGGTTGTGCTGATTGTAGGGGTGCGCAGGAGGCAGGGGGTCAGAGCCAGAATGCGGGAGCTCCTTAAAAGTAACAGAGACGGTTGCCACCACTAGAGGCTGGGAGGTAAGACATTGAAAATGAAACAGAGCCATGGAGGGGTTGACAAGATGAGCAGAGTCCTCACTGCGAAGGCCAGGTGGAGAAGGAGGGACGTGGTCGCCACGCGAAGGAGAAGGAAGATTCCTATCAGGCCCACGCCCATGCCTGCGCCTGCTAATCGTGTGAGGAGTGCGGCCATGAGAGCTATCTGAGGCGGATGTCATAGAGTTGATGGAGGGGGAGCGGTGACTAGTGGAAGGCCGTGATCGGGTGCTGCCTCTGCGGCACCTGAGTCTGTGCCTAAGCCTAGGCATCGTCCCACCAGAAATGTGCGAGCGGGGCGAAGAATTCTGAGAGGCGAGAGAAGGATGCAAGGTGACAGGCGAAAGAGACGGAGGTGAGAAGCCAAGGAACGATGAACAAAAAGGACTGTGAGAATGGTGAAAACCGGGGAGGAACTCCACACAACAATACAGATGACAGCGCCTGCCCAACGCAGTGCGAGAGCTGGGAAGCTTTTCTTCCGAAGGGCAGCCAGAGCGGACCGGATTCTTCATAGAGATGAGCGAAATGATCTGCAGAGCCAAGAAATTAAGCGTCAGGGTGATGAATAAACTCCTGGAGCCAAAGGACGACATATTAAAATGTTTACGGCCTCATCTTCCCCATCGGCTTGAATGCCATTCTAGTTGACGGGCTATGGTGTAATTGTAGTCGAGGCGCCATAAATTTGAAGTGCAGGCGGCCATGTGGCCTCACCACGCGCCGGCCCTTCCATTGATAGCCATCATGTCATAGGGATACACCCGCATCCAGGGTAGTATTGTCCTGTTGCACCAACTGAGTGCAATCCTGAAGGATTTTGCTGTCATTGAGATTAGAAAGAGGACCAGCAAAGAGAGTTTGAGCGCTGGTGACTCCTTTGTTAGCCAATAGATCAGCTACCTTATTTCCGGATCTTCTAACATGCTTTAGAACAATGGCTTTGTTTTGTTGCATCCAGTCTGCCATAAGTTCCAATCTAGCCGTCAATCTCCAACTATCAGAAACTCGCGAAGGGGGGGATCCCTGTAGCAGCTTCTGGACCATGTTGATGAGGATTTGTGAATCTCCCTCGATCTCTAGAGGGAAGTAGTTATGGATTTGAGCTAATTGCAATCCTTGCCAAAGTCCTTCTAGCTCCGCCGAATTGTTAGTGTCCTAGCCAATAGATCTAAAGTAGGTGAGTAGAGGGTTTCCTCGGTGGTCCCTGAAGATTCCCACAAATCCAGCCTCCCCTGGATTTCCTTTGGATGCTCCATCGAAGTTGAGCTTCAGAGTGCCATCTGGAGGGTGGACCCATTTGTCGGTGGCAGGTGAGTGTGGCTTGAAGCGCTTGGCTTCGAGGGGTCCCGAGGGAAGATTCGGCCCACAGCTATCCCAAATGCCTTTTTCGATGGGTTGTGAAGGGAAGTCGTCCTGATGCCATTTCCGAAGTCCCAGAGTTTCTTGGAGGTTCCTGCAGAGATTGCTCCAGAGGACATCATGAGGAGTACTTTGGCTTTTGAAGACTCGCTTGTTCCTTTCTTTCCAGATGGTCCAAAGCGTGAGGCCTGGGATGAGCTGCCAAAGGGAGTTGAGGAGAGAGCAGTTGTAGGGGGCTATTTGCCAATTGCGAATGATAGCATTTAGGTCTTCCCTGTTCCTGCCCTCTCTTCTGCATTTGAGGCTTATGTTATCTCATAGAAGAGCTGCCAAAGGACAAGTGAGCATGAGATGATGGATGTTTTCTTCCTGGTTGTTGCAGTTGGGACATCGGGATGGTCCTGTGAAGCCCCGTTTGATTAGGTTGTCCCAGGTGAGGATTTTTCTGTGACAAGGAAGCCACATGAATGTGGATACCTTGGGCCAAATATGCGGAGACCAGAGCCCCTTCCAAATGGAGTCAATGGGTTCATGATTGTGAGTGAGCAATGAGTAAGCTTCCTGGGTTGTGAATTTGCCTTTGGCTGTGTATCCCCACCTTAAGATGTTTTTTTGTTCTGAGTATCTGAGTTTCCTGTTGTTTAGCTCCTTATCAAGCTCTGCATGAAAATGTTCGTGCTGCTGATTCAGACAAATGGCTGCCGCTTTCCATTGTCTAAATCCTTGGATGGGATTCTCCTCCTAGAATTGATAGACCTGGGCTTTAAGGGAGTGGATCTCGTGCGGCTGAAGCTGTGGATCAAAGGAGGTGAGTAATTTGGGCCTTTGCTGCTAGGCATCTGTCCAGAAATGTGCAACCTGACCGTTATGAACTTCCCAAAAACAGTGCTCTTGGATCAGTTGGCGATGTTGTTTCGCTGCATTCCAGATCAAAGAACCTGAATCAGCCGAGGTGAGTCTGATGAGCTCAGAAGCAGGTCTGTGGTTGGCATATTTTTCAGTCCAAAGCTTCGCCCATTGGCTGTGAGGCTTGGAAAGCCAGTTCCACCAGACTTTTTCTCCCATGATTTCATTGCTGTGTTGGGGATCCCAAAGGCCCAGGCCGCCAGCGTGCTTGGGGGTGCAGATAGTTGCCCATTTGACTAGTGCCCATTTCTGGTTTTGGCCGGAGGCTCCCCAGAGGAAGTTGTGTTGAAGAGCCTTGATTTTCTTGAGGACCCATTTAGGCGCAGCCAGGACTGAAAAAAGGTAAAGAGGCATAGACTGTAGGACAGACTTGACTAAGATAAGTCGGCTGGGAAGATTGAGTGAGCGAAAGGTCCAGGAGGAGAGTCTGGCTTCGATTTTGTCAAGGAGATGCTTCCAAGAGGAGTGCTTCAGGGCAGAATCTATGAGGGGGGCGCCCAGATATTTAGCCAGAAGCTTGGTGATGGTAAAACCCAGGATTCTGGCAATTCGAGTCTGAGTACAGGGAGCAGTGTTGAAGAAGAAAATTTGGGATTTTGAGGCATTGACAGAGGTGCCCGAAGCTTCGGCAAAGGTGTCGAGGATAGCTTTGAGGGAGGAAGCTTCTTGGGTAGAGGGATGCCCAAAGAGCATGTTGTCGTCCACAAATTGCTGGTGCATGATGGCTGAGGAGCCATGGACAGAGATGCCAACAATCTGCTTCCGGTGCAGTGCTTGTTTGATATATCTTCCTAGCCCTTCGGCCATTAGAACAAAAAGGAAGGGGGACAGGTGGTCGCCTTGACGGATGCCGCGAGAAGGAGAGAAAGGTTGGGAGGGAAATCTATTGACAAGGATGGAAAATAAAGAGGAAGAGATTAAACTCATGACCCATCTGATCCAGGAGGGGTTGAAACCAAAGGCCGTTAGCACGTGGCGGATGTAGCTCCAGCTGAGCTTGTCAAAGGCTTTCGACAGATCGATCTTCAAGAGCATGCCAGGTTTTTTGATCTGCTTCAAGGAGTGAATAACTTCTTGGGTAAGAATGATGCCGTCCAAGATTTGACGGCCTTCAACATACCCAGTCTTCTCAGAGGAGATGAGAAGGGGTAAGAGTGGCTTGAGCCGGTTGGCAATGACCTTGGATATTATTTTGTAGATAACGTTGCAGAGGGCAATGGGTCTGAATTTTTCCAGAGTGGCAGCATGGTCGACTTTGGGAATGAGAGCAATGAAGGTGGCGTTGAGAGATGGAAGGAGCCAGTGCATGGTTCTGGACTCCTCGACTAATTTCCAGACCTCATTTTTTATCAGATCCCAGAAGTGGTGAAAGAAGCTGGCTGTGAAGCCGTCCGGTCCTGGAGCCTTGCCTTATTTTTTCTGAGTGACAGCTTGTTCAACCTCCAAGAGAAATACAGGCCTAAGGAGAATCTGATTATGCTCATCCGTGATGAGTTTAGGGATGTGGGGAAGAATCTTGTTGATCGCAGGCTGCATGTCCGTTCTTTCTTCTTGCAACATTGTTTTGAAGTGTGTTGTGAGTTCTGCTTCAATGGCCTGGTGTTCCTCTAACCTTTCTCCTGCTTGGTTTTGAAGGAAATTGATGTTGTTGTGCATCCTGCGCTGTATGGTGGAGCGATGAAAGAATTTTGTGTTCCGCTCGCCCTCCTTTAACCAGCGAATGCGAGATTTCTGCTTCCGGAATATTTCTTCCTGTTGTCGCCTTTCTTCCAACTGCTTAAGAAGGTTTTTCTCTTTTAAAGTCATCTCTTCAGTTCGTCCCTCTTGAATGATGTGTGTCTGAAGCTCCTCCATTTCTTTTTCGAGCTGCTTTTGATGTTGAAAGATGTTGCCGAAGGTGGAGTGGTTCCAGCTTTTGATGTGGGTCTTGAGGTCCTTGAGGTGCTGCTGAAATTGACACATCTTGGAACCTGGCGGGGGGATGAAGGCATTCCAAGATGATTGAACCATGTCCTTGACGCCTGGATGTGTGAGCCAGAAGGCTTCAAAGCAGAATGGCCTTTTGGTGGCGTTTCCTGGTCTGGACCATTGTAGATAGATGGGCCAGTGATCCGATCCGGCAAAAGGCAAGATAGAGGTATGAAAGTCGCCCCCGATGTGGATAGCATTTTCAGACAGCAGAAAATGATCCAATTTGGAGGCTATTTGTTGTGAGCTTGCTCTTTTATTGTTCCAGGTATGAATGCCGTTGGCAAAGGGTGGGTCGATCAGCCAATTACGCTGAATGAAACCTTTGAAGTGATTGCTGTCTCCTTCTAGTTTTGCACGGCCGCCTCTTTTCTCATCAAGATTTGTGATCATGTTGAAGTTGCCACAAATTATCCACAGAGGGTGAGTTCTAATGGAATTGAGCGCTTCTATTGTGTTTAACAGAGCTATTTTCCTTTGTATGTCCTGTGGGAAGTATACATTTGAGAAATGTCCATGTAAATTTGTGCCCAGTATGTGGAAATTTGCTTGAATCAAGTTGTGGGAAGCGTGTGCATCGCTTATTGAGATTGACTGCAGATCCTAGGCAATGGCGAGTCCGCCTGAGAATCCAGAAGCATCGACAGCTATAGAGTTGCATCACGGCCAGGCTCTTGAGAGAATGGGGCCAAGAGTGGAGCTTGTGCATTTGGTCTCCTGCAGAAAGATAACCTGAGGCTTTTCCAACTGTATCAAGTTTTTAATCATTCTGAATTTAGTGGGGCTGTTTAGACCCCTTATGTTCCAAGAAATGAGCTTCATTGGGAACTATCCTCCAGAGGTTGAAAGAACTTGGTAAGCTTCGGGTACCTACCCGATTCCATTAACAATTCTCCAATGAGGATGGTCCTTTGTAGGTCGGTTTTCCGTCCTCTCTTTTTTGAGTCCTTGAAGAGTTTCTTGCTATCCCACGGACTTCCTGTTTGGATTCCAAGGGCTTTTTGGTGTTGCTGAGCCCTGGTCAGGGCGACTGCCAAATTTTCGATCTGTTTCTCCGATATGGTGTCAAAGTCTTTCTTCCTGCAAGCTTGTTCCATAGTAAATATGTCTAGCTCACCAATATCCACCCCTTCAGGACCTTCCTCCATTAAACTGATTTGGATGTTGGGCATTTCAGAGAAGTCTAGCTCCATTTGGAGGGAGGGGGCTTCACCTGAGTCAGAGGCAGAGGTGGGCTTGAGAGGGAGGAGGAAAGCCTCAGGTGAAAGCGCATGCTGGTTTGAAGAGGCTGGGATATCAGGGGGCTGGTTTCGAGACAGTCATAGGGGTATGGATATCCGCCGAACTAGAGTTGTCAAGAGCCGAAGGAGGAATGCGGGCAAGGATTTCAAAGCTATTGCTTGAAGAGGGAAGATTTGGGGCTTGAGGATTGGCTTTAGGAGCTCCAGCAGAGGATTTTTTGTTGTGACGCCTTCGGGATTGGACTTTGGTAAAGCCATCGGCATCAGGTCTTAAGGAGGCTTCCGAGGGCTTACTGGGAGAAGGATTGAGAGGGCAATCCCGGAAAAGATGGCCGTGAGCATGACATTTACGGCATCTGAAAGGGACATGCTCATAATCTATGGACTGAACCCATTCAAATTCATCATGATAGAGACTTACCGAGTCAGGGAGGGCTTGCGCTAGATGCATGAAGACGCAGAGTCGAGCATAGGAGGTGTATCGCCGTAGCTTGGTCTCCTCCGCAATTTTGACAAATTCTCCAAGTCCATTGTCGATATCTCTCAAGGATTCCTCATCCCAGTACTCCAGAGGCAGCGAGTAGAGCCTGATCCATACAGGCACCCAGTTAAGATCCTCCTTGTCTAGATTGAAGCGCTCAACCCAGTCCCGAAGGTAGAGCCTTGAGGAGTTGAAGAAATACGGGCCTTCATCCATGACATGAATCTTGTCCTCCAGGCAGGTGAAGATGGCTGTAAAGAAGCCTTTGGGTCCAAGCTGCAGCGTGATCTGTCCTTTTGGCTTCCATTTAGATTTGATCCAGCCATGCAATGCCTTTTCCGTAGGCCAGAAACCCACAAATTTTCCGATCAACGCATGATCTTTCATATACTGGATCTGGGCATTGATTCTGTGGCTTGGGAGTTCGATTTTTGGTCGATCTGCCACTATTGGCTTACAGGTTGCAGAAGTCGCTTTTGGTAGGGCAGTGGTGTCTGTCGTGTCTGGATCTTTTTCTGCATGCTCTTTTAGCGTTTCTCCTTGTGTTTGTGGTGCTGTTGCCTGGCTCTTGGAGCCGTTGTCTGTGGCCGAGGCCTGTGCATGATCGGATGACGACCTTGGTGTTTCAGCAAAATGTTTTTGATTGGCCGCGTTAATGATAGTGGGGGAGGCTCTGTGGGCCTCCCCCTGTGGCAGATCCATGAGTGGTGAATCAGTGGACGCGCTTGTGGTCAGTGATGAGTGTGCATGTAGCCGGTGCAGAGCTTTCTGAGGCGTAGCAGCGCCGTAGCAGAGGCGAGGAGAACCCTAGCGGAGGAGAACCCTAGCCTTCCTTCTTAGTTAATGCCATTGCTTGTGCATTGTCTATGCAATTTCTAAGCAGCAAAAATACCTCTTGGCAATTCAAATAGGAGTCCATTTTACTATTTGTAGGCAGTGTTGTCACCTACAACAATGTGAGGAGGTAGCTACCTACAAACATGCTTCTTATTAATTTTTGGGGCTCAACTCTTAATAGATTCCTTGAGATATGTTTGTAACTTTGTATATGATGAACACTTGCTTCATGTGAATGGGTAGAGTTAGAAATCCTCCAACCCATTTGTGCTACAATATAAATCACTACCCTAATGGATGAGTATCTAGCTACTAGGGTGAAGATCTCATCATAGTCAATGCTCTCCTTCTAAGAAAACCCCTTAGCCACAAATTGAGCTTTGAACTTATCTACACTACCATTAACAGTGTGCTTAATCTTGTAAACCTATATAGAGAAACCACATATTTTCTCTCTAGAAAAAGTACAACCTCCCAGACACTGTTCTTCATGATGGAAGAGTACTCTCCCACCATAGCATCAATCCACACCCGCTGCTCGGATGCTTCCTGAAAGCTGGAAGGCTTAGCCTCAGTTAGCTCACTCATCAACACCATATAGCCATAATATTGTTGTGGTTCCCTGCTCTATTTGACTGAGTATCTAGGAGTACCCACGTACTCCTGAGAATCTTTCAGTGTTGCCTCTACCCACTTGGCCCTCTTCCTGCCTATGCTAGGAGTCTGAGCATAAGTGAGAGAGGCCTGGATTTAAGGGTGTGACATAATCACCCTTGAGTCTTGGAGGGAACATTGGGACTAAATGGATACGTAACAGGATAACTGAATTTTTCAACACTAGGGTTTTCACCATCATGTGACATGTCTGCTTCCACTTCTCCATATCTCTTGTTGTATTTGTTCTTATATATATATATATATAGAGAGAGAGAGATAGATAGAGAGAGAGAGAGAGAGAGAGAGATAATTTAGAAACTAGATATATATTCAGATTCAGAATTGTCAAAATAAATGTTACTAATATGGGAATGCACAAATCACTACAACTGTAAAGCCTTTTTCTGATGTTGGTAGTGAAGAAATATTCAATTGTATTATGAGACCCGCTAATATTTTTCTGTTTTCTGAAGAAATATTCAATTTTATTATGAGACACGCTAATATTTTTCTATTTTCTGAGGCTAAATTTATTAGATTAACGCTGGATCTATTAAATATCTAGAAGAATTAAAAAAGGTTGTGTAAAATATTTAAGGTTAAAATTAATTTATGCAAAGAAATTTACATCTATTTTTTCTTTTCAATGTGCATAATCCAAAAGATAGGAGGGAAGGATCTGGATCTTAATTTGTTATACAGGGAAGTAACTACTCGTGGTGGACTAGAAAGGGTAAGGTAGACTCTGCATATTTATTATAGCAAGATTATACTTCTGGAAAAATGGCTTCTGAAAATTGTCCTCATCTTTTTTCTTCTTTATACAACCATGCATCTAGAACAATGGTTCCAGAAATTTGGCTTTTGAAAATTGGCCCCTTTTTCTTGCTTTTTTATGATAACTATGATCTAGCAGAATTTTTTTCTGTAGCAGAAAGGTGGGTATGTAACAGGTGCCTACAAAGGAGCTATCCACACTCTTATTGTCTGCAGTCAGTGTTAACCTTGGAGCCTCACCATTATTACTCATTGATCTTACATCATTGCCCCATAAAATATTTAACATTCAAGTAATGATTAGATCCTTAAGGATGAGAATTTTAAAGCATTGTTTCAAATTGGGCAATAATTTCAACTCCCAATTTTCATTAATTAAATAGCATTGTACAACAAGATATGAAAAAAATGAAGTTGATCTCAACAACCAACCTGTTTAAAATCATAGGGCCAAGTATAGATAATCTAATTTTCATAATTGTACAAAATTTGGGGAGAGTAAGAGACAAATAGAAAAATTTGATCTGTAGTGATTGTTTATCTTTTGTGCAACACAATTTGTTGAGCTCTCCACCCACTCCATTGAGCCTACACTGATTTGGAATGGGTGCATGCAACAAAGGTTAATGCAGCAGTGTATTAACATTATTGAACGTTGACACTGTGTGATCACTTTTTTGTAATGCTAGAACCACTTGACTAAGAGTATTACTTAGTTTGTGTCACAATTCTAGTTTTCCACTTTGATCCACAACAAAGTTTCCCATTGCAATTCACATTTGGTGTTGATGATTCTTTGTTATTTTGCACCTTTGATACAATGATTGAATTTTCATGCCCATACTTGATGAATTTTGTGTTGAACTTGTCTCACAATCTTGGTTGATTTGTGACTCACTCTAGGATCAAACAAACCCACTTATGATTTTTTGATCCCAACCACTCTCCTGCAAGTTGGGGAGTGTTAGAAATGACAATAAAACATTTGTGTGGAATTGTTGAGCTTGTGAGGATTGATGAAACTGTTGAGGTTGAGTTTTTGTTGTATTACACATGCAGTCGAGCTACACAATTGAGGGGACATTGCCACATTATCATCCTGGGAGTTTGGCAAATGTTGCTACCTTGGAATTCTTTGTTGGAGATGTTATGACTTGTATGCACAAGGTTGTTGGTCTAGTCAAAGATGATAAGCCGAGTCTTTAGGTGCTAGCAACATTATCCTTGTTAGTGTAATATTTGTAATTTATTAACCATTGAGGAAATTACTGTTTGACAAAGTGAAACTTGATCATTGTACTTCTTATATATACACATATATTTGAGAAAGTAAGGAAGCGTAAGAAAAGGTGTAAGTGTGAAAAATAAAAAATTGAGAAAGAAGTGAGCCAAGTGCTAATATGTTTGTAGTTTCTATAAAAGAAACTTGTTCTATACCGGAAAAGAATCACAAGTACATCTCTACTTTATTGATAGGTTGCATGACCTTAAAATACATTGTTATCAATGCTAATAAAAATCATTAAGGTTGGGTGTGTTTATTGTAGTGCACAACACATGATAAGCTCTTCTTGGAAAGTAGAGGTGTTGTGGAATAGTTTCAATGCACATATCAGTTTTTCCTCCTCTCGAACATGGTATCAGAGCCTAGTTTATTATGATATGGGAGATTTGCATGTTTGTATCAAAGCGTATGTACTTTGATTCTATAAGAGATTGAGATTTTCTTGTTTTTGTTGACATTTCTAAGCACGAAGGGGGGTGAGATTCCATTGACTTCAAGCATTCCCTTTATAAACATCAAGTTGGTGTTAACTTTTGGGGTTACTACAAAAGTGTTTTTGCTCTTGTTAGGACTGTATTTCCGATCATCCTTGATGATGCTTGTGGGAATGTGGATGGCTCAAATGGGGTGGATGCTTGACATTAGAGTGTTTCCTTGGTCTTCTTACCTATGGGGTTTATGCCCTAGTAAATTTTTTGACTAACCCATTGGGTGTGGACAATGGGGAAGTTAGTTGCTAGATTAGAAGAGGTACCTACATAGGAGGAGCATTGGGCACTTAGCACTTGGAGCTTGGGACAGAAATTCACTTCTCAACAACAAAAATGAACCATAATTCACTTCTCAACAACCCCAATATGCTAGGTAATCCAAGAGAAAAGATACCAAGCATATGCCACCAATTTCATCCCTTCAGGCACACTTTTCCAAGCATAAACCATATTTGATTTTTTTTTACTTACTACAGATTTACAACAGTAAATATGCCATATTATCTTCCAAATGTTTGTGAAAGCACTTCACAATTTTGGCCCTTAATATGTCAAATTAGTATGAAAAGTGTCAAAAATGGTGCAACCAAGAAAAAAATGAAAGACTGCAAAACAAAATTTGAAACTACACGAGTATTGGACAGCTGGAAACTTCATATGTGTGTATAAGGATGAAGTACATGTATATACCACAACTTTATTATCACAAACATATCACAATCTTTCAAGGCCCAAAGAAGGGTTAGCTGTTCAAAAATAGATTCAAGAGAAGCGTCAATTGTAGGCATATGATGCCAAATCAGAGGTATAAAAGCACAAAAATTATAGCAAATTTTGTTACCAAGATAGATATCAATTTGCCTATCTTGATTCCACTTTCCTTTGGACCTTATGGCTGCTGAAATTTCTTCCAAATGTATCTTGATTTCCCCAATTCAAAATTCCAGATTTTGGATGGGGTAGGGCTGGCCTTTTGCTGCATATTTCTCCTCTACTTTTCCAGCTGATGGGCAAAGCCAGATTTCAAAATAGGGTTTTTCCTTTGAACCCGTCTTTTCCATTGAAGTTGATTCAACTCCTGTGCCTTTATCTTCAGCTCTTAGACTTTTCCTTTTGACTTCTTTGGTGTGTGAGTATCAGTTCATCTGATACTTGTTTTCCTAATCTTTGATCCTTTGAAGAATTTTGAAAGTGTCTCCTTGTTTCAAAGGGATTCTCCAGTTTCACTGATGCATGCAGGGGAGGGGATCTCCTTTTTTCCCTTGACTAAAGACTTAATGGAAACTATTGTCTCTCTCTTTTTGGAGATCCTTTGCAGGGGAAGGACCTATTTTCAGGCAACTTTTTTCTTAGACATGATTTGATTTATAAATATTCCAAGAATAGGTAATTTTTACATGTATTAGCTACTGCTACAGACTATTTTAGCACACTTTTTCTTGATGCTCTTTATTTGTCACTAAGGATTACTGAGGATCATTTTTTCGTTCATAGCTTTGTGCACAAACATCAATGATTAAATAAGCTCTTTTAATGATACCACAATTGTGCATATTTGTTGTTACGACCCTTTGTTCCCAAAATTTGTTAGATCTCACCAAAATCCTCCTACACCTTATTCAACTTTGCACTTTATTTTCCATGGAAAAGAATGCCCTATCGAATGCATAAGGCTTATGCTGGGCCACTACATCTTTAATGACGTGAATTTGTGTCATACTTTATGAAAATCCTATTTCTTGTGTCACTTTAGTACAAGTGGCATATCTGTCAGAGGTTGACCCCAACCAAGAAAAGCCATTTTGGGATCTTGTGTTTTGATGTGAGCTATTATAGGAAAGGTCTTGTTGTTAAAATTTTAGGTCATTAAAGTAATGGTCAAAATTTGAAATTAGTGCACATGAAACAATTGTGTGTGGTGTAATTTGAGGGTCTATAAAATGGCAAGTCAATAAGAGGATAAACTTGGTTACATATATGGTGAGAGAGAGATTATAGGAAGTGAAAGGTCATTGGACAAATAAAGAGTCGTAGGAATTGGAATGTTTAGTGTTATAGGAATTGGAATGGTTAGTGTTAACAACTCTATTATATGTTCACGTGCTTCCAAATCCATTTTCTTTTGCTCCGTCTTTGTAATAAAATTTTCAGTGTCTCATTTCATAGTATTTTTGTCTTATTGAATGATCTAGAATGGCATTCAACAACAAATGATTCATGGAAGAGATTAATTCCTTGCTGGCCAAGAGCAATCCTTTTTCACCCAGCCTAGTGAGCGACATCAACAAGAAGAAATACTTTGCTGGTAGAGATCACAAGTACAATGGCTCAAGAAGGAGAACACAACTCGATGATTTGACATTGGAATTGTAATAGAATTACTCATATAAAAAACAATCGAGGTAATAAGCTAACTTCTCTTCAACATATTGAGCACAATCCAACAAATTTTTTCTAGTCTCTCCTCTCAAAACTCAAATAGGACGGTTTCACTTCCATTCACATGATCACTAAACACATCCCATAATTAGTCTTGAAAGAACACACTACCAGTCGCATGAGGCCCATCACTTTAATAGATGTCAAATTGACTGTCATGGATATACCTTCCATAAAATATCCAAGTCCTAATGTTTTCACCACAAATTTCTTCCACCACATTTGGTTCACCATTACAAATGAGGTCTAGGAATTGAAAGAAAAGTTACACTAAATCTGAGGTGCCTTTCCAACCTTAATTTCTACCTTCATCACTTTAATTCCAAAAGAGTACAAAGCACTCAATCCCTCCAAATTCCAAGCTATAGGTCACTGCTATGTTATTTAAAAAATGAGAAGAGAGGGGTGCACTAGTTGTAATACAATGATTGCATCCTGTAGATCTAGTCAGCTCTTAAGGTTTCCATCTCACATGGCTACTAGATCTAACACTAGTGGTTTTTTACAATCAAGGGCTCTATACCTTGGCTCATTGAGGTTTTTTACTTGCCAACTTCCACTAGATCTACTCCCTTCAACCACCAAAAAATTGTGACATGCATATTTTTTCACTAGTATGGTTGATTACAGTCAAATTGCAAGATGAAAAATTTTGGCTCCATTTCCACATTGGGTTCATAATAGTGATTTTGTGCAATATTGTAGGTGTTATTCCCTCAAGAGGTTTTCCTTCCATACATATCAAAGCCCTATCTTGCAAGGCAATTTTTTCCTTGCCTAGGTACTAGATTGAAGTCTGTAATCAGAGACCAAATGTTTATGCCATTTCTGAATTGGTATCATAATAGTGATTTTGAACAGTATTGAGGAAGTTATGACTATTTTAGGTTATGATTTTTTTCAAACTCACTTGGAGTCACAATCCTTGTGGAAAAGGGAGATCCATTGGATGTGAAATTCGCTTATTTTTTTTACAAACTCTAGATCTACTTGTGCTGCTTCATGGCATAGTGACAGTCACAGAATTAGATTTTTTGTGCAAGATCTAGCATAACAGCAAGATGCATTTGCACAACCACCACATTTTGGAAACCATGATGGTCATGTTCAAGAACATGTAGCATGTTATCCAACCATCATTGGTCTCTAGTCAAGAGATCTTAATCCTATGACTTTTTTTGTAATGTAAATGATCTTTATTTTTCTCCAACATCTTCTATCTCACCTAATATTCTTCTTCCTAACCCCTGCATTTTCAATAGCATCTTAACACTTCGAGTGTTATTATTCATTAAGTTCTGTACATCTTGAATTGGAATTGTGTTAGGTAGCTACATAACAACTTTGAGTTTTCTTCCAAGTCTAGGTAATTGTCTATGATTTATGGCACATATGAAAGCCTTGAAAGCATGAGAATGTGCAAGAATAAAATCTTGGGATAAATACCCATTTCATTATAAGGGCTTATCTTACGTTTTTTTCATAATGTCAGCAAGGAAATTTGTAGATAGCTTGACACAAAGATAGTGTCAGCAAGGACATTTGTCAGCATGCATCTTGATGTGCATTTGTGGCTTATTTAGCACAAGCATACACCACAATAATGATTTGGTTTTATCCTTGTGCTGAGGTGAGACATGGAATTTTATGAACAATGCTGGTCAATGTTCCTGGAATAGAGTTTAGATTGTTATCATCCTTAATGGCATGCGAAGGTTTGTTAGACCTTGTATATTCGCATTTTGTATGTGTATTGGTTACGTTAGTGAAACTGGCACCTCCCTTTGACATATTTTCCTCACCAAATTGAAAAATACTATAAAACAGTTGGGCAAGGTAGCAGTGAGTGAACTCTAGTGTGACAGATTATCTTTCAATAATGCAGGTGGTTGTGCAATTTCTTCCATCCTTTTAGAATTCTTAATTTCTATTGAAAAAATGTCCTTGTCCATTTTAACACATGCACCATCAAAATCATCAGCAACCATCTTTGTAAATTATGCTTTTTGACCATGTTTTGTCCCTACTCCATACTCAGTGTTTGAAGCAAATATTTGCAAATCACCTGCATGCTTCCTTTCTTCTCTTGCAAGATCCTCGCAGGCACTTGTCTACTTCTTGTATAGCCACAACCAAAGATTGGAACATAGATAGAAGCCCAGGAACTAAAAGTCCTCAAAAGATGAATAAATTCCATCTATTATTTTATGATTATCAAAGGTCTAAGTTCAAGTAGATAGAAGTCGCACCTATTAAGGGTGATTTTTATGACAGTTTGGGATTGTTGTAAAGTTTCCATTCTCCTTGAAGCCATACGCACTAGTTTGGGTCACCTACAGCTAGGCCATAGGGCTTAAGAACCCTTTCCTGGAGGCTGAGAACCTATAGCAAGAAAGCCACAGTTAGGGCTGCTTTATCATGAGGTTGTGTAGTGGGTTTTGAAGCCTAGAAGAAGGCTTATGGGCTACCAGCATTTGAAGGGACTAGTTGAAGGTAATGTATAGTCTATTAAAGGTATTTAAGGCTATGAATGGGGTAGTTGCTGACTGTGTTTATTCCCTAGTCAGTCCTACCAGAATCGTAGAGAAGACAAAAGTCCTTAGAGCCTACACCAAGCATCAGATTTGTAGCCTTGTTGGAACCATCCTCTTGTCTAAGGACAGTGGTATTAAACCTTCTCATTTGAAAGTCATTCTGACTTTGAAGTATTGTATTCTCTCTCTCTCTCTGCTAAAAATCTGACATTAATGATAAGAATAATTGATAAGGGTTTTCCCCATCTTGGGGTTTTTCCCTGGCTTGACCCATATTCGTGTGTTATTTAGTAAGTTGGCTTGTCTTCAACTTTTATTACTTATGTTCTTTCATTAGTTACACTTATTATTAATGAGATTGCTAATGGATTAATATGAAAATGATGTAACTAACATAAGCTAACAACATGTTAACTCAAAATTAACATGGTATCAGAGCTAGGTGAGGACAAGCCCAAGCTTAAGATATTGCAATCTCTAAGAAGCACCTAAGTAATTTCAGCAGAAGTCACCTTCAAACCTCTGTGGTAGGACAAGTCCGAGGTCAAAAAGGAAAATCTATGACATTTTCTCAAGGCCTTCTACAAGCTCTAATCAACGAACTTGGCCACAATTTCAAAGAGCAACTCAGTCATTACAAACAAAAGCTAGAAGTCATCAAGGTACGTTTCAGAATTTATGAGGTATGCTTTTAAGTGGTTTCAAGATATTTTCAGAGGTATATTTAGTAGTAAAATTCAGAAGGAGATGTTTCCCTTCAAGATCCTTTCCTGGATTGTGAGGTATCACAATAACATAAAATAATTTATATGTCAAGAACTCCTAATCCCTTGGCCTGGTGGAGTTAAGACAACTCAGAGTTTACTATGATCTGAATTCATCAGTACTGTGGAATATTGAGTAACTTGATTCCTATTCTCTGAAAATGTAGTAAGAAGTATTGTTGGAATTATTGTAGTGTCACTGTAAGAATAAAATGCTAATCCCGACCTTTGTTCTACAACAAAACTCTGAGCATTCTTTTGATGCGTGGAGCTCTAGAAATAGTGACCTTATCCTAAAATTAGGACATCAAGGCACAAGCCTAGTATCTAGTGATTCTGGCTCCATTTTGACGTCATAAGGCAGTTTATCTCTGCAAGACCGAGCTCCAAGCTTCACCATATTCTGTGATATTCATCACAAGACAATGAAATCTTTGGGGAAAATTGCCCTTGTTTCAAGACACTACATGTCAATGAAAGCTCTGGCTTAGATCTTGTTTTTAAGACCTTCATTCTTGTGGCCCTCTTAGGGCACCACTCCAAACAAATCTCTGCAATATTCCATGATTAAAGTGCCACAAGAATATCGAAAGGTTCAAGAAGTAAGAGGAAAACAAAGTTGAATAGAACCTCGGTTCCTCCTTTATAAAAAAGACCTACTCTTCCTATGTAGACTTGTGCAACTCCATTTGAAGGGCAGCCTGATCTCAATTCTAAACAAAGTGTAAAGAAGCTACCGAAGTCAACAGATTATTATTTTTTTCTTTAGGCCTTGTTCTTAATAAGAAGTGTCAGTCTTGAAGCTTGCAGACCTAATGCAATCAACCTGAAGTATGGAAGTTCGATACATATGTTACAGTGATATCTAACAGATAATTGTGTGAAAATTCAAGATGTAAAAGTGTTGTGTAACAGAGATAGCCTTTGTCACATATATATACATATATCTTCTTCGGTGATTGCCTACAAGCCAACCTACATAGCATACTAAGCTCGGTGACAAGCACTGTGTGAGCATATATGTTCAATATAAATTTGGAATAACTTAAGAAGCCTGTGGAGGATATATATAATTGTTCGAGCAGAATTTTAGCCCTTTTAAAGATATTTTGAATAGTTTTTGTTGTTTTTGTTAAATTAATAACAAATCTACATACATCGATCCAGTGACCAAGAATATGACCTGGAATACACCCTTAGTATGGTTTTCATAAAAATTCTGATAAGATCCTTCATCCATGTGATGTGTTGATCAGATTTCTGGGCCTTGATTTTTCCACAACACAGCGAATCATATCCTGGTCAGTTGTGCATGATGATGATAGCAAAATAATTTAAGTACATTATGACCTTTCTAAAATTTCCGGCAGACTTTTTTGAACTTGCCAAGGTTCTGATCAAAATTTCTTTTTCCTGTAGAATGCATCCATGTGCTAAGGATTATGTCTGTGGAGATTTTCTCTCTAAGAAATACTTGGGATTGTTCATTATATTGGTGTGTATGAACATCTCTACAACCAGTGAACAGATTAATAACACTGCATGACTAAACAAGTTTATATATATCAATGCTGGAGTATATTGGGGATGATAGTTTAAATCAGAGTCCTGGTATCTATGTCACGATAATGTAGTGCTTTTGTATTAATTCCTGGAAGGACATAACCTTATCATCTTAAGGTGGGTCTATTAGCATCATCAAGAAAATATCTTAGTTAAGATATATGGACAGAGACAGTTGAATACTCCAAGTTTTTATTTTTTAAAGTAAGTTTCATCTTCACGTAACAAGTTGTCATTTCTTTTTTATGCTTTACAGGTTTTGGATGCAATAGGAACTGAACGTTCAGGTCCTCGTGGATCACTTATACAAGAAGTTGCACTAGCTACAATAGAAATTGTAAGAAAATGCTTTGACACTTTCAATGGTAACTTTAAGGGCTTCTCGATGAGAAAATTAGTTTCTTTTCGTAATCATTTAAGAAGTAAACATATTGATTTTTATTCTTACACTAATTAAGGACAAATTGTTATGGTTATTCTCTAGAAAAAGATAGTTGATATTGGTAGAAACTAGAATCATGTTCTAGATCATTTCTTGTCACACAATTTGTCTAATCAAATCCACACCAAATCCTAGAAGTTCATACATTTTAATGACATCCCTTTCCGCCATCGAGGAAAATTGGTAGTGTATTCCTTAATTTCTAGCTAGTGACTCTGGTTGCCACCACCATCTCCTATTGCAATAATGAATCTAATGCCAAGGAAGATTAATACTTTTCTTGAGTTAATTTCATAATATTGCACTTCAACCATGGTGGTTTCTAGTTTAAAATATACGAGGGTTATTAGGAAAATTTTTATGACTAGGATTTCCATTATTTAGTATGGCATTAGCACCTCACCATCTATGAGTGGATCATCCTACTCACCATGGAAAAAACTTAGGGTCGATGCATATCCTATACAATATGTTTCACAGTAATAAAAATATATTTATCGAGTGGTTGTACATTGGCATGTTCTCGCCTCCACCTGCTTTCAAATCCCACGAGGGGACATCTTTAGTTTGTTGTGATAAGGCTCCCCCACCCTCATGGCGTCTCATCTCTTGTTAATGCATACATTCTTTGTATATATGGCTTGTTGGTTGTTGGATATACCCTTGGTGTTATAGTGGTAGCCACTGGGCTTCATGTTGGGCATCTCCCACTTTACTTCAACGAGTTACTGATTCACCATGCTTAAAACAAAATGTATGTCTAAGTGAACTTAACCTAAATAATGTAACCTAAATGTGCCTTCATGTATAAAATTAAGAGTTGAATCATAGATTATAGTTCTGAAATGCAGAGCAGTTTCAAATATAATAGAATCCATGACTTGAAGGATTTAGTTCTCAAAGACCTTAATATGTTCTTCAGTTATCTAATTGGCAAATTGAAAAACATCAGTATGAATGTTTTGTAGAATACATGATGGTTTCTAAATATGTTGCAAAGCTAACTTTAGCATGAGATATTTACAAATGGTCTATTGAGAAAAAGTGGAGGAAGTTTCTATTGATGCTAACAACCTTGTATTGCATACCGACAGGGTCAGAAAATCATTTTGATGATAATTTATGTATTGATTATGAGCACAGAAGGATCCATAACAGAATATAGGATAGGTTTCTATTAGCTCGATGATTGTGTTCTGGGAAGGTCAATCTCCCTACATTCAGAGGGTCCCATGGACAATCCATCATAATTGGATTACTCATACGCAACTAATGATGAAGTTTTCATATCTATCTGAAGCAAAGCTTCAGAGGGAGCCTTAGAGATGACAATGACCCAAGCAGTATGATAGGAAAAGTAGCTAAGACTTGGGGAGAAATGATTGAAAATGCAGTTTTAATAATGTCTGTTATAAATCTTTCATAGCCTGATGAAATGGAAAAACCACTGATCCCTGGTTTTCCTGTGCCTCATTTATTGATAGCTGCTCAGATATTCTCATATTGTATCGGTTAGCAGAATGATGATACATTACTTGATTCTATTGCTTTGAGAGCTCCATTAAATCTGAATGCATGACTTACTATGAAGCCACTCTATTGAAAAAGCTCTTCTGTGAGCCATTTGTGCACTTTGTCATTGAAGAAGAATATTTTGAGAATCCAGTATTTCACATACCTCTCCATATGGTACAACAAAGGACATTCCTGTTGTAAGACATTTTTGAGAAAACATATCTCATGATGAGCAGGTTGTTTGATGGACACTGTGCACCTTGAAAAGACCAGTTTAGGTTGTGGTATTCCCGAGTACGAAGGAGTAAGAACAGTTGCAGAAGATTACTAAGTACTATCAAAGTCTTTTCTGTAAATAAATATGTTTGCTATACATTTTTACACTACTGAATGGAGCAATGAGGCTCCCATTGATCCAGTTTTGATTTCTAGGAAGCAACTTGGCATTATTCCCTATATGAAGGGATTCTTGGTTGAAGAATTGAGCTCTGGGAACTCCTGGGGGCTTGGGGTACTTATTGAGCTATAAGCGACCATAGGGTGAGTGGTTAACCTTCCCCTAGTGGTGCGCTAGGTACAGGATGAGTAGCTCACCTTCCCTATGATACCCCATGATGGTTGACACATGTGTAGGGTGAGTGGTTCACCTTCCCCTACATCTGCGGACATATGTGTGTAGGGTGAGTGGTTTACCTTCCCCTACATTTAATGACATGCATAGGATGGGTGGTTCACCTTCTCCTATGGCATATGAACAAGATGAGTGGTTCACCTCTTCTTGTGGGTACCCCAGTGAGAGATGCATATAGGCGTTTGTTGACATGTCGGTGGGACGTGGTTCATCCTTATCCCACATGTAGGATGCTCATTCCTATGATTGATGGGTGACATGTTGGTGGGATGTGGTTTGTCCTTTCCCCATGTGTGGGATTCTTCCTACTATTTTTGGTTTGCATGCGTGTAGGAACGTGGTTCTTCCTTTCCCTACTCTCGGTGTTTTTCATGCTTGTAGGAGGTGGTTCATCCTTTCCCTACGATGATTGTGATGTGTGACTGTAGGAAGTGGTTCATCCTTTCCCTATGTGTGATTATGATGTGTGTTTGTAGGATGTGGTTTCACCATAACCTACGAGTGGTTGTGAGCAAGATGTGATATGATCTTTCCCTACTGATGTTCTTGCATCATCCTACCCATGAAGTCTGGGACACATGGGAAGTAACTCTCATCTGGCCAATCAGTTGGGAAATGAGGATAGGGACCATAGCACTATTGATGGACGCATCATGTACTTTCATACTCCCTATGCTAGGATGTATGGTGTTCAACAAACTGATCTGGAACCAATTTAGGTTCTACCTCCGAACTAACTTTTGTCAGTAGAGAGTGGCAAGGTCTTGTGACTCACTTTCAATCAATTCTTCTTTATTATTCATATCAATGTTCAAAAAAGTAAAGCAGAGCAGAGATGAGATTCAGAGATGGTACATGATGGATGGATTGGCGGGTGTAATTCTCCCTAGTTGAGAGGGAGTGTTAAAATTGGAAACTAGAGCCAAAGTCCCTATGGACCGTTCCTACGAGGAATATGATTGCAGCATTCAATTCCTCTTTTCGAGAGAATCAAAATCGACCTAAAGATCACTAAATTTGGATAAGGAAACGTATTCATTCACTCAAATGAATTTTCATAAGGCATGACCTTATTTAGGTGAGAAAATTTGAAAATTTAAAATTTGAATTTCCCTCCTTGAATAATCAAGTCAGCCTACCCAAGAAGGATATAAATAACCTATCCTAGGCACTTTGAAATTCATTCTTCTCTCTGAAGTAGCCGCAGAAGAAGGTGATTTCAAATGAAGGAGATGAAGGCAAGGTTGGGTTCAATTTAGTTATATTCAAGGACAGAGTTCCACAGGATGGAGGACGAGATTGGTTTTGGCACATTTATGATTTTTCTTGGGAATTTTATCTTCATCATAGGTCTGAGTTCAAGTAGATAGAAGTCACACCTATTAAGGGTGATTTTGATGACAATTTGGGATTGTTGTGAAGGTGTCATTCTCCTTGAAGCCATCCGCACTAGTTTTGGTCACCTACAGCTAGGCCACAGGGCTTAATAACCCTGTCCTCGAGGCCGAGAACCTACAACAAGAAATCCATAGTCAAGGCTTCTTTATCATGAGGTTGTGCAGTGGGTTTTGAAGCCTATAAGAAGGCTTATGGGCTACCATCATTTGAAGGGTCTGGTTGAAGGTATTCTGTAGTCTAGTAAAGGTATTTAAGGTTGTGAATGGGGTAGTTACTGACTATGTTTACACCCTAGTCATTCCTACCAGAATTGCAGAGAAGACACAAGTCCTTGGAGCCTACACCAAACATCAGATTTGCAACATTTTTGGAACCATCCTCTTGTCTAAGGGCAGTGGTATTAAACCTTCTCATTTGAAAATCATTCTAACATTGAAGTATTGTATTCTCTCTCTGCTGAACATTCAACATTAATGATAAGAAGAATTGATAATGGTTTTCCCCATCTTGGGGTTTTTCCCTGGCTTGAGCCACATTCGTATGTTCTTCTGTCTTGGCTTATCTTCAGCTTTTATTACTTATGTTCTTTCATTTGTTACACTTATGATTAATAATATTTATAATAGATTAATGGGAAAATGATGTAACTAACCTAAGCTAACAACATGTTAACTCAAAATTAATAGGACGCCATGTGGGAAAACAAGCAGAGTTTGCAACACCCAGTTTTACAGTTGCTTGGGGATAAGCAACATTTGGGAGAGGAGAACTGTAATATCCCTTCCTAAATAATTTTGTTAATGGTACCACAAATTTTCCATTTTTCTAATTTTGGGGGCCTAAGATAATTTTGGAGAGGAAACATAGGACAAGGGGGTCGAATTGTTTGCCTTGGTGTAATGTGGGGGCCACCTCCCTAGCTAATATGCACTCCTTGAGGAGAGAGAAATTGTATGGCCAAGGGAAGAGGTTTGAATTTCTTATTGAGGGGCCCACATGGAGGAAAGAACATAAATTATAAATAGGAGAGAGGATGCAACATTTGAGGCCTTTTGATATTTTGACAATTGAAGTGTTGCTCTAGCTGTTGAGAAGAGTTACATAGTGTTGTTCAACACAAGAGTTTCCCAAGGAGGAAGCTCAACCTTTCTTCGATGGACTCTGAGTACCACCCTAGGAAGGATTCTTCATAAGTTTCAGGAGTTGGATAGAGGGCCACGCATGTGGTACGGTTTTTGGGAAATTGAGACGCATTTAGGAGGCCACACAGAGAGTTGAGGAGGAAGAGATGGAGTTAGGAGTTGTAGCATTGTCGAAGTAATTTTTGGTCAATTCTAGGAAAAAGGAGGAAGATTTGCAAGGGTAGAATTCAACACACAACATCAAACTCATTTTTCGGAGGAGAAACTACGTCATCCTACCCAGAAACTGCGCAATCCTTGTGGAGGCACAATTGTGGGGTGGCTTGTGAAGGGGTTTTGAGAGATGGGTTTCTTGGGCTTGGTTTCGGGTGCAATTGAGAAGAATTTTCCAGCCATTTTGGGACATTCATTCGAACATCAGTCACAGTTCTATTTTTTCTGCACTTAGAGAAGGGTCAAGCAATTTGGGGCCATTTTTTGAGCATCAAAACCAGGGAAAACCCTTTCTGGGTTATCTTGGGTTTTTGACAAGGATTCCATGTCTAATTTATCAGAATTTTCTTAGCATTTAGTCTTGAAATGTTTGAGTGTTGGGGTAGAATCGGATGTGCTCTAGCTCCCAAACTTTGTGGAGGGACTAGAGTACATGAGATCTCCAAGACCCAGAAAGGGATTTGAGAAATTCCATCCATTTTAAGAGATAATTAATTAAATAATCTTTTTAATTAAGGACCCTAAGTCTGACTTAGGAAAATTAAAAGATTAAAGGTAATTAATTTAACATGTGATGGAAATTACTTAAGTAACACAAATCAAGCTTTCTTTTAATCTTAGTTTTCGATTTAGGATTAGATCACAGCTGTTGTTTTCCCAATGAGAAAAGTATAAAGGAAAGGCTTGGGGTCAGTTGGACAACACACACGGAGGTAGAGCACTGAGAGACTAAGCTAGAATTCTAGGGTGTGGTTTGCTAAGAATTTCTAGAAGTGTTTCAGCTACAACGAGGGATAGTATTGGCATAATCTGATCCCAAGACAAGAGTCAACAAGAGGCAGAGAAGCAACAGTTAGAGCAGTGCAGATGGAGCAACAACTGCACAATGCAGAGGGCGCAGTGCTATGCAGGTAGTGCAGAGGCAGCAGGACGCCATCAAGGCTTATGAAGGTCCAACTACGGCAGCACGGGGACTACATAACCCAGTCTGGGGTTACGCAGGTCTCTCCTGAGCAACGCAGAGGCACACGCAGGCTAACAGAGCTGACGCAAAGGGCTTCAGAGATGCGCTGGTGTTTCTGAAGACAGAAAAGGGCTAAGTTCTGTAAATCCTGTTTGAGGGTGTGAATCAATCTAGTTTTTCATCTTTTAAATAGAGGTATTGCTACAGATTTTTTCTTTTTCGAGTTAACCAATAAGGTGCTCATATTTTTTGTACTTAGAATCTACTTAATAATAAAAACCCTCCAGCAGCTAGAAGACCGGTTTTCCTGCATTAGGTTTTTTCGCGGACAGTTGTCCAGAAAATCTTGTGTGCCACTTTGTCTATGTGCATGTATTCAGTTTAGATCTATATATGTGTAGGCCATTAAAGTGTTTACTTCGATGTTAATACTGAAAATTTTAGATTAATAACTTGTATAAGTAGGAGAAGTAAATCGTGATTTAATATTGGGGTTTTAGATTCCTCAAATTCATTAATAAAATTATTTTCTTGTTCCACATCTTTTGTTTTGGTTTAACTAGTGATTTTAACTGGCATAATATAACAATTGTAAAGAAATATTTACTCAACTCCCCTCTTAATATTTTCAACACTAGCACACCTTACATTTTTTCCACCTTGCAATATTTTTATTGACATGCTAGAAGGAATTTTCACAATGCAATGTTATTGTTCGTAATCTGGTTGTTTATGATAGAAGGAAATCTAACATGTGTTAGAGTTCCTTCACCTTGGAATGTTCTTACTAGCAATGTGCTTGTGCTTGTGTTAAAACGAAATATAGCACACACTAGATTTCTTTTGGCATGCATTGTTGTTGTTGGTAGTATGCTTGTATTTGTGCTACATGTAAAGCTAACACTTGTTAAATTCCTTTCACCTTGCAATGTTGTTATCGGAAAAATGCTTGTGTTTGGGCTAGAAACTATGCTAGATTTCTTTTGCTTTGCAATATTGTTGTTGTCTATTTGGTTGTTTATGATAGAAGGAAATCTAGCACGTGTTAGATTTCCTTCACCTTGGCAATGTTATTGGAAATGTGCTTGTGTTTGGGCTAGAATTTGTGCTAGATTTCTTTTGCTCTAAAATATTGTTGTTGTCAATTTGGTTGTTTATTATAAAAGGAAATATAGCACGTGTTAGATTTCCTTCACCTTGGCAATGTGCTTGTGTTTGTGTTAGAAGGAAATATAACATGTGTTATGTTTCTTTTGGCACGAAATGTTGTTGTTGGTAGTATGCTTGTATTTGTGCTACATGTAAAGCTAACATGCATTAAATTTATTTTACCTTGCGTTGTTGTTATTGGAAATGTGCTTGTGTTTGTGATAGAAGTTCTTCTAGATATCGCTTTCCATGCAATGTTGTTGTTGGAAAAATGATTTTGTTTACGTTGGAATGCTAGAACCACTTGAATAAGAATATTACTGTGTTTGTGTCACAATTCTAGTTTTCCAAATTTGATCCACAGCAAATTTTCCCATTTCAATTCACATTTGGTGTTGATGATTCTTTGTTATTTTTCACCTTTGATACAATGATTGAATTTGCATACCCATACTTGATGAATTTTGTGTTGAACTTGTCTCACAAGCTTTGTCGATTTGTGAGTCACTCTAGGATCAAACAACCCCACTTATGATTTTTTGATCCTAACAACTCTCCTGCAAGTTGGGGAGTGTTAGAAATGACAATAAAACATTTGTGTGGAATTTTTGAGCTTGTGAGGATTGATGAAACTGTTGAGGTTGAGTTTTTGTTGTATTACACATGCAGTTGAGGTACACAATTAAGGGGACATTGCCACATTATCATCCTGGGAGTTTGGCAAATTTTGCTCCCTTGGAATTCTTTGTTGGATATGTTATGACTTGTATGCACAAGATTTTTGGTCTAGTCAAAGATGATAAGCTGAGTCTTTAGGTGCTAGCAACATTATCCTTGATAACTGTGTAATATTTGTAATTTATTAACCATTGAGGCAATTACTGTTTGACAAAGTGAAACTTGATCATTGTACTTCTTATATATACTCATATATTTTAGAAAGTAAGGAAGTGTAAGAAAAGGTGTAAGTGTGAAAAAATAAAAATTGAGAAAGAAGTGAGCCAAGTGCTAATATGTTTGTAGTTTCTATAAGAAAAACTTGTTCTGTACCTGAAAATAATTACATGTACATCTCTACTTTATTGATAGGTTGCATGACCTTAAAATACATTGTTATCAATTCTAATAAAAATCATTAAGGTTGGGTGTGTTTATTGTAGTGCACAACACATGATAAGCTCTTCTTGGAAAGTAGAAGTGTTGTGGAATAGTTTCAATGCACATATTAGTTTTTCCTCCTCTCGAACATGGTATCAGAGCCTAGTTTATTATTATATGGGAGATTTGCATGTTTGTATTAAAGCGTATGTACTTTGATTCTAGAAGAGATTGAAATTTTCTTGTTGTTGTTGACATTTCTAAGCATGGAGGGGGGTGAGATTCCATTGACTTCAAGCATTCCCTTTATAAACATCAAGTTGGTGTTAACTTTTGGGGTTACTGCAAAAGTGTTTTTGCTCTTGTTAGGACTATATTTTCGATCATCCTTAATGATGCTTTGTGGGCATGTGGATGGCTCAAATGGGGTGGATGCTTGACATTAGAGTGTTGCCTTGGTCTTCTTACCTATGGGGTTGATGCCCTAGTCAATTTGTTGACTAACCCATTGGGTGTGGACAATGGGGAAGTTAGTTGCTAGATTACAGGAGGTATCTACCTAGGAGGAGCATTGGGCACTTAGCCCTTGGAGCTTAGGACAGAAATTCACTTCTCAACAAAAAAAAATGAACCATAATTCACTTCTCAACAACCCCAATATGCTAGGTAATCCAAGAGAAAAGATACCAAGCATATGCCACCAAATTTCATCCCTTCAAGCACACTTTTCCAAGCATAAACCATATTTGAATTTTTTTTACTTATTGCAGATTTACAACAGTAAATCTGCCATATTATCTTCCAAATGTTTGTGAAAGAACTTCAAAATTTTGGCCCTTAATATGTCAAATTAGTATGAAAAGTGTCAAAAATGGTGCAACCAAGAAAACAATGAAAGACTGCAAAATAAAATTTGAAACTACACGAGTATTGGACAGCTGAAAATTTCATATGTGTGTATAAGGATGAAGTACATGTATATACCACAACTTTATTATCACAAACATATCACAATCTTTCAAGGCCCAAAGAAGGGTTAGCTATTCAAAAATAGATTCAAGAGAAGCGTCAACTGTAGGCATATGATGCCAAATCAGAGGTAGAAAAGCACAAAAAAATATAGCAAAGTTTGTTACCAAGATAGATATCAATTTGCCTATCTTGATTCCACTTTCCTTTGGACCTTATGGCTACTGAAATTTCTTCCAAATGTATCTTGATTTCCGCAGTTGAAAATTCCAGATTTTGGATGGCGTAGGGCTAGCCTTTTGCTGCATATTTCTCCTCTACTTTTCCAGCTGATGGGCAAAGCCAGATTTCAGAATAGGGTTTTTCCTTTGAACCCGTCTTTTCCATTGAAGTTGATTCAACTCCTGTGCCTTTATATTTAGCTCTTAGACTTTTCTTTTTGACTGCTTTGGTGTGTGATTATCAGTTCATCTGATACTTGTTTGCCTAATCTTTGATCCTTTGAAGAATTTTGAAAGTGTCTCCTTGTTTCAAAGGGATTCCCCAGTTTCACTGCTGCATGCAGGGGAGGGGATCTCCTTTTTTCCCTTGACTAAAGACTTAATGGAAACTATTGTCTCTCTCTTTTTGGAGATCCTTTGCAGGGGAAGGATGTTTTTTCAGGCAAATTTTGGTTTAGACATGATTTGATTTAGAAAAATTCCAAGAATAGGTAATTTTTACATGTATTAGCTACCGCTACAGACTATTTTAGCACACTTTTTCCTGATGCTATTTGTTTGTCACTAAGGATTATTGAGGATCATTGTTTCATTGATAGCTTTGTGCATAAACATTAATGATTAAATAAGCTCTTTTAATGATACCACAATTGTGCATATTTGTGGTCTAGCTCCCAAACTTTGTGGAGAGACTAGAGTACATGATATCTCCAAGACCCGGAAAGGGATTTGAGAAATTCCATCCATTTTAAGAGATAATTAATTAATTAATATTTTTTATTAAGGACCCTAAGTTTGACTTAGGAAAATTAAAAGATTAAAGGTAATTAATTTAAACATGTAATGGAAATGACTTAAGTAACAAAAATCAAGCTTTCTTTTAATCTTAGTTGTCGATTTAGGATTAGAACACAGCTGTTGGTTTCCCACTGAGAAAAGTATAAAGTAAAGGCTTAGGGTCAGTTGGAGAACACACACGAAGATAAAGCATTGAGACTAAGCTAGAATTCAGTATGGGATAATACTTTCCAATCCGTATGTTTCAAATGATACAATGATAAAGAAGGGGTAATATGTGAGAGGGATGATTTGATCCTGCCAAGAGTAAACAAGAGGAAGAAGCGCATTTGAGTAGTGAGGAAGCAACAAGTAAATAAATGTGTAGAGGGCCTGCTATTCAAAGCAGGCAGCCTAGAAAGTGCAAAGGTAGAGGCAAAGGTTTGCAGGCCATCACATGCTGTGCCAGGGAGCTTCAAGAAGATACATAAACATAATCGCTCTGGGGTTACGTAGTTTCTCTCCGAGCAACGCAGAGGCACATGCAGTGAAGAGAGTTTACTTAAAGGTCAGAGATGTTGCGGTGTTTTAAAGACGAAAAGGGTCAAGTTCTAGTCCCGCTTGAGGTAATTAATCCTGGGCTTTTCGTCTCTGAAATAGAGGTATTGCTACAGATTTTTTCTCCGACGAGTTAACCAATAAGGTGCTCAGATTTTCTTTACTTAGAATCTACTTAATAATAAAAACCCTCCAGCAGCTAGAAGACTAGTTTTCCTACATTGGGTTTTTTCGAGGAAAGTTGTCCAGAAAATCTTGTGTGCCACTTTGTCTATGTGCCTGTATTCAGTTTAGATCTGTATCTGTGTAGGCCGTTAAATTGTTTACTTCGATGTTAATACTAAACATTCAGATTATTAACTTGTATAATTAGGAGAAGTAAATTGTGATTTAACAGTATGGTTTCTGCATAAGTAATATTCATAAATTTTCACAATTAGGAGGGGGCTAATCAGGGTATCAACACAACCAACAATGCAAAAATCACAAGGTCAATGCATATATTTAGTGGGAAAATTTTAGCAATATTTTGGCATTGATAAAACATCCACTTGAGGATTGTAGCTTGCCTTGTGAAAGCCAGGGTGGAAATTTTTTTTATATTGTACTCCAACAATATCTTATAATAAAATTTGCCCATTTTGGTGTTTTTGGAGCATTCATGTTTTATGGGCGTTTGCTGAAAAATATTTTTGTTGGGTTTATTGCATGTTTTTGTTATCACTGTTAATTTTTCCAGTAGGAATATTACACCTTGAGAGGCTTGATCAACATATCGAGTCAGATTTGAAACAACAGTAAAGTAATCCTTATAGATCGAAGTACATTCTTTCAAGCACACATGAAGAGCCTAGGAGACACCTTCATTGAATGATAAAATGATAACATACTTTGAGCATATTTTGAGTTGACATTAGAGTGCATTGATGATGACATTAATTGAGCATTCTTCAAGCCTTTGTTGAAACAATAGTGACTCTTGAATCATAGTTGAAGACCAACACTTGAAGAGTTGTTTTGTTGAAGCAATCACCCTTGGACTATTGTTGAAGACCAATACTTAAAATACTTATTTTGTTGGAGTAGTTGTCCTTGGAGCATAGTTGAAGATGAACACTTGAAGAAATTTTTTGTTGGTGCAGCCATAAAAGTTTCGCTGAAGTAGACATGAAGTTTTTGTAGAGGTAGATTTGAAAGCACTTTCCAGACCTATCTTGGACACATATTTTAGAAGTATTTGAAGTTTTTGATGGAGGCTTGAAGTAGTATTGAAGTCACCGTAAGGGATTGAAGAAAACTGAGAGGGTTGGATCCGTAGAGGATTGGAGTTGTCGTACGAGGTTGGAGCTTGGATTTGTAGTTGAATATTAGAGTCCTCATTCAGGATTCAAGCCTTCAAGGAGTTAAGGACTTTGTTGTACAAGTTGGAGTTGGGTTTTTAGATTCCTCAAATTCATTAATAGAATTATTTTCTTGTTTTACATCTTTTGTTTTGGTTTAATTAGTGATTTTAACTGGCATAATATAACAATTGTAAAGAAATATTGATTCAACGCCCCTCTCAATATTTCCAACACTAACACACTTTACATTTTTTCCACCTTGCAATATTTTTATTGACATGCTAGAAGGAATTTTCACAATGCAATGTTATTGTTCGTAATCTAGTTGTTTATGATAGAAGGAAATCTAACATGTGTTAGAGTTCCTTCACCTTAGAATGTTCTTACTAGAAATGTGCTTGTGCTTGTGTTAAAACTAAATATAGCACACACTAGATTTCTTTTGGCATGCAATGTTGTTGTTGGTAGTATGCTTGTATTTGTGCTACATGTAAAGTTAACACTTGTTAAATTCCTTTCACCTTGCAATGTTGTTATTGGAAAAATGCTTGTGTTTGGGCTAGAAACTATGCTAGATTTCTTTTTCTTTGCAATATTGTTGTTGTCTATTTGGTTGTTTATGATAGAAGGAAATCTAGCACGTGTTAGATTTCCTTAACCTTGGCAATGTTATTGGAAATGTGCTTGTGTTTGGGCTAGAATTTGTGCTAGATTTCTTTTGCTCTACAATATTGTTGTTGTCAATTTGGTTGTTTATTATAAAAGGAAATATAGCACGTGTTAGATTTCCTTCACCTTGGCAATGTGTTTGTGTTTGTGTTAGAAGGAAATATAACATGCGTTAGGTTTCTTTTGGCACGAAATGTTGTTGTTGGTAGTATGCTTGTATTTGTGCTACATCTAAAGCTAACATGCATTAAATTTCTTTTGCCTTGCGCTATTGTTATTGGAAATGTGATTGTGTTTGTGATAGAAGTTTTTCTAGATATCATTTTCCATGCAATGTTGTTGTTGGAAAAATGGTTTTGTTTACCTTGGAAGCAAATATAACATGCTAGATTTATTTCACCCTACAATGTTGTTGTGTGCTTGTGTTTGTGCTATGTGTAAATCTAACACGTGTTAGATTTTCTTCACCTTGCAATGTTTTTATTGCCAACATGCTTCAATTTTGGCTCAAAAGAAATCTAGCATGCGCTAGATTTCGTTTTCACTTCATTGTGGTTGTTGACAATATGCTTTTGTTTGCGCTAGAATTAAATCTACCATGTGCTAGATTTCTTTTATCTAGAAATGTTTTAATGTGTTTGTGTTTGTGCTAGAAAGAAATCTAGCATACATTAGATTTATTTCACCCTTCTATGATTTTATTGACAATGTGTTTGTATATGCGTTAGAAGGAAATCTAGTGTGCACTAGTTTTCTTTCGCATTGCAATGTTGTTGTTGGCAATTCAATTGTTTGTGTTAGAAGAAAATCTAGTGTGCACTAGATTTCTTTCGTATTGCAATGTTTTTGTTGGAAATTCAATTGTTTGTGTTAGAAGGAAATCTAGTATGCACCATATTTCCTTCACCACAATGATGTTATTGGAAATGTTTTTGTGATTTTGCTAAAAGGAAATATAGCATGTGCTAGATTTCTTTTGCCCTAGAATGTTGCTGGTAATATGTTTTTGTTCATGCTATAACAAAATCTGGCATGCGCTAGATTCTTAAGCCCTACAATGTTATGTGTTTGTGTTTGTGCTAGAAGGAAACCTACCACACTAGATTTATTTTGTCTTGCATAAGGTATTTTTGAAAATATGCTTGTTTTTTCTAGAAGCAAATCTAATATGTGATATGTTTCTTTCACCCTACAATATTGTTATGTGATTTTTTTTGGGAGAGAAGGAAATCTAGCATGTGTTAGATTTCATTCACCTTGCAATGTTGTTATTGGTGACATGTTTGTGTTTGAGATAAAAGTACAAATAGCATGTTAGATCTAATTCACCTTGCAATATTGTGACTGGAAATATGCCTATGTTTGTGATAGAAGAAACTCTAGCATGATATAGATTTCATTTACCCTACAATATTGATGTTGACATTATGTTTGTGTATGGTGGGAGGAATTCTAGCATGCACCTAATTTTTTTTGCAATGCAATATTGGTGTTAGAAAGTGCTTATGTTTGTACTAGAAGAAAATCTAGTATGCAATAGATTTGTTTCGCAATTCAATATTGTTGTTGGCAACCTACTTGTATTTGTGCTAGAATGAAATATAACCTGCATTGTATTTCTTTCGCAATGCAATATTGTTGGAAATGTACTTGTGCTTGTGCTGGAAGGAATTCTATCATGCATTGGATTTCTTTTTCACTACAATGTTATTGTTGGCAATGTGCTAGAAGTAAATGAAGCATAGGTTATATATCTTCCACCCTGAAATGTTGTTATTGGAAATGTGATTTTGTTTGTGCTAGAAGAAACTCTAGAATGTGTAAGATTTCTTTTACTTTGCAATGTTTTTGTGAGTAACATGCTTCTATTTACGCTAGAAGCAGATTTAACATGTGGTGGATTTCAAACGCCTTACAAAATTGTTGTTGGCAATGTGCTTGTGTTTGTGCTAGAAGGAAATGTAGCATGTGCTAGATTTATTTGACCATGTAACGTTGCTTCTAGCAATATGCTTTTGTTTTTAGTAAAAGGAATGATATTGATTGTTAGCTTTCATTTAAGGTGCAATGTTGTTGCTCGAAATGGGGTTCTACTTGTTATAGAAGGAAAGATAGCACACAATATATTTCCTTCATAATGTAATGTTGTTATTAGAAATATGTATTTTATTATGCTAGAAGGAAGGTTATAATGTGTTAAATTTCCTTCATCTTTCAATGTTATTGTTGAAAATGTGTTTGTGTTTGTGATAGAAGTAAATCTTGCATCCGTTGAATTTTTTTCGCAATGCAACATTATTGTTGGAAATGTGCTTGTATTTGTGTTAGGAGTTATAAAATGCACTAGATTTCTTTGTTCTTGTTCCAAAAGGAAAACTATCAATATTTCACCCTCACCAAGGTTAGTGCTCTGAAATTATTCTTGGCAATGCATTTGTGATTATGCAAGAAGGATACCTAGTGATTACTAGCTTTCTTCTAGACACCATTACACTTATGCAACCAATGCTCTAGGGGTGACATTGTCTCAATAATCACAATGGTTAGAGTTATAGCTTTTGATGTGCCCTTTTATTGAATTTGGAACAATTTATGGAGATCAATGATAGTCCAAAAGAATTGTATATAGATATATGTTGTTGTTGGCACTACATTTGTGCTTGAGTTGGAAGGAAAGATAATCATATAGTTTTCCTTTTGGCACAAACACAAAATTCCAATCATAATTATTTGATCCATGGAGAATAATGTGATCTTTGTATAATTTTGAAGTTTATGAATAAATGTGTTATTGAGGTATACTAAATTTTGCTTCCAATGCAAATGTATGCAACTTTAAAGTATCAAGCATAATTTTTTAACATGTATTGTTTTTCTCTCTATTTTGTTGTATAGTTATGAACTTCCAAAAACAATTTCACTAATTTTTGGATGCATAAGATAAGACTCTTCCTCATCAACATAAAAATCTAGGAAAACTCAAATCTACACTTTTCGAGGACCTAAAGTTAACATCCCTTTGTATCCATCCTCAATAGTATGTCCTTAATGAGTATAGGTAGGGAGTGCTAACATTGGAACTAAAGATTTGTAAAATTCAATTTCTTTTCTTTTAGAATAAAAATGAGAATTATTTAGTATTTACGGTACCAAAACTTTTATTTGGAAGGAAACCTCTAGTTTGCCTTTTGATTATCAAGTTCAAACATCAAACATCCTCTCTAAGTGAATATAATTTCTCCTTTTCATGGGGCTTTTAGACATCTTATGTAGCATCAATCTTGGAATTTCTTAGATTTTACAATGGACCATGTTTTGGTTCTTCAACTTCTACAAATTTCTTATGATCATTATTCATACACAGGCTTTAAGAGTACAAGTGTCATTTATGAAGTTAAATAGGAACTTGGTGGTTTGATATGAGCTTATATTTGTCATTCAAAAATTTTATTTGGAAGAAAACCTCTAGTTTGGCTTTTGATTATCAAGTTCAAACATCAAACATCCTCACTAAGTGAAAAAATAATTTCTCCTTTTTATGGGGCTTTTAGACATCTTATGTAGCATCAATCTTGGAATTTCTTAGATTTTACAATGGACCATGTTTTGGTTCTTCAACTTCTATAAATTTCTTATGATCATTATTAACACACATGCATTAAGACTACAAGTGTCATTTTTGAAGTTAAATAGGAGCTTGGTGGTTTGATATGAGCTTATATTTGTCATTCTATAACACTATCTACATCTCTCATTGCATGGTCTTCATTTATGTTTTTTTGTGTAATTTTCATATAAAGTAATTTTTGGTAGTAGGCACTAGATGGTGGGGAACAATGTTTCATTACATACAATATGACTACCATACTTTTTAAATTATTGCATCTATATTACTTTTTGAATGTTGTGTGTTTTTGCGAAAATATAAAATCACACGTGACATGGTTCAACCTTTTAATTACAATTTATGGTTTAATTGTTGTTACAGAATTGGTACAAGCTACAATGGAAAATATAGCAAAAGGGGACTATGTTGATCTCCTTATTAATGATCAAGTCATTGGTCTAGGAAGGGTCGAATCTACAGAGTCTGGAACTTATTGTGTCGTAGAAAGGGTTAATGCATGTTATGTTGCAATTTTGATAATTGATGTCACTCAACCACATTTGATTGAGGATCTTGATGAAGGGGACATACATCCATGGAAGATCAGGGATTTGAGGCACAACATAGGTAAATCAAAATATTGAAGCATGTGTTCAAATATTATTGATAGTATAATACTTTTTTTTTTGAGTAAATACTAACCTTATTTACATTCGTTTATAGGTGAAAATGTTTCTTCTACATTTTCTATTGGAGAAAAGGTATATCTTCTGCAACATGGAGTGAAGTTTGGTGAGGGCTCCATATTTAATACAGAGCTTGGGCATAAAGTGCATGGAAATATGGTAAAGAAAGGATGCATAGTGGTTAAAATTGAGAAGGTTTTAAAGCATGATGTTGCTCTGCCACATCCAACAGGATTTGAGCATACACTAGTGGGTGCATTGGAATCTTATGAGATTTGGCCAGAATCAGATTTGGAACCTCATTTTCATGATCATACCATAAATATTCCCTAATATAGGGTTAAATTCATATGTAAAAAGGTTTCTCTTACACATGAATGCATGGGAACAAGCATGTGCATTGCAAAAGGAATGCTAGTTAATGTCCACGACGATGACATTGTTTAAGATGAAACACTAGGAGAAATGGACTTTGGTGTTTTTTTGCAAGAGATAGATGGAAATTGTGAAATATACAGAATTGGGGATAATTCTATACATTGTTTGGTTAGATGGCCAATAAATAAGTTCGCGGACGACAAAGGTGTGATATTAACGGTTAAGGAAAAGTTCAAGGATCCAACCAAGGAAATGGTGCTATGGGATGTTATAGAAGACACAAATCCCTTAAACAAATTGGATGGGAATATTTGTAATGAAAAAGATATAGACTCAATTTATATGCATGTAATAAGGCCATATAAAAGGAATAAACGAGTTATGGCTACAACAAAAATTGCAAAATGTCAAACAAATATAGATGAAGAGAAAAAAATTTGAATTTTGGCAGCAGATGTATGTTGTACAAAATATTGTCTTGAACATGTGGATAGGAAGGCCATTGCAGGTGCTAGAAGGGGTATGAGACAAATAAATAAAAATGGTATTAGGGAATTTGTCTTGAATTCACTCATGTCAAACAAAGTCATGTCAAGGAGCTGTGGCCATGGCCATGGCCTACCACCTATTTCTAGAAATGTAAAGGACATGAGTTTTAATGGGAATATTATTTGTAAGAAAGCATGGTATAAAATACATAAGATTCCTCAAACCACATTCTATAACTACCAACAGTATTTCCAAAATGGATAGATCAAAGCTATTCATGGCAACACCAACACATGTAAAGCACAAGGACACACTGCGGAAACCATAGAAATATTGCACAAAATTGTGATGGATAATTCAGATTTTTCACCAAAACAAACACATCAAGTTGAAGAAGATGTAACATCTGTTACTTTAAGATTGCTTCCTTCGAGTTACACACAAAATTCGATGTTAAAAGAGATCAATGAGGCTCTTCAAAAGCTCAATTACCCATCAATATCACAGTCAACAATGAGAAAGATATGTAATACTAAGTTTCAAGATGTGGCATTTTCAAAGAACACCAACTTCAGTAAATGCAGTGAATGTATTGTGTTGAAAGCATAAATGAAGTCAGTGACTACAAAAGAGATGGAAGAAAAGGCATGAGGTAGGCTGAACAAACATAACAAGATTGTTATGTGTGGAAGATATCGCTACTCTGCCCATAAAATTATGTCAGAGCAGTTTCCAAAGGAGTATTTGAGCATTATCCATGATAAAATGGATAAAACAAAGACTTCAATCCCAAGGCTACGTATCAAATAAAAATCTATTGTAGGTGAAAATCTAGGTGTGTCATTGACAAGTATGCTAACACATGGGCATAACACCGAAGGTTTTGGTCATTTCTCCCTACCATTTGTACACATGGGATCACAATTTACTGTTACATCCCTTACAAAGTTCTTAAGGGACCTTGAAGACCCACAAATTGATATGTATGGTGATCTACTTTATGAGAGTGGAAGTTCAAGAAACCCACTTACAAATGCATTACTTGACACCTCTATTTACTCAAAATGTCAAGTTTACAAGGATGATTTTATATCTCATGGAAGATCAAAGAACCAAAATGTTGATTTTAAAGCTCTTCCCTCACATTTGTTGTTACAGTTGGACAATGCAGCAAGTGATAATAAGAATCACTATCGTTTCATGTTTTTATCACTTTTAACTACACTTGGTGTCTTCATCACTATTGAGGTTGGATTCTTGCCTGTGGTGCACACCCATGAAGACATAGATGGTGTTAGCCCCCCTATGAAATTTTGACAAGCAAATAGGGGGCTAAATTGTTGTTGAGTCTTCAAGGAATGCATTTCCGATGAAAACACAGTCTCCTTGAAGCCTCCATGTGACTTTTAGCCTTTGAATATATCCCTTCTTGAAATTTCCCCTTTTAAAAGCCTCTCTGCTATGAAGAAATGCCCAAAGGCTTCCTTTTCCCTCTTATTTCCCCTCATTTAGCCTCTTTTCATCCCCCTTGTCTTCCCCTTTTATTTCCCTTCTTACCCTTCAGTTTCCCCCCAAAATCCCCTTTAATTTCCTCCCCTAACCTTTGTTGGCCTCTTCTCCCCTTTATTCCTCTATCGTTCCCCTTCAAACCCCTTAAAATCTGACATGGGCTAAAACCTATTTCCCACCTATTGAGGCGCTTTCAGCCTTTTCGCCGCCAAACAATTTCACGTGACCTTCCAAGACCAAGCGCTAAGCTCAGCACCAACGAAGCCAGCGGTGCGTATTTCCTTTGTTTGTGCCGTTAAGTCCTGACCGTTCCGCACCGTTGATCCGTTTCGATCGAACGACTGGAAGGCAATCGCAAGCCCCGCTCATCCGCAACCCGATCCGCCGACATCAGGCTTTTTCAATCTGATCATTTAATCCCAAACGTGCGTCTCTCCAGATCCGACTTTCTCACCTGACTCACACGTCCTGATCTAATTATCGCAAGTCCTTCCATCTCCCTCCCGATTCAATCCTGACCATTGATCTGTCCGCCGATCTAACGGCCAGCGCTTAATCGCAAACCCATTCCCAATCGCAATCGCAAAGCCCAATGGTGCCACCCCGATTGAGATCCCCCGATTACATCCTAGCCGTCCATCTGTTGCGCGATCCAACGGCTATCGCACAATCGCATCGTCATCTCGCCGCCCCTCTTCTCTCCCTCCGATTGAATCTGAACCGTTGATCTGATCCCCGATCGGACGGTCAGCGCTCAATCGCATCCCGACCTCCGATCGCAATCGCATGCTCTTCCCTCCATCCTCCGATTTAATCCCGACCGTTCATCCTCCCGCAGATCAATGGTCCTACGCGAATCGCAACTCCTCCCCAATCGCCGATCGCAAGTTCTTCTCTCCGTCTTCCGATTAAATCTCGGCCGTCCGTTTCCTCCCAGATCAACGGTCAGCGCTCAATCGCTGGTTCTCTTCCCTTCGTCTCCCGATTTGATCCTGTCCGTCCGTTCGACCCGCGATCCGACGGTCATCGCTCGATCGCTTCCCCATTCTCAATCGCAATCGGAACTTTCAAGACATGTGTTGCGATTGACACCCGCTCCGACCTCCGATTGCGATTGCCCGATTGAATCCTAGTCGTCCATCCTTTCCAGATCTGACGGTTCACGGTTTTTCGCCCTCTGCCTCTGTCGGGTCCCACATTCACGCCTCCGTGTACTGTTTTTCGTGTTTCCCTGTGTAATTTGCCCAAGCAACAACCTCTGGGTTTTTACATGGTTAATCATTTCTCCGCCAGTTTCCTCGTTTCTCCACTGCTCCGCCACTTCTCCCGCCTCCACAGCATTTCCTCCGCCGCCACTGCCCGGGTTTTAAACAGAGTTATTTCAGTGTGCAGATAGTACAGAGAGGCCATTTCAGTCGGCCATCAAAGCAGCAGAGACCGGATCAGAAGGGATTTGAGCCGGTAATTGAAGATTAATGGTTAACCCCGCAAGTCAAAGGCTTCAAGCACAGTTCGAAGATTAAGAGCACACCAACAATGCCATAACTTCGCTACCTAACAGCATGACATTTCCTCCAGAAGTACACCTTCCTGCAGCGTCCTCTATGTTTCTCGAGCCCAGGAAAGTCAAGAACACTGACAGAACTTCTCAAGAGACTGTCAAGCAGCATTAAAGAAGCATGGAGGGACCTGCAGATCATTCCATCCAGTTCATTTATTCAGAATGGCAACACAGAGTTCCAGACAGCCGAAGGACTCCAAATGAACATCAGAGGTCAATTTCCGGCCTGACAGAGCCTCCTAACAGTCTACAGAGTACACACAGCGTTGCATTTTGCCATTAAGCAGTATGGGCGTGGACACTTCCGCCGATTCTGTTTTAATGAGATTGATTAATTGTCTATCTACCTCTGTCTCTTCCTCTTCTCCTATAAAGATCCCCGAGAACATAATGTAAAGGTTGTTGTTGCCTTGCTGGGCATCTGCTGTTAGAGGGATTCAGTTTGACTGTTAGAACAGCCTTGGGAGGAAATTGCAGAGTAGTTGGTATGTAATAGGCTGGGAGGAGAAGTTTGGACTGTAACAGCCATTGAGCTTATCGTACATGACTGGTTTTGCATCTATTAATCAAAGCACATTTCACAGGATCCTGGTCTATTGCTATTGGTGATGTTTTCTTACTCTGTTTATTACATTTTCACATTGTTTCATGTTCTTCTGGTAGGCATCAGAATAATGGTATAGGATTCACCCTTGTTAGGTGCCCTATGCTGTCTGCTCTCCCTACCTTTATGTTTTCCACCCTATGTGCTGTCTAAGAGCGGGTTCATGGGTTTAACCAGTGCAGCGGATGTTATTGCCTGCTGGCTGATGTATGAACTTGGGGGTTTGCTTCTTAGATGTTTCTTTGTAATCTTATCTCTGTTTTTCTCTTGGAGTTGCTAAAGCAGACCTGGAGTTAAATGACCTCTGGTCCGATCTATAAGCAGCCCCTTTGTCTCTTTGAGAGCTGCCTTTGAGTATGTCCAAGCAGGTCTGGAGTTAAATGACCTCTGACCTGATCTATAGGCAGAAAATTGGCTGTCTTTCCTTCTTTCACTTTCTCTCCTTAATGTTCCATCCCACCATCTAATCTAAAGATCCTCTAGTATTAGATGACTTGCCCTTTGGAAGCCTTGGCTAGTGGATGCAAGTAATTTCCTCTCATGACTCCCTAGCCCAATGGATGGCACGGTCTTGGCCCATTCTCCTTGCTAAAGCCTCCTGCTGTTCTGTTCCTTTCTTCCCATTGCTTTCCCAGTCTGTGATCTCCTAACCAACCCAGCAACCCTTCAACCAAATCATTTTAAAACCCCCCCTCTGTGCTTCATAACTAGCCTAATATCTCAATTCGAGCTTTAAAGACATATCATTCTTTGCTCTATTGGAGAGATCCCTCTCCGGGTCCAGGAGGGCTAGATCCTAGGGCCCCAAAGTGGTTCTGATGTTGTCTCATCTTTTGGTCTTGCCAATCTGACCAAAACATGGGAACCCCAACATAATGGCGACTCCACTGGAGAATTCTGAGTACATTTCGTTTTAAACACTCTTTAAACCTCAGAAACTTAGAACTCTGGCTAGGTTGACGGTAAGTCACACCTTTCTTGAATCAGCCTCCATTTGGTAAATGCCCTTCCAGTTGGTCTCTGGTTAGATCTTGTTGCTTTGAGGAGATTCAGGAAAGGTGATAGTGCCTGAGCACTGTGGTGGACAGTGTACCCTAGAATCACCCTAAACCCTTCACCTGGCGACTCCATTGTTCCTAAACGTTAAAGACTCCACTGGTGATCAGTAGGCCTGCTGATTATCTTGGTTTTACATCAGACTCCACTGGGAGACCAGTCCCAAAGCATAATGAAGACTCCGTAGGGAGGCCAGTTCCCAAGACAACATTAACCACAGTAGAAATAACGAGTAGGGCTAAGCTGCTTGGCTTATAAACAGCACTCTGGCTCACAGAACCATTCATACAAGAGCTTTCCCTGATCCAAACCCGCCTGAAACAGTTGATAATCCTGAGAAAATCCTTAAAAGAACACCTGTGAGTAGGAGATCAACTATTTCCAGCAACATTCATAGAGCCAATTCTTCACCAGAAGATCTTGTAGCTCTATTAGACCCTTTCTTCGACCTAAACCTCCAAAAAAGATTACCTAGAACTAGGTCATTCAGTGTTTCAGACCAGCCAGACACTAGGGACAGCGAAACCCCTCCCTCCACACCGCCTGATCTCCACTTTCTCCAAAACTCGGGGCTTTCCCACACTAGATCTGTTCAACAGACTTCTGCTGGTCCTACCATCCCTGTCATCCAACTACCAGCTGCTCAAGCCAACCCTATACCTCATCAGAACATCATCATGGCAGCCTGGTATGCACCTCTAGTTTTACCTCAGCCTCTACTACCCTTACCAGATGATTATCAATCAAAAATCCCACACTTCCCTGCTAAAGAGCCCACAACAGCACAACAACATGTAGATAAAATGGAGGACTCGAACCGGCTGAGAAGATAAGGTATCTCTTTTCCGCCTGCTAAACATGCTTCCACGCATACAGAGAAGATATGCCCCAATGAGTAGGGAGCATATCCCTGGATTCCCACACAAAATGCCTAAAGTGGACTGGTTAAAAAACCTGCCTACCTTTCAAGGTGAAAATGCTGATGACCCCTTGCTACATCTCATCAAGTTTCATATACATGTGTGGAAATTTAAAGTTGAATGGCATGAAGACTGCCTAATGAAATGTTCATGGCAACACTAGAAGGAAAAGCTAGGGTCTGGTATGAATGGTTAGAACCTCGGAGTTTGTTTTCCTTAAGGGACCTGCACCAAGTATTTGCTGCAAGTAGACCCAAAACTCTCCGTTCCTTATCAGTGAACCGTGTGATCAATCCTTGGGACATCATACAAGACTACAGGGGTATTACAGGTTTTATTATTGCAAATTCCTGAAAGATCTGTCGATAGCCATTCAAGAATTTCATATGCATCCTAGCTACCACAAGAACATGGATGAATCGACTGAGGAAGAAAATAGCCAAGAGGCTGTGGATTTTTTCCAAGATATTCCTGAAAACTCGGTTGCTGATTCATCATCCCTTATGGTTGAGCTGGCATTGACATCCAAACCTCACCCTGCCTTCAAAGGAAACAAGAGAGTCGCTTCTGACTCTCCGTACAAAGGAAACTGCATCAGTTCCTCCCTCGAAGGATGAGGGAAGAAATAGATCAGATCATCAATAGACAACCAGCCTCTGAATTTTTTTACAAATCAGACATCCCTACCCATTCATCTAATGAGCTCAATTGTACAGAGTTGGAAGGCTCAAATGTAAATCAGAGTGAAGAAAAATCTGCTGGCGGTCCAGTATGTCCGGTTGGTAGCATTACTTACATTCATGACTCCCCTATCTTTGACCTATCTGATGATGATGTTCTCCAAACAGAAGAGGATCTGGTAGGGTCATCATTAGTAGATTTATGGGAGGAGAGTCAATCCTTTTCACTTCCAGAGAGTAATGAGCCAACGCAGGAAATTTATGACACTGATGGGGAGAGCTATGACAGTATAATAGCAGATGAAGATTCTTTGAATCTTCCTTCTGCTTTACCGCGGATCGTCAGTGAGACTGGAAGCCAGTAGTTTTTCCTTTCAGAAGATGAAGAAGAGATTCTCGAGCAGGATGAAAGCAAAGAGCCTCCTCTTGAAAAAGAGGAAGCAAAGGAATACACCCCTGCTCGAGAATACATGGATCTCTTCACAGAGCTCAAAGACACCGCACGAATACAATGTGAGCTCCAAGAGGACAAGACTGCCATATATGATGAGTCCTCCGGGGTCAAGATGAAGGAGACACTTACCCAAGAGAGACCATTCTTGATCCAGTGGAAGAAGGAGAGATCCTGGTCGAAGCCAGCCTACCAAATATTCATAGCCAGGTATCTTTCCATGATCCTTATGCGCATTTCCTGCATACATTTGGAGAAGGATCAAAGGTCTTGCTCAGCAACATGTTACAGACACAAAGAAATTTTCTCAAAGCTGTTGTTTTTGAACAAAAAGAGTGGGAGCTTCCCTGCCTATCCATCATGCTCAAGGAGTTGAGCAAGAAGGACCAGCCATGGGATCACTTGATGGACTGGTTACATTGTAAGACAATGTTTGTAAGCTAGACTTGTAAATATTCGAGTTAGAGTAGGGTAGGTAGGAAAAGCTCAATAAAGCTCAGCCTATGAGCAGGTGGGTCAGTTGTTTCATTTTCTGTCTTAGAATGTAGAGAAGAAACCTGCTAGACAGTCTAATCCTAGCAGGTAGTAGTGTAGGTAGAGAAACATATGAGACCAACAGTCTAATCTGGTCTCATGGAGAAATAAGGGTAGAAGTAGAATAGGTTTATTTTTTCCTGTTTGTAAAAATTAATGATGTAAAAGGGTCTGCAAGTCCAAATGCACCCAAGAAGAAAAATGATAGGATTATAGTGTGGGTAGGTAGTTGTTTGGAAGAATTGTACTGCTGATTTGTCGTCTTCATAGCTTGTGGCAGCTGATCAAAGAAAGAGATGGATGGTTCAAGCAGTAGGCACCTGGCCTACACCAAGAGATCAATTTATGAATTCTTGACTCCTTCAAGAAGAAGCCATCCCCATGTGGAGCCACTGTTAGCCCCCCTATGAAATTTTTGACAAACAATAGGGGGCTAAATTGTTCCTGAGTCTTCAAGGAATGCATTTCCTCTGAAAACACAGTCTCCTTGAAGCCTCTATGTGTCTTTTATCCTTTGAATATATCCTTCGAAATCTCCCCTTTTAAAGTCAAAAGGGAAGAAATGCCTCAAAGCTTCCTTTTTCCCCCTTATTTCCCCTCATTTAGCCTCTTTTCATCCCCCTTGTTTCCCCTTTATTTCCTTCTACCCTTCCCGCCCCCCCCCAAAAACCCTTTAATTTCCTCCCCTAACCTTTGTTGGCCTCTTCTCCCCTTTATTCCTCTATCGTTCCCCTTCAAACCCCTTAAAATCCATTAAGATGGGCTAAAAACCCATTTCCGACCTTATTATAAGGCCTAGCCCCTTTCCGCCAGCCCCTTTCAAACCACTTCCCCACGTGACCCTTCCCCAAGACCAAGCGCTTAAGCCTTGGGGGCCAATCGCAATCGGAAGCCGAGCGGGTGCGTATTTCCTTTGTTTACAGCATTAAGTCCTCGATCTGTTCCGCACCATTGATCTGCTTCGATCGAACGGCTGAGCGTTAATCGCAAGCCCCCCGCTCAATCGCAACCCCCCCCCCGATCGCCGATCGCATGCTCTTTCACCCGGGCTCCGATTTAATCCCAGCCGTGCGTTCCCTTCCAGATCCGACGGATGGCGCTTAATCGCAACAACGCTTCGATCGCGATCGCAAGTCCTTCCATCTCCCTCCCGATTCAATCCTGACCGTTGATCTGTCCGCCGATCTAACGACCAGCGCTTAATCGCAAACCCATTCCCAATCGCAATCGCAAAGCCCAATGGTGCCGCCCCGATTGAGATCCCTCGATTACATCCTAGCCGTCCATCTGTTGCGCGATCCAACGGCTATCGCACAATCGCATCGTCATCTCGCCGCCCCTCTTCTCTCCCTCCGATTGAATCTGAACCGTTGATCTGATCCCCGATTGGACGGTCAGCGCTCAATCGCATCCCGACCTCCGATCGCAATCGCATGCTCTTCCCTCCATCCTTCGATTTAATCCCGACCGTTCATCCTCCTGCAGATCAACGGTCCTACACGAATCGCAACTCCTCCCCAATCGCCGATCGCAAGTTCTTCTCTCTGTCTTCCGATTAAATCTCGGCCGTCCGTTTCCTCCCAGATCAACGGTCAGCGCTCAATCGCTGGTTCTCTTCCCTCCGTCTCCCGATTCGATCCTGTCCGTCCGTTTGACCCGCGATCCGATGGTCATCGCTCGATCGCTTCCCCATTCTCAATCGCAATCGGAACTTTCAAGAGGTGTGTTGCGATTGACACCCGCTCCGACCTCCGATTGCGATTGCCCGATTGAATCCTAGCCGTCCATCTTTTCCAGATCTGACGGTTCACGGTTTTTCACCCTCCGCCTCCGCCGGGTCCCACATTCATGCCTCCGTGTACTGTTTTTCGTGTTTCCCTATGTAATTCGCCCAAGCAACAACCTCTGGGTTTTTACATGGTTAATCATTTCTCCGCTAGTTTCCTCGTTTCTCCACTGCTCCGCCACTTCTCCCGCCTCCACAGCATTTCCTCCGCCGCCACTGCCCGGGTTTTAAACAGAGTTATTTCAGTGTGCAGATAGTACAGAGAGGCCATTTCAGCCGGCCATCAAAGCAGCAGAGACTGGATCAGAAGGGATTTGAGCCGGTAATTGAAGATTAATGGTTAACCCCGCAAGTCAAAGGCTTCAAGCACAGTTCGAAGATTAAGAGCGCACCAGCAACGCCATAACGGCGCTACCTAACAGCATGACATTTCCTCCAGAAGTACACCTTCCCGCAGCATCCTCTATGTTTCTCGAGCCCAGGAAAGTCAAGAACACTGACAGAACTTCTGAAGAGACTGTCAAGCAGCATTAAAGAAGCATGGAGGGACCTGCAGATCATTCCATCCAGTTTATTTATTCAGAATGGCAGCACAGAGTTCCAGACAGCCGAAGGACTCCAAATGAACATCAGAGGTCAATTTCCAGCCTGACATAGCCTCCTAACAGTCTACAGAGTACACACAGCGCTGCATTTTGCCATTAAGCAGTATGGGCGTGGACACTTCCGCCGATTCTGTTTTAATGAGATTGATTAATTGTCTATCTACCTCTGTCTCTTCCTCTTCTCCCCATAAAGATCCCCCTTGAATATGCACGAAATAGTTGTTATTTCGCCGGCATCTCATTGCTAGAGGGATTCGCTTGACCGTTAGAACAAATTAGAGGAAATTGCGTAGTGAAGGAAAGTAATAGGCTTCGGGAGGAGAAGTTGACCCGTAACAATATCAGCTTATCGTACATGATCGGTTTTCGTATCTATTAACAAAGCGGACATTTCAGATCCTGGTCTATTGCTATTGGTGATGTTTTCTTACTCTGTTTATTACATTTTCACATTGTTTCATGTTCTTCTAGTAGGCATCAGAATAATGGTATAGGATTCACCCTTGTTAGGTGCCCTATGCTGTCTGCTCTCCCTACCTTTATGTTTTCCGCCCTATGTGATGTCTAAGAGTGGGTTCACGGGTTTAACCAGCGCAGCGGATGTTATTGCTTGCTAGCTGATGTATGAACTTGGGGGTTTGCTTCTTAGATGTTTCTTTGTAATCTTATCTCTACTTTTCCCTTGGAGTTGCTAAAGCAGACCTGGAGTTAAATGACCTCTGGTCTGATCTATAAGTTTCCCCTTTGTCTCTTTGAGAGCAGCCTTTGAGTATGTCCAAGCAGGTCTGGAGTTAAATGACCTTTGACCTGATCTATAGACAGAAAATTGGTTGCTTTCCTTCTTTCACTTTCCTCCTTGATGTTCCATCCCATCATCTATCTAAAAATATCCTTTAGTATAGATGAATTTCCCTTTGAAAGCCTTGGCTAGTTGTTGCATGTAATTTCCTTTCATGACTCCATGGCCCAATGGATGGCACTGTCTTGGCCCATCCTCTCTGCTGAAATATCCTGCTGCCATGTTCCTTTCCTCCCATTGCTTTCTCGGCCTATGATCTCCTAACCAACCCAGCAACCCTTCAACCAAATCACTTTAAACCCCCCTTTGTGCTTCATAACTAGCCTAATATCTCAATTCGAGCTTTAAAGACATATCATTCTTTGCTCTATTGGAGAGATCCCTCTCCGGGTCCAGGAGGGCTAGATCCTAGGGCCCCAAAGTGGTTCTGATGTTGTCTCATCTTTTGGTCTTGCCAATCTGGCCAAAACATGGGAACCCCAACAGATGGAACCTACGAAAGAATGTCTTCCAACCTAAAAAGGAAAGATATATATTCTTTACCTGAAATGCTAGATACATATCACAAAATTGAAGAAAACCGAGTGTTTCCACCTTCACTTATTGACAAGGTCTATGACTTAAAAAGTTTCCTTAATGGATACATCAAAGAGGGAAAAAATGCACTAGTTGGACATCTTAATGTTCAATACTTCCAATTTATTATACTGAATGATATTCTAGTACTAAGGTACAAAGAATCCATTAGAGATATTGAGTGGTCGGAACCAGTTGAGTTATAAAATATAGATGATGAAGGTCGACCTATAATTCCCATAGGGAACCCATCTTTCTTAGATTCCAAAAATAATGATGCCTCTTTCAAAGAACTAAAGGAAAGGATAACATCATACACAAAAATGTGAAAAGACACTATCGGGAAAGAAGATTCACCAATTGTTGCAGAGGAATGGAAAAATAAAGTAGTGTATTGGGAAAGAGTTCTTGATACATTAGATGGAATCTATAATGATCATAGAATAGTAGATGGAAGTGATTCATCTTTTGAGGATTTCTGGCCCAAGACAAGGCACGTTATTGATGTTGATCGTAAAGCACTCCATGTATTCTCAAGTATTATGGATGAAGATTTTGATAATGCAACAGATGAACCTGTATATGTTTTACCCAAATGCAACAAGCCAAAGCCAACATTCAATCCAAAGATTAATGTTCAGAAAGGAAAGATGTTGCTAGTTAGATCAAGAAATGAGGATGCAGGAGACATGATTTGGATGGAAAAATCCATCTAAGATATATTTAGGGATAATGAAAGTGAGAATCTTCATGTAAAGGTTTATTGGTGGAAGCCTATTTCAGGGAAATACAATGGGAAATTTTTAGAGCAATATTGGATACCAAATCCTAATGACACATAACTTGGCTCTATTCCAATTAATACCATAGTTTGGGCATGGCTGCCAAAGAAAGAACATTGCAAGAAGACCAAGATAGATAAATATGGTCTAGAAGGTGTTCTTGACCCAATTGGGTGAATATCTTAAGATTAGGTTTATATGATTCATGAATGTGATTTTTTTTAAGGATCTTTTAATATGCATTCAGACACACTTTTCAATATTTTTTGTATATCAAATATTCTCTTCATATTATTTTTGGAGGAGTTTTGTATTATTTAGTATTTCAATGTAATCATGTGGTGATACAAATGACATGATTGTGCCATAAAATATTTAAGTTTTCAAAGCTTTGTTTGACCAACATGACTTGTCACCATATCAAATATGGATAATCAAATTCAATAATGCACCTTAAAACAACATCTTCTGAACTTGGTCTATTAAAACAATAATGGAGTAGCTAATTAGTATTCTATTTAATATAAACCATTTAAACACTTAATAAAAAAATGTTAGACATTTGTAATAATGTTTGAAGTGAGTTTTCCTTTATATTCCTTATAATAATTGATCTAAATCAAATTTGTTGTTTTTTTGCACTCTAATTTATAAAAAAAAATGATTTTGATCATTGAACAACACAACTAGACTTATAAAATATTTCCTCGTATAGACTTTGAAGTGGTGCCAACATTCTACTAGCATAATAAATTTGTACTCAACATAGGAAATGTAGTTAGTGTCAATTTAAAATGGTTAATAATAGTAAGAAACACAATATTCATATATTGTTAAATAACTTTATAGGTAAGAATCGTTTTACAAAATCTATTATTCACGAGTCAAATTTAATACATAAATATATATATTAATGATAATACAAATAATGTAAGGAATCTAAGTTTTAGATGAATGTCAATATGTTCTTTTCAATATAATATCCTTAAACACTCCACGAATAAAAGCTAAACATTTGTAATAAATAGTTTATTCAATTTTCTCTCTTTCCTCTTGGATTTGAAAATAATCAAATTGTATTACTTTGTTACTATTCTAATTCATGATTGATTTTGATAATTAAAATGATTAGTAATTGAGTCGAGAGGCGAGGCTCATTCTACAACCTAGTATGAGGGGATGTGTAAGTTCGACTATATTATTTTTTGAAGGATCTATTAATATACATTCAAACACACTTTTTAATATTTGTTGTATATCAACTATTCTCTTCATATTATTTTTGGAGTTTTATATTATTTAGTATTTCAATGTAATCACGTGGTGTTACAAATGACATGACATGCCATAAAATGTTTAGGTTTTCAAAGCTTTGTTTGACCAACATGACTTCTCACCATATCAAATATGCATAATCAAATTCAATAATGCATTTAAAAACAACATCTTCTAAACTTGGTCTATAAAAACAATAGTTCTTAACTTAGTTTTTAACACAAAAGTATAAATAATAAATAATAAATAAATTATACTACTACTCTCATTCAACATTTAATCCCTCTAGGCTCATGTTAAATCTGTATTTAAGGTGGATTTATGCTGGTATATATTGGACACATTACTATGATAATCTGTCATTAAATAGCTTTATACTTAATATATATCTTGCATATTAATCTATTATTCATCAAATCAGTCCCAATTAAGTTAGTTTTTAACACAAAAGAACAAATGATAAATAATGAATAATAAATAAATTATACTACTACTCTCATTCAACATTTAAATCGATCTTAAAAAAATATTTTCTCATGTCAACTTTAAAATGGTTCAAACTTCCCACATTAGTATGTAATGATGATGGTGATAATGATGATTATCATCCACTGAGACCAAATAATATGGTATATAAGAAGCCATAAAGATATTACTCTAAATTCTTAAGAATTTTATTGTTATGCTAAAAAAGCATTAAAATAAGTGTTTCAAGATCATCATAATTTTGTTTAGTTAAAAGATCAAGAAGATTAGTAGTGCCACAAATATTTTGAAATTTAAATCCAAATTTGAGTATAAAATGGATGATCTAAGAGGGTTTTTCATCTTCAACCATATTACTAGTGTTTGAAATTTAAATCGAAATTTGAGTATAAAGTGGATGATCTAAGAGGGTTTTTCATCTTCAACCATATTACTAGTGTTGCAAAGGCGATAGAATTTTAAATTGTACCAACCTTGTATTAGTAATAATCGTAATTTAACACATACATGATATTTACTATATCAAATTATAATTAAATGGATTAATAATAGTAACATACAAAACATTATTTTCATAAAGTTAATCATAGTAACATACAAAACATTCTTTTCATAATGTAAATAATAGTAACATACACAACATTATTTTCATAAGATAACTTTAACAAACTTAGCTTTTAGTACAAACCATAAAAAATCTTAAAAGAGATAATGTAAGGAAACCAAGATTAAGATGTGAAATAATTTTTTTTGCAAGTTTATATAAATTTGTTTTATATACTTTACCATGAAAAAAATTTCACCAAAAATAATGAATATCTACATTAAAATTAGTAAACTAAGTGATTTTATAATTCCACATTTTGAAAAAACTTAATCTAGTTAAAATTTCTAAATTCTAGATCGACAGAATACTTCCAAATTTAATGAAATATGTGTTATTGGAATCAAAACTTTAAAACAAATGTTATTTGTTCTTCTAATGAGTGCGCTTTGGCTACTCAAAAACTATTGAACCTGAACGAAAATATCTAGTGTTTCATAACTCCACATCTACGTTTTTCTCAAATCCCTGTGAAGGTTATTATGATTCTATGCTAATTATATAGCATACAGGATGTAATTAACATCTATATCCCTCCCGTTTTTAATATCTTCATGCTTCCCCGATTAAGTAATGTGAGTTTTACATGAGCTGCCACCAATTTCACTTTGGCAAAACATTTAGAGATTGAGCTACTTAAAAGAAGACTTGGATGCTGGAAATAATCAAACACATGATTATTGTAAGTGTGCCGAAACAAGAAGCCCATGTTTCTTTCTCAAGTAGGTTTTAAACCTAAGTCTTTAATTTCTAATATATGACATTGTTCTCTTGAATCCTTTTCACATGCAGTCAATCTACTATCTCTTATTTTTCATTGCACCCACAGATGCCTCTCTAATTTCTAATCTATGACATTGTTCTCTTGAATCCTTTTCACATGCATTCAATCTACTATTTTCCGTTGCACCCACAAATGGCTCTTTAATTTATAATCTATGATATAACTGGATATCTTATGATATCTTCTGGGTCTTTTTTGTCTTTAGCTCCACATTCAGCTACAATTTTTGTTAATTTTGTTGTTTTATATGTAAATTTTGTTATACATTTTGTTTGTTAATTTTGTTGTTGTGTATATTCAAAATTACAGGGAATTGAGTTGCTGAGGTTTATGAATAGCATCACAGTGACAAAATTATTGTACAATAAATGATACATGCTCTATGATAGATGGTTTCCAGAAATATTTGGGAAGACACGGTAATTTTGCAAGTTGTTTGGTTGTTGGCGGTAGCAAGAGAACTATAAGAAAACTGAAATAAAGACTTGGAAATGCAAATGAGAACACTGAAATAAAGACTCATAAATGAAAATAAAAGTATCATAAAATTGAAATAAAGACTCATAAATTAAAACAACATTGTAAGAAAATTGTGATGTAATTTTTTTTTTTTTGTAAATTCGGTAGGACCTTCTATTTTCGATTTATAAAAAGAGGACAGGCTACAAAATATAAAGTTCTTTCTATGGCCTCAACCTGCCCGGAGGAAACCAGGTCTGTTGGCCATCTAAGTGCATGAAAAGCTTGCCAAAACTGAAATTGTCTCTTTCTTCTACATGCCGCTTGAACTAGCTGTCCTACTATGACATTATAATCAAGACTAAAACAGAAACTAAATACAGAAAATATCCAAAAATACATACAACAACTTCCTAAACCAACTATCCATCAGAAGAAGAAACTGGGGCTGGGTCCTTCACAGTGGATCCAGGCATATCTACTTGTTGCATCCGCTGGAGCAGCTTTTCAATGCGTCCAATCTTGTCATCTGCTCTCTGAATTCTATCAGTTGCTTGATATTGGGTGATTTTAATATGTTGTCGCTGACATTGAATATATTCCAGCAGATCTTTGACCTGAGGTTCACTCTTTAGCTGTCCTGCTTTGTCCTGGTTGGGCTGAAAACTTTGCATTGCCTTTGCAAGAAGGCATTTCAGAAGCCAGTAAGTATGGATGGTCTGGTTTAGTAAAGTAAGTCTACCCCGGGTGTTTCCAGGATCCTGGATGAAGTCCAAAATCTCTGCTTTAGCCTCATTGTCCTCTGGTTCAATCTGCAGGTCTCTTTCCCAACCTCGAATTTGTTGGCGCACTGGTGAAGAATTACCCATGATATAACTGACAACCAGGTTCTCCAAATGTTCCTGATTAGCTTTTCTACCTCTTTTCTTTGAAACTTGCTCTGGCTGCACCTTCTATTTGCCTTTGGCAATCTCATACCTTAAACGACGTTTCCCCATACTTATCCTGTGCCTATACAAAGAGTGCAATATGCATGAAAGAGCATACAGGAGGTTAGAAAGACTGTTCAAATGAAACAGGGCTGCGGACTGCTTGTATCTGTCAACAGAGCCACAATTAAAACTTCCTGGGCGCAACTTTATGGCCCAGGACTGTCGCTGCCCCAATTCAATTTTCATACCAAGGCTATCGATATAAAAGGGACGAGGGCTACAGCGGCAGTCATACAAAACTCCCAGATTGATGTTATGAAAGACAGTGAGCAAAGAGCCACTATAAATCTGCAGGTATAAAGCTTGCATCCGGGCATGGGTGCAGGGTTTGTTTAAAATGCTATGAAAGACATTGTTACCAGCGTGACTAAGCAACTCCCCGTGGATAGTTTACGACCATGCATGGTTGCAGGGATTATATAAATCCATTCTATGACAGACAAGGACAGACACTAACCACCTTTGGGCGTTATCTGACCCGCATATTCCATGCATACTGGGAGGGCTTCGATACATGTCACCCTTGTCAACCCAAACCCACTAGTTTTCTAAGGGAATAGCATTTCGATGGATGGTAACAGCGAAATTTAAACATGGGTCTCTGAAACAAGGTTGAACCGATTGGGGCGGGGGAATAAACAACCCAAAAAACCAACAATTAACCCAACTATCCTGTGCATAGTCGAATGCCATGATCATATGCCAAGAGATGAACGCCATGCAATTGAGAAGGAATACCGATACATACCGTTCAAACGTTTCCCGGTTGACAAGTTCCTCACACTGTCGCTTCTGCTCCCAAGCTTTTGCATGCACAGAGCTTTGCATGAGCAATTGGGGCGAAGGAGGGTGGATACAAACCTTAAGCGAAAAATGTTCTTCGTGCACTGACAGAACAGGCTGGCTCGCGTACATGGTGATCATTCCAAGGCAGGTGCTCACACACTCCAGTGATCGGATGAGGCGGTGTTTGTCTCCAGGGCTGGTGAATAGTTTGAATGTGAAACATGTAACCTCAACAGTGGTTGAAGTTCTTTTGTAGTTTTTTGCAGTTGAATTTAATTGGTGACAATGATGGACATGGATTGCAATGGCTTCATCTTGCATGTGTGATAAGAATTGAATTTGATGTGATCCAATGGCTGGGAATTTGTTTTTGCTGATCCATGTGCTTTGAGCCGTTTTAATGGGAAATAGAATAGGTTGAATGTCATTTATTGAATTTATTGGGTGGGTGCCATTTATTGTACACAGTGGGTTTAAATGTTGTTATTGGGTGAGTGTCATTTATTGAACACAATGGGTTTAAATGTTGAATAAAATAGCAGTTATGGTTGACATACATTTCTTTTTATCATGTGCAGGTATGGATATTTACTTGTGATACACACCATCAGGGGTGATCAGAGGGGATGAAGTGACTATCTTTTTGTACTTATTGAATTCACCATTTTGGAATTTTAAATGGTTTTGTGAGTTTTCTAGTTGAGACAATAGGATTTGTGCTCTTAATACTTATTAAACTATTTATGGATATTTGTGGGCCTAGTTAATGACTTAAGAAATTTTGGACATAATTTAATATATATTTAAACTTCAAGTTATTTCTTTTTGTTTAATTCTTGGTTGTATATATGCTTATTTTTGGTGGGTTGATAGTATCACTACTATAACAATTATGGTCGCCGCACAAAATTATACATCTCTACCCTAGTACTAGCTGACCCTAGTACTAGCTGTAGCAGTTAAGAATCAAGATTATCCTCATAAATATAAATCTAATTTCTGATTGCATTATAGGAATGCCTGTATGTGGCCATTTATATGGTAACATCAACTACTATAATTCAAAACTGTCATTTACTGACATCCTAACACGTCACGTGCAATGACAATCAACCTAATTGAACAGAGATCTCAGAAATAACCATATCCCTCGAACGAAGGAGCCATTGCAGCTTAATGTCTTGTCTTTTATCTTGTGCAACAAGATCACTCAGAAATAACCATATCCCTCGAACGAAGGAGCCATTGCAGCTTAATGTCTTGTCTTTTATCTTGTGCAACAAGATCACGTAGGCATGAAAGGCTACCTGCTATACGGTCATGTCATTGATTTATCCGAAGATGGTCATGTCATTGATTTATTAAAGATGGTGTAACTAGCAGCTGTATCATTTAAGATTATTGGGAGTGATAACTCTGACATGAATTTGGAAAATAAAAATATTTGAATAATTAGAATTCCATCACGATTAAACATTGTATTTCTTCATGGCATCAAATCCTAATCTGCTGCATCTTCGTGCCATCAAATTATTTGAATAACGAGAACTCCATCATGATTAAACACTTTAATTCTTCATGGCATCAAATCCCAATGTGCTGGATCTTCATGCCATCCAATTCTAGTATGTTCCATCTCTAGGTGATCTAAGATTATGGGTATTCTTATTTCCATTACAGATTTGTAAAATATCTTGCAATCCACAACAACAAAATTAAATAATTGCTTTCACTGTTGTCCGTGGAATTAAAAAATATCCCTAAATTAAAAGAAGTTTAATACCATATTCAAACTGTAATCTCTTAGCCATCTATAGATCTCAAATGGTGATTCTTTCATGTATGTCTTTCTCCTTTTTCCAAACAACAACAAACTAATTTTTCATTGTATTTCAAGTATGTCAAGTATGTCTTTCTCCTTTTTAAGTTGTTGTGAGTTTTTATTGTGAATTCATAAGTATCAATTTAGAAATAGTCATTTTCTTATATTTGAGTTGTATTAGAGTTGTATTAGTTATCTAGTATTCCTATATATATGTGTAATAGTTGTAATAAATAAAATATAATCAGTGTGTGATTTGTGTGTAATTATCTCCGCTCTATATTTTTTTCTCTAACTTGGTATCAGAGCCAGTTCTAGTGTGATTCCCTTACAGAAAGGCGCAGGAAAATGAGATATCCTTGAGTTTTACTGCTTCGTAAAATAGACAGTGTGTGAAATCGTCTGTGAATTTTGTGTATTCTTTATACTGGTGTGTTTTGTGTGGATCATTGATCTGTGTGGAGACGTACACTGATTTGAAGGTGGAATCTCTGTTGAGTTCGTAGATCTTCCGCCATTTGTTAAGCAGATATTTGCTGCTGATAGGATCTGGAATGCCCGTTGAAGTTTGGAGGAGGCACAAAGGGTTTAATTACTGTGTGGATCTTCTCCCTACGTTGTTTCATGATCATCATGAGGACGAATCAAAGCCTTCCAGAACAATCTTTGTCGTATGTTGTAAACCACTTCCACTGTGCCCGAGATAGTTGATTGGGTAAGGTCATACAGTCACCACAAAGGTGAAAATTTGAGTTGAAAATTAAAAATTTGAGGATGTTAAAGTTTTCTTTGGTTAATTTCATGAATGTTCAAAGCCTTGAAACAATATATATTATTTGATTAAGTGGAGCATTAAATAATTTATGACTGAGAGGAGATATAAGGAATTAAATAGGAGGGTGATTGAAAAGGATAATAGTACAGTACCTTCAGGGTTAGAGCTGCTTCGACTCAGATCTGCGGTTAAAAAGAAAGAACAGTGCAAATGCTCTGGGACATTTGAATATCATAGCAACGACTTCAGTGGGCAAAGATGGTTACGATTTAATGGATAGTGCCGATTTTTGCATCTATGGATTCACAAGACTGGCATTCTTGGCACAAAGAATTATTCATCTAACTCAATTGGCTCATGTAATATCTTTGTGATTTGATGGTGTGTGTTGGCCCACGTGACTTCGATTAGCTATGTGATCTAGAGTGGGAAAGTAAATCCAACGAGGTTAATTCATGCCTCCCAACGCTAAATTATTAGTTTCCTTAATTGATAAGAATTTTGATTATAGGGGTTGGAAGAGTCATGAAAATTAAGAATTTTGATTACAGAGGTTGGGAGAGTCATGAAATTATATGTAGATCTTTATTCTTAGAGACAACAATTGACTTATTTGTATGGTTTAAGGATATCCATAGATAATTATGTTATGCTTAGTTTTAAAAAGCGATATAATGAAGTAAAGATTTTGAAAAAATCCAGCAAAGTTTTGCCCATAATCTTGTTTATAGTTGTTAAACTTTAGTATTTTGAGTGCCCTAAGGGTTTTTGATAGTGCTGAATCCATTTTCATTATCAAAAATGGATTCCAAACACTCCAACTACCTGATTTTTTGAATTTTAGTTTACTGGATTCCATCAAAAAACTGTCGTCTGGGCTATTCCACATGCTGGGTAGACAACTTCATTATGTTAAGGCTTATACTCTCATTGAAGGTCTAATTTTAGTGAATACGTAGAGTAAGAACTTTGATTGTCGTCATCACCATTGTGAATTCTAAGAAGACTCTTTTAGATGGAAATGTAGCATCTCTAGTAGAAAGATTTAAATTGAGATCCCAACATTCAAGGAGGTTTCTTTCTTCTAGACCTAAGGGAACTCAATCAACACAAATTCTTTTACAAAAGAAGCAACCAAGTTAAATGTTAATGTCCTTGGAAAAATTGGAGTTCTATGTGTTGAAAGAATCCTCTTTTATTAATCATGAAGACGCATCATCAATTTCACAATTAATAAATGTCGGGATTATCCAGGTGCATATTGGTGGCCATCCACCTATTCCATTTGGACTGCCACCATCGGTTCTTTCAGTTTTTCAATTTCAGCACAGTTTACTATTTTTAGCGGTTTTTTGGGTCCTTAACTTCTGGAGCCATTTTGAGGATCAAAAATCAAAAGTTGCAATCCTCAGATAGATCTTTCTAACAAGGTATTGAGTGCACCAAATGGAGATCATATGCCAAAGTTACATCCCCGAGAAATGATGTACCAATTTACCCAAACGGGGCCCACAATTTTGATGCTTCATCTCCTAGGGTTAGGTTTTTGGATGTTTAGGGTTTTCCATTGTTTCTCAATAATAAATAGGCCTTCAAGCCTCATTGTAACACAATTCAGAGGCATGTAGCCGCCACATCTCTTCTCAGAGATAAGCTAAAATCGCCCTAGCTAGTTTATTTCCATTCTGTCTATAAATATATTTCAATCATTTGATTTTAATGAAATAGAGTTTTATTTTCGCTGCATATCTGTGTTTATGTTTATTTATGTATATTATTGTGTTCTTGCATAAATATAGATAAGTGGTATCAGAGCAGTCTGATCTTTCTTTGTTTCTCTTTGTATGTCCCCAACAAGGTCAGATTATAAGGAGTTAGGGCTCGATCTAGTTTTACCCTTGCAAGATCAACCTCAGAAACCACAACTTTCTCCTATGGTGGAGGAAAATAAAGACGAGGGAGCAGGAGATCCTATCAAAATATTCATCGAGGAGGCCCTCGAGAAACAAAGGAACATGATGATGGATAACTTTGCCTAGCTCCTTCAACGACTGCCCACCGACGGCGCATCTACATCCAACACCCACTCTGGAGGCGCTTCTCCTTTCAAGGTACAAGTCAACTTTGACATTCCTATATTTGAAAGCCAGATAGATGTAGACGCTGTAGATAGATGGTTGAATTTTCTGGAAGGGTATTTCTCGGTCCATTATTTCTCTGACCGAGAAAATATTATTTTCTCACTCCTCAAAGTCGCCACCCATGTCAAGGACTGGTGGGAAACCTATTGTGAGTAAAAGGACGAGAGGGAACCCTCTCTGTTCTTGGCCGTACCCACTTGGAGTTTGTTCTGAGATGACATCAAGGAAAAATATTACCCTGTGGGGAGCTATGAGGATAGGTACATCCAATGGACCATGCCGTGGTAACAAACGGATGAAGATGTGCATGAACTGTCGAATCGGTTCCATACCATGCACACAAATTTGGGTATTAAAAATTCAGAGAGACATGTGGTGCTCAAGTACCGCAGTTTTTTGCACAGATACATTGAGGAGGAAATGGAGTTCCTCAACATTACCTCGCTTTGCACGACATATCGCTATGACGCCAAGATCGAACAGAAATTTAAGTAGAAGAAGTGAGACTTTGGATTTATGAATCTAAAGCTAGGGAAAGGTGCCCCGAACCGCAGAACAAGGGACAAAACCAAAGCAAGGCGACTCAGAAAAACACCACCAATCCAAAGAAAGACACGGGGAAGTGGTGTGAATTTCATAACAACCTCACTCACAACACAAATGAGTGTCGGGCCAAACAGTCATTGGTGGCCGAACTAAAAGCACCCCAATTAGATGCATGTTCTGATCTTGAGTCAGAACCAGACAAAGGAAATTACAAATGGAAGCAGATCATTGATGTGGATCCTAGTGCCATGTTGCCACCACCATGCTCCAGGGGGAGGATCCCGAGGATCTGGAGGAGGGGGAGCGCCTCTTCTGTTCGCAGATGTGGGTGAATAGTTCTCCACTGCAATTCATTGTCAGTATCGGAAGCCAAAAGAACCTCATTTCAGCAAAGGTCGTGAAGCGGCTCGGTTTACCGACCATAGTACACCTGCACCCATATACCATTGGGTGGCTTCACTAAGGAAGAGATCTCGACATCCGCCAGCAGTGCCGCCTTCCGTACAACATCAACCCATTCACAGATGAGGTACTATGTGATGTTGCTCCTCTTGATGTGTCCAATCTGTATTATTGGGCGAACCAGACTTGTGGAAGTGACATGCTATGAATATAGGCCTCATGCTATTGTTATTACCTTGGGAAATAAACTGTACAGGATACCGGAGGTAGTACTGCCTCCTACCATTTCTTTCATTACTGCAAAACAACGCAATAAGCTTGTTTCACAAACTAGGAAATTTATTTGCATTACCATTCGCCCACAAGGAAAGAAGATTGTGGCCAAAGCCTCGAAATAGGGCTCCCCTGTACGGCAGTAGTAGATTAACAAAGTCATTGGGGAATATGAGGATATTTTCTCGTCACCCACAGAGGTTCCTCCACACTGTTAGGTCAAGCACTCCATTGATCTAACCCAAGGCGCACCGCCACATGATATTTCCATACCTCATGCGACCACACAAACAGACTCCACACATGTATTGTCTAAGGCTGATAAAGAAACCAAATTTACTATCCATCACGTCCCCCCATGGGTCCATGACATCTTCAACAAATCCAATACCAAGTTCAGCAAAATTTGCCTCATCCCATGGAGGAACTCAACGCAATGGGGACCATTGCCTCCTAAGGGGGGAGGAATGATTTAGGTGGATATTTGTGGCCACCCAACTTTTCCATTTGGACCACCACCATCGGTTCTTTCAGTTTTTCAGTTTCAGCATAGTTTACTATTTTTAGCAGTTTTTTGGGTCCTTAACTTCCGAAGCTGTTTTGAGGCCCTACTCTCTCAAAAGTTATAGTCCTCGGATAGATATTTCTAACAAGGTATTGAGCACGCCAAATAGAGATCATATGTCAAATTTACGTCCCCGAGAAGTTGATGTACCAATTTACCCAAACGGGGCCCACAGTTTTGGCACTTCATCTCCTAGGGTTAGGTTATTGGATGTTTAGGGCATTCCATTGTTTCTCAATAATAAATAGGAATTCAAGCCTCATTGTAACACAATTCAGAGGCATGTAGCTGCCACATTTCTTCTCAGAGATAAGCTACCATCGCCTTAGCTAGTTTATTTCCATTCTTTCTGTAAACATATTTCAGTCATTTGATTTTAATGAAATGAAGTTTTATTTCTGATGCATCTTTGTGTTTATGTTTATTTCTGTATATTATTGCATTCCTACATAAATCCGGATAAGTGGTATTAGAGCGGTCTGCTCTTTCTCTGTTTTTATTTGTATGTCCCCAACGAGGTTAGGTTATAAGGAGTTAGGGCTCGATCTAGTTGAACCCTTGCAAGATCAGCCTCGCAAACCCTGACGAACTTCCATGGCGGAAGAAAAGAAAGACGAAGGAGCAGGAGATCCTATCAAAATCTTGCTCGAAGACACCCTCGAGAAACAAAGGAACGCGATGAGGATAACTTTTCCCAAATCCTTCAACGGCTGCCCACCGACGGCGCATCTACATCCAGGAGCCACTCTGGAGGCGCCCCTCCTTTCAAGGTACAAATCAACTTGGAAATTCCTTAATTTGAAGGCGAGATAGATGCAGAAATTGTAGATAGTGTGGGAAATGTTGTCATTGATGGCAAAGGAACTAGCAAAGGAATTGGCATCTGAAACAGTAACTAGGAACAGAGAAAAGAAATATAGCAGAGAACAAAGGTCAGCAGAGAAGAACAAAAAAAGAGTGCATCTACAGAGAGCAGTATCAGTCAAGGAACAAATTGAATTCAGTAGGAATGATATTTGAGTCCCTGTGGAATTAATTCATGTGTGAACTTATGTATGCATCCTGATGGAGGATAATTGAAATCCGTGATAAGTAAGAAACCCTATGAGGGGATTAATGGTGCTCTATATGTAGTTCGAGGAACCGATGCTAATACGGTGGAGTTATATATATTTGTTGAATATAAGACTGAAGGTAAATTGGGATCAATGTTGGGGATTGATCTCAGAAATGTCTGTGCCTTTATTGAATTAAGCAAGTGTAATATATGAACGTGTTCTTGATGAAGGAATTATGAATTCTTGCAACCAACACGGAACTCGGTGACTGAATTATGTGAATATAGGCTGGAACAACTCTTCAGAATTACGAACGGAACATGGAAGGGAAGTGGTGGATCATAACAAAAGGAAGCGTGATGGAACCTGGATTAGAAGGGCGGAACCATGAAGGAGGAATAGTACAGGCGGTTTCCGGTTTTTATCGCACTGCTTTCGATGGGCAAGCGGTATTCAAGAGGTTGGGAGCGATTCCATAGAACAAGCGACATGCGTCCCTGAACGAATCTGCAAAACCGCCATCACTGCGCGCCATCGCACATTAAAGTCCGACCAAGGATGCCGCGCAATATGACTAAGCGTCATCGATATGAAGGGGAGCCATCGGACGGTGGCCGTATGAGGAAGGTGCATGAAGGATAACCACGGTACGGTGCAAGTATGTGATTGGGTCGTTGATCATATATGTGGGCCCAGTTTAACTTATATTGATTGGGACTTTTTAATATTTTTGGGTTTAACCAAGGTTTGCTTAAATTAAATATAATTTATGATGAAAAGCGATTGGGCCATCACTTTGAATGTTATTCCAAAGGTGGTGATATTTTCCATGGTCGAGCTCAGAAATTGTAACCAGAGTGTGGACTAAAAGTAGTATTGAGCAAAATAATTCACCAAATATATGATATAAGTAATATTCACTTCTGCCGAGGGATGAGTAAGGGCTTGAACCTTAGGAGAAATTTGGATTAATATCTCAATCTCAGATTGAGATATTAAAAAGCCTTAGATTAATTATCTAATTTCCTGACCAAGAAAATAAGAACAATGAGAAGTTGTTTGGGGCTTGGGTAAACCCCGCTGGATTATCTATTTGATCTCGTCCAGGAATACCATCAACGGTTGAGTGGTTTTGACTCATGGTATTAATAAAGGCTAAAACTATATAAGGAGAAGTGGATCACAGATCAACTCGTGCATGCGGAGTGAATGTCAATGAATACTAACTTACTGTGCAACTTCATGGCATACTAACTGCATATGAAATGAGAAGAGGAGGACCATCTGAAGTCAAAGAAGCCATCTTTAGAGCTTCTACAAAAGGGAAAGAAGTACAAGAGATAGAAGGATCAGGGTATATCTGAGAAGAAGATGAGGTAAATTTTGTAAAGAAACTCCAACTTGGTATAGGACGGTTCAGAGGTAAGCTTCCTTTCAAATGTTTTGCTTGTGGAAGAGTTGGTCATTATGCTACTAAGTGTCCTCACAAAGAACCACATGAAAAAGGAAAGGAAGTAGCAAGAAGGAATTATAATCGGTTTAGCAATAGAAAAAGTTACTATACTCATGAAGACAGTGATGGGTTATCAGATAGTGAGGAAGAATGTGAACAAGATCTTAGACTTCTCATGGCATTTGAAAAAGAGTCTAGAGAAGAAAATGATACTTTTATGGATGCTTTAGAGGACAATTATTTTCTTGATGAAATCAATCTACTCAAAATATGCTTAGAAGAAAGTAAAATATCCATAGAAACTCTGAAGAACCAGCTTCAAGAAAAGGAGAAACATAATGAGAAATTAGAATGTGAAATAGTAAGTCTAAGAAAGGAAATTGAGAAAGTAAAGACTTTGAATCTTAGATTTGTTAAAGGATCTGAAACCTTGGATGAGATTATCAAGGTACAATGTTCTCCTCTTCTAAAGACAGGTCTTGGATATATTGGAGAATCTTCTAGGCTTCAACACCAAATTATCTAAAAGCAGCTGCAACCAGTACACAACATTCTGCCCCTCAGCAAGGGAATAGAGAATATTTACAGATAAAGCATGATCATCTCAATTCAAAGAACACTAACAAGAGTACCTTTCAAAGAAACACCAATCAACAGGTAAATTCAAGTAGAAGATTTCATGATCACAGAAATTTCTTCTTCAATGGACAATGTTTCTCATGTCACAATTTTGGTCATAAAGTTGTTTAATGTGTTGCATATAAAACCATCATGACAAGAGAAGCAAGAAAGAAAAGAATTGATATTGGAACAAACCAGAATACATATAACAACTTTTCTCCTCTTCAAAATGAATTTGAATGTGCTTATTGCAATAACTTTGACCATGAAGAATCTGAATGCAGGAGCAAAGTCCAGCCAAAAGAGCATCTTCCTTCAAGCTCCAAAGTATGGAAAAAGAAGGAATTACAGGTTGAAAATTGTGGCATAGCCTTATTTGCAGATGGAGAAGAAAATCAATGGTACATTGATAGTGGATGCTCAAAACACATGACAGGTGACAAAAACAAACTTCTTGCATATAGTGCTTTAGAAAAAGAAAAGAATGTTACATTTGGAAATGACACTCCTGCTGTCATTAAGGGAAAAGGATCTGTATTTCTAAAAGAAAAGGTGAAAGCTAATAATTTCATGTATGTAGATGGATTAAAGCATAACCTATTAATTGTAAGTCAAATGTGTGATCAAGGAACTGAAGTTGTCTTTAGTTCAAAATAATGTGTGGTACATGATCTTGATACAAGTAAAACAATTATAAAAGGAAATAGAACTCCAAGCAACCTGTATGTATTAAAGAACTGCAAAGAACAATGTTACATGAGTAAATATTCAGAAAACTGGCTATGGCATAGAAGGTTGAGGCATCTGAGCTTCTCTCAAATCAGCAAATCAAGCAGACTTAAAGCTGTTCGTGATCTTCCCAATATTACACCACTTGAAAGTATCATATGCAAATCTTGCCAATTCTGTAAGCAAACCAGAGTGAAATTTAATGCCAAGGAAGGTTCATCAAGTAAGCCTCTTGAACTCATTCATACTGACATATGTGGACCTGTGAAGAAAAAGTCACCACGAGGTGAACAATACTATATCTTATTTATTGATGATTTCTCCATAATGTGTTGGATTGGGTTGATTAAACACAAAGATGAAGCATTTGAGAAATTTCAAATCTTCAAAGCACTGGTTGAAAATGAATTAGATCTAAAAATCAAGTGTCTTAGATCTGATCGAGGAGGATAATATACATCAGATGAATTCCTTGAATTTTGTGAACAACATGGCATAAAAAGACAGTTTTCTGTAGCTGGCACTCCACAACAAAATGGTGTAGCAGAAAGAATGAATAGAACAGTTCAACAAATGGCTAGAGCTATGCTTGATGATTCTGGAACACCTAACACATTTTGGGGAGAAGCAGCACATACAGCAGTAAATATTCTTAACAAGGCACATGTTCGTGTAAATAGTGATAAAACTCCATATGAACTCTGGTATGGTAATTCTCCCACTGTAAAGAATTTTAGAATTTTTGGAAGCAAATGTTTTATCAAAAATAATGATGAAAAACTTGGCAAGTTTGAACCCAGAGAAGATGAAGGAATATTTCTTGGTTACTCCTCTAGGAGTAGGGCATATAAATGTTACAATAAAAGACTTCGGAAGATTGTTGAATGTATTGATGTTGTTATTGATGAGTCTCCTGCAGCTCCAAAAGAAGAAAAACAAACAATAGATGAAGACGATGATGACATATATCCTTCTACATCAAATAGGAATGATATAGATAGTGAACCCAATGAAGAACCCGAAGATGATTTATCTGAAAAAGCTCCATCCAGATATGCTCAAAAGAATCATCCAGAATCTCAAATTTTGGGAGAAAACGGATCAGGTGTACAAACAAGAAGGACTCTTGTGGGATCTTCTAGCTATCTGGCATTTCTATCCACTATTGAACCACAAAATGTCAATCAAGCCAACAAAGATGAATGTTGGATTCAAGCCATGAATGAAGAGCTTGATCAAATTGAAAAGAATCACACTTGGGAATTAGTACCAAGACCTCATGACAAAAATGTCATTGGAACTAAATGGATATTCAAAAATAACTTAAATGAGAATGGGGATGTTATAAGAAATAAAGCTAGACTTGTTTGCAAGGGGTATGCTCAACAAGAAGGTATAGACTTTGAAGAAACTTTTGCCCCTGTAGCTAGACTTGAAGCCATAAGAATGTTTCTTGATTTTTCAAACTTCCAACAAATCAAAGTTTATCAAATGGATGTTAAATCTGCTTTTTTCAATGGTGATCTAGAAGAAGAAGTCTATATAGAACAACCAGAAGGATTCATATTGGGAAATGATGAAAACTTGTTTGTAGACTTAAAAAGGCTCTATATGGTCTCAAACAAGCTCCAAGGGCGTGGTACTATCATCTTGACAAATATCTTCATCAACAAGGATTTTCAAAGGGGTCTGCTAATAGCAACTTATACACAAAAACTTAAAATGATAAACTATTGATTGTGGTTTTATATGTTGATGATATCATTTTTGGAAGTAATGAAGAGTCTATGAGTCAAAAATTTGCTTCTGATATGCAGCAAGAATTTGAAATGTCTTTACTTGGGGAACTAACATTCTTTCTTGGCTTGCAAGTACAGCAAGCAACATATGGCGTATTCTTATCACAAGCAAAATATCTTAAGCAAATCTTGAAGAAGTATGGCATGGAAGATTGCAAACCTGTAAGCACACCAATGATAACCAGATGTAATCTCAGTTCTAACAATGATTCCCCCACGGTGAATCAACCAGAATACAGGTCTATGATAGGAAGTCTACTTTATCTCATTGGGACATGACCAGACATTATGCATGTAGTTGGGATTTTTGGACGATTCCAAGCTAATCCAAAAGAGTCTCACCTTCAGGCTATGAAAGGAATATTCAAATATCTACAAGGAACTCAAGACTTTGAACTATGGTATCCAAAGAATGCTAATCTTACTCTTCATGCTTACACTGATGCAGATTGGGTTGGAAATGTTGATGATCAGAAAAGCACTAGTGGTGGTGCATTCTATATTGGGCCCCAGTTAGTATCTTGGTTCAGTAAGAAGCAAAGCACTATTGCCTTATCTACAACAGAAGCAGAATATGTGGCTGCCGCATCATGTTGCACTCAACTTCTTTGGATGATGCAGACTTTACAAGACATTCAAATCAAATGTTCACCTCATATCTTCATTATGTGTGATAATACAAGTGCCATCAATATCTCAAAGAATCCTGTTATCCATTTCAAGACCAAGCACATTCCCATCAAGTATCATTTCTTACGAGAACAAGTGCTTGAAAAAAAGGTGAAATTGGAGTATGTTCCCTCCAAAGAACAAGTTGCTGATATATTTAGCAAACCTTTACCTAGGGAAGCATTCGAATATCTCAGACAAAAGCTAGGAGTAGTCTCTGCCATGCAGAAGATCAGATCTTCTTAAATTCAGAAGACTAATTTAGATACGCTCCTGTTGAAAGTGTTCAGGATGCACAGGCTAAGGGGGAGCATGGGTCATGTGGCAAGGATGCATTGTTGGCATTCTAATTATTTATTGTAGTCTGATCTCATCTTGAGTAATTTTTTTTTTTATGTTTGAATATTATGTTTGAAGTTGCAACATAATCTCAGGGGGAGCATGGTCTTGTCGGTACAGAGGATCTTGATTAACCCTTTGCCATTGATGTCAAAGGGGGAGGAAAAGCACAAAAATGGGGGCTTCTATAAGACAAACAGAGGAAGAATATTGCCATCAATTCCAAAGGGGGAGATTGTGGGAAATGTTGTCATTGATGGCAAAGGAATTGGCATCTGAAACAGTAACTAGGAACAGAGAAAAGAAATATAGCAGAGAACAAAGGTCAGCAGAGAAGAACAAAAAAAGAGTGCATCTACAGAGAGTAGTATCAGTCAAGGAGCAAATTGAATTCAGTAGGAAGGATATTTGAGTCCCTGTGGAATTAATTCATGTGTGAGCTTATGTATGCATCCTGATGGAGGATAATTGAAATCCGTGATAAGTAAGAAACCCTATGAGGGGATTAATGGTGCTCTATATGTAGTTCGAGGAACCGATGCTAATATGGTGGAGTTATATATATTTGTTGAATATAAGACTGAAGGTAAATTGGGATCAATGTTGGGGATTGATCTCGGAAATGTCTGTGCCTTTATTGAATTAAGCAAGTGTAATATATGAACGTGTTCTTGATGAAGGAATTGTGAATTCTTGTAACCAACATGGAACTCGGTGACTGAATTATGTGAATATAGGCTGGAACAACGCTTCAGAATTATGAACGGAACCTGGAAGGGAAGTGGTGGATCATAACAAAGGAAGCGTGACGGAACCTGGATTAGAAGGGCAGAACCACGAAGGAGGAACAGTACAGGCGGTTTCCAGTTTTTATCACACCACTTTCGATGGGCAAGCGGTATTCAAGAGGTTGGGAGCGATTCCATAGAAAAAGTGACACGAGTCCCTGAACGAATCTGCAAAACCGCCATCACTGCATGCCATTGCACGTTAAAGTCCGACCAAGGATGCCGCGCGATATGACTAAGCATCGTCGATCTGAAGGGGAGCCATCGGACGGTGGCCGTATGAGGAAGGTGCATGAAGGATAACCATGGTACGATGCAAGTATGTGATTGGGTCGTTGATCATATATGTGGGCCCATTTTAACTTATATTGATTGGGACTTTTTAATATTTGTGGGTTTAACCAAGGTTTGTTTAAATTAAATATAATTTATGACGAAAAGTGATTGGGCCATCACTTTGAATGTTATTCCAAAGGTGGTGATATTTGCCATGGTCGAGCTCAAAAATTGTAACCAGAGTGCGGACTAAAAGAAGTATTGAGCAAAATAATTCACCAAATATATGATATAATTAATATTGACGTCTGCCGAGGGATGAGTAAGGACTTGAATCTTAGGAGAAATTTGGATTAATATCTCAATCTCAGATTGAGATATTAAAAAGCCTTAGATTAATTATCTAATTGCCCGACCAATAAAATAAGAACATTGAGAAGCTGTTTGGGGCTTGGGTAAACCCTGCTGGATTATCTATTTGATCTCGTCCAGGAATACCATCAACGGTTGAGTGGTTTTGACTCATGGTATTAATAAAGGCTAAAACTATATAAGGAGAAGTGGATCACAGTTCAACTGGTGCATGCGGAGTGAATGTCAATGAATAAATCTCTTTAAGAGATATTTACATGATTGAACTCTCTTGTCTGATAAAGCAGAATCTATGATGCACCTATGGAGTTGATGAAGGTTCAAGACCTCTAGATCGAGAAAATGATGAATCTCTAGGAAGATTTGCAAAGAAATAATGAAGACCTGACACAAGTTTGATGAAGAAATTGAAGAAATGTGGTGGATCTGAGGATCGAAGTGGAAGCTTTCTACCAGTACAACCTGGTGTTAAAATCAGGGGGTTGGAGCTCCCTTCTAGTAGTGACTGGAGAACGAGAGAAGGTTGTAGCCTTCTGCAGGTGGGTGCCTGCGTGCTAGTATAAGTCTGCGCTAGCACAAAAATTGTAAGAAGTTTTTCTTTATAATAAATATTGAAGACAGAGACGACAGCAGCGGTGGTTTTCTCCCAAATTGGGTTTCCACCTTAAATACTGGTGTTCATGTGTGTTTCTTACATGTGATGGTTAATTCTGTTATTACTGCAGATGCTTACTGCTTACTAAACTTCTGATGAATGAATGATGCAATAATCTAAGTAAAGAATTAAATAATAAGATCTCTGATAAAAGGTTTTCAGTAAGATCTAAATATTGATTCATCCCCCCCCTCAGTATTTTTCCTAACAGATAGATGGTTGAATTTTTGGGAAGGGTATTTCTCGGTCCATGATTTCTCCAACCGAGAAAATATTATTTTTGCACTCCTCAAAGCTGCCCCCCATGTCAAGGACTAGTGGGAAACCTACTGTGAGTAAAAAGACGAGAGAGGACCCTCTCTGTTCTTGGCTTCACCCACTTCGATTTCGTTTCGAGACAGCGTCAAGGAACAATATTACCTTGTGGGGAGCTATGAGGACAAGTATATCCAATGGACCACGCTGCGACAACAAAGGGATCAAGATGTGCACGATCTGCAGAATCGATTCCATACTCTACGCACAAAGTTGGGTGTTAAAAATTCAGAGAGACATTTGGTGCAAGTACCACAGTTGTTTGCATCGACGCTTTTAGGAGGAAATGCAGTTCCTCGACATTACCTCGCTTGGCACAGCATATCACTATGCCACCAAGATCAAACAGAAATTTATGTAGAAGAAGCGAGATTTTGGATTCGCGAATCCGAAGCCAGGGAAAAGGACCCCCGGACCACAGAACAATGGGCAAAGCCAAAACAAAGCAACTCAAAACAACACCACCAATCCTAAATGTAACACAGCTCTGTTGTTCTCTACTCTAAATTTTGATATTTTGATATATTAATATAAGCTAGACTTTGACCAACAAAAAAAATAATAATTAAATTAATGGTTAAAGATTTAGTGATATTTGACAATAGTGAAAGTTTACTTATTAAAAATTATTAACAAAGTAATTCTAATTAATATATTTTTTCTTGAACAATTGTGATGAATCAACTTGTATTGAGAATAATGACCAAACTATTTAACAACTAAATAATAATAAGTTTTCTCAATGTATTTAAAAATGATTTCGAGTATTGATCACTTATCAATTCTACGTGGGGATTTTATTTTCACTTGTTTGAACGTGTGATATATATTGGAATTCTGCAGAATATAAGTGAAGTTTTTGATTCTTTATTCTTTTATTTTATTTCAAAATTTGGATAGTTTTAATGAACCAGAACTTCAGAACTTCGCTGTGCCATGAAAAATAACCCGTTTTTTATCCTTTATTCTTTTATTTTATTTCAAAATCTGGATAGTCTTAATGAACCCAGAACTTCATAACTTCACTGTGCCATGGAAAATAACTCTGGAAATTATATCTATTAGCGTCCACTCTTTTACCTTACCAAATGAAATGATCGGGCAAACATAAAAAAAGGGTTTAAGATTGTTAACGATTCTCCATTGGAGCTTGAAGCAAAGAAATTGGACACACAAATTTATTAGCGTCCATTCTCTTACCAGTAGCAAATGAAATGATAGGCCAAACAGGAAAAAGTGTTTAAGATTGTTAATGACTCTCCATTGGGGGTTGAAGCAAAGAAATTGGAAACACACATTTATTTTTGTTGCTGTCATGTTCGTGTCTCCGTTGAGACAAGAGGCTACCCACATCGTAATATATAAGATTCTAATAATAGTCATAACACGTCAACAAGTCAACACTGTCCAGCCGTGTAAAGTAGTTAGGGACAGTTTAAGCAATAGTGCTAGATATCTAACAGTAGGTTATGTGTTCGAAATTTTTGAAGTTGTTTTGGTATTTATTTGAATTAAAATTGCTTAGAATTATATAGATAGTTGTTGGAGTTATAAATTTGAGCTTTGATTGTTTTTATAATGTAATGGAATTTCTAAGTTTGCTAAATTTAAATATATCATTTTAAAAAATTAATTTAAACATATATATATCCTATTCCAACTAAATTGTGCAAAAATTCTCATAATTAGCTAAAGGCATACGAAAAGAACAATAAAATTATTAGATTTATTCAATAAAAAAAATATTTTTAATAAAATATAAATTTTGGTGGTCAAGGAAGTTGACTAATCAGCGCAGCTTTACACGTTATTATAATAAAATTTATCAGCCACCCAGGTAAACTTAAATAGAAAAATCATTCCTCCTCCTAACTATTTACCATAAACCTAATTAAAGAATTAATTCAATTAACGAATTATAGAAAAAATAACAATAATTTCTCCTCTAACTATTTAGCATAAACCTGATTAAAAAATTAATCCGTTAACGGATTATATTATTAAATTGTACAATAAGACTGTGTGTGTAGCCATTTTATATGGCACTCTCAATTACTTTAATTGAAACTGTGTTAATTAATCAAATACTAACACGTCACATAGAATGGCAGTCTAGTTAGTGAAGAGTTACTTTAATCAAAGCGGTGTCAATGAATCGAATAGTAACATGTCACATAGAATGACACTCAAGTTAATAAAGAGTGGGTTGTAATGAGGGTGGAATTTCAAAACAGGTTTATTTATTAAATTTACCGTTTTCATATTTGTAAATTTATATTTACAATTTAGGAAGGAGTTGTTTAACTAGATGGAGGAATTGTTTAGATGGTTAAAATTGGCACGAATTTGGGCCAAAAAAATTTAAGAAATTTTACAGTAATAGTGTTTGAATCATGATTTTGATGGTGGAAATGGATTCAACACCATCGAAAACCTCTAGAGCACCCAAAACATTAAAGTTTAATAGTTATAACGTGGATTTACAAAAATCCTTGCTAGATTTTCTTAAAATCTTACCAGAATTTCCATGATTTTCAGACGAAAAAGCAGTCTAGTTAAACTAGAAATTTAATAAAATTTTTAATTTGCTAATCTTGATAGTTTCACAAAATTTTTAATTTACATTATTTTAATGAAAAACTAATTTTCTCAACAAATTATATCAGGATATAATGAACTTCCATCCATCCCCTTGGTATAATGGCCATGTGCTTGCTAATGTGAGATCGTATGTAGTCCTCGAATGAATAGGCCATTGAAGTTTCAAAGTCATATTGTGAGTTATACATTTAATCAGCACACCCAGATTTCCACATTTTGAATGCATAGAATGAGAGTGAGTAGTGCAAGAGTTAATGGCATGAGAACCTGAGTAGTGTAGGAATTGAAATGACAAGAGAGTGAGAGTTGAGATAGTGCAAGAATGTTTTGATGACCTGCGTGACATTTATTTAAGCACTCTTTTGGAATTGTTGGATCGAGGACCGTGTTTTTTCGAGACTTTTGATTATTTATCTAGTTTGAAATCTCAGATTATTTATTGTTTTTCCATTTCCATTTGTTTTCTCTTGCAGATTATTTCCTTTAGACACAACTTTAGACCTTTGACTTGGGATGCTTTTTGATTTAACAAAGTAAGGTTTATTTTTAATTATGTGAGTTATAAATTTGATCAACACACCTAGATTTCCACATTTTGAAAGCATATAATGAGAATGAGTAGTGTAGGAGTTAAAGGCATGAAAGCGTGAGTAGTACACTTTTTGAAATGACAGGAGAGTGAGAGTTGAGATAGTGCGGGAATGTTTTGATGACCTGTGTGAAATTTATTTAAGAACTCTTTTGGAATTGTTGGATTGAGGCTTGTATTTTTTCGAGACTTTTGATTATTTATCTAGTTTTCAATCTCAGATTGCTTGATGAGTTGGTGAGTGGAGTAGCCCGTGTCTATTGGTGCATTGATCTTCAAGGTCATGTTATTTATTTGTTCATAGCCTTCAAGTTTAAAGTCTTAGCCAACGTTACTCTGAATTGATATGATATTATATTAGCAGACAATTGAGTGGACAATGTGATAGAGTATGGAATATTTTAATTAACAGAGTTTATTGTAGGGTTATATGTTTCCATTTTGTATGCTGACACTATTTTTTTTGAAAAAGGTAATGGCATAGTGTCACACGTAATAGAGATCTATATATATAATTTTCATTTGGAATAGGTTTCATTCCACTGCTACTATTATGGGTGTCTAGGCTTTTTCTCATTAGTTCTGAATTTCAATTTTCAGTCATGTTTATTTTCCTATTTAAACTTTTAAAGATGTTCAAGTTTTTTGGGGTAATTAAAACTATTCACTGTTTGTTCTGTGTTGTTAGCTGTGTTATTTAGTGTGCAATTATTTCATCCTATTTGTTTAGGAAAAAATAACAGTATACAGTTAGGAATAACTAATAGAACTAGTATAAAGAGGTATGATTTGCATCATGTTGTGTGTGGATAGATATGTGAGATATGGTTTGTGAAGTATGATGAAAACATTTAAATTCTACTTAGTGTAGTAGAAAGAAAATCTATGATCTATTAAGATATAAAATTCCAAACATTTAGTTCATCCAAAAATCCACATCATAATGTGGTTACAACTAAAAACGTTTAACACCCCTATTCTTTATGGCCTTGAGAATATTCAGTGCCAAATCCTCAGTTTCCTGATTGAGCCAAGTAGGTTGGCCTTTCTAAGAAGGGTTGATTAGGTTGTGGTTGATTGCTGCCATATAATTGAGACCAATTTGTCTCTTCCAACCATGGAGGAATTGAGTACCCATACCTCACACTTGCGCTAAGTGGAGGTGTGTGATGAGTATACATTGAATTCACACCTCCTGTGGTAGGAATAAGGCAAGTGGGTAAACCCTCATTTTGATACTGAGGCACTTGAATGTTTATGAGGTCTTGGAATAATGGTGTATTATTTGCAATATTGTCCAATGTGTTGGACATGTTCCTATTTTCATCAATTGTGCTTGCATTTATGTCAACCATATCAATCATCCCTTAATCCTTTTCAAGCATTTTTTTAGTCTTTCTTACTTCATTTTCCCGTCTTTCCATTTTTTTTTGTTCCTCATTCTCTTTCCTTGCTCTCTCTCTTTCAAGACTTTCATCTGCTCGACGTTGTGCTGAAACAGCCCTTGCTGCCTTCTTTTCCTTGGCTTGATCCTTTTTTTTTTTCTATTTTAATTCCATAATTTCAACCTTTTTCTTTTTCAGACTCAACTAAGAGTTTTATATAGTCTTCTAAGGTGAGTAAATGTGAACTTTGGCCCAAATGAAGACTACCAAGTGTACCTTGCTTATTTTTCATTGACACTCTTTCTACTGGTAGATTTAGGAACTGCTCAAGTAACTTCTCCACCCCTCACCTGCATGTCGTTACTTGGAACTTGCCTTTCAATATTCATGGAAATTGATTGAATGATATTGTTATCTTCATTTTGTGCCTCATTATGTGCTTCATCTTCTTCCATTGATCTTTTGTACACAAAAATGAACAGTTTCACTGTTCAATTTAGCCGGTTGTGAATGCATATTCATGCTTTGTTCATTTGTTCTTGAGACACTGTGTTCTTTCAAATTAATCATGGCTTCTTCCAGCCATGATAGTGGGTTTACTTGGCTTGGAAATGTCAATTGGTCATTTTCAATGTCATTAACAATATCAACAATTTCATTTTCAACTACATCTGAATTAACAATATCAGCAATTTCATTTTCAACTACATCTGCATTGTCAACTACATGTTCAACAATGTCATTAACAATATCAACAACAAAAGTTCCATGTGCTTGATTTGGTAGAAAAACCTCCATGTTGCTACAAATTTGTTTATGAATATATTGTGTTTCACATACCTGCTCATCATCATCAGCATATAATTGTCCTTGACAGAGGGAAATTATATTACCAACTGCAACCACATTAACATGTTCATTTACTTCTTCTTACACTTCAACATTTGTTGGGACATGCTCTTCTTCCTGACCATCCACATGAAAGGCTTGGCTACAACCAGTATCATGCATAAGAGCATAATAATTCAGTGGTCATATTCCTGTCCTACTAAATTCAGCCTTGATATTTGATGGTGTCAGAGCCCTTTTAAAATCCTTACTTGCAAGCTCTGCTAGCTCAAATCTTTTCACCTCAACCCCTCGATTCTTCGCCATCCATGTAGCACGCTCTGACCTGAAATAGTTTTTGAAAGGGCCAAACACACTAACACAGATGTAGCAAAGTGAAAAGACAATTTTAAAAAAGTTATTTAATCATCCATCCATTGGGTTGTGCAACCATGCATGCTCCTGGTTCATAGTTTTGTATATAGTTTTTCAACTTTTTTTTACCTTTGAATAGATAAAATCATTGGATTGAAGCATCGATTCCAATGACACAACATAAAATGGTTACCCACTCCCTGCTCTTAGGCAAAATCTTTGGCACGTTTCGGCTCCCTCTCTTGGTAATTACCCGCATGCCAGAATTCCTTCCCACTTGTAAACATGTTTCATCATAGTTCCATATATGGTCTGCACCATAAGAATGTTTATCGTATGCACTAGAAAGAGTGTTGTAGAACATACATACAATTGCAAGGCGCAAATTTAATGCTTTGTCTCTATCAAGGCCCTCAGTTGTATGCAATACAAGGTCTGGATGCCTTTTTTTTAACCCAAACCACCAATATTTACTAGGAAACCCATCTTTGAATGGGTTTGGCCTCCCTTGATAGATTTGATCAACTATGGATTTGAGTTGTATCAACTCTAGCCCATGTCCCAATTGGGCCATTTATTTACACTACTCAACCACCTCAACCTCCTCCTCTTCAGTCATAACTGTAACAGGCCCTTTAGGTTTGGTGTGAGTGATCCCATTTATCCAATAATGTATTGATGACGGATGAATACTATGTTTCTTTGACGATGCCCGAAAATAATATCCAGTGAACTCTATGTCGTCGATTGCAGCTAACTTGTCTTTATTTGTCCAACCTCTTATAGCGTGATCTTTTTAGTTGAAGTTTCCCCTTGGACTGTGGTTGATGGTGGCTCTGTGAGTGATGGTGTGACAACATAAGCTTCAGTCACATGGTCATCCTCAACAACATTTCTTGGAGCATTATTGATATTGACATCACTTGTCATTTCTTCATCTGATGAAGTGCATCGCAGCTGTGCACCCCTGGTCACTCTTCTACCACTTCTCCTTGTACAAGCTACATAACTAACTCTTGCCATGGATGCAACTACCCACATAATTATTGCATGCATTTAGTTAAGAATAATTGAAAAGCATGCTTTCATACAAGCCAAACATATCTCTACTTTATTACAAGAATCATCAACACGTATGTTAGTAGCAGCTCAAGATATTTTCATACATATGGCTTTTCGACAGTATCCTTAAAAAAAAAAATCTATAGATAGAATTAGTTGTATGTCTTCAAACATATCAGTGACTATTGTTTTGATGACTTTTTTTTACACTTAAAATACAGTGACTGTTTTGAAACTTGTTTTTACACTTAAAACGCAATGATTGTTTTGATAACTTGTTTATAAAAGCTAGTATTGTTTCCTATTGTTCGGCTTTACAAATCAAAATGGACATGTTTCATTTTCAGTTGACTACATGCAAAACTATTTTTAATATAGCCTCACGACACTATTTGATTATTTCAGTAGTTTCTCTAATTTAGAATGCTTTCTTTGCAACTTTGTAAGATTGAAAATAATGTTCAATCTAGTAATATCATCTCCTCCCATTTATAATAGTTTATAACAGTTTACAGTCTTGAGAGGTCTTACTTCGACACAAATAAGGATAAAAAAGCATCTAGAATCAGTATGGTTAATAAAAGTATGATATAGATCTCCTTTATAACGAAAAATAGCATTATTTTAAGCTTAGATTAGTGTCTTCATGCCCAAGGTTTCTGAATGCCTTCCCTTCTGTTACCCTTTTCTTATTTTCTGTCTTGCCATCTTTGATTCCTATGCTTAACTAACACAGAAAGATATGTTGACTTCAAGTTCAATTCATACAACTTCTATGCTCAGCTACTGAGATATTTTCTGCAGGCTGGCTTAATGATGCAATTTTTTACACAAATGATGCAGTTCCTTAAATATTGTAAATGGTTTTCTTTTTGTTTTTGAGTAGTTTCTCTGATTTAGAATTATTTCTTTGCAACTTTGTAAGATTGAAGTGTAAAGAATATGGATCACATGCAGACAAGCATTTAGAAATCTAATTTTCTCTGAGATGTGTCGAAACCCCTTTACATATTTCTACTTTGCACTTCCATTCACCATAAAACCCACTGCATTATAGACTCCAGAGGATCACTTATTTTTCTTCTTATAAGGATGCAGCTATTGGGAAAATAGGGCCAGAAAAGTACCTATTATACTACTTGTTCAGGTTTTTCCAGCTATTGGACTACTACTCCAGGTTTTTCCAGCTATTTTACTTGGCCTACGAGAGTTTGATTGGATTGTTTACATTGAGGGATTTAGCCTTTTGGATTACTGAGATTGAAATGAATTCCAGTTAGTACAAGTCAAAATATTTGTTTGTCATTTGAAGTCATTTTGTACCCTTCCTTACCTAGCTAACATAACCTACGTTCTTCCTTTGCACTGGTCATAAAATGGTGGTATTCCAACTTCCCAAATGTCCTCGAAGTTTAATTTTAAGGCTTAGGAAGGTTAATTATCTTGGTGGATTCATTAGTCATTGCGTTTAGAAATGGTTTTGGTGATTGTGGATTTGGCTGAGCATTTTCTTCACCTAAAAGTTCAAGAGACATTAATTTGCAAGCTCTTCACTACCTTCCTAAAATGGAAGCATTGCTATTAAATTTGGAATAAAAACTTTAAAACAAATGTTATTTGTTCTTCTAATGAGTGTGCTTTGGCTACTCAAAAACTATTGAACTTGAACGTAACTATCTAGTATTCCATAACTCCACATCTATGTTTTTCTCAAATCCCTGTGGAGGTTAATGATTCTATGTTAATCATATAGCATACAGGATGTAATTAACATATATATCCCTCCTGTTTTTAATATCTTCATGTTTCCCCGATTAAGTGATGTGAGCTTTACATGAGCTGCCACCAATTTCACATTGGTAGAACATTTAGAGACTGAGCTACTTAAAAGAAGACTTGGATGCTGGAAATAATCAAACATGTGATTATTGTAAGTGTGCCGAAACAAGAAGCCCATGTTTCTTTCTCAAGTAGGTTTTAAACCTAAGTCTTTAATTTCTAATCTATGACATTGTTCTCTTGAATCCTTTTCAAATGCATTCAATCTACTATTTTCCGTTGCACCCACAGATAGTTCTTTAATTTATAATCTATGATATAACTGGATATCTTCTGATATCTTCTAGGCATTTGTTGTCTTTAGCTCTCATTCAACTACAATCTTTGTTAATTTTGTTGTTTATATGTAAATTTTGTTATACATTTTGTTTGTTAATTTTGTTGTTGTGTATATTCAAAATTACAGGGAATTGAGTTGCTGAGGTTTATGAATAGCATCACAGTGACAAAATCATTGTACAATAAATGATACATGCTCTATGATAGATGGTTTCCAAAAATATTTGGGAAGACACGGTAATTTTGCAAGTTTTTTAGTTGCTGAGGGTAGCCTTAAATTTTGCAAGTTGTTTGGTTGCTGAGAGTAGCCTTGTTTCTGTTCTTGGACCTAGTTGTCTTAGCTCTGTTCTTGGACCTAGTTGTAAAGTGCACTCGCTAGAACCATTGATAACATTCATCTCCTCAACTCAAATCAAATGAGAGAACTGTAAGAAAACTGAAATAAAGACTTGGAAATGTAAATGAGAACACTGAAATAAAGACTCATAAATGAAAATAAAAGTATCATAAAATTGAAATAATGACTCATAAATTAAAACAACATCGTAAGAAAATTGAGATGTAATTGAAAAAAATAACCGGAATATATTGTGAAATGTTCCGTGGTGTGATGGTTTGTCTCCAAGGCTAGTAAATAGTTTGAATGTGAAACATGTAACCTCAGTAATGGTTGAAGTTCTTTTATAGTTTTTTGCAGTTGAATTTAATTGGAGACAATGATGGACATGGATTGCAATGGCTTCATTTTGCATGTGTGATAAGGATTGAATTTGATGTGATCCAATGGCCGGGAATTTTTTTTGCTGATCCATGTGCTTTGAGCCATTTTAATGGGAGATAGAATAGGTTGAATGTCATTTATTGAATTTATTGGGTGGGTACCATTTATTGTACACAGTGGGTTTAAAGGTTGTTATTGGGTGAGTGTCATTTATTGAACATAATGGGTTTAAATGTTGAATAACACAACAGTGATGGCTGACATACATTTCGTTTTATCATGTGCAGGTATGGATATTTATTTGTAATACACAACATGAGGGGTGATCAGAGGGGATGAAGTGACTGCCTTTTTGTACTTATTGAATTGACCATTTTGGAAGGATAAATGATTTTAGGAGTTTTCTAGTTGAGACAGTAGGGTTTGTACTCTTAATACTTATTAAACTATTTATGGACATTTGTGGGCCTAGTCAATGACTTATGAAATGTTGGACATAATTTAATATATATTTGAACTTCAAGTTATTTCTTTTTGTTTAATTCTTAGTTGCATATATGTCTATTTTTGGTGGATTGATAAGACCACTACTATAACAATTATGATCCCTGCACAAGATTAGACATCTCTACCCTAGTACTAGCTGTAGCATTTAAGAATCAAGATTATCCTCATAAATATAAATCTAATTTCTAATTGCATTATAGGAATGCCTGTATGTGGCCATTTATATGGTAACATCAACTACTATAATTCAAAACTGTCATTTACTGACATCCTAACACGTCACGTGCAATGACAATCAACCTAATTGAACAGAGATCTCAGAAATAACTATATCCCTCGAACGAAGGAGCCATTGCAGCTTAATGTCTTGTCTTTTATCTTGTGCAACAAGATCACGTAGGCATCACGAAAACATGAAAGGCTACCTGCTATACGGTCATGTGATTGATTTATCAAAAGATGGTCATGTCATTGATTTATTAAAGATGGTGTAACTAGCAGCTGTATCATTTAAGATTATTGGGAGTGATAACTCTGACATGAATTTGGAAAATAAAAATATTTGAATAACCAGAATTCCATCACGATTAAACATTTTAATGCTTCATGGCATCAAATCCTAATCTGCTGCATCTTCGTGCCATCAAATTATTTGAATAACGAGAACTCCATCATGATTAAACACTTAAATTCTTCATGGCATCAAATCCCAATCTGCTGGATCTTCATGCCATCCAATTCTAGTATGTTCCATCTCTAGGTGATCTAAGATTATGGGTATTTTTATTTCCATTACAGATTTGTAAAATATCTTGCAATCCACAACAACAAAATTAAATAATTGATTTCACTGTTGTCCGTGGAATTAAAAATATCTCTAAATTAAAATAAGTTTAATACCATATTCAAACTGTAATCTCTTAGCTATCTATAGATCCCAAACGGTGAGTCTTTCATGCTTATATGTCAAGTATGTATTTCTCCGGTTTCCAAATAACAACGAACTAATTTTTCCATGTGTTTTAAGTTGTTGTGAGTTTTTATTGTGAATTCATTAGTATCAATTTAGAAATAGTCATTTTCTTATATTTGAGTTGTATTAGCTATCTAGTATTCCTATATATATGTAACATTTGTAATAAATAAAATATAATAAGTGTGTGATTTGTGTATAATTATCTCCGCTCTATATTTTTTTCTCTAACTTGGTATCAGAGCCAGTTCTAGTGTGATTCCCTGACAGAAAGTCGCAGGAAAATGAGTGATCCTTGAGTTTTACTGCTTCGTAAAATAGATAGCGTGTGAATCGTCTGTGAATTTTGTGTATTCTTTATACTGGTGTGTTTTGTGTGGATCATTGATCTGTGTGGAGACGTACACTGATTTGAAGGTGGAATCTCTGTTGAGTTCGTAGATCTTCCGCCATTTGTTAAGCAGATATTTGCTGCCGATAGGATCTGGAATGCCCGTTGAAGTTTGGAGGAGGCACAAAGGGTTTAATTACTGTGTGGATCTTCTCCCTACGTTGTTTCATGATCATCATGAGGACGAATCAAAGCCTTCCAGAACTATCATTGTCGTATGTTGTAAACCACTTCCACTGTGCACGAGATAGTTGATTGAGTAAGGTCATACAGTCACCACAAAGGTGAAAATTTGAGTTGAAAATTAAAAATTTGTGGATGTTAAAGTTTTCTTTGGTTAATTTCGTGAATGTTCAGAGCCTTGAAACAATATATATTATTTGATTAAGTGGAGCATTAAATAATTTATGACTGAGAGGAGATAATAGGAGGGTGATCGAAAAGGATAATAGTACAGTACCTTCAGGGCTAGAGATGCTTCGACTCAGATCTGCGGTTAAAAAGAAAGAACAGTGCAAATGCCATGGGACATTTGAATATCATAGCAACGACTTCAGTGGGCGAAGATGGTTACGATTTAATGTATAGTATCGATTTTTGCATCTATGGATTCACAAGACTGTCATTCCTGGCACAAAGAATTATTCATCTTGCTCAATTGACTCATGTAATATCTTTGTGATTTCATGGTGTGTGTTGGCCCATGTGACTTTGGTTAGCTATGTGCCCTAGAGTGGGAAAGTAAATCCAACGAGGTTAATTCATGCCTCCCAACACTAAATTATTAGTTTTCTTAATTGATAAGAATTTTGATTATAGAGCTTGGGAGAGTCACGAAAATTAAGAATTTTGATTATAGAGGTTGGGAGAGTCATGAAATTATATGTAGATCTTTATTCTTAGAGACAACAACAATTGACTTATTTGTAAGGTTTAAGGATATTTATAGATAAGTATGTTATACTTAGTCTAAAAAAAATAGCAGAATGACCCAAAATCTGGCAAAGATTTTGAAAAAATCCATCAAAGATTTGTCCAGAATCTTGTTTACAGTTGTTAAACTTTAGTATTTTGAGTGCCCTAAGGAGTTTTGATAGTGCTGAATCCATTTCCACTATCGAAAATGGATTCTAAACACTCTAACTACTTGATTTTTTGAATTTTAGTTTACTGGATTCTGGCAAAAAAAACTGTCGTCCGAGCTATTCCACATGTTGGGTAGACAACTTCATTATGTTAAGGTTTATACTCCCATTGAAGGTCTAATTTTAGTGAATACATAGAGTAAGAACTTTGATTTTCGTCATCACCATTGTGAATTCTAAGAAGACTCTTTTAGATGGAAAGGTAGCATCTCTAGTAGCAGAATTTAAAATGAGATCCCAACATTCAAGGAGGTTTCTTTCTTCTAGACCTAAGGGAACTCAATCAACACCAATTCTTTTACAAATGAATCAACCAAGTTAAATGTTAATGTCCTTGGAAAAAATGGAGTTCTATGTGTTGAAAATCCTCTTTTATTAATCATGAAGACGCATCATCAATTTCACAATTAATAAATGTTGGGATGATCTAGTGGATATTGGTGGCAATCCACCTATTCCATTTGGACTCCCACCATTGGTTCTTTCAATTTTTCAATTTCAGCAGTTTACTATTTTTAGCGGTTTTTCGGGTCCTTAACTTATGGAGCCATTTTGAGGCTCAAAAATCAAAAGTTGTAGTCCTCAGATAGATCTTTCTAACGAGGTATTGAGTTTGCCAAATGGAGATCATATGCCAAAGTTACATCCCTGGGAAATGATGTACCAATTTACCCAAACGGGGCCCACAATTTTGATGCTTCATCTCCTAGGGTTAGGTTTTTGGATGTTTAGGGTTTTTCATTGTTTCTCAATAATAAATAGGCCTTCAAGCCTCATTGTAACAAAGTTCAAAGGCATGTAGCCGCCATATCTCTTCTCAGAGATCAGCTAAAATTGCCCTAGTTAGTTTATTTCCATTATGTTTGTAAACATATTTCAATCATTTGATTTTAATGAAATGGAGTTTTATTTCCGCTGCATCTCTATTTTTATGTTTATTTCTGTATATTATTGTGTTCTTGCATAAATCCGGATAAGTGGTATTAGAGCGGTCCGATCTTTCTCTGTTTTTCTTTGTATGTCCCCAATGAGGTCAGGTTATAAGGAGTTAGGGCTTGATCTGGTTTTACCCTTGCAAGATCAGCCTCACAAACCATGACTTCCTCCCATGGTGGAAGAAAATAAAGATGAAGGAACCGGATATCCTATCAAAATATTGATCGAGGAGGCCCTCGAGAAACAAAGGAACATGATGATGGATAACTTTGCCTAGCTCCTTCAACGACTACCCACCGACGGCACATCTACATCCAACAACCACTTTGGAGGCGCTTCTCATTTCAAGGTATAAGTGAACTTTGACATTCCTGTATTTGAAGGCCAGATAGATGCAGACACTGTAGATAGATGGTTGAATTTTCTGGAAGGGAATTTCTTGGTCTATGATTTCTCTGACCGAGAAAATATTATTTTTTCACTCCTCAAAGTCACCCCCCATGTCAAGGACTAGTGGGAAACCTATTGTGAGTAAAGGGATGAGAGGGAACCCTCTCTGTTCTTGGCCACACCCACTTGGAATTCGTTCCGAGATGACATCAAGGAAATATCACCCCGTGGGGAGCTATGAGGATAGGTACATCCAATGGACCATGCCGCGGTAACAAAGGGATGAAGATGTGCACGAACTGCCAAATCGGTTCCATACCGTGCACACAAAGTTGGGTATTAAAAATTCAGAGAGACATTTGGTGCTCAAGTACCGTAGTTTTTTGCACCAATACATTTAGGAGGAAATGGAGTTCCTCAACATTACCTCGCTTTGCGCGACATATCACTATGATGCCAAGATCCGGAAGAAATTTATGTAGAAGAAGCGAGACTTTGGATTTGTGAATCTGAAGCTAGGGAAAGACGCCTTCGAACCGTAGAACAAGGGGCAAAGCCAAAGCAAGGCGACTAAGAAAAACACCACGAATCCAAAGAACGACACGGGGAAGTGGTGCGAATTTCATAACAACCCCACTCACAGCACAAATGAGTGTTGGGCCAAACAGTCACTGGTGGCCGAACTAAAGGCACCCGAATTAGATGCATGTTCTGATCTTGAGTCAGAACCATACAAGGGAATTTACAAATGGAAGCAGATCATTTATGCGGATCCCAGTGCCATTGTTGCCATCACCAAGCTCCAGGAGGAGGATCTCGAGGATCTGGAGGAGGGGGAGCGCCTCTTCTATTCACAGATGTGGGTGAATAGTTATCCACTGCAATTCATTGTCGGTAGCATAAGCCAAAAGAACCTCATTTCAGCAAAGGTCGTGAAGCGGCTCGGTCTGCCGACCATAGCGCACCCGCACCCATATACCATTGGTTGGCTTCACTAAGGAAGAGATCTCCACGTGTGCCAGCAGCGGTGCCTTTCATACAACATCAACCCATTCACAGATGAGGTATTGTGTCATGTTGCTCCTCTTGATGTATCTAATTTGTATTATTGGGCGAACCAAACTTGTGGAAGCGACATGATATGTATGAGTCTAGGCCTCATGCTATTGTTATTAGCTTGGGAAATAAACTATACAAGATACCGGAGGTAGTACCACCTCCTACCATTTCTTTGACTACTGCAAAACAACGCAATAAGCTTGTTTCACAAACCAGGAAATTTACTTGCATTACCATTTACCCACAAGGAAAGAAGACTGTGGCCAAAGCCTCAAAATAGGGCTCCCCTGCACGGCAGAAGTAGATGAACAAAGTCATGGGAGAATATGAGAACATTTTCTCGTCACCCACAAAGGTTCCTCCACACTGTCAGGTCAAGCACTCCATTGATCTGACCCAAGGCGCACTGCCACATGATATTTCCATACCTCATGCGACTGCACAGACAGAATCCACACATGTACTGTCTAAGGCTGATAAAGAAACGAAATTTACTATCCATCACGTCTGCCCATGGGTCCATGAAATCTTCAACAAATCCAATACTAAGTTCAGCAAAATTTGCCTCATCCCATGGAGAAACTTAACGTAATGGGGACCATTGCTTCCTAAGGGGGGAGGAAGTGGCCACCCAACTTTTCCATTTGGACCCCCACCATCAGCTCTTTCAGTTTTTCAGTTTCAGCACAGTTTACTATTTTTAGCAGTTTTTTGGGTCTTTAACTTCCGGAGCTGTTTTGAGGCCCTACTCTCTCAAAAGTTGTAGTCCTCGGATAGATATTTCTAACAAGGTATTGGGCGCGCAAAACAGAGATAATATGCCAAAGTTACGTCCTCGGGAAGTTGATGTACCAATTTACCCAAACAAGGCCCACAATTTTGGCACTTCATCTCCTAGTGTTAGCTTTTTGGATGTTTAGGGTTTTCCATTGTTCCTCAATAATAAATAGGCATTCAAGCCTCATTGTAACACAGTTCAGAGGCATGTAGCTGCCACATCTCTTCTCAGAGATAAGCTACCATTGCCCTAGCTAGTTTATTTCCATTCTTTCTGTAAAAATATTTCAGTCATTTGATTTTAATGAAATGGTGTTTTATTTCCAATGCATCTCTATGTTTATGTTTATTTCTATATATTATTGTGTTCCTGCATAAATCTGGATAAGTGGTATCAGAGCGATATGCTCTTTCTCTGTTTTTATTTGTATGTCCCCAACGAGGTCAGGTGATAAGGAGTTAGGGCTCGATCTAGTTGAACCCTCGCAAGATCAGCCTCGCAAATCCTGACGACCTCCCATGGCGGAAGAAAAGAAAGACGAAAGAGCAGGAGATCCTATCAAAATCTTTCTCGAAGAGACCCTCGAGAAACAAAGGAATGCGATGAGGATAACTTTGCCCAGATCCTTCAACGGCTGCCCACCGGTGGCGCATCTACATCTAGGAGCCACTCTGGAGGCTCCTCTCCTTTCAAGGTACAAATCAACTTTGACATTCCTTAATTTGAAGGCGAGATAGATGTAGACGTGTCAAATATGCCCCCCATGTCAAGGACTGGTGGGAAACCTACTGAGTAAAAGGACAAGAGAGAACCCTCTCTATTCTTGGCTGCACCCACTTGGATTTCATTCCGAGATAACATCAGGGAAAAATATTACCTTGTGAGGAGCTATGAGGACAAGTATATCCAATGGACCACACTGTGACAACAAAGGGATCAAGATGTGCACGATCTGCTGAATCGGTTCCATACTCTGTGCACAAAGTTGGGTATTAAATTCAGAGATACATTTGGTGTTCAAGTACCACAGTTGTTTGCATCGATACATTTAGGAGGAAATGCAGTTTCTCGACATTACCTCGCTTGGCACAACATATCACTATACCGCCAAGATTGAACATAAATCTATGTAGAAGAAGTGAGATTTTGGATTCGCGAATCCGAAGCCAGGGAAAGGCGCCCCTGAACCGCAAAACAATGGGCAAAGCCAAAGCAGGGCAACTCAGAACAACACCACCAATCATAAATGTAACACAGCTCTATTGTTCTCTACTGTAAATTTTGATATTTTGATATGTTAACATAAACTAGACTTTGAATGACAAAAAAATAATAATTAAGTTAATAGTTAAAAATTTAGTAACATTTGAGAATAATTAAAGTTTACTTATTAAAAATTATTAACAAAATAATTCTAATTAATATATTTTTTCTTGAAAAATTGTGATGAATTAACTTGTATTGAGAATAATGACCAAACTATTTAACAACTAAATAATAATAAGTTTTCTCAATGTATTTAAAAATGATTTCGAGTATTGATCACTTATCAATTCTACGTGGGGATTTTATTTTCACTTGTTTGAACGTGTGATATATATTGGAATTCCGCATAATGAAAAATAACTCCATTTTTTATCCTTTATTCTTTTATTTTATTTCAAAATCTGGATAGTCTTAATGAGCCCAGAACTTCAAACTTCACTGTGCCATGAAAAATAACTCCGGAAATTATATCTACTAGCAATTGCACCGGGAGGTGCAAAGGAACGCCGAAAGGAGACCTCCCAATGATGCAAGGGGGGCAAAACATGTAGATTTTGAGTTAATTCTTCTCCAACTTCTCGCAGGAGAACAGAGGAGGAAGAATAAATGGCCTCCAGGGACTGAAATCAACCGATTCACTATCATGCCGTCTCTGGTAACATAGCAATGGAATGTACAGTAAAAAAATTCAAGTTTCAATGGTAATGATGGGTAGGGACCATTGCATGCATAGTAAGAATCAACAAGAAACTAAGAAATGGCCGCTGGTTGGTTAGAATACACAAATACAAATTTGACACCCGAAGTTGGTTCAGAAAAGAAACCTTATCAAAGATCATTACTCGTGCATTACATGAATGTAAGATGCAAGCAATAGAATTTTCACAAACGAAACCCTTAACAAGTGAAACCGGCTGACTCCACAAATTTCAGAAAGCATATTTCCAATTACCATTTGAAGCATTAATAAGAAGAAATAGCAAAGTTCTATCAGGGCTTGAAGCAAAGTAGCTAGACTCAATTCTGCAAATGGTTTGGCAAGGTCAGAATAAGAATTCTTTGCTATTATAACTGGCAAGCACCCAGACGACCCCATATCTGTTACTGCAAACCTTCGAAAACCCATGTTGTAGAAGCGAAAAAAGTCTATAGAGCGTTGTTTGGTGATCGATTCTACAAATGACGGTATACCCTGCAATTTCAATTTCAAACCTCCCATGTAAAAGTACAATGCAAACCCTTGAGTGTGGAAAATAGATTTTTGAATTGAAGCCTATGTTATTCATATTATTTCAAGAAAGTTTCAATAAAAACGACATTCAAAATTATTGAGTTTAAAACCATCCAATATAATTTATTATGAAAACTAAATTATTAGGTTTATCCATCTAAAATCACCCTACATAATTCATCATCAAAAGAAAAATAGACAGTCTTCATTCACAAGAACTTCAAACTCAAACAGAGATTGGTGCAACAGAGGCAGGCCTTCCAAATATGAACGTCGCATTGACATATTCACAGTGCCCTTGAGCAGAGCCGACATTACCCAAAGCGCCTCTTCCTCCTCATTTATGTGAAGCAAAATCATGCCTGGTCTGAAATTCATCCCCTGTGTATACCCCACATCCTTGTCATACACAAAGTAGGCCTTCAACAAATTGTGCAGAGATCTCTGTCCGGGCCCGTCTATCAGTGGAAATATTTTTTGGGAGGGCAAGGTGCGATGAATGTCTTTCACGATAAGCTTCTTTAATGAATCAGAAGTTTCAGTGGATAGGAGGAGTTGCTAAATTCCAGGGTTTGCTAAATCCCCACTTAAAAGGAGGGGCAGTTGTATTGTAAATTTGTTATAGTGCAAATCTCTCCAGGTCGAACCTTGGGTGTGCTCGAATTCCTGAAGTCGAAGAGAAGGATTGAGACGGAAATGTATGTTGGAGGGTTTTAAAGCCAGAATGGAATACAATTCATGTTAAAGACCAGCATAGGGGAGGATTGGAGCGAGTCTGCAACACACAGTGCGTTGGGTCACGCATTTTGTGCAGAAAACGGGTGAAGAGAACTGCGCTAAGGGAAGCGTACTGAACAGTAAGTGAACGTAGAAGATGGAACCTGGAGCTTAGAAGGAACGAAACCAAGAGGTGAACGTGGAACCGGAGGTTATAGGCGAGTGGTTTTGGGAACAAACCCACCTATTTCGTACCGCCCTTGCCCGGAGGTGAAACCACAAGGAAAAAACCCGATCCTATTAGATTGTGCCACGTCATTGGGGCGATATTGCCCTCATCGCGTGAATTTGACGTGGTAAAGTTCGAGATCTAAAAAAATGCGGAACTCCACCCTGGTCGTTGGATTGCCCCAATCAACGCGAAACTCCTCCAGCCGTCGGATGCAAGAGGATTGTTAATAGGTGGGGCCAAACGCTATATTGGCACTCACCTTATAGTTAGGTCCGGGATATATATATGGTGGACATTCATGCATAATGGCGTTTTAATGAATATGTGAAAGTGGCTATGGTATCGTCGATTGATGTCCGCGGTAGTAAAATTAAGGTATGTAGTGATCCCATATTAATGATCTAATGACATGATAAGACTTGGGGTTTTAACTCCAAGGTTTGGTCAATGCTTATTAAACTAAAGACCGTCGTGAGCCTTTCGGGAGGGCGTATACTTGTTATTGCTTGGGGTTATGGTCTAAGAAGTTCGAACATCAAAAGCTAATGAGAGGGTATTGCCTTTTAATACAGTTTACAAGGGGAGGATTTCTATTAATATTTGAGCGCTTTATAAAAGAGGGAGATAGCCTCGGTGCATTATTCAAAGGATATTCATTTGTTTTTATTATTATCGAATAAATTAAATGTTAAAAGTAATTAAATAATATGTAAAGTTTGAATTTATATATTTATTTTTATTTTTAATAATTACATGCTATGGCAAGAAAAGATTAAAAAAAAAAGAAAAAAGAAATAATGAAATAAATAAATAAAATATGAATAAATAAATAGAAATAAAATAAAATAAAGATAAAATTTAAATTTACACCAAAATAATAATAATAATAATAATAATAATAATAATAATAATAATTAATTAAAAAATAAGAATAAAATAAATAAATAAATAGAAATAAAATAGAATAAAATAAAGATTGATAAATAAACAAATAAATAAATAAAATGAGATAAAAATAAAATTACATAAATTACAATTTAATAATATTAAATTAAAAATTAATATTTTTATTAAAATAGATATAAATATTTAAAATTCAAATTATAAACTTTGATCATTTGGTTTACTTTTTTTAAAATAAAAAAAATTATTTTTGGAGTATTTCTTGATTTGCAAGAGAGGAAGCAGAGAAAATGTCATCACATATCAGGTAAAACTGCCTAACTGGAACAATGTTTTCAAGCGATTTCCTTTGTTCTCTGTGTCCCTCTACCAATTGTAAGCAATTATCACATACAATTACAAAATAGTGGAACCTAAACTCTAACCAAGTAGTCCAAGCCTAATATAATGGTAAAACTGTAAGAGGAGAAGAAAGTTGTTTATATATCCAGGGCCCAAACTGCCAGGTTGACTATCTGCTTATAATTGAGGCTGTGTGCAAGGCCTGTACTAATTTGGTGGAACAGGCACCCCTCAGACCCTGGCATCTAAGCCAGAAGATATCAACATTGTGCACATTATGTGGTGTAGCCTCCGGGGGCCTTTTTAAGAATCACTTATGGGATTGGTGTCATACTCATCATATGAAATATTGGCATTTAAAGTCATCCATTCAAATGTTTCTGCTCTGAAAGTTGCTTGTAATGTTAATATCATATATTATTTTTAAAGGTTGAATGAAATATAGAAAAGTTGGACTAAGATTTATGAAAAAGTTGAGATCTTTAGATTTAATAGTTATAAAAAGAATTGATATTTTAATGTTGGTATTATGTTTTTTAAAATAAAATTCAAAATAATAATAATAATAATGCAATTTTAAAATTACAATCTCTTGAATATACCTATTTGATATAAAAATATACATTAAAATCCAAATTTCTAAATTCAAAATATTGTGTTAGGAAGTGTTAAGCATATAATTTATTTGAAATTGTTGGGTACATATAATGCTTACTTTTCCCAATACAACTAAGATTCCACTCTGCCCGAATAAATTGAACTTTAATTCGAAGAAAAATAAAAGTAAAGGAAAAAACTTTAAATGAACATTTCAGAATATCACAAAGTTTTAAACCTTAATTCTAAAGAAATCGAACATTTTAGGATATCCCAAAGAAATAAAAAAAGAAAAATCATCTTAATAGGATCATGATTGTGATTATTTTCTTTGAAAGTTATTCCCCGCCAAAATGATGGCCTGATTGAGACACATTCGTCAAATGTACTGGACAAATCTAAAATGCTTGGAATATAGTCATCACCAATATACAAAGGAACTGAATTCGAAAATGGTAAAAGCTGCAAATAAAATGTGTTCACAAGAGCAGACCAATGATAATCCAAATATGGAAAATTGCAGTCAGCAGACAAAAACATCGGTGACATCCAAACGTTTTTATACTAAAAAAAATCCTGGAAGATGACTGGTTCAATGAGCTAGTTAGAAAAGAATTCAATTTCCACAAATGTGAATGATACTTCTTTATTAAGAATCATCATCAGACAAGATATCATAAATGAGAACAATTTTTTACTTTATGTAGCTTTGCCATAAGAATTATGTTTCACGTCAAATGGAAAACTCTATTCTCAACCTGGATTTGGATTACAAGAGATTGCAATATACTCATAGACTATGCAAGGATATTTAATTTGACCATAAGTTAAAAGGGAGGAAGCACTGGCAATGATTTGACCATGGCCTCACTCAAAAGCATACAACTTAAAAGCTGGCCACCAGTGAGCAGCGGTTTTTTCTGTGTCCAGAGTTCATCTTAGGGCTTCTTTCAACAGAATAGCTTTCTTCACTAAATCACATTCATCACCATTTTCAGAACTTTTAAAACAATAGGAAGATAAGATTTACAATGTATCTTCAAGGTAGGAAAAACAGGAATTTTATTTCATGTAAAGAGAATTAATTGCATCTCAAATTTACCAGTGAGCAGAACTTACATCAATCAAGACTCAAGGAATGCGAATGGAAAAAATCAAAAACCTATTACTGTACAAAATAACTTCCACACCTACAAAATTTCATTTGCATCCATGATTCCTTGGCCCAGCATTCTCAAAAATTCATAGCCATAGATATATATATTCATATAGATCAAAGTCCAGACAAATTGATATGATACCTCAAACATAGGCACTTTACTGAGGGAGAAAGACGAAACAGCAAGCCTTCTTCCGGGCAAGTAATTTTATAGGTCAAAGGATCAATTAAAGAAAAATGATACATTGCATGAAACTGAAATGAAAGCTTCTAAGGGTGTTAAAGTAGTGTAATTAGAGCTAGAATATATTCAGAATTCTGCAAGTGCTTTTCGAGAATTAAACAGTAACAATATTCTTAAATGCTCCATAAAACTCTACACATATTTCCATGTCCATTAACAGTAATCAAACTCTTAAATGCTGCAGAAACCCTATACATATTGCTATACTACAAATGTCTAATAAAATCAAACAGAATGAAGTTAAAACCAATAAAATATTTTAAACACACGATTCAACTAAGTGGAAATGCTAAATAGAGCATTGCCATATCAAACAGCCATAATCAGGCTTTAAAATGTGAAGAATAGGAAAACTGGGGTTTATAACCGTCCACAGAACAAACCCTTATAGGGTATGGCCTCTAAATGTCTATGCTCAGTTCAGAGAAGTAAGAGCTAACAATCTTGCTCCTTGCGGATTTAAAAGAAATAATACAAAATTTCTCAGGATGACCCTGGATGGATGAAATCGGCAGTATTTCAAACAAAATAGGAACAAATAAAAGTCTGAAAGAATTCTTAATTTATTACAATCATAATCAGCGAAGGTCATAGTTATATAAGCATTGTGGTCAACCAGGTGATTGGTGTCTCCTTCCCATATCTAAAAGGAGAATCTTAGGCATAACTGCCACTGCCAAGCAAGATACTGCACCAGATAGAAACACAGAAACAGTTGTAGGGAATCACACTTTGCCTGCTTCAGATTTTGGGAATCAGTTCGGAATGACACTGTTCCCATAGTATTGGCAGTGGATAGCCTGCAGTTAATGAGACAGAGAGACATAAGGCCTACCATACTTCCACTATACATTAACTGTCACTGTTATCAACACCACCACCAAAAAGAAAAAGGCAATGAATAAATAATAGAAAAAACAGCATAAGCAATATAACCTCCACTTTCCAAGGGTAGCACAATTGTCCATGTTTGGTTCCAAGTATATTTAACCAAAGCTGTTTGTGTTGTTCATGATCTCCCTTCGAATTATAGATTAAACAAATGAAAGAAAAATGAATTTTCATAAAAAAGAATGAAGAATTACCAAAGCCTCATGCATCCACTCAGACGGTATGCCCAATTTCTCAATAAATTGCTTTTGTGTATCAACTGAACTCCATGTTTCACAATATTGGCATAAAATTTCTTTGATAACTTTCTCATGAAGCATGGGATAATTTGGTGTAGGTGGCATGTGAAGAACAACATATATGGCCCAATGACACTCTCCCACACAAAGCAGTTGTGACACAAAGCTCATGTATAATACATGCAGCTCTTTTGAATCCACTAAACCAATTGCTTGCAGAATGGACTATTGGTGCCAAGTCATATGATAATCAAGGGCATCATAAGTGGATGAAAAAGAAGTGAACATCTTACTCAGATTCACATAATTCTTCTCATCGCTAGCATGAAGTAACATGAGATAATAAGTCAGATCATACCGCCCTTCCACATTCAAATTTGATGCCTCTTCTAGAGGTCCTTCATCAATGTAGATGGGAACCGGTGGTGGTGCTACTCCTTGGTCAACAAGTTGTTGAAAAAATACTGATAATGGTTGGAAGAGCACTATCTGGCGCTAAATGATACCACATCAACAGGCCTAGATAACGTTTCCAATCTGCTTCCATACCCTTAAGAGCACCTTGAATATCTCCTCCGAGTAACTTATACAGCTTCAACCTGTCCTCCTCTATGAAATTATAATCCAACCCTTCAGTGTCCCATGCTTCCAGTTGGGCAGGCATATCCGTTCTGTTAATCATTGACCCGCCAGCTTGACTGATCAGACAAGCCATTCTCACATCTCCTGTATAAGCAGACAGTTGGACGACTTCATCTAGTTGTCTCCCAGTCAAAAGTGAAAATATATGTTTCAAGTCATTCCCCTCTTTTAAACCCCTAACTTCTTCCTGTAGACGGTGATCAACGCTCTCCTGCAGCCAGCCACTAAACTCTGTGCTGCGAATTAAAGGCTCTGCTTCAGGATCAATTTTCGTAGAACCCTCCTTTACGTCTGTCATGCTATCAAACTCTTCGTCATTTTCTATGGGCATACGTAATTTTGCATCTCTCTGTAAAAAAAGAACGCTCAAGAGGTGCCAAACCATGACTTGGTGCATCGATATGATGCGTTTCGATCTAGACAACCCTGGAACAATGAGTTGCTTCTCGATAAGCTCTCCATAGCCTTGACAAACGTCTGGAAGCTCAGAGCGGCTGCATATAGCTTCCCTCAGTTTCAAATTATGTGGACTATGTTCCGACTCAGCAAGAACTCTACTCATCAACATGTGATGCTTGAGTGGTGAAACAAATTGCAAATCAATAAGGTGATCATACAATTCATCCTGCTCATTTCTCACCGTTCTGTCAAGGGCAACTTTCTCAATATGGATTAAGGATGACAAACCATTGACATCGGCAGTCTGCCCAACAGACATACCGTTGTGCACGAGCAGCCCATTGGGTCCCAGTTTTTGGGGTTAGTGGGCTATGGAGTCCAGTGGCTCTCGCTGGTCTGGAAAATTTCTCCTTTGGCATACTGGCAGGTGGGTGAAAATTGAAATTCATTCATACAGAGAATGAGGCACTATCCTTAATTGCAATTGCACCTGAGCTTTTTAAAGATTTGTAATTTTGTATTAGACCAGGGGATAAGCATCCTGTAGAAAAAGGGTTTATCTTGATCTTTTCAGAATAACTGTGAGATATATATATATATATACACAGTGGATATATATATATATATATGCAGAGGTCTCATTGTCCCCATATTTATATTAAACTTGTACTTGCATTTAGTTTACATTTTCATAAATTATATAAGTACAAACCTGGCACAGAAGGTATATACAAACACTAAAGACATTCAGAAATCATTATATGTACGGCAATTATCATTCTACTGTAAGCAAGAAATTGGTTGGTTTCTTGATTTTTCTTTGTGCATTCTACTGTAATCAAGAAACTGATTTCTTGATTTTTATATGTACGGCAATTATCATTCTACTGTAAGCAAGAAATTGGTTGGTTACTTGATTTTTTCTTTGTGCATTCTACTGTAATCAAGAAAATGATTTCTTGATTTTCCTTTGTGCATTCTACTGTAATCAAGAAATTGATTTCTTGATTTCTATTTGTGCATGGCAGGCGTTTCTTCTCATTTCAAATTTTGGACAGGACCTAGACAGTACCCAATTTGGATTCAATCTAAATTGAAGCCAATGTTGATGCAGTCATTCGTTTCTACATCTCTGTTTCCCAATTCTGTTATACTTAATCGGAAGGCTTTTTCATCTATACCTATCCTCAAAGAAGAATATGTTAAATCTTAACATCAATTTGGTGTTCCATAAGAGTCTTCAAAGGAATTTTTCCAAGCTGGGAGGAGGACAAGTCAACAAATTTATAATTTTCATTGATATATGTTTATTAAATCTTGAAAATTTGTTACAAATCAAATAGTCAATGTCCATCACCAAAAAGAACCATATCTTTTCGTATGTGTCAGCACGATAAGATATCATGCTCAATAATGGGCTTTGTCTTGTGCATGTCATCTGAATTTCAATACCCGTAACCCATCCAGACCATGAAACTCCAGATCCTTAAAAAACAAAAGTTTATGCCTTATTTTGTCCCTACCATATTCACATCAGTAACGATGAAAAAGCCTTATTTTTCCTATACCTTTTTTATCCTACCCTTGGATCATATTGATCTATCAGACCTTATTACACAAGACATTTTAACAGTGTTGTTCTTCCACCCAGGACCTCCAAAACCAAATTTCCTCATTCTATAGCATTCTCGATAGGTATCAAAAAGACGATGAACCACATTGATAGGCGCCATTCAAACTGAACACTGTTTCTCTTTCTCCAGGAGTACAATTAACAGATTTCCTGATTTAATTGCATTTCCTATTATCATTAGAAAGTGTTCAAAACATGATGCACTACATCAAGCAACACTTCAAAGTTTCAAACTGATGGGAAGAGCTACTCATCAGCCGCTGTAAGGTTTAACCCGTCTGCTGAATGAGGAATTTTCAAGGCAGTTTATCTTTTATGCATTCTTTTTGGTTTCAGATTTCCTTAATTCGATGACAATTTCTGTTATCAACAGCAGCTGTCAAAAACATGACTATTTAAATTCCAAGCAACCCTTCAAGCTGATAAATAGAGCTACTCATAAATCCTCAAACCCAATTCATGAATAGGTTGACCTAGTTAGCTTTTATTAAGATATCTACACAGGTTTCATGGATGCACTGGGCTGAAATAAGATAAGATAATTTTATTAATGTCCAACAAATGGCCACAAAACAGATCAATGGGATTAAAAGGTATACCCAGTGTTAATACAAGATATGACTACAGGATTACATAGCCCTGTCAAGTACTACATCAAAAACCCAGGATGGATGAGTACATCAAAAATAAAGAACAAATATGACTGGACGCAAAGTAGACACACTGTTGCAATGACACCTTGACTGGGGTTGCTTAGTGCCAGAAAAAAAGACAAACTCCACAATTTGGAAAGTAGTGTAACAGAAATAATAGAACAACAACATAACGCTGGTAGCAGACTAACAGCCATTTATCACTGTTCATTAGCTCAAACGATATTTCACAATTCTAACTGACAGAAAACAAAAGCACAAATTTGGTTGGTCATAAGTCAGCAGTGTAAATCAACAATTTCCACAAAGAAGAATTATTTCAAGCATGCAACCTTATATTATAGAAACCCAACAAACAAACAAGGTTCTGATCATTCCTGACGAAATTCCACTAGGGAATACTACAAAATTAAAAAGGATGCAAAACCCCAAAGTTTAGCAGAATGCATTCGACCTGGTCCGAGTGGGAGTGAGCTGGAAGACCGCAGAATCAAGCTGAGTTTCTCCCTTCATCTTTGCTGCAACACACACTCTCACTCTTACTCTCTCTCTCTATATGTACATAATATTTATCTCACAACCTTCCTCCCTCTCCCCGGAGGAAGACAATGTAGCCCTACCTTCTTCCTTCCACTAATATACAACCCAAACCGTGGCTTGGAACTTATTTCGACCCTGATTCGACCCCAGTGGTCACGATCTGCAGCGACAAAGACATTCAAAGGAAGACCAAGTTGTTGTTGCGTGCGGTAGAGGCAACAATCCCGCTGAGGAAGAATAGTAATAGTAAAAGTAATCCACGCATATACCCAACTGAGAGTGACCCACCGCCGATTTTGACGAACCCTTGTTAGGTCGAACAAAGCAATCAGTGGGAGCCCTCTGCTGCCCTCAACAACTAAGCTAATCAATCCAAAAATCCACCCTACCAAGCTCGATTCCTGCTCGACCCCTATTGAAATCCCATATAACACAACAACCACCGCCAGTGGGCCTTCTCATCCTTCACCTGACTGAGCATCGGTTTGACAGGCAAAACAGGGAAATGTGTGGGATTAGCAGGGCTTGATCAAAACCGCCGTCAACGATAGTAAACATTTCTATTTGTGCATGGCAGGCGTTTCTTCTCTTACTCTCTCTCTATATGTACATAATATTTATCTCACAACCTTCCTCCCTCTCCCCGGAGGAAGACAATGTAGCCCTGCCTTCTTCCTTCCACTAATATACAACCCAAACCGTGGCTTGGAACTTATTTCGACCCTGATTCGACCCCAGTGGTCACGATCTGCAGCGACAAAGACATTCAAAGGAAGACCAAGTTGTTGTTGCGTGCGGTAGAGGCAACAATCCAGCTGAGGAAGAATAGTAATAGTAAAAGTAATCCACGCATATACCCAACTGAGAGTGACCCACCGCCGATTTTGACGAACCCTTGTTAGGTCGAACAAAGCAATCAGTGGGAGCCCTCTGCTGCCCTCAACAACTAAGCTAATCAATCCAAAAATCCACCCTACCAAGCTCGATTCCTGCTCGACCCCTATTGAAATCCCATACAACACAACAACCACCGCCAGTGGGCCTTCTCATCCTTCACCTGACTGAGCATCGGTTTGACAGGCAAAACAGGGAAATGTGTGGGATTAGCAGGGCTTGATCAAAACCGCCGTCAACGATAGTAAACATTTCTATTTGTGCATGGCAGGCGTTTCTTCTCATATCTTTGGCGAAGCTTGATCAATTTGAGCCAAGACGGTATCTACATTCTATATTGAAACTGTGCAAAAGCGAGCGCCGCTCTTGGGGCTCTCCACCGATTATGTAGGGTTAGTAGCGGCAGTTTACACATCCATCCAGTCCATAATAGCTCCCCACTTAAATCACTGCTCTTAAAACTGTGATAGTTCACCTTGTAAATACCTTGCTCTCTACGCCTTTAGTTGAAGAAGCGAACAAAAGAAGAGCGCCATCTGAAAGCCATCCTTGGCGGCAATATCCTATGGGAATGCCATAATCCGCAGGTGTATATTTATTTATCCTGGACTTTCGACGCTCGTCCTCCTCTGGCAAGCTACATGCATCAATTCTGCTTGGCCTTCTGCTCGCACCTGTCACACTCCCTGCAACGCTGTTTTTCATGGAACTGAGAAATCAGGCGGCCATTAAACGCCGGCAGGTGCATCGGGACGCCAGGGTCCTGGCAATTGATGTACTGGACGAGCAAGATGAATCGGAACCCACAATTGAAAGGAATGGAGCGGGCAAACGAGGCTCCATGTCCAAAGACGAAACTGAAATTGAATTGCCCCTACAAATTCAAGATCAAGAAGCCACCAGCCCCAGCAGCAGCGTGCCCCGAGCCGGGTCATGCGAGACCAAACCGAAAGCCAGGCGGCCGGCCCTTGGGGAGGATCATAACACAATCCAATTGATCAGAAGCATTGATTTCTGGCTATTTTTCCTGGTCTATCTCTGCGGAGGCACGTTGGGTTTGGTATTCATCAGCAATTTGGGCCAAATTGCAGAGTCCCGCGGCTACTCCAAAGCTTCCATCTTAATTTCACTCTCGTCTTCTTCCAGCTTCTTCAGCGCCCGATAATGGGAGATCAAAGCAGAGGGGCAATCAAAGGGGTTGGAGCCGAGAGGCACCACTGGGCTGAGCACGAGTAATGGGAGATCGAGCATGCTGGGCGACAGGATTTCAACAGGATTACAGGTGAAACAACGAGGTAAAAGCAGGTGTGCGCTGGTAAGAGGAGCCGCTGGCAAATGGCACATTCTCATTGGCCCGAAGAACGATGGCAAAGTCTTGTGATTGGCTCCAGCAAAAAACGCATTCGGCCAAACCCAACAAAGGGAACGCCTTTCGGCGTAATTAGCGTCCACTCTTTTACCTTACCAAATGAAATGATCGGGCAAACATAAAAAAGGGTTTAAGATTGTTAACGATTCTCCATTGGAGCTTGAAGCAAAGAAATTGGACACACAAATTTATTAGCGTCCATTCTCTTACCAATACCAAATGAAATGATAGGCCAAACAGGAAAAAGGGTTTAAGATTGTTAATGACTCTCTATTGGGGGTGGAAGCAAAGAAATTGGAAACAGAAATTTATTTTTGTTGCAGTCATGTTCGTGTCTCCGTTGAGACAAGAGGCTACCCACATCGTAATATATAAGATTCTAGTAATAGTCATAACACGTCAACAAGTCAACACTGTCCAGTCGTGTAAAGTAGTTAGGGACAGTTTAAGCAATAGTGCTAGATATCTAACAGTAGGTTATGTGTTCGAATTTTTTGAAGTTGTTTTGGTATTTATTTGAATTAAAATTGCTTAGAATTATATAGATATTTATTGGAATTATAAATTTGAGTTTTGAATTTTTTTATAATATAATGGAGTTTTTAAGTTTGCTAAATTTAAATCTATCATTTAAAAAAATTAATTTAAACACACACACACACACACACACACACACATATATATATATATATATATATATATATATATTAATTACCAATTCCAACTAAATTGTCTAAAAATTCTCATAATTAGCTAAAGGCATAAGAAAATAAGAATAAAATTATTAGATTTATTCAATAAATTTTTTTTTTAATAATATATAAATTTTGGTTGTCAAGGAATTTGACTAATCAGCGCAGCTTTACACGTTATTATAATAAAATTTATCAGCCACCCAGGTAAACTTAAATAGAAAATTCATTCCTCCTCCTAACTATTTACCATAAACCTAATTAAAGAATTATAGAAAAAATAACAATAATTTCTCCTCTACACTATTTAGCATAAACCTGATTAAAAAATTAATCCGATTAACGGATTATATTATTAAATTGTACAATAAGACTGTGTGTGTAGCTATTTTATATGGCACCCCCAATTACTCTAATTGAAAGTGTGTTAGTTAATCAAATAGTAACACGTCACATAGAATGGCAGTCTAGTTAGTAAAGAGTTACTTTAATGAAAGCGGTGTCAATGAATCGAATAGTAACATGTCACATAGAATGACACTCAAGTTAGTAATGAGTGGGTTGTAATGAGGGTGGAATTTCAAAGCAGGTTTATTTATTAAATTTGATGGTTTTCGTACTTGTAAATTTATATTTACAATTTAGGAACGAGTTGTTTAATTAGATGGAGGAATTGTTTAGATGGTTAAAATTGGCATGAATCTGGACCAAAAAAATTTAATAAATCTTACAATAACAGTGTTTGAATCATGATTTTGATGGTGGAAATAGATTCAGCACCATCAAAAACTTCTGGAGCACCCAAAATATTAAAGTATAATAATTATAACGTGGATTTACAAAAATCCCTGCCAGATTTTCTTAAAATCTTACCAGAATTTCCATGATTTTCAGGACGAAAAAGCAGTCTGGTTAAACTACAAATTTAATAAAAATTTTAATTTCCTAATCTTGATAGTTTCGCAAAATTTTTAATTTACATTATTTTAATGAAAGACTAATTTTCTCATCAAATTATATCAGGATATAATGAACTTTCATCCATCCCCCTGATATAATGTTCTACCATAAAAAATGCAATTCAAACTCTCCAACTACTTGAATTTTTGAATTTTTTTACAATATTCCAATAAAAAACTGTAGTCCCAACTATTCTATTACGTCAATACACAACTCCTTAAAAAATAAGAAACTTACCTGTCACATGGTCAGTACATACATGGTCATATCAAAAGAAAGTGCATTCAAAATTTGAAATGCGGTATGACTAGTACTAGCTCTGTAACAGTTAAGAATCAAGAATATCCTAATAAATATAGATCTAGTTTCTGATTTCATTATAGGAATGGCTGTATGTGGCCATTTATATGGTAACATCAGCTACAGTAATTCAAAACTGTCATTTACTGACATCCTAACATGTCACGTAAATTTTAAGGGATCACAATTTAATTCATCAATACAATTGTCTTGAGATCCCCATACTTCCAGACCCAAGCAATAATGGAGATTTCTGAGATCTTTCATTTCAAATACTTGCGACATCTTCTGTTTGATTTCTTTGATCAAAGTATTTTCATTACCTGTTATAGTCATATCATTCACATACAAAGAAATCAAAATAATTTGCCTTTGTTTATTATACTTGGTATATAGATTTGGATCATTCATGCTTCTATGAAAACCATGACGTAAGAAGAATGAATCGATCTTCTCATACCACGACCTGGGTGCTTGTTTTAAACCATATAATGCCTTGTTCAATCTACAAACTAGATTTTCCTTCCCCTTTTTAACAAACCCTTCAGGCTGAACTAAATAAATCTCTTCTGTCAATTCACCATTCAGAGATGCAGACTTAACATCTAACTGGTGTAGCTTCCACTTATATTTTGTTGCTAAAGAAATTAGCATTCTAATGGTATTTAATTTTGCTACAGGGGAAAAGGTTTCATCAAAATCTATTCCCTCTAGTTGTGAATAACCCTTTGCAACCAGTCTAGCTTTAAACTTTTATATGCTCCCATCTGCATTCACTTTAGGTTTGTACAACCACTTACAACCTATGGGTTTTTTTCCTTTAGGCAGTTCAACTAGATCCCAAGTATGGTTTTTAGTAATTGATTCAATTTCTTCATTCATCGCAGCCCTCCATTCATCAGATTGACTTGCTTCTTTATAGTTTGTGGGTTTTACAATGTTTAAAATACTTTTCATTAAAGCATAGTCTTTTAATCTAGCTGAATTGTGTCTGCCTACCTAATCTCCTTGGTAGGGGACTTACCTAAAATCTGTCTGCTTCAGACTTGTACGGGCTTGCCTTATTAACTACGTCACTTGTTTCTTCTTTTTCGTGCTCCTGCTCCTGATTATCCCCGCTGTTTTCTTCCAACAATAATGGAATGTGCCATTCATTATTACTGTCATCATTTCCTTCCTCAACCTGTTCATGAAATATCACATCTCGACTTGCAAATATTTAATGAGTCACGAGATTAAATAACTTGTATGCTTTAAAATCAGTGCCATATCCTACAAAGATACATTTCATGGCTTTAGGATCTAACTTCTTTCTATCCACCTTGGGTATATGGGCAAAGGCTTTTGACCCAAATACTCTCAAATGACTCACTGCTGGTTTGAATCCATGTAATGCTTCAAAGAGAGTTTTGAAGCTAAGACATTTAGTAGGAATCCTATTATTTAAATAAACATCAGTGTTGATGGCTTCAGCCCAGAAACCATTTGATAGACCCTTACCTTGAAGCATACTCCTTGCGCACTCCACAAGAGTTCTGTTCTTTCGTTCTGTCACTCCATTTTGTTGTAGTGTATAAGGCACTATAAACTGTTGAACAATCCCATGATTTCTGCAAAAATTCATGAACTCACCCAACCTGTATTCTCCCCCTTGATCTGAGCGAAGAATTTTAATGCATTTTCCTGTCTGCTTTTCTACCAAAGTTTTAAATTCTTTAAAACATTGAAAGGTCTGACTCTTTTTACTCAAAAAATATATCCAAGAGAATCTAGTGCAATCATCAGTGAACAGAAGAAAGTAATTTGCACCACCTAGCGACCTGGTCTGCACAGGTCCGCATATGTCTGTATGCACCATTTCTAGAATATCTCTTCTCTTTCTATCAATATCCAAAGGAAATTCCTCTCTATGCACTTTCCCTAATGCACATCCATCACAATCCAACTGAACACTATGAAAAATAGGGATTCCATCGACCATACCTTTTATTTGAAGTAACATGAGGTCTTGTATATTAAGGTGACCAAATCTCTGGTGCCAGAGGTTTTCGGCTATCAATCCTATTGCGACCATGGCTTGTTGTGGCATGCTTTTGACATTTAGTATGTACAGGTTCCCCACATGCACTCCTGATGCAACTGTTTCCATCTTGCTATCCTTTATGACACATCGTGTCTTGAAGAATTTAACTAGCAGATCCTGATCTGTTATCATTGATACAGAGATCAAGTCTGTCCTAATCCCGGGCACATACAATACATTCTTAAGATGTCTAATGTCACCATTAGGCAATCTTATTGGAATATCACCATACCCTTTTATCTCATATCCTCTGTCATCTCCTAGAAAAAGTTTAGATCCACAAGAAGTTTCTTCAATAAATTCAAACCATTCTTTCTTACCTGTCATATGTGAGGATGCACTAGAATTGACATACCATATGTCGTCCTCATCTTCTTTAGAAGCTGAAAGCGCACAATCAACTACAAATAGTCAAGTTTCATGACTATAGTCTTCATCTTCATTAATAAAATATCCTTTGTGCCTACTCTGATTATTCCTTACTTTGTCTGTCTACCTCTTAAAACAATCTCTAATTTGTGGCCAACTTTCCCACAGTAAAAACATTTATTGTTTGAAAATTTGTTTGTAGACATAACTCTAAATGGTCTCTTTTGAAACGTGCTACCTCCTCTCTGTTGCTGATGTGGCTGCTGCTGCTGCTGTGGCTGCTTCCCTCTAAACTGTCGCCTCTTCACCACTAGAGCAAGATCGTCATTCTGCGGTCTTAAGTTCTGTTGCCACTCTTCTTCTTGTAGCAAAATTCCTGTCAATTATTCAAATGCAGGGGCTTTATCTGTCGTTGCCAATCCTGTGATGAACATCTGATATTCATCCTTCATTCCATTCAATGTAATTGTGACTAGATCGGAATCAGACACCTTTTCTTCGATGTCTCCCAATCTGTCCTTCAGGTCTTTAGCCCTTGCAATGAATCCAGTAGCAGATTCATTTTCCTCCATCCTCATCGCAAACAACTTGCCTTTGAGTGACAAGATGCGATTTTTATTTTGTGTCTGGTATAAATTCTTGAGCGTCATCCAGATCTCAGTGGACGATTTGCCATCTCTAATGTGTGCGATAATATTATCCTTGACGGACATCTTTGGTATGAATTTTTCTTTGTTCTCCCTTTTATCCCAGTCTTGTATAAGTGCGGTTATTCCTGTTACAATATTTGGTTTCTGCTCCTCACCTGTGATAATCGACCACACATTTTCTCCCTCAAGCAATGTCTATAGCTTGAATTTCCAATAGGTGAAATTGGACCCATCGAGTTTGCTAGACTCATTGAGATACGTTTCAATAGTATTATTCATACTGGACTGATATGATTTCAGACCCTCCGATGATTCTAACCAGTTGAATAATTACAATCTACACTAACAAAAATTCCATACATACCAGATCCTAATCACCGATTTGCCTCCAATCTGGCTCGATCTTGTGACTGTAACTCAGAGCCTCGACTGTAACTCAGATCCTCCACTAATCTGATGGTTACTGTGTCTGCAACTTGAATCTACCACCAACGGGAAAATCCCCTTTGCAGAACCGCCAACCAATGTATCTGCGACTCAGATCTATCACCACCGGGGAAATCCCATGTGTAGAATCGCCAAAAAACGTGTCTACAACTCATATCTACCACCACCAGGCAAATCCCATGTGCAGAACCAAAAATAACATCTGCGACTCAGATCTACCACCACCGGGAAAATCCCATGTGCAGAACTGCGAAAGAGAGAGATTGTCACTTTTCTAAGGCAAATATCTGTGCAAAATTAAAAATCCGTGTAAGTAAACTAAATTGGCGCGGGTATGGCCCTGGTAGTAGCACCAATTGCGCTTTTCGGCACGATTGTCACTAGAAAAACCGCGCCAACCCTCCTGTGCTCAGAGATTCCAAAAAATCATCCGAGACCTGTGAGTCAGGTTTTTGCTGCAGACCACCTGCTCCTGTCAGCACTAAGCTCCTGTGTGCACCGTAGCCACTAAGCTAGCCACTAAGGCTTTCAAACAAATCAGGCTCACCTGGTTTGAGCTCTGATACCAAGATAAAAACTGGATTGGATAGAAACTGCAACTCACAGGTGAGTACTACACCTGGAGACTGCACACAAATGGAGAGTACACTCTGCATTCATTAATCAAACGATACAACTATAAGTACATCACAAAGAAGTAGGAAGTTGTAAACAAACTCCTATATCCTAGGAATTAATCCAAACTTAAGGAGCTACGTTACAACAATGTAACCATTTCTGCATTAATACACAAATAATATTAATTATTTCCAACTGATTGAAAGGGATGATAATACAAAACCTTCGGGGCCAGAGTTGCTTCGACCTAGATCTGCGGTTAAAAAGAAAGCACAGTGAAAATGCTATGGGACATTTGAATATCATAGCAACGACTTCAGTGGGAAAATATGGTTACAATTTAATGGATGGTGCTGAGTTTTGCATCTATGTATTCACAAGATTTGCATTCTCGGCACAAATAATTATTCATCATGCTTAATTTGTTCATTTTATATGGTTTTCACCTTAGATTTTCTATATAAACATGTTAAAAAATGTTGGTTTTCATGTTTATACATTTATTATTTTTATTTTTCTATATATTTTTGTGATTTGATGGTGTGTTGGTGCATGCGATTTCCGTTAACTATGTAACTCAGAGTGGCAGCGTAAATCCAATGAGGTTAATGCATGCCTCTCAATGCTAAATTAAAATGACTATGTAGTAGTGGATGTCTTCTATGGGCTTATAGTAGGTCAACGTGTTAGTGTTTAATTTGGATCTCTATTTTAGGGTTTGATACGTAAATTTATAGTGATTTTATTGTAATTATATGAAATATTAGTTAATGAACAAAAAAACATTCTTCGAAATAAGGATTCTAGATGTTTTTTGGTGATGAGAGAACACATTATTGACTTGTTTATGTGACTCTTTTATATGTTGATAGGTTTTGTTGTGCTTTAGGCTTTAAGAGCATCAATTACAAGTTGTTCTTTTATGAGATCCTTGTGTGTTAGAAAGATCTGTTGCATATTTGACTAATGGATACACTCAGTACCCAGACAACTCACCTATACAACTATAAAAAATGTAGTTGGTTGCATTTTGATAGATAGGAGTTGGTCCATAGGGTGGTTTAGTATCGAGATTGTTCTTCGAAAGATCGAGAAGCGTCAATTATGCAAATTACATCAATGATAGTCAGAGGCAGTTATGTTTTAAATGGAGGTCAAGTAATAAGTCAAATATGTGGTGGTGAAGAAACAGCGATGTTTGCGACACTCCATAGTGGATGTGAGTGTTGATTAAGATTAGTTAGACATATATCATATTATTATTGTAGTGTGTGTTTTCTATATTTGTCACATATAATCATTAAGGGAGGGCATTGCAAGCATGGAAAATTTTAGGGGCTAATATTCGTAGATGGGCTAATTTTCCATGCTTTTTCCAAAAAAAAGATTCGCCAATTCCCATTTTTTCCTAAAAATTCTTCGCCCAAATTTTATAAGAAAAAATTATTTTACCTTAAAAATCGCCAAAAATTTATAGAGACTATATAAAATCATTAGAAGTTTGAATATTTTTACTAAAATATCGTGAATAATTTTATAGTTTGCATATTATGGATTAGTAATATTCGCCAGGGTTTCTAATCTTTAAGATAAATTTCCATAAAATTTTCCCTAATTGCAAGTAATGTTTCCATGTGTTTTAGGTTGTTGTGAGTCCTTAGCTGTCAATCTGAAGTGGTCATTTTCCTATGTCAAAGTTGTATTAGCTATCTAGATCCATTATCCCATTATATATATATATATATATATATATATATATATATATATATATATATATATATAACAATTGTAATAAATAAAATACAATGTGTGGTCTGTGTATAATTATCTTGTCTCTCTATGTTTTCTAACTTATGTTTGCAATAAATATTTGTAAGTTATTAGAATCATGGGCAAGAATGGAATTTGACAAGTAAATATTTGGTTAAAATTATCAAAACTTGTTATTAAACGTCGAATACTACATATATTTTTTAAATTGATTTTAGTTGTAAATCTTAATGAATGAGTTGGCTTCATCAAACACATCATACAATTGTTAAATTAATTTTAGCTGCTGTCAAATTTAATAAAAGAATTGGATATTAAATTCTAATCTTGATCAATATTTGTTATTAAATTTTATCAATTTTTTTATGTAGTTGTTAAATTTATTTTAGCTATTAGAGCTTAGTTGTCAATCTTAATAAATGGGTTGGCTTAGTGAAAAAATCTGTAAAATTGTTTAATTTATTTGAGCTATCAAACTTAATAAATAGATTGGATTTTAAATTCTAATCTTCATTGAATATGAGAATATTAAATATTTTAAAATTATAAATATATAAAATTTAATTTTCATTATAATTATGATTATATTTGAATATAAGTTAATAAATGAAAAAATAATAATTTTTTTCAATTTCTATTTAAAAATAAATAAAAATTATTATTTTCCTTAATTGATAATAATTTTGATTATAGAGGTTGGGAGAGTTGTGAATTATATGTAGACCTTTATTCTTAGAGACAACAACAATTGACTTATTTGTAAGGTTTAAGGATATCCATAGATAATTAGTGTAGGCTTATACTCTCGTTGAAGGTTTATTTTAGTGAATACATAGAGTAAGAACTTTGATTGTCGTCATCACCATTTTGAATTCTAAGAAGACTCCTTTAAACGGAAATATGGAATTTCTAGTAGTAGGATTTAAAATGAGATCCCAAAATTTAAGGAGGTTTCTTTCTTCTAGACCTAAGGGAACTCAACTAACATAAATTCTTTTACAAATAAAGCAACCAAGTTAAATGTTAATGTCCTTGGAGAAATTGGAGTTCTATTGTTGAAAGCATCCTCTAAGCTCATTTGTGTTTTATTAATCATGAAGATACATCATCAATTTCGATATCAATAAAAGTCGGGATATTCCCATCATCATGCAATATTAAGGAAACAAGAAGTGAAGGGACTTTTTTTCACTTTTCCTCCACATGCTATAATTAATCCTTATCTAGCATTTCAAATCCTTTGGCATAATAAATCCAAACTCAATTGGGATAACAAGGTAATTTTGTGGTAAGTCATGGGCCATTGTTAATGATGGTATTTTATATGTTCGTGGACCTTTTTAGTAACTATGTGCTTTGGAGTTCTTATCTACTGCAAAATGTTAAATGGTGTTGTGGTGCTCTATTGATGGTGTGATCTAGGATGTTTTTGTTTTTCTGATGTTTAGTGTTCTAGGTGTTTGTGATATAGAGGTGGTGGTGGTACTTGATGTTTGGCGCTAGAATTTAATATCACACCCACCTTATCCCCCTTGGCACATTTCTTATAAACTAAAATAAAGATAAAGGTTGCATTATTGAACTTGTAGTTTTGGGGACTTTATAATTTGCTTTTGATGGTGTATTAGTGCCCCAAGATAGACTATAGAGGCTCCATAATTTAATAGAATGCTTCTCGGCCATGAGGAGTCTATCATTAGGAATAAAACACCAATTTTTTCAATAGTCAACAAAGTTCATCAAAATGAACATTATAATTTTTTGGTAATGAATACCCCAATTGAATGGAAGAAAACAATCCAAATGTTGGAGGCAAAATTATCCAAGTTTAAAAGGAAAATTATCCAAGTTTAAAAGGATAATTAGCAATCTTAGTAAATTCTCATACTAAATTACAAAATTCCGTTCAACTCACCTTAGGACAACCTTAAGGAAAGGAAACTATACATCAAACTATATAGGACATGAATATGAATAACGAAATTTCTGCCTTATCAATAGTGAATTAAATAAAACCAACAATAAATACATTTTTCTTTAAATTTTTAATTTTTGTAGATTATTACATTTTTTTAATATATACTTATAAACAGTTCAAAAAATTCCCAACAAAGAGTGTTAAACATATTTTAATCTTCTCATGGTAGATTTCTTTATATATTTTTAATATTTAATTTAACTCTGACCATTTCCAATAGCAGCAAGAATAAAGTTAATATGTCATTATTGTATTCAAACTATTCATTAAATTACATATATATCCAATAGCTCATTTTTAATTTTCAATTTAACTGTGATCCTTTCTACTATAAAAAATAATAAACTTTGTATTTCATTATTATATTTAAAATATTCATTAAATTTATATATTGTAATGTCTCCATTTTCTTAGGAGACATAAGGAAGGGGACCCGCTAGCCTAGTAAGGTTCTCGTAGTCTAGGAAAGGAAAAATTAATCAAGGGAATGTGATTTGCCTAATAGAAAACGTTACAAAGAAAAAGTGGTAAAAATGGGGACGCAGGTCATCGGCTAATATCACTTCTAAATTATAAAGTGAGAAAAACCACTAAAGTGAATTTATTAAAATAAAATGCTAAAAAGGTGGCAAAAGTGGCAAACGAGTTATGAAAGAGGGAAAATGAAGAGTCACTCCTAATTCTTGCATTTGATCACTTGATAAAAAGAAATCTTCAGAAATATTGAGGAAGATCCTAGAGTTTTTGGAAACCCTCATCCCTGGTTGTTGATTTCAGTGTTGAAACTATACAACATAGCTAATTTGAAATTGTAATCACTCATATTTTGTCATTGGGCTTCATTGGTCAAGAGGATAAAGGCAGTAGCAAAAAGGATTATGTGTTATCATTTTATTTATATTATATTATTAAGTATTCTATAATATCTCTTTACACGCTAGATCTCAGACATTAGTGTAGGTAGAGTTCACATCTCAGCAAGGGTCGAAACCTATTCCTTCTTTGCTATATGAGTATACTTTTAGAAGGGGGACGAGTTGCATCATATCTCAATGGGTCGAGTTTACTAGTAAAATAGGGTTGAGTTATTCGTCATCTCATTATGCTGAATTTGGTATCATTGAGGTCACGTTATAGTTTTTCAAAGTAGGTCGAAACCCTCTCTTTTGGTACTAGTTTCATGTGTTGTTCGTAGGAGTCATTTATGGGGTGATTCTATCAAATTTGGGGGTAGATCTATAGCAATCATTTTAGGGGAAGATTTGTTGGTTCAATGAGTTATTTGTTGATCTGGATCTTGGGGGGAGGCCCCCAAAGTATAAAAAGTTGAAATGGATCTGACAAGATCTGCAAAATTAGAATGCTAGAAAAACGAGAGAACACACTACAAATAAAACCACAAAGAAACTTGTTTTATTAAAACAAAGAATAGCTGTAAAAGCTACATTGTCATGGAAAATATGTCTTTTTACAAAGTGAGGCTTATTATTTATAGCCTTTTTTTGAGTTACAATACTATGGGTATATACCATAGGTGGATACCATGGGTAGATACCACTTACAATACCATGGGTAACTTCCATGTGTATATGAATATCATGGGTGAATACATACCATAGGTGAATGAATATCATGGATAGATGTCACTTACAATAACATAGGGGAATAAATACCATGGGTTGATGCCATTTACAATACCATGGGTAAATTCTATGGGTGGATGGATAACATGGATGAATGAACACCATGGGTGGATGCCCTTTTCCATTCGGATCATTCCTCCCTCCTTAAGATGTAATGGTCCCATTGCATGAAGTTCCCCCCTGAGAAGCCTTTTTTGAATATGAAGAGCCATCGAAGAGAATGGTTTTGCGCATTTAACCCATAACCATGATGAGCGAAGATCCGAGGATAGAGATACCCTGTAATGATTGTGACCAACTATGATATTAATAGTGTGCGGTCTACCAAATGAACTTCGATGAAGTGTGGGTTTGTGGATGACCCAGAACCATAGCAAATGAAGATCCAAGGATAGAAATACCCTGTAATGCTTGTGACCAACTGTGATACTAATAGTGTGTGACCTAGAAAATGGACTTCGATGAGAAGGATTTTGTGTGGTTGACCCATAATTGCGATGATGATTGTTGATGAAGTAGCAGGTGCCTACATAGCTTGGGGTGGGAGGGCACATCTCCAAATAACCCAAGCCAAATACTGCTATGCTGAAACTGATGAATGTGAAGAAAATTCCTACTAAAGCGGGCTGGGAGGGCATGTCTCCATAGGGAACTCGCTCTAAATGTTGCTCCAGATTTAAAATGAGCATAACTCGATCAATATAACTTGGAATATTTATTATAACCTATGTTTGGAAATGGAATGATCATTATGCATTTTCCCATGTGTTTGAAATTGCTATATGGAGAATCTAGACTCTCAAATTCACACAAGAACTATCCCGTCGTGACAAAATTTCTGAAAAAATAGGTGATTTTAAATCAGCGATAACTCCCTCGTATGGACTCTGATTCGACCGATTTTTTTTTTTTAATTAGGTGATTTTTCAAGGGGGGCTCAGATCTATAACCAGTTATCAGAAATGTCACACTTAAAGATGCAATAAATGACAGGAGAGCCGCCGTCCATGAATTTTCGTCAGAAAAATTGCTGCAACATTGTTGATTTTGAATGATCGATATCTCCTTCATTTGAAATTCAATTCGTCCCTTTTTTTTTTGAATTTGGGTATTTTTTCACAAGGAATCCAGATCTTGTCTTTGTTTTTGTAAATATTTCACCAAAAATTTCCGATCTGATCTGCAAAATCTCTGCCCAAAAAATTAATGGAATTTGCTGAAGATTGTTGCAAAACATTGAAACTGAAATATGCTTCAAACCCTCAGTCCCATGGATTCATAACCTGAATTTGATACCACTGATCCGGATCTTGGGGGGAGGCCCCCAAGATCTAAAAATTTTAAATGGATCTGATAAGATCTACAAAATTAGAATGCCAGAAAAAGAGAGAACACACTACAAATAAAACCACAATGAAACTTGTTTTATTAAAACAGAGAATAACTGTAGAAGCTACATTATGGTGGAAAATCTGTTCTTTTACAAAGTGAGGCTTGTTATTTATAGTCTTTTTTTGAGTTACAATACTATGGGTATATACCATAGGTGGATACCATGGGTCAATACCATGGGTAGATACCACTTACAATACCATAGGTAAATTCCATGTGTAGATGAATACCATGGGTGGATACATACCATGGGTGAATGAATATCATGGATAGATGTCACTTACAATACCATAGGTGGATGAACACCATGGGTGGATGTAATTTTCCATTCTGATCATTTGTAGTTTGAAACTCTTGTGGAAAATTAATTGAACTCACAGTCATTTGGTACTGATATTTCCCGAGACTATGTTGAAGTTGTATGCTTGAACTGATACCAAGTTTCTCTATTCCACTTGTTCACTGTATAATTTGGTGTTACGCTAATGAAATGATTATTTATTCTTTAAATTATGGTTATACATACTTGTATGGGAAGAATGAGAATTTGTGGGCTTATTCCAAGCATATAAACTGTTGTGAAGCATTTATTGGGCATGTGTTAGTCATTGTGTATATTTAATTGAAGTTAAACTCAAGGAAGTTCACCTATAGCCTAGTTCACACCAACTATTTGAAAAAATGGCACATTGAAAACTTATAACAAACTCAGAAAATTGAAGGGGAAATTTTATGGTGTTCCTAAGGGGAATCTTACATTGGTATCAAAGCATGGTATTAGAAAAATATGTGGTTTGAGAGGTAGAATATAACAACAATTGATAAGTTTTGAACAACACCCATACATCACGTATAAAATACACTACAAGGTCAGAGAACCCACTCCAATTTTAGAGGAAGACAAAATTCTTGAAGGAGTTGAAAAGGATGATGTAACATTTGAGAAGGGTAAGATAGTCATGGGAGACAAGGAGAATCAAGAGTTTAAAAAAATTCTTAGCATCCTAAATGATTTAGATAAGGGTCAAAAGGAGATGGTGGAGCTAATGAGAAAATTAGGTAACAAGGGGAGTTCCAATGGTATTCTGATTGGGCGAGGGGGGGACATACTAAGGATCCCATTAATGGAAAGGGATCTAATAATGGTCTAAAAATCAATTCCTCAATTCTAAATTGGGAAAATATCCTATCTGATAGTTTAGCCAAACACATCACAGAATATAGGAATAAAAGGAGTGTTTCATCTAGAGAAATACCTCCCTTTTATATGTCTACCTATGTCATGGACGCAATCTACTTTTCTTCTAGTTTTCCTACCATGGGATGGAAATGGACTACCCAAGCCCCTACCCCAACCCACATTTACCACAGAGACCTTTGGGATTCATTCTTCCACCTGCATTTTTATAAAATTTGTTATGCAGTCATATTTCCTATGTGCCAAATGATATTCAATAAGAAGGCCCCTAGGGTTTCTGAAGAGGCTAGCGCAGATATTATTTTTATGGCTAGGCGGTTTGCAGAGGATAATTTTACATATGTTAGAGTATTCAGGAGTTATGATTCTCCCCATGTCCTACCATATTATGTTCCTGATAAGTTTCTTGTACGAGAGATAGCCTACCAACTTGTTAATTGTATCACTAAACAACTGAAAGATGCTAAGAAGGCCGTTTCGCCTAACTTCCCTATACAGTGTGGCACTTTTGCACTTTTTGATATTGGCCGTGCCTGCAAGGAGGTTTCCAAGATTAATCTATTGAAATTGGCAGAAATTCCAAAGAGGCTATACAATCCAAATGATGTAAATAAAAATTACATTACAGAGCTAAAAATGAAACCTTTTTATAAAGAAAACAGATGGATTTGATGATCTCTTCCAGGGCATGGAAAATTTTTCAGATATAATAAAGTTTGCATCCAGCCAACTCAGCCAAGATGATTTGGAAGCATTCCAAATATATAGCAATAAGATATTAAAGAGATTTCCTCTCAACTTGTTAATTATTGAAAATGTCAACAAACCTACTCCAAGTATCATCTTGGATAATGAAGCAAAAGACATGTCTGAGGATGAATCAGGTCAATCAAAGCATCAATCTCACAATTCAGATCACTCTAAAAATGAATGTGAATCCAGAAAGGATAGCCCAGAAAATATAATTGATCAGGTAATCCAAGAGATAGAGATTTAGGAGCAAAAATAAAGTGATGGAACAGAGTTAGCTTCTCAAGAAGTTCAGCACAGTCATGACACACTAGATTAGTCTGAAAAGTCACAAACAATGAATTTTAGAAGTGAATGGGAGGAGTTTTCTGAAGCAATAAAAAATCCTAAAGCTAATCCCAATACTGATCAAGTAACTATTTTTCAAACACTTGAACATTCTCAAAAGATAGTGGAAACTGTTAATCCACTACAACAAGTTTTAGAGACTCATGATCGAGAGATCATACCAGCCTACCCTACAAAAAAAATAGTTTTATAAGTTGAATAAATTCCTTCACTGGACATCTTCTACAGTACTAGCTATAAGGTTGTAGTTAAGAGGAACAAAAGGAGAAGAATTGATGAAACAGTCTCAAACCTCACAGATGAATCAGTTGACGTATTATGGAAGGATTCCTTAGATGACCCTATGGAACATCTAACTAAATTATCACAGTATGTAGGGGCATATGCTACTGCTACTATTGATAAAGCTACTGAGGTTAGAGTGTTGCTAAGGCAAAAATAAGCCAGAGTACAATAATTAGAGAGGTTGTTAAATGAAGAAAAATCCAACTCCAGTTAGAAAATAAAAGAAAATATGGCCCAATTTCAAAAGGATTTCGAGAGTCTTAAATTGCAGCATAAAATAGAAATCAATGAGAAAAAAGAACAACAATGACCAGGATACAGAGCCAACCACAACTAGAGAAATTTATAAAAGAAGCATTGGATGTAAATGCTAAGTTAAAGAAAGAACATGAAGTATTTTATCATCAAGCTTGTATTATTGACTCTTATTGTGATTCAAATAAAATATTGATCCAGCAAATAGCTATCCAAAAAATTGAATGTGAAAGACTCGAAAAGAAAATCAATGAACACATTCAATGGCAAGCATCAGACTCAGGAAAGGAAGTTGATCTACCTCAGGTAGATAACTTTCATATGGAGATCCTATTCAAATATTGGGAAGCATAAATCACATAGGCAGAGAAAGCAACAAGGAAAACATCAAAATTATCAAATGAAATTATTGAATCCGTATGTGAACAACTGGAGAAAGCAGAACTTCTCAAAGAGTACACGTCTGAAGTGTTCTTAGAAGTATATAGATCAAAACACAGTGGAAGAAAAAAGCGAACACACGGGATGAAATAATTAAAAAGGAAAATAATTCCAATTAAGAAAATTATTGGAATTTTCCGATCAAACCTTATCATCAGTACCAGATTCTACAATCCTTAACAAATTCAACAAAAATATCGGAACCAGTACTTTCAAACGTGGTATTCAGGTGACAGGTCAGATCAATGATTCTGTAGCAAGATCAGCTCAAGCCTATGATAGATGTTTGTCAACTTCATGACCAAATCCAGAAGAAAGGGCGGAATTCATAAATCAAAATTGTTATTTTATTTTCCTAGATTGTAGTTTAAGTTATTCTTACGAGGATGGTTGTTTGAAACCTCCTCTATATTTTTGTAATAATCTATTTTAGAACATAGTTAGTTTAGTATTTAAACCCCTATCATGCATTTTGAGAAGGGTCCAGAAAATTTTCAAAAACATTTGCAAAAAATGCACTATTGTAAGTTTGTAAATGCTTTGATGAATTAATGGAACACTTATGTTATCTTTTGACAATTAAAGCTGTTTAACTGATGTTGCACTACTGTACTCTTTAAATTGCTTGAAAGTGAGAAGGAGTAGATCAATTACTGTTTATTTACATGAGTATAACTTAGTACATATGGTACTTTTATTCACTTGTATTAAGTCTTACTTTATAGATTGACAGTCATATTTTTTTGCATTATATATTTGAAACACTATTATAGATGAATGTTACATGCACTTCTGTTCTAATATTTGTTTGTAGTTTCTTATTGAAGGTATAATCACACATATGAATACGATATATTTATCACAATTCTTCTATTCAAACTACTTTGTTAGAATACTCATCTTACATAATTTTCATTTCTTTCAACTGTTAAATGATCTATATTACTAGCAGTTGAAGGATATCTTTGCAGATCGTATAAAGGAAGAAAAAACTTGGGTATATAGTAGAATAAATAGTTTAGATAGATGCATAAGATATATTAAAATCATTTCCATTTGCATGTCATATAATCACACACCCTCAAAATCATCCTTCTTGGTAAACTGGTCCCATTACCCCCAGTCGGAGACACTACACCAAAAGGAAAAGGAGCTGCTTTAAAGTTCGGACTGGGTGGTTTTCCCCCATGTTTCAGCAGTGGAAATCCGAGGCCTCAACACCACCTTGCATGTCATAAAGAGAAAAATAGGTGATATCTGAGATTGTGGATTGGTTCACCTTACCAGAAAATTGATCATAGTGTTCGGTGGGCAAAAGCCACAATATATTTTTCCAAGATATGCCACTGAAAAACTTGTCATGCAACAAGTATCTTACCATATTTCTACAAGTTTGTCAACAGTACTACACATGACGAAGAAGGCGCCATGGCTCAATATTCCTTTGTATATCATCTTATACAAGATTAAGAATCTCAAAGCTACAGATATCAAATCGAAAGCCATAGTGAAATTTGATTTCGGTACAAAAGACTTGAATTCGTATGATCCGAGGGGAATTTTCAAAGACCATTGTGCATGAATATACTACAACTAGGTTAATGGGGAATATAGGTGGACAAAGTAGGAACCATTGATGAATTTCTATAACTCTTCCAGACCCCGTGAGCCAATCATTAGAGCTAGGAATTCTCAAGTTGTTCCATAAATGACAGTTATTCCGAAAGAAGCAACGGTAGAGGAAAACAACCTGATAGGGGATAGAGGAAAGAGTAAGCTTTTTGATAGTGCAAAGGAGGAGAAAAGATATAATATGCAAGTAGATCATATTTTTGAACAGATAGCTTCAGATATAGAAGTAAAGAGGAGGCATAAGAAGCAAAGAGCAGAGAAGATAAAGAGAGAGAAGAAAATATTGGAGGAAGCATAGCTGAGAGCACAAAAGGAAAAAAAATAACTAAGGGAAGAATGATAGCTAAGGAGAAGAGAAAAGGAGGATACGTAGTAGAAGGAAGACAAGATTCTATAGTGGAAGAGATGACACCCATAGGGGTTGAAGAGCAGGAACGATATCAACCTGTAGTAGAAGGAGTGACTGAAGAGATGTAGGAATGGGATCTTGCTCAGCATATTGAGTAGTTGATTGAAGTTGTGGACATGGAGATGGGACTAGTCCCACAAGATGAAGATGTGGACTTGATTCCTAGTGCATGACAAGCCATCATTGAGACTCCACCATCTCTAGCCATAGAGCCAGCCTTGAGCGACGAAGAGGAGATAGTTCCCCTTGATGATGATCTGGTGATGGGTGTGTACAATGTGTCATTTTATGAGCTCAATAAGAATATTGTACATGTATGAAGAAATTAATTCTTGGATGATCATGCATCACCTGCATTTATGAGAGAAATTGTGATAGTGGCAGACACCAAAAAGAATCCAAACACATTTCTTGATGCCAACTTCGCCTTCGAAGGTGCAACGAGATCTAACAATGAGTATTTTTTGGTTGAGAACAAGAAGTTGGCACATAATCTATAGGCAACAAGGAAAGAGAATTAAAAACTCTGCGCAGCAATGTAGAATACACAGTCTGCACAAGTCTATCTGGAGGATATGCAAGCAACGATACTTGTTGAAGTATCCACACTTGGAGACACTATGTGAGACCTCTATGAGGAGTTGGTGACCATACATAAGGTAGTTTTCTGCTTACATGACTTCCAATAGTAGAGCAACGAGTTTGTTAATATCCTTAAGAATGTGCAAGCTCCCATCACCATCATGCATTATTGGACAATGTGATGCAAAGTGGCGCCGATTACACTAATGAAGAATATGAAGCTACAAACAGAGCTAGAGAAAGTGAGAGTTCAGATGGTGATCCAGAACAACAAATAGATCACATCACTCATCGGAAACATTCAGGCCTCATATGTACGGGTATATAAAATTTTGGAATTCATGGTGAGAACCCACAAGTTCCCATTAGTTGGAACACTGACCAAGACTAAACACAAATGAAAAGTCCATCAGGAGATCGATCAATATTTGGAGTAGCTGAAGCAGATGGCCACTTGAAAGGATTGGGGGTTGAATATAACTAACATCTAGACCTATATCGGTGGCCCTATTCATATCAGAACAATGTTTCTCCTAGTTGAGAAAGAGGTTCAAAACGTTTCAAAGACATTGTACCTGGATGCTATGGAGGCAAGAGTCTACTTCCAGCCTGACACTATCACGCAGTTTGGGGAGACCATTAAGTAGTACCAAACTTGGTATCAATATTTGACTGAGAGGCATCCATTCAAATCTTCTTGACTTGATTTCACCCCAAATCCAACATCATAGTGTTTTTTCTTGTTAGCCTACAAAGTTGTCTCTAACCTATTTTTTCTTATATGGGTACAAGTGGAAAATGTAATATTTTTTGTAATTATCTTGTAAGTGAAATTCCAAGTTTCCTTGTTGGAATGTGAGGAGTCATATGTAATAAGCTGAAGAGTGATGAGGGGAGTCCAAGAGTCACAAAGGGGGCATGCCAAGAGTCACCCCCCTTTGTTATAAATATATCCTCATAACTCTTGTAAGGGGCTTTTGGGAACCAATATTTTGGCTAGGCTTAAGCTTAGAGAGAGCTTGTGATTTTTGTGTGAGACTTGGATTTTCCCTAGCGTAAAGGGAGTATACTTCCAATTGGAGGAGAAGTTGTTGTATAATTCATGTTCCACTATTGGGGAAAGTGTTTGTGAAATTTTGTATGTATGATTGGAACTATCACTTTTAATTAAAGTCAGAGTCGACACAATTCAAAGAATATATTGTGAATATAGTAGGAGTAATATTTTTGTATTTGAGATGTATGTTGTTTACCTTATGCTTATGATTATGAAATATTTTGTTTTCATTTTTATGTATCTTGTTGTATGTGTGTTGATTTTTTAATATGTCACCCTAAATTTTGGACTATTCCTCTTGTTAGTTTGTGTGATGTCTTTTCGCTCATGTGTTCCTTCTAAGCTACTTTCTATTATAGGATTCCAAGGAACACACCTTATTTTCCCTTCATGTGTTGGAACTGTCATATGTTTCATTTGAATCCCTGCAGGTTCACACACTTGTTCTCACCAAAGACATCGTGCACTGCTCTATGCATTTTGAAAACCAAGGTAGATCATTAACACCCCATTGCTGGGTCTCCTACTCCAAACGGTGTGAGCTCTAGTTGGGACTTCATATCGTGGAGATCCCCTTAATAATGGCGGTTTGACACTGTGAACACACCATAAATGATTTGGCTAAGGGACAAAATGAGATGGTGGAGCTGAAGAGAAACCTAGGCAACAAGGGGATTTCCACGAGTGTTCCGGTGAGGGAGAAACATACTAAGGATCCTATTAATGGTGAGGGATCTAATAATGTAGAAGCTATTCATGCACACATAATTGTGCACAACCACCCCCACATATATAGTTGGTCATCTAAATCCAATATGCCACAATTTATTAATGAGGAAGTAGCTGGTCAAGTGGAGCATAACGATCAGGATATACCTTTTGTGGAGTATTTAGAGGAGTATATAGGAGGTTGGGACTGTTGGGGTCCTATTGATTTGGAAAACTGGCATACCAAATGACAAGGCAACATCAAAACCACTTTGGAATCCTAGGATCTAGCCCTCCTGGATTTAGAGAGGGATCTCTCTATGTAATTGTTGGTTTTAAAGATATTCTTTACAACTTACTTATGTATTAGGCTAGTTATGAAGAAAAAAGGGTTTGTTTGTTTGTTTCGATTGGGAATAATTAACTGAGAAGGTCATGTGAAGTGAAGAAGGAAGTAAGTCGAAGGATGTTTCAACATGGGAAGATAGGTCAAATAATGCTAAACCATTGGGCTATGGAGTCATAAAAGGAATTACTCACACATCAACTATCCAAGAGTTTTCAAAGGGCAAGTCATCTATATCAGAAGATCCTTTAAGTTGAGTTTGTGATATGGAACATTAAGGAGTGAAATGAAAGAAGTAGCATGTAAGAAAACAAAGGCAGCCTAAGATCAAGTAAGGGCTTTTAACCTAACCTTCTTTTGGCATACACTCACGAGAAAAACATATAGTATAAACATAAAAAGCGACCTAAGATCAAGCAAGGACTTTAAACCTTTCCTATTTTCGGCCTACTCTTAAGGGAAATCTTCAAAGAAACTCTTTAAGACCAAACAAGGGATAGGGCTAACCATAGACTTCCTTGCTTAAGACTCTACTTAGCATGCGATGAAAATAACATTTAAGAAAAGTATCTCAAGTTCTACTCAGTAAGACATGGGCTCACCAACATTCTTGACTGGTTATACTCTATTGATATCATTCTTAAATACACATTTAGAGGAAAACATACAGATAAATCTTACCAGTTAGAATTAGGGTACTTTAGAAGTAAATCCTATTCTATATTTTACTGCTCTTTTAGGAAAGCAACAAAGACAATGAGGAAACACATCACCAATGATTTAGATCAGGATCTAGTGAATCTGCTGGTGTATTGATGTCCGAAACTAGTTACATAATTAGAGCCAAACAACCTTTACATTCCAATTCTTCTCTTCCCAGCCTACTATGTTACAACTACTCAGTAACTCTAACTCAACAACAGTTCAACGATTAACAATTTTCCAACCATTACAATGAGTTTTCTTTGAATACTTATAGGTGAAAGAGGAAGAGTGCTGCTGAGGTGGTAATAAATATGAATTTAAGACAGAATGGGAGAAGTGCCCGAATGCCCATTCTACTTAATAAACACAGCATTGAATGCTCGTACCGTTTGATAGTTTTTCCTGTTTTTATGCATATATGGTAGGTGGGTATTTAATTCCTTAGTATTTCCTTTGAATCCCAAAGTAGCATAAGTACTCTGTTTGGCTAGCTGGGACAAGTAAACTGTCGAATTTCAGGTCCTGTACCCCGTGCCTGCTTAATAACTGCTTTTGACAGTTTTATAGAGGGTTTTCCAGTAGAATGGCTGTCAAAGTGCCTGTGTGAAGTAACATAGGCCGCAGGTGTCCTTTTAGTCATTAGGAGGAATAAATGCTTCTATGGCTGCGGCTTTAGAGGCTTTCTTCTGCTGATTTGTCTTCAAACTATGTTTTCCTTCGAGACTGTGAGTCTAGGTGTTTATCCTTCATCTTTAAGCTTAAAACCTTTGTCTTTGTCCTTTTATTTCTTTTTTAGTGCATCGACAGTTTCAGCACGCTGGAGGGTTCATTTGTAATCAATGTCCACAAAACCTTTTATTAAACTATGAAATTCGATCCCTTAGCCCCTTTAAACATTAATTCTTTGGCCGTAGGTGACCTGTGGACAAATCTGCCATTAAACCTGCACATGAAGATAAATGAGTTAAGAAAACCTGCATTTCTTGGGTTTAACTGCAACAGAGGGCTCTTGCGGGGGTTATGGATCAGTGAGGAAACATGTGAATGCAGCGGGGATGGGTTTAACCATGGCGGTGATGAACCAGGGTTCAAATTTAATTATGGCATGAAAAATTTGGGAAAGCGGTATTAGAAAATCAGCAGCGGTTTTCACGTAAGGTGAAGGCAGTAAGTGGTTTGGAGCGGGGGGGATGCGATATGGTCCAATGGCTGACACGTATGCTCCTGAAAACTACCCATTTCGCGTTCAAAGTGCATGGAGGGGAGGAGGAGAAAAATGAACGCAAAATGGAATCTGGGCCATTGGATCTGGAGGGTGCAGATCAACTGTGGAGATCTCACGGAAACACAATGGGAAGGCCCCGTGTGGTCGGGTAGGACCAGCAAGAAAAATATGGAAACGAAAGAAATACACATAGCGGGGGCACTTGCAAAGTTATTTTATGCATTGATAGTGTCCGCAGGCGAAAGAAAATGGATTGATGTGGGCCGTCGGATCTATGAGATGGACAGAGGAGATTGACCTCGGCAGATTGGCGATCAGAGGAGCAGAGGGTCCAGGAACAGAGGCATGTTAGTTTTGCGATGGCTGATGGCCAATGGGAGAGGTAATCACGAGGAACAGAGGACTGTCGGATTGGGATAATGATCGGACGATGGATATTTACTCGACAGATCGCTCGTTGGCGGTGAAGAGGGTCAGGAGGCATGGGAAAAGAAATCGCTGACGAGCGATAAGCGAAGCGGTGGGAAGCGTCGATGCAATGGAGCGCAGGCCGTCGCATCAGAACCGAGGTTGACGGCTAGGATTTAAAGTGGGCATCGGCCATCGGCGGAAACAAAAGTAAGGGGAAAGAGGAAATGGGATCTGCGATGCGCCGATGCGATGGAGGAAAGCAATGGCCGTCGGTTCTCGGGGTAATGGATGGCTGAGATGAAGTCGGGACTTCGCTCATCGACGGGGAAAACGAGTAAGGGACTCAGGCATTAGAGTTGCGATTTGCGATTTCTGATTTCTCGAGGACCGTCAGATCAGGATAGAGATCAACGGTGAGGATTTAAAGCGGAAAGGCACATCGCATTTCGCATATCGGTGGAAAAAAGAGAAAAGGGACCAAAAAAATTTGAAAACGCTGAAGGCCGATAGCGATGGGGGCTTAAGAGACATAAGCTGACGGTCGCAGAGCCGATCTTATGGCGGAAAGGGGCTGGGGCTTGTGCGAAAGGCGCTTAAGGCCTAAAGGTTTAAAATGAGCGGAAAATAGGCCGAGAAGGGGTTTTTTGAGGTTTTTTGAGGTTCCGATAGAGTAAATGGAGGGGTCTTTAAACTAATAAAAATGGATTTTTTTATGGTTTTGAAATGGATTTTTGAGAAAATGAAGGGTAAATGGAGAAGAGGCTTTGAATGCAGAGATCAACTAGCTGGGTTTTTGAAGGATAAGGAACATAATAGAGGCTTCAAGAATTCACATATTTTTCCTGAAATTTGTTTCTTGAAGACTGAAAGACCCTTTTTAGCCATATTTGCATGTCAAAATTATGGATGGCTAACAACAGCTCCAACTTGGGGATGGCAGCTCCTTGGAGGTGTCAAGAACCTCAAAATTTTATCTCTGAAATGCAGACCTGTGCTTTATCCTTGAAAACCTTTCTTCTTTGACCGTATTATTTTGAAAGATGATCAGAAATATATCAAACAGAATGATCCACTCCCCAAACAACTACCTACCCAACCTACTCTCCTAACATCTTTTCTCAATCAGGTGCACTTGGACTTGCAAACCTTAGACATCAACAATTTATTCTTTGGAAAGCATGAAAAACTAATCTAAATCTACCCTTATTCCTCCATGAGTTCAGATTAAACAGTTGAACTCATAGTTTCTCTACCTAATCTACCATCAGCCAAGATTAAACAATTTGACTGATCTGCATTCTCTACATTCTAAAACATAAATTTAAACACAGAAAAACTAGGATTAGACTGTCTGATTTGATGTGGTGTCTATGGCATAAGAGACCAGCTGCACATAGAATTTTATTTGCAGAAAATTAAAACAGAATTGGGAAGACTTGAGATATGAAAATAGTAAGCATCCTGCCCTTCCCTTTCAGCTCTGATTTTGATCTTTTGAGCTGTCCTCTTCTTCTTCTCCTGGTTCAAGTTTTAGCAGATTAGAACTAGCCTTTCCTTATTTCTTTGGCTCAAGTTTTTATCATGTTAGAGCCATATTTTTCTTTCTTCTTCTTTTTATTCTTTGGTTTAGATTTTGAGCATGTTTGAACAATTTTTATTCTATCCTTATCTATTCTACTGATAAGCCAAGATTAAACAGTTTGGAAAATCTCCTTCACTAACCTATTAGCAGTAAATTGAAATCTATCTAGTCATGATTAGGCTATATGACTAAATAGCAGTGCTCCTTCAAGTAGTGGCATTTAGGCTTGCACACTTTCAGATTTTTCTCTTTTTGGTATGGGGCTATACCTTTCTTCTTTTCATCTGCCCTCTTTTCTCTTTCTCTATTGTTTTTGTGTTTTTCAAAATAAAACGAAGTAGTGATATTTATAATGGAAAATGAAAGCTTTAAATATAAGTTTCAACAGAAATAGTGTTTGAGCTTCCTGCCATTGATAGGACCCCCAAACAGGTATGTACCATCCATCTCCTGTAGAAAAAATTCATTATGACCAATAAATGATTGAATAATGTAAGGGCATTTCCATAAATTGTCAAACTTGCCATGTTTGCCCTTATATTCTCTCCTAAAATCCCATTTGAGTACTTTGTCACCAATCCTGAAATTACTAGCCTTTGTCCTCTTGTCAAATAGCCTTTTGATATCCTCTTGTACTTTCTGTGCTCTGTTATAAAATTCCTCCCTGGTTTGCTGAAGGTGTATGGTCTGATTTATCCTTCTTATCATGCTATCTTCTTCTGATTGTATTTCTTGGAATAATTTCATCACTGGTACTCCTAGGCTGGTAGGAAAAACTGCATCGGCTCCATACACCAGCTGATAGGGAGACATTACAATTGATTTCTTTTTTGTCAATCTATCTTGCCATAAGTCATGTACCAACTTGTTGTGCCATGATCTTTGATTTTCTTCCAGCAGCTTCTTTATTATGTTAATCGGGTTCTTATTTGAAGATTCTGCCAATCCATTACCTTAAGGGTAATAAGTTGTAGAATGACCAAGCACAATATGATATCTATGACAAAAGTCAACCATCTTCTTAGAACCAAATGCAACAGCATTGTCAGTGATAGTTTTTCTAGGATAGCCAAATCTAGACACGATATGATCTTCAAGGAATTTTATGATGACTGAGTCTATGGCATTCCTAGAAGGGATGGCTTCTATCCATTTGGTGAAATAGTCAGTGGCTGTGAGTATCCATCTATGTTGGGCAGATGAGGCAGGGTGGATGTGCCCAATGAAGTCTAGGCCCCACTGTTGGAAAAGAGCTTCAACGGTGATTGGTTGCAAAGGAAAGGGGTGCAATTTTCTCTTGCCTTCAAAGATTTGACACTTGTGACAAGCAACTATCATCCTATGGAAATCTTGGAAGAGGGTGGGCCAGTAATAGCCAGGTCTTAGGATTTTATTGGCAATGGTTTTCCAACTTAGGTGGCCTCCACATTCTCCTTCATGAAACTTATGCTTGACCCTATCTGCATCAACTTCAGGCATACATTTAAGCAATAAACCACTAGCATTCTTCCAATATAAACAATTATCTAAAATGCAGTAATTAACAACTTTTAACTTTAAGAATCTGGCCTTTGTTTTGGACAAACCAGGAGGTGCATTGAGATTAGTAAGCACGTATAAAATATCAGCATACCAAGATGAATTAAGGAAATGATCTTCAACAAGTGAAGCTGGTAATTCTTCCTGTTCGTCTAGCGCATCTATCATGTTTATATCAAGTGCTTGTAAGTTAGATTCAGCCATTAACTATGCTAGGACTTGACCCTTGATGAGTTTAGTGGGTTTAATTTCCAAATCATATTCCAGTCTCACAGCAATCCACTTTCCTCTTTTGCCATCAGGATCTTCTGACAGAATGTCCTTCACCACTACATGAGGCACACATGCAATATGTGAGAGTGTAAGATATAAACTCTGAAATCTTTCAAGGCTTTGACCAATGCATAGGCCTGTTTCTCCATTATATTATATTTCAGAGGTGCATCCCTCAGTGCCTTGCTGAAAATGCAATTGGCTGCTCTTGTCCTTCTGGATTTTTCTGTAATAGGACAACAACCACAGTATGTTCTAATGCAAATGAAAATATGAGGAATTCCTTAGTGAAATCAGGACTAATGAGAACCGGTGCTTGGGTAAGTGCATGTTTAACCAGTTCAAAGGATTTCTTTGCTTCCAATGTCCATTTGACTCCTATCTCTTTCTTTAGCATGTTTGTCATGTTCCTAAGGAGTTCTTCTAGGTTGGGTATGAACCTTCTCAGGAAATTGATCTTTCCAATGAAAGATTGAAGTTCTTTGATGTTTCTGGGGTGACTGATTTGCAATATTCCTTTAACCCTCTTTGTGTCTATTTTAATCCCCTTTTCTAATATGATATGACCCAGAAGTTTGCCCTCTTGGAGATCGAACAATGTTTTCTTGGGATTTAAAGATAGCCCAAACATTCTACATTTCTCAAAGACTTTCCTGAGGTGAGCTAGGTGTTCTTCATCCATCTTGGAATAGATAGTAATGTCATCGAAATAAATCATGATGAAGTGCCCTATTTCTTCTGAGAAAGCAATGTCCATGGCCCTTTGAAAGGTGGCACCTACATTCATTAACCCAAAAGGCATCTTTACATACATGAAAGTGCCCCAAGGAGTAGTGAAGGTTGTTTTCAGTTCATCCTCAGGAAAAACCAATACATAATTATATCCTGAGAAACCATCTAGCAAGGAAATCCTCTTGGAACCAACTACTCTTTGTAAGATGTGCTCCATTTTGGGCAGGGGATAGTTGTCCTTTAATGAGGCTCTGCTCAAGTTCCTGAAGTCAATACAGAGCCTAATTTCTCCTTTATTCTTCCTCATAGCTACTAGATTAGACACCCATTCTGAGTATCTCACAGGGACAATGATTCCAGTATCATACATTTTCCTAATTTCCTTCTCAACCAAAGGTAATTGCACAGGGTTTATTCTGCGCAATTTTTTCCTTAATGGTTTCTGGTTTTCCTTGAAGGGTATCTTTTGCTGAATGGTCTTGTGTCATATGCCTTTAAATCCTCATAGCTCCAAGAAAAAACATCAGAAAATTCTTTAAACAGCTCAATATATCTCAGTTTAATGTGAGCTGGCAATGTTTTAGACATTTTGATCATTTTGGGTTTGTATTTACTGCCTATATTGCATTCCTCAATATCAGAATCAGTGGGTTCTATTGTTGGTTTCTTGGCAACGTCATTAAAATCAAACAAATCTTCTAGAGGGGCTAGTCCTTTGGGTAAGCCTTTGTCTTTGGACTGTAATACCTCTATGTCTTCTTTTTCTGAGTTTATGTATTCTTCTGTTTAATTTTCGAACTCACTGGTTAGCAGATTTATTTCTGCAATGGGAGGAGGTTCCTTTTGGTCACGCTGTTCCTCATCCAAATGGTTTTTATCATACTTTGAGTCTGAATTAGGCAACTCAAACTCATTTTTGAACTGCAAAAATTCCTTTATTTGTTTATCTCCCTCAAAGACCTGCCAATATTTTTCATTGTCTAGGATAGCTGGCCTATATTTCACTTTGACATTGAATTTATTGTTGTCATAGGGTCTTTGACATGAGCTGTCAGCGCAAACCAATCCATTGGCAAGGATGTTTTGGCTTCTACGGACAAAAACAAGTTCATATTCCTCAAAGGTTTGCAAAAGGTCCATGGCATCATTTCTATAGGCTCTTAGTCTTGTATGTTTGGCAGTGTATTCTCCATTTATCTGCCTAATGATCAGTTCAGAATCTCCATGAACAGTTATCCTCTTGGCTCATAATTTATTCAGTAACTGTAGTCCTAAGAGGAGTGCTTCATATTCTGCTATGTTATTAGTGCATTGGAATTTTAGCTTGTAGGCATGGCTTTCAGCATAATTGTTCTCAGTGTTGTGAAGCCATACACCTGCTCCTGCTCCAGTTCTGTTGCAAGACCCATCAAAACTCATACTCCAAAGAGGGCTAGTTTCAGACTTGGTGTTATTTTCATTGTTGTCCTCCTTGTCCTGTGTGTTCAAACTGTCACAATGCAGTTCTATGGGTTCTGAAACATGTTTGGGTTGGTCTTGTTCCTTAAGGTTTTCATGGAGTTCTGACCTTTCTTCTTGACTCCCTTGATTTTCACTAGGCTGATGGACAGTGGGTTGCTCATGCTCTCTGTTTTGTTTGTTGGAACTTTCAGCTTTGGCACGCGGCTTGAGAGCTTCTCCCTCCTTAATTTTTGTTATGCTGGGTGATTTCTCACTATCCAACTCTAGTTCACCAAAGCTTTCATCATTGCAAAGAATGAATGAGTCTAGGTCTATGTGGATAGAATAAAGAGGGGAGTTTTCTGATTTTTCTTGACTGCTCACCATAAATTTCATGTGTGATTCCCTATAAAGTCTTCTAAGTTGACTGAAGATATGGATGGTGGCGTATGTCATGTCCATTTGCATGGTACCTTGCAGTTTAGTGCCCCATGATCTTGAAAGAAGCATGCCATATTTGGGGGGCATGTCAGCCACTACCACATCCATCACCATGAATTTGGTTGGGATTTGGGTCAAGTTTACACACAAATCTTTGATCAAGCCTACGCATTTCACTCTAATGGAGTCAAAGGAATACAAGTATTTGTATGGTCTGGTTATTTCAAGGCCTAATCATCTCCATGATTACTTTGGGCATGAGATTATGAGGAGCCCCTGAATCATGCATAGCATTGTGTAAAATTTTGTCATGGATATTCAAACTGACATAGAAAGGAGGGACAACTCCTTCTTGGAATTTCCCTTCAATTTGAGGACCAAATAAAAGGGATGGCTGATCATCATTGAGGTTGACAGAGTCATTATTTTCTTCTATGTTTAAATATTTCAAAACCTAACATTTATATACATATTGAGTGACTAACTCAGTGAGGGGGACAGCGATTTTGATTTGAGAAATTTCACTTTCTAAACTGAAAGGGAACTGACTCTTTGAAAGGTTCAAATCTGTCTTGTTAGTCGCTAATTTACTAGCAAAATCAGCTTGTTTATTTTCACTATGTACATTAGTTAAAACAATTCTTTCAGGGGTACTAGCTGAAGTACTAGCGCTGCTGGGGCCAACGCTCGGTTTATCAGCGTTCTGAGTGATTTTTCCCTTGTTTCTATCAGAACTTTCAGTTGTTGTCTTGTTGTTTTCAGCAACCTTTTTAACCACCCTTTTAGATCTATTCTTAACAGCAGTCTCAGAGGTTTTTGTTTGTGGAGTTTCTTGTTTCTTTTTGCTTCTGAGGTCATATTGTTTGTGGACCTCCATGATTTCATTCTCAAAGCCTTGCCTATAATCTTCAGATTCTAAACCTTCATTATCAAAATATGTATATGCGGCTTGGTCATCCTCCATGAAGAAGGCAAGGTCTTCATTGTTAACTCCCAGCATGTTTATAATAATTCCTTCTGACTCTTCCATCATTCCCTCCTCTTCATCAACATAATTTTCTTGAAATGGAGGTCTGACTTGTTGATTAGAATTTCTTTGTTTTATCTGAGGGGGGTTTCTCCTAAAGTTCTGGTTCTTATTTTGAGTTTGGTTCCTGTTTTGGGCACTTGTTTGGAAAACTAACCTCTCCATCATTTTCTCTAACCTATCCATGTTCTTGGCTAGATGGTCTAATTTTGAGTCAGATGTAGAAGGTGCAGTGTCCTCTCTATATGTCACTTTATTTTCAGCCCTCATCCTGGCTCTCTTTTCAATCATATTAGCTTCCACACTAAGTGCTCCCTTTTGAATATCTTCTAAAGTTGAGGGATCCCTTTCTCTAAGATGATAGGCCATTTCAGGACAAATCCTTCTGGAAATTTGGCCAATGTTGATCCTTGTGGAGGTTTCAAGTCTGGGGGTAGTGCTTTATACACACTATTGAATCTGGTGCAATAATTTTGAACACTCTCCCCTAGGTTTCTCTTTAGGTTATTGTAATCTGAAAGTATTTGGAGTGGATTCTTCCTAATATCCCATTTGTTTGTGAATGTTTGATGTAAAGAAGGGAGATCATTGATATTGTAAGGAGTTAAACCCTTAAACCATTTCTTGGCTTCTCCTCCTAAGCTTTGGGAAAAGATTCTCATCTTAATGGTCTCATCTTCTATTTCCATATAATCAAAGGCATCATTCATCTTGTCCACATGCTGTTGACTAGTAGTGGATTTGCTTCCAGTGAAATGGGGAATTTTGGACTGATATTCGTTGGGTAAAGGAACCAGATGCTATGGTAACACTAGGGGAGAATACCATGCTACCATGATAGTATTTTGTGGGAGTAAAGGAGTGGCTTGAGCAGCAGGTATATGGATGGTAGAAGTGTTTGGACCAGTAAGAGACTGTTGAGCAGATTTAGGGTGAGAGAGACCCAATTTATGAATGAAATGGAGATAAGGAGGTGTGGATGGAGGGGTTTCTCTGTTACTAATATGTTGACCACTATGTGGTGATGAATTTGGAGGCTCAAAGTCTATCTGATCTATACCACTAAGTGACTTAGTTTTGGGTAAATTACTTGGTAAATCTAAGTCAACTTGAGTATCTGATGGAGCTGTAAGTTTTTCAGGAACAGAGTTAGCTCTATGAATGGCTCTGACAATAGTAGCATCCCTAGATACAAGAAACTTCCTAAGAATTATTTCTGGATTATCAACTATTTCAGGAGGACTTGGGTCAGGATGAGCTCTGGTATGGATTCTTCTTGAAGCCAGTATGTTAAGTTTCAGACCCAAAAAGAAGAAAGTTAGCCAGACATAACAATATTTAAGAGGCAAACCAGTCTTTAAAAAAGAAAAATTAATCCTCAAAGTTTCCTAATCATGGATGTGAATAATATTTTTATGGTAGTGTGGGCTTCCCCCAGTGGATTCTTTGTGAAACCAAGAGTAATCAGTAGGCCTACTGATCACTAGTGGAGTCTTTTGGTATTTTTAGGATTCTTGGAGTCGCCAGGTGGATGATTTCAAATGTTCAAGATGAGTTACCGTCCACCACAGTAATTAACTACTATTCCAAGGCTGTTGTGGGTTTTCTGAGCTCTCAGGATGTCTAAGATAATAGTTTACTCAGAGTTTCTCCCCAGCGGAGTCGCCATTATGTTGGGGTCCTAGTGATTTGGTAGACTAGCATACCAAATGACAAGGCAACATGAGAACCACTTTGGAATCCTAGGATCTAGCCCTCCTGGATTCAAAGAGGGATCTCTCTATGTAATTGTTGGTTTTAAAGATATTCTTTACAACATAGTTATGATATTAGGCTAGTTATGAAGCACAAAGGGTTTGTTTGTTTGTTTCGGTTGGGAATCATTAACTGAGAAGATCATGTGAAGTGAAGAAGGAAGTAAGTCAAAGGATGTTTTAGCATGGGAAGATAGGTCTAAGAATTCTAAACCATTGGGCTATGGAGTCATAAAATGAATTACTCACACATCAACCCTCCAAGATTTTTCAAAGGGCAAGTCATCTATATCAGAAGATCCTTTAAGTTGAGTTTGTGATATGGAACATTAAGGAGTGAAAGGAAAGAAGCAACATGTAAGAAAACAAAGGCAGCCTAAGATCAAGCAAGGGATTTTAACCTAACCTGCTTTTGGCATACACTCATGAGAAAAACATATAAGATAGACATAAAAAGCAACCTAAGATCAAGCAAGGACTTTAAACCTTTCCTGCTTTCGGCCTACTCTTAAGGGAAATCTTCAAAGCAACTCTTTAAGACCAAACAAGGGACATGGCTAACCATAGACTTCCTTGCTTAAGACTCTACTTAGAATGTGATGAACATAACATTTAAGAACAGTATCTCAAGTTCTACTAAGAAATACATGGGCTCGCCAACATTCTTGACTGGTTATACTCTATTGATATCATTCTTAAATACACATTTAGAGGAAAACATACAGATAAAGCTTACCAGTTATAATTAGGGTACTTTAAAATTAAATCCTAATCTATATTTTACTGCTCTTTATCAGAGAATATGAACAGAGTGGAAAACATAGGAAAGCAACGAAGACAATGAGGAAACACATCACCAATGATTTAGATCAGGATCCAGTGAATCTGCTGGTGTATTGATGTCTGAAACCAGTTACATAATTAGAGCCCAACAACCTTTACATTCCAATTCTTCTCTTCCCAGCCTACTATATTACAACTAATCAGTAACTCTAACTCAACAACAGTTCAACAATTAACAATTTTCCAATCACTGCAATGAGTTTTCTTTGAATACTTATAGATGAAAGAGGAAGAGTGCTGCTGAGGTGGTAATAAATATGAATTTAAGAAAGAATGGGAGAAGTGCTCGAATGCCCATTCTGCTTAATAAACACAACATTGACTGCTCATAGCGTTTGATAGTTTTTCCTGTTTTTATACATATCTGGTAGGCGGGTATTTAATTCCTTAGTGTGTCCTTTGAATCCCAAAGTAGCATAAGTACTCTGTTTCGCTATCTGGGACAGGTAAACTGTCGAATTTTAGGTCCTGTAGCCCATGCCTGCTTAATAACTGCTTTTGATAGTTTTACAGAGGTTTTGTCAGTAGGATGGTTGTCAAAGTGCATGTGTGAAGTAACATAGGCCACAGGTGTCCTTTTAGTCCTTAGGAGGAATAAATGCTTCTATGGATGCATCTTGAGAGGCTTTCTTCTGCTGATTTGTCTTCAAGTTGTGTTGTCCTTCGAGACTGTGAGTCTAGGTGTTTATCCTTCATCTTTAAGCTTAAAACCTTTGTCTTTGTCCTTTTATCTCTTTTTTAGTGCACCGGCAGTTTCAGCACGCTGGAGGGTTCATTTGTAATCAATGTCCACAAAACCTTTGATTAAACTCTGAAATTTGATCCCTCAGCCCCTTTAAACACTGATTCTTTTGCCGTAGGAGACTTGTGGACAAATTTGCCATTAAACCTACACATGACGATAAACGAGTTAAGAAAACCTGCGTTTCTTGGGTTTAACTGCAATAGAGGGGTCTTGTAGGGGTTATGGAGCAGTGAGGAAATAAGTGAATGCATCAGGGATGGGTTTAACCATGGCAGTGATGAACCTAGGTTCAAATTCAATTATGACATGAAAAATTTGGGAAAGCAGTATTAGAAAAATGACAGTGGTTTTCGTGTGAGGTGAAGGCGGTAAGTGGTTTGGAGCGGGAGGGATGCGATACGGTCCAATGGCTGACACATATGCTCCTGAAAACTGCCCATTTTCCGTTCAAAGTGCATGAAGGGGAGGAGGATAAAAATGAACGCGAAATGGAATTTGGGCCGTTGGATCTAGAGGGTGCAGATCAATGGTGGAGATATCACGGAAACACAATGGGAAGGCCCCGTGTGGTCGAGTACGACCAACAGGAAAAATATGGAAATAAAAGAAATATACACAGCAGGGGCGCTTGCAAAGTTATTTTATGCATTGATAGTGTCCATGGGTGAAAGAAAAGGGACTGATGTGGTCCGTCAGATCTATGATATGGAAAGAGGAGATTGACCTTGGCGGATCGAAGATCAGAGGAGCATAGGGTTCGGGAATAGAGGCATGTGAATTTTGCGATGGTCGATGGCCAATGGGAGAGGTAATCGCGAGGAATGAGGACCGTCGGATAGGGATAATGATCAGACGATGGAGATTTTCTCGGCAGATCGCTCGCCAGTGGTGAAGAGGATTAGGGGGCATGGGAAAAAAAATCGCCGATGAGCAATAAGTGAAGTGGCGGGAAGCGCTGATGCGATGGAGCGCGGGAGGTCGGATCGGAACTGAGGTTGATGGCTAGGATTTAAAGTGGGCATCGACCATCGGCGGAAACAAAATCAAGGGGAAAGAGGAAACGAGATTTGTGACGCGCCGATGCGATGGAGGAAAGCGATGGCCGTCGGATCTCAGGGAAATGGATGGCTGAGATGAAGTCGAGACTTCGCTCATTAGCGGGGAAAAAGGGTAAGGGACGTAAGCATTGGAGTTGCAACTTGCGATTTCTGATTTTCCAAGGACCGTCAGATCAGGATAGAGATCAACGGTAAGGATTTAAAGCAGGAAGGCACATCGCATTTCGCATATCGGTGGAAAAAAGAGAAAAGGGAACAAAAAATTTGAAAACGTCGAAGGCCGATAGTGATGGGGGCTTAAGAGACATGAGCCGACGGTCGCGGAGCTGATCTTATGGCGAAAAGGGGCTGGGGCTTGCATGAAAGGTGCTTAAGGCCTAAAGGTTTAAAATGAGCAGAAAATAGGCCGAGAAGGGGTTTTTAAAGGTTTTTTAAGGTTCCGATAGAGTAAACGGAGGGGTATTTAAACCAGTAAAAAGGGATTTTTATGGTTTTGAAAGGGATTTTTGAGAAAATGAGGGGTAAATGGAGAAGAGGCTTTGAATGCAGAGATCAGCTAGCTGGGTTTTTGAAGGATAAGGAACACAGTAAAGGCTTCAAGAATTAACAGATTTTGCTTGAAATTTGTTTCTTGAAGACTGAAAGACCCTTTTTAGCCATATTTGCATATGTCAAAATTATGGATGGCTAACAGGGACGAGACTTCCAATCTTCCATGCGTATCATAGATTTATACAAAATTTAGATGAAAAAAAAGCCTAAACGTGTTCAGAATGCTATGAGGTAGAAAAATGAGCTTCAAAATAAATTGGGGAATGTTCTTATTCCATGTTTTAATGAGTCATCAAAATTCTCAACCAGATCATGGGTTCAAATGTTGGACACACACTTCTAGCTACATCATATGATGGAGACTGATTCCATTAAGTTGGCCAGATTACATTTGGATATAAAGGCCCATGAGTAGTGGTACCATGGGTTAGTAACCTTGGGTCATGCGAGTATCACTTCATATTTTTAGTTTACTTTGAGACTCGTAGAGCAATTTGGAAGGAAGGATCTGAAGATTCATTTCATAGAGTTGGTATAGCTCAAGAAATTTGTCATTCTGGAGGAATATATCTCAAAGTTTCAGAGGTTGGAAGTTATGGTCACTGACAAATCTGAGGCGCAATTGGTAATTTTATTTTTTGAGGGGCTATCTGAGCCTATATGTAGTTGGGTTGAGGGTTATCAACCCACCACTATATGATATGCAGTTATTAGAACCAAATATATGTAGGATGTTATTCCTAAGAGAATATTCCCTCATAAACCATCCTTCCCTCAACCCTTTCAAAGTGAATATACCAGAAAATGAAAGCTAGATGAGGAAACTTGGGAGCTAAGGAAGAAGAAGCTTTGTTTTAGCTGTCAGGAGACTTGGGTGTTAGGAAAAAGGTGAGCAAGAAAGGACAAGCTAGACAAAGTGCACTACATTTAGTTCTACCAAGACAGTGATAATTATGAGGAGGAAGAGTAGTTAGTGCACAGATAGATACCAGAGCAAGGACATTTGGCAGTAGGTGAGGAGTCAACACATGATGGGGATAAATGAACTATTATTTCATCCATGTCAATACTTCCGAGTTAGAATGTATTTAATGTCATGTCAGTCATGTTGGGGTAGAAGGTGATAGTGTTGATTGATGGTGGGGCATCCCAAAGCTTTATAGATGCATTGTTGGTGGAGTGGAAGAAAATTTCAATGGAGGAGTTTGATGGATTCACGATGGTCATATTGAGTGGCCATAAAATGGAGTGCACTATATGGGTCCCCAAACTCAAAATAACCATGGGGATCCACATATTCATGGATGACTTATTCGTGGTACACATACCAGATACCAATGTGGTACTCAATATTCAATCGCTTTACTCCATCGAGAGATACACTACAAATAAGGGTAGGATGGAGATGGAGTTCACAAATCATGGAAACCATAAGGTAGTTTTGTAGACCGTGGACTAGAATCCACCCAAGACAGTATCATGCTAGAGTATGGAGGTAGTGTTGTGGAATGGCGACACAGAATGGGAAAAAGAGTGTTACATTTTGAACAAAAAATAGGTAAAGCAGCATTAATAGTATCTATATGACATTCACCTATTACTCTACAAATAGAAAAAAATAATTGTTGACATTTCTCCATTTATACCTCCATATAGATGATTTGAGAATATGATAGTGCTGGAATAGGGGTTTCAAGCTATTATAACCAACCCTTATCATCATCCCAAGGGCTATAAGGGTGAAATTGATAAGGTCATGAAGGAACTACTGAGATTAGGCCATATTTTTCCTATTTCTATGCCCTTTGCTTCTTTGGTGTTGATGGCTAAGAAGAAGAATGGCACCTTGAAGATGTGCATTGATTACCAGGAACTTTATAAAAGAATAGTAAAAACGGGTACCCCATTCCAAGGATTGATGAGCTGATGGATGTAATGAAGGGGGAAAAGTATTTTTTGAAGATATATCTTTGCTCGGGATACCATAAGATCTGAGTTTAGGAGCAAGATATCCCAAAGACTACTTTCAATTGTGTAATATTCCAAATCGAAAATTACAAAAATAATAAAGACATGAACAAGGAAGTTGCAACAATAAATAAATTCCAGGATTACACATCAAAATAAACAAGAAAATGTGCCAAACTATTGAGCTATTTTATTAATGTGGAAATATGAGTACATTAATGGAAATAAATGATAGAACTTGGGCCTATTATACTCGCTAGGAAAACCCAGGTGATACAATTCGACTCTGAAACAGAAAAACACTACCAAATTGAATTGTGAACTACCCTAGTAATTCTATTGTTGGTTGTTGAATGTAACAGATGATTCAACTCTAGAAAATGCCCAAAATGAGCTGAGAGTTTGTATCCAAACTCCTCAAGAAACCCAGAAAATCCTATAATATTTTTGGGCTAAATCCACTGACCTTCGATTGCCTCCTGTTAGGGTCCTATAGTATAGGAATCAAAGTGTGTTTGCCTCTTACTATTCATTTTGGGGGCATGTTTTCCATGTTTAGCTTATGGGTCACTATGTGTAATAGTATACAGATTCTCTTGTGTAAAAAAGTAAAAATAGTAAAAAATATGTAAATATATGGGTTATAAAAGGGGTCTATAAGTCCACATTCGAGTTTATAAGGACCTTAGTGTCCATATGTAACACCGTCTTCCCACGTCTACCCAAGTAACCAACCAACTAGGGTAAACATGTGACGAAAGGATACTAATATGAGATTCAACCTCCTAGATGACCTTGAGGAAGTGGAATTGACAGAAACAATACAACCACACCTTACACAACATCAGAAACATCCTTAGGTGGTAACCGAACCTTCCAGGCCCCTAAACCCTGAGGGAGGCCTAATTTTTGACCAATTTGAGCCTTAGCTGCATGCATGCCATGGAAAGGTAGAAGCTAAAAGCCTATAGCCGTGGGCATTGTAAAGTAAGGTAGCGGCTAGGGCCCGGTTAGGTTAGTTCTATGCCTGTGACTCCGCGATTTGTGCCACCTTTTTAGCCCTAGATCGCAGGCCACTTCCTAGAACATCATGAAATTGTAGGGGATGATGAATAACATTTTAAAAAAGGTATAGAAGCAATAAAATCATCAGGAACTCATCTAGACCCCTCATAGCCATGACAAGAATTTCATCAAACATGTCACAAACATTGCATCTACAGGCGTAAACAAAATATTTAAACATAGGGGTATCATAATTGTCTAAGAATCGCTAAGAATCATTTCTCCATTACATCATAAGTTGGAATATAATCTATTTGACCAAAGATACCTGGTGTATTCATTTACAGGTAAAAACATGGAGGGATCCATACATCGTTACTAATAAATTACATGCATGTAACCAGCATAATAACAACATAAATACAATAGATATAACAACAATAGAAGAAAAAAATGGCCGCCGCTTGGGTTTCTCTATGCCTGGCCACTGACACCGATTCTGCTACAGCCTCAGCCTCGTTCGGCTCTGTCGCCATCACCACGATAGATCCAAGAGATCTTGAGGTCTCTACAGCCGTAGCTCACTGCGGCTTCTTATCCTCAAATCATTGCTGGCTCCGGGCTCCTCCCCTCCAAGCAGTTGTCGGCATCGTTCAAGATGAAGGTCCAGGGGATATTCCAGACTGCGCCTCTGGAGCTCTAGTAGCAACAGAGACCGCGCAAGCTGCTGCCTCCTTCTGCGTCAAAGAAGGGATAACAGATATCATTTTCGCACAAGTTAACAATGTGTGTAGAACAGAGGAAACATGCTCAGGGAAACTCACATCCTTGAACACTGTCACAAACCTGTAGATGCTCTGCCACATGGATTGGCAGGTTAGGTTTGAAGGGTTGCCACCGTTGGTTTAAATTACCGAGACAAAAGAGGGCTACGCTCATCATCCAAAATCAATCAAAGCCAAAGGCCTAACGGATTTGGGGATATAAGGATCATGCACAGATCAAACACAAAGTTGAAGCGGAAAGCTGAGGATTTTAGATCTCTCACCCTCCGCCTATCAGATCCAGATCTCACTTCTCTCCAGCAGAATGATGATGCTCTGGGTGCATGCTACGGATCTGGTGTAGGACCTCCATCGAGATCTTGAAATTAGGTTGGGGATCCGCTCAGCTTTCCAGAGACTGATTTACGAAGGTAAAAAACTCGAGGATTCTAGGCCTCTGTCTTATTATAGTATTGAAAGAAATGCTTTAGTTGTGCTCACCCTATGTCTAAGAGGAGAAGCATCTGGGCAGACCTCCTTGGCTCCTGCTTTCTCCTATAAAGATTCAGTCCATGCACAACCTTTCAAGAAAATTGCTCAACCAGCTGAGGCTCCCAAGCCCTTCTTGGTGGATAAAATGGAGGAAACTCCCTCCATTGAAATTACTCATCCATCGCTAGATGATCAATATCAAACGTTTGCAGAAACGACCATCATTTGCAAATTTAATGGACTATGGCCTCAAACTGCAGATCTATAGCAGTGGATCCATTCCAACTGGACCAACAATAACAAGGTCTTCCTATATCAAAAGGCTTCTTCATTGTGGAATTTTTTTTCAATGAAGACTACCAGAAAGCCTTAACGGGAGGCCATTGGTTCTAGGGATCGGCATGGCTATTCCTCAACCCCTGGTTTCCAGAATTCAACCCCTCTTCAGCTGTCATCACCAAGCTTCCCCAATGGGTCAGGCTTCCGAACCTCCCTGCTCATTTATGGCACTTATCTGTCTTCCAAGGGATTGGGGATACCTTAGGCCATTTCCTGGCTATAGATACCTCAAGGGGGGAGAAAGGAATATACAAATACGACAGAATATGCACAGAAATAGACATTAGCAAAGGGTTGCTAGATTATATCAACCTCAAAATTGGGGACTTCCATTGGACACAAACATTGGACTATGAGAACACTGCCTTATGGTGTTGTCAGTGCCATCAGACGGGGCATCTCCAGAACACATGTTCCACGTTCCTCGACAAAAAGAAGAATTTAAATCGCAAATCCAAATCCAAGAGCTGGAAACCATGTGATCCACCCCCCATGGATGACATAGAGGCCTTCAGCTCAGATGAGGAGGAAACTGAAGCAGAAGGGGAGAATGTTGAGCACCCGAAGGACACGCCCTCAGCCATCCCTGAGGATCCCTCTGCACCTCCGATCTCATAGAAATTCACTCATGAGTCTTCTTCCTCCGATTCAAATAAGGAGACTCCTACTTCAGCGCAGAATAGTCTACAATTGGTTCCTACCCAACCAAGCCACAATGGTTGGGTCAAAGTCAGTAAGAAGAAAGGGAAAAAATGTCGTTTGGAAGACTCTACCCATTCTGGGTAGATTCCTTTGTCTAGCTCTCTAATTTCTGTTATCCTTGTTATCTTTTGCTTATTCCATGGCTGCTTTTGGGACCAAGGTTGATAGTCTATCATTTCTGGCTCCCCTGCTTTTTAGCTTCGCTTGTTTGCAAGCTCTGATTGTACTATATGTTTTTTCTTAATAGAATTAGTCTTACTTAGAGAAAAAAAACAATAGAATCCAGATAATAATTAGTAAAATTATACATCAATTACCAAAGGAATGAATTTCTCATTAATGAATGCAAGAACCAACTAGGGATGGGACTGCCACATTCCACCCGACCATAGATTTCCTTAGCCAAATAACTCTTCAGCCAATCACCCCCATGCCATATTCCAAGTGTGAATGTGGGACTCGTAACCAACCAAAAAGGAACCAAACATGCATGGATTATACCAGAGTTCTCAACCTACACCATGAGGAATTTAAGTGCCTCCTAGTCTCTCAGGCTTTACCGTAACTCACAGTTTGATCCAAGGGTCTCTAAGCCCTAAACCGAGACCATATCTCTAGGCCTTACCATACATCTCATCCCTGGACTACTAGGCCCAACAAAGAGATATCCACCTCTTGGATTTATTGTATATCCTGCCATTCACCAGCAAGGATTCCTAGGCCCACCGAGGCACACAATATTGCTTTACCACAACCCACAGTCTACCTTAAGGGTGACTAGCCCACTGGATTTACCATGATCCGCAGTTTGGTTCAGGGACCACTAGGACATGTGTTTTTCATTTTGGAGATCCATCCCACTCAGCTTTGAATCCATCCGACAATCCATCTCAACCAAAGTATGAGAAACCCATATCATTAAATCTATACAAAAATGAAAAGGCTAGGCCGAAAACATTGTCACGCCTGGAAAAAACCTTGACAAGACAATAAGAAACCACATGAAATACCATGCATGCTAGATCTAGAAAGAAAATCACATATGCAAATAGATTCCTGCAAAGAATCTTGTTGTAGCTGCTTGACCCTAGTCTTTCCTGCTTTTCCTTTCTTTCTCCAATACCTAAATTCTCTAGTAAAATTATGAGTATCCAAGAGTGGGAGAGAGAGAGAGAATAATGATAGAGCTCCAAACAATTAACTGAGAAAAGGTTTCCAAATGATCCTCAACAACCTTTTTATCAATGAGGCCTCTATTTTATTCATTTTCCATTATTTTCTTTCATTTTCCTCCTCACATGCAACATGTGACCTTTCACCTTCCTTTTCTCCTAATTTCCATTATTTTCATAAAAAAATGCCAATAAATTCCACTTTGCCTTTCTAAATCATTTTCCATTGCCTTTTCCAATTTCCTTTAGCCACAATAACTGAAATTAACACCCACTAGGATGTTTTTCTTAGCACTCAACTTGGAATAAGTGTCCCATAAACCGTGGTAATTATTTTAACTTTAATACATGGAATTTTCACCAGAGCTATTACAGAACCCTCTCCATTGGGGGAACACCATCTTCGGTGTTCAATGAAACCCACAAACCATAAAAAAAAACAAAAGGTACTTCTTATGGAGCTTTATAACACAACTTGTTGCAGTATTTACAATGAATAACCTACTCAAAAGCAAAAACCATCATGAAAATCATACCGTGTACTGGAGCTTTATAACACAACTCATTATGGTATTTACAATAACAACTACATATATACTCACACACATTTGCTTCAACCAACAAATAACCATACTGTTTATGCAGATTTATAAATCTAATTCAATATAGTATTTACAATAATGTAAACATATACACATTTTCTCAAGCAAAAAATAGAAGGATATGATGCCTGTATCAGTAACAAGGGGATCCATAAGCTCACACCTCCACCCTAAATGTAGTACCACGATTCAGCTCCTTCCTAGGAAGTCTAGAATCCACTTCAAAAGTCAAAAGCTACATCCAATTTCCAATGCTACAATCATGTGGCACTTGTCTTCTCAATGAACAATTACCGGCTCATTGTTCCAGGGCACACTCCCAATGTGCATTTGATTCTACTTGGAAAATATAATAACAAAAAAAAAAATATCCACGACCTTCCCTTCTCTACTACATAGTCCCTCGGGCAATATGGTCACCCCCTTCTGTGTAGACACACACCTTCCAAGTTTCGCTACCAACCCCTTCCCAGGAAATCCATCCCTTTGCAAGGCTTCCTCGGATCGGAAGGTAAAAAAAACAAGGCATGTACCTTCCTCAAAACCATCATACCGTTCATAGAATGCTCATTGAAATCAATGGACACTATTGGATACCATTGTTCCACAATGGCCCTACTCCTGAAGTACTTTACCAACATACTGCTTCATGTTCCAATTCCTTTTGTTGACACTGCTAGTTCTTATAGTCAGTTTTAACAACCCAATCGGGCATTTCCGTACTTCCTATACCAAGCACATAACTTCAATTAGATTCAAAATAAATTGAAATAAACTCAAATCATACCTAATTGGTAGCTCGTCAACAAGGCACACTTGCAATTCTGTTCACTTCCTGTCACAACAAATCAAACCAACTATTTGATCAAATAATCATGTATAAACATATCACATCCAGTTAGCTCAAAATGAAATGATTATAAATTAAAATAAAAATTTGTATGAAATAACCATAAACCATAATCATAAATCACATGTAACCATCATAATTTAGAATCACAGATATACACATAACAAGAATGAAAAAACAATACCTATACTTATCCTTCACCGGTTCGTACTTCTGCCTTTTCTCTTTCTGTACACGCATTGGATTGGTTGCCACACCTGAAAAACACCCAGTGTCTTTGCTTCCCTTCAATCATATCCACATACACACAGTTACATCACAACCCATACACACACATATGACATACAACGCCATACAATAGGCGCACTCACACCGACATAAGCCACATACACCTACACACAGTGTACGATACAACACAATACATACACCTACACCGCCATACAACATATACACCTACACCTGGTGTGCAATACCACACAATATATATACATATACATAGTACAACACAACAAATATGCATGTCACGATACCACGACTACACCATGTACAAACATAGTACTTCATGCCTGCAACAGAACACGTGTGACATGCACACAATACCACATGTATACCAATACCATATGCACAACATGTACAGAGTATCACTGGTACACAACACTACCTGCACAACATGTGCACAACATCACATATAAACGACACCACTTACACAATGTGTACACAACCCCATATGTACATTTCACCCATTAGGGTAATTTTGAGGTCTAAAATGGGCCTCCTAAGGAAATTATAAAATAATAGTGGAAATAATAAAATAATATTAGATTACATCATCAAATTTTAGAGGGAAGAAAGAAAAACTATTTTTTCAACTCGTATTTTCAACTTATATCCTTATGTGATTACGCAAATTTCAAGAGGAAGCATTCCTTGGATGCATAATTTGATTCCTCGTCCAAGGAGTACCCATGTTGCATACTTTCGATGGACCCTACTAAACGAAAAATGAGAAATACATGAAAAACGTGATTGCAATCATGTTTTTTCATGTATTTCTCATTTTGCATGTAGCAGGGTCAATCAAAAGTATGCAACATGGGTACTCCTTGGACAAGGAATTAAATTTTTCGTTCAGCGAGTATCTCCCACTTGAAATTTGAGTAAAAAATTAAGAAGATATGTTGAAAATATGAGTTAAAAAAGTAGTTTATTATTTTATTTTTTTATAATCTTTTTACCTTTTTAGTCCAAAAATGGTGAATCATGCCCCATGGTTGACATCAGCATCTTGAATCCTATTGGTTCTTACAAATTTTATTTTGGTTGTACATTTTTCTTAGGAGTCCCATTTTAGACCTCAAAATTCCCCTAATGACATGTACAATTTGTACACAATACCAAATGTACACAACACTACATGCATGATATGTAAACGACACCACATGTACACGGCGCCACGTGCACGACATGTACATGGTGCCACCTACACACAACAGCACATGTGCAACATGTACACAACACCACATTCACGACATGTACATGGTGCCACCTGCACACAACACCACATGTACAACATGTACACAAAACCACATACACACAACACCATGTGTACAATCATGCACCCAACACCATATGTACGACATGCACACAACACCATATGTACATAGCACTGCATATACAACATGTACATATCACTATCTATACCTAGAACTGCATAGCAATATATACCACAACATATATATACAACATACATACAACATCATATGTACACAACACTACATATGTTACATATACACATCACCATAGGTACAATCACTGAATATAAACCATGTGAAATATATACACAACAATAGTACAACACATCCATAGACCACACACTGACCCCACAAGCAACCTTGCTGCTAGTGTATTTCCACTATCCATGCTTATCCCAGCATGCCACAGATCACACTAATTTCACTTTGCTGATATACCCCTCAACATTACTTTTCCATAACAAAAAAATATACATAATATAAGCATATAATATCAATTCATGTCCACATGATATTGACCTCATAGATCTGTCTGAGAGTTACTCTTTCTACTTGATTCCTCATAAGACCAAGAACCTCTTCATGCCATTCACCTTCATAAGAAATCATTCCTCCATAAGAATGATCCTTGAAAACCTTATCATACAGTGACATAGAGACATACATACATACATTTATATAATCATTAGCATAAAACAATCATGATCCTATCAGACAATGTCATACATACATACATATATACATATAAACCATCAACATAAAACCATCAAGATCCACGATGACCCTGTCAGTAAATGACATACATACATACACACATATATACTTATATAAAAATCAAAATAAATAAATCATGATATCATCAGATAATGACATACATACATGCATATATACATATACAAACATCATCATAATTATGATCACAACATGATTACCAGATATCACAACTTCTAGGTTTAGAGAAATTCCTTTATCCATGCACAATATGCACAATATTGAGAATAAAAATTCCCAACATAGCCAAGTCATCTAATATCTCAGATCCATTTACTTTACCTTTCTCACGACTGTCCTGCCACCTTCCATTACCACAATGGACTTAACTAATCTATCTGGCTATCATATTATTACCTTGTGCAAAGGACTCAAGGAGCTCATATGCATTGAGCTCCTTTTGGGAATTACATTACCTATTGTATTTCATTCAACTCTTCCCGAGCTCCATTAAATTCCTCTTTCCCCGACCACTTCGTGCGACACTAAAAACATAAAATACAATCACAAGAAAAAAAAAAAGGATACCATGGAAAACCAATTGCAATAAGACACCAAATCAAGTGGCATGGCCATACAATAGGCGCAATAAAAACCACAAATAAATCACAAAATACCAAAAGCACAATACTTTACAACAAACACCATGACTCAATCTCCATGGTTCCTAGTGCTTCCTAGGGAAAGCTCAACTCGAGCCTTTTCAAAGATTTCATGGTAGTCTCTTTAGCCATGCAATACCCTACATCATACTGCCATAAACACATAACTCTCAATGCATAAATAAATATAAAAACATGCTGATTACCTTACCTTGTTGTGGAAAGCACATTGCCTTGTAGCTAGACACACGTGTGAGCCACATGTTCCAAATATCAAGAAAACATATCTATCAACTCAAAATCAATATTTACCAAGACTAAAAACCATTTCATAATCAACAATCAGTTCACATTCATCGGTCATTATACATAATGCTACAAATATGACCTACTTACACTCAGGTACATATAAACTGTCTTAAAACATATATGTTATTACAAGTGTCTTAAAACAAGATTGTTCCTTCATGAAATCTTATAGAAACATGCTCATAACATGTGATTAATCAAACATTCAATAGTAAATAGATGACATAATATACACCAACACTCAAACACCAAATAGATGACATAATCAAACATTCAAGTACAAAATAGATGACATAAGCAAGCTCACACCTTAATGTATCTTAAGGGAGGCTATCTTGTTTGCACAATCAATCTAGATTAGCACAATATAACCTCACAACATATCAAATCAATCGAAAATAAGGTCATGATATCCATAATAGTAATTAGTTAACATGTTCACATCATAAAATAATAAGCATTGTCATTCACACATAACAATCACATATGAACAATGAATCTAGATCAAGACAACACAATGTAACAAATAGGTTGACTCAGACCTGAATGTAATAACCCTAACCATATACATAAGAAAATAAAGTTTATCATGATACATATAACATCAATATTAATGTTATAACCCTAATCATCAAGTTAACTAACGTATAAAAACAATAAGTTAACATATAGCATGCTCATCAACAACATATAAGTTATATAACATAAAACAACAATAGAAATGCATACCATAACAAGTTTCTATCATTCATGACTATCCGACAAATGTACATATAACCACACTAATCAACTAGAATCTATAATGTATGTGACCATAACATGAATATAATGAAAGGAATACTCATAACCATAACGCATATAACTACACTAATCAACTAGTATCTATAACATATGTAACCAAAATAAAAAAGGAATGACAAACATATAAGTAACCCTAATTCTTACAACAACCATGAATCACATATTTGCATGGAAAACATACAAAATTGTATGATGATCTACTCTTACCTTGAGGTCAAATGCTACAACTTCACATTAATGGTATGCATCTCCTACTCTATCTTAAGCAACACGTTAGCATCATAACATACAAATATCATCATGCTGACCTAATTGCATACAATGACGTTATGCACAACAACCTTCACCAAACCAATGAAAAGTTGACCATATGCACCCACTTTACATGTATAAATAATCATGAGGGACCAATGCATGTACTACATGTAACGACATGTACCGAAGCATGCACGGACAACACCCAAGCATGAACATCATGTAACCAAACATACACAATTAATGCATGTACAACATGTAGTGACATGTATGCAAGTATACACGTACAATGCATAAACATGACAACGCATAACCAATCATACACTCATGAAAAAATGTTAAAAACAACACCATAAACATTTCCATGGTGACACCACTACCCCCATGGCCAACAAAACATGGATACAACAAACACATACACCATAGGCATGAGAAAAACATATGCAACCAACAGAAAATAATGACCAAGACACCTCCCATCCAGTCCAAGGGTTGAACCATGCTCTAATACCACTATGTGGTATCGGATATTACACAAAGAGAACAGAAACCAAACACCACCCAAGAAGAGTGCAACCATGCTCTGATACCACTCAGTAACACCCTCTTCGCACATCTACCCAAGTAACCAGCCAACTAGGGTAAACATGTGACGAGAGGCTACTAATATGAGATTAAACCTCATATATGACCTTAATGAAGTGGAACCAACGGAAACACGAGAACCACACCTTACACAACATCAAAAACATCCTTAGGAGGTAACCTAACCTTCTAGGCCCCTGAACCGTGAGGGAGATTCAATTATTGAGTAATTTGAGCCTTAGCCATGACCATGATAAGGAAAGGTATTGGCTAAAATCCTATAGCCATGGAAGTTCCAAGGAAAGGTAGTAGCCAGGGCCCAGTTTGATCTATTATGTGCTTGTAACTCTAAGATTTGAGCCACCTTTTAGCCCCAAAGCCCAAGTCACTGCCCAAAACTTCATGAAACTGTAGGGGATGATGAATAACATTAAAGCAAAGGTACGAAAGCAATCAAATCATCAAGAACTCATTTCTACCCCTCCTAGCCATGAAAATAATTTCGTCAAACATGTCACAAACATTGCATATATAGGTATAAAAAACATATTTAAACATATGGGTATCATACTTATATGAGAATCACTAAGAAGCATTGCTCCCTTACATCATAAGCTGCAATACAATATATTTGACCAAAGATACATGGTGTATTCATTTATAGGTAAAAACATGGATAAAGTCATACTTCATCACTAATAAATTGTGTGCTTATAGCTAGCATAATAACAACATAAATACAATAGATAAAAAAACAATAGAATCCACATAATAATTAGTACAATTATACATAAATTACCAAAGGAATGAATTTATCGTTAATGACTGCAAGAACTAACTGGGGATGGGACTACCACGTTCCACCCGACCATATATTGGATGGGCCAAATCTCTCTTTAGCCAATCACCCTCGTGCCATATTACAAGCATGAATGTGGGACTAATAACCAGCCAAAAATGAACCAAAAAATCATGGATGCTAGGAGAGCTCTCTTCTTACAACATGAGGAATTTCAGTGCCTCCTAGTCTCTCAAGTTTTACCATAGCTGACAGTCCGATCCAGGGGTCACTGGGCCCTACACCGAGACCATCTCTCCGGGCATTACCATACATCCCATCCCAGGACTACTAGTCCCAACAAAGAGAAATCCACCTCTTAGCTTTATCTTATATCCTGCCATTCACCGGAAAGGATTCCTAAGCCCACTGAGGCACACAATGTGGCTTTACCGCAACCCATAGTCTCGCTTAGGGGTTATTAGCCCAGTGGCTTTTCCATGATCCACAATCCGGTTCAGGGACCACTAGGCAATGCATTTTTAGTTTCGGAGATCCACCCCACTCAGGTTCGAATCCATCTAGAAATCTAGCTCAACGAAAGTATGGGAAACCCATCTCATCAAAGTTATACGGAAATGGAAAGGGTAGGATGAAAACACTATCACACCCGGAAAAACCAATGCCAGTACAACAAGAAACCACATGCAATACCATGCATGCTAGATCTAGCAAGGAAATCACATTTGCAAATTGATACCTGCAAATAATCCCACTATAGTTGCTTGATCCTACTCTTCCTTTCTTTCTTTTCCTTTCTTTCTCCAATACCCAAGTGCTCCAAAAAAATCTATGTGTCCAAGAGAGAGGGAGAGCTCCAAAAAATACACTGACAAAAGGTTGCCAACTGATCCTTAGAAGCCTTTTTATCAATGATGGCTCTATTTTCTTCATTTTCCATTTTTTTCCTTCATTGTCCTCCTCACATGAAACCTATGACCTTTCACCTTCATTTTCTCCTAATTTCCATTATTTTGATAAATAAATGTCAATAAATGCTAGTTTCCCTTTCTAAATCCTTTTCCATTTCCTTTTCCAATTCCCTTTAGCCATAATAACCGAAATTAACACCCACTAGGATGTCTTGCCCAAAATTCAACTTGGAATAAGTGTCCCATCAACCATGGTTATTATTTTAACTTTATTGCATGGAATTTTCACTAGGGATGTTACATTATGGGGGGGGGGGGCATTATTGCAGTTTTGTACTCATAAAGACAAAAGGGGATCATTATGAGAGTTAAAAGAGTCATTTCATGGGGTTTCATTCATCATGAGACAAGTATGAGGTCATGTCATTTAAGTTCAATTAGGTCAAGATATTTTTGAGTCTGTTAGTAGTGTGTACCTCTCATAATTGAAATATTTTCACCATGTCACCTCACTCCCTCCACTCAAAATTCACATAAATTTCTTGAAAGGGACATGTGAAAAGAATAAAATTCAAATCTTTCAAAGACATCCTCATTTCTCCTTCATACCAAACAAAGTTCAAGCCCTGAGGAGGTTTGAAGCTCCAAATAAAGTTACAGAAGATGAAACAAAGGTATTAAATCTCAGAAGAAGGTTGACGCTGCACAAAATACTTGGTTTCACCATATATGCATTTTCAACCTTCATTTCACATGTTTTGTCTTAGTGGGGGGGTTTGGTGGTTCTAATTCCTACATAGTCAATATGGAGACTCATGAAGGGAAGAAAAAGTGAAAAGGAGGTCAGTGGTTGGTCAGGTTGGAGAGTAGAGAGCATTCTGCATATTGTAATTATTTTATTAGTTTTAATGAAATTGGTGGATCAAAAGTACCTAGTTAAATATGTTCATAGTTTCATGTGATTCAACTCTCTTATGTGTGTGTTTCCTATTTTTTCTATATTATATTTCTTCCTATGATTTTTAAATGAAAAACATTTTTTAGAATTCATCTAGTTAATGGTGCTCTATTGCAATCATTTATAAATTCCATATGTTTTTTCTTCCATAATCATTTTAAGATTCATCCTTTGTTTGATGCCTTGAGATGGTTATCTACTTTATTTATTCTTCTCACATCTGCAACTATTAATTATCATAAGGAAGTGCTTCTATATTTCCTCTAAATAGATTTTACCAATTCACCGAGCATCCACCATGTCATTGATATCAGTTTTTACTAACTCCATTCCCAATGGTTTTTCTCTGTCCTGTCACCACACCTACAAAAATTTCTATTTTCCAAATATATAGCCACTATTCTTCATTAAAACTGGTCTTTAGTGTTTGAGTAGAAAGAGAGATCCCTCTCTAGGCCAGAAGGGCTATATCATGGTCCAATGGAGGTTTGTGGTTACCTCTGGGATTTATCTCCTCAACCTAGAGAATTTTACAGAGTGATAACACCTCCAAAAATTGTGAATTTTTCAATATGGCCAAAAACACCCCATAGTTATTATATTATTAAACTAGGCCCAAATCCACCACTAGAATTCCCTCATGCACCTATACAAATTTGTCTTTAGAAACCCAACCCTTTTCCAACCACTTTCTCCAAGAAACAACTCTCTCTCAACCCCTATGCAGGTTGTTTCCAAGGAACTCTGCTCTCTTCCTAATGCAAGAGCATCCAACTCAAAAATTTCTTTGTAATTTAGTAGACATAGGGGGGTCTTGTATTTTCTAAGAAATTGGATTCTTATGTAACAAATTAAAATGATTTGTTTGGAGTTGAGTGATTTTAATATTTTAAAATAGGATTAATTAAATATTGAGAGGCTTTTTTGTAAATGTTCTCGAAAGAGAATATGAGAGATTTGAGAATTAATTGTAAATCCTTAATTGAATTGGTTTCATGAATCTGGGGATTTATGAGAATCTTTAGGGATAAAAGAGAGATTTTAGGATTTAGAGGATATTTAGGATTTGATTGAGAATATAGTGGATCTAAACCAAAATTGGTTTCAGAACCATTTGTATAAATTATAAGCCTCAAAGGCATGGAAAGAGGGAGAGAGATTCAGGATCATATAGTCAAGGGTTTTTTGTTGTAGCCTACGGGCAGTAGGAAAAAGAAGGCCACTGATCTGAATATCAGGCCAGAAGAGAATTCCTATGTAACTATTGATGTTAATATAGAGAATAGATTCCAAATTCATATGTTGTATAAATGTACATTGATTGTTGAGGTATTATTTATGAATAAATCAAAGAGATTTCATATTGAAAGAGATGGGATAAAAAAAGTATTCGAATTTGGAAATAGCTGGAGATTGTGTTTTCGTCATTAATATTTGAGCTACATGATTATTGAATATATCCAAGCAATTTATGAGATTGCGTGTTTTAAGAAGTTTAAAATTCAATTTATAATTGAATATTTTGTGGAATTGTATGTATCAAGGCCCAGTCATCGATCACAGAATAGATCGATGACACGGAAGAGGAAATGATCCTTCAAATCGATATTTTGAAAATACTGTTTAGAGCTGGAGATCGGATTGGGAACCATATGCATCAGATGTGTATACAGTATTTATAAATGGGCATATATATCAAAAAATGTGCATAACCATCAACGTACAGGTGAGAACCAGATATAGGAATTGAATTCGCATAGAATTTGATAGATTCCTTTTGAAAGTCTGATTGACCATCAATGAACTTTCATTGAAAAATTGTGGAATTGGATGACCTGTAGAAGTGAATTAATTTGAATTCAATAATGAGGTTTCTATGAGAAATAAATCGGATGGAAAACAAAAGCTGAATTACAGTGAAGAAATATAATTTAATATAATTTAAAAAGTTGTTTATCACATGTCTATTTGTGGTTTAAATAGTTATAGCAGTGTTGGATTGTGGTCGATGATGGGATTTCTCAAACTGGAAGATTAGAGGCTGGATTTCTTTTATTAAAAAGAGTAATTTTCTTTGATGCCATAATAAGATGGCTTTAAAAACCAAACTTGGTTAATTCATGAGGCAAACTTATCTACGGAACCGTAAAGCGGATTTGATAAAAATGCCAGAAATTTTCACATGAAGTCGAAGTGGTAAATGGTATCTTTATAATGTGTGCGATTAACCTCTGGAGGAGCCACGTAGCACGTTAAAAACCACCTATTTCGCATATGTTGAAACTGTTAAATGTCACGCAGTTTAAAATGTCATTTTTGTTGGATGATGGTGAAGCAGATAGATCATTGTCTAAAGGTACGTTTGTAATATGTTGTGGGCTAGATTTGTTTTGTTGACACTATGGGGTTTTAGCCAAAGTAAATTCATAAATACGAATTGTTAAGGAGGGCATTTTTATTATGGTTAATAAACATAATTGTGATGAAGGATGTAAATTCTGCATAAGTGTTTCACTGTTTTGGAACACATGCATTTTATATGCTCATAAAGTGGGTAGTTACAACTTGGACTTCATTATTTAATATATATATATATGCATTTTGTATATAATGTGTGGGTTTACGCATTTTAGGCTGTGTCACTTCCATATTTAATAGATTTGGCCCACGAAATAATGCTAATATTAGCCCTGAAAATCCACTACAATATCATCATATTCAATAGAGAAAACCACTTTCAAAATAGCCAGAACTCCAACACACAATATTTGATCCTCCAATGAACAACTTGAACTGCCTCTATGCCCAAGGGGTGCACAAAATTGAATGAATACTTGCAATAAATCTTTGTGCAAATACTGAATTAGACTCCCAAAATTTCCTCACTAGGGAGACACTCAAAGCTCTCCGAAATGAGGGCGGAATTTTTTGAGAAACTAATTTATCATTATGGAAACTAATTTATCATTATTATTACCATTTCTTGACGCATACTTCATCCATTTCTACCATTCTTTATCTCGTTATTTATTATATAATTCCATTTCATAATTATTTATGCTCTTTTGGATGAGTAATATTTTTTCTCCTTTATTTTTAATAAATTGATGATTATTGAGCCCACGTGGTGTAGAGAAGTTGGTGATGGCGTGCACTGTTAAGGCACTACGTCTGCAAGGTCACTGGTTCGAAACCCGTGGGTGATTAGGATTAGTTTAAACTTCCAAAAAAAAAAATTGATGATTATTATGCATGATTTTTCCAATGATGGTTTATTAATGAATTTGTTATAACATCAATCATGATTTTAGGCTCCAATATCTCTTACAGATTGAAAATTTGATCTTCAGCTCATAATTAAATATTTCAACTCAGAAATTCACTGGGATAAAAAGTAACAGTTTTGAATGGGATGTTTCAGGCAAACGAAGAAGAATCTTGAAAATCTGAGACACAAGTTTTGTGCAAAACATACCCAATTAGTTTTCCACTAAGTATTTTTCTACAATTCGGTCTAGATTGAGATAAAAGCAAGGTTCTTCGAAGGAAATTTCCGTATATTTTCTGTTGTGGCTATTTTCCAAATTTCTCCAATTTCAATACCATATTCAACTTGTTCCAGCTGAATCATGATGGAAAGATCTTTGAGATATCATATTTCTTATTTCGATTTTGTAATCAATCTAAATTGTATGCGAGAAATCATTTTGTAAATCATTTGTTGTAAATTACCCTTTGTTGTTTCTGTATTTAAAATACAAATCAGAGAGAAAAGGGAGATAACACATATAGAGAGAAGACCAGATATTGGAGGTTTTCCTTTGGCATGTAGTAATAGAACTTCAGTTTATAATTCCTTTTATGAATTAGTTAGAATATCAAAATATTGTAATTTCATGTAGTATTTAATTCTCAGCCACGACCCTGATCGGAGAGTTGGGCCCGCTCTCTCGATCAGGTGTTGTTGGATACGGTTCGTGTGGATAGGTATTATTTTTAATTACATCGTTAATTCTTTATGATTTTTGTTTCATTTCTTGCTTCTTTATTATCTTTTTGTTACTCCAGATTATTTTTACTAAACATTGTTGTTACTTAGAGTTAGTGTTATTTACTTTTCTATTACTCGATTTACTCTTTGGGCCTTGTATTTTGTAATTGCCCAATACTGGGTAGGGAACTTGTGGCCTGCATAGAATTTGCATGATAGCCTTGAAATAACTAGATGGACCCTAGATTGACAAATAAATGTAAGAGGGACTGAATTTATAAACCTATATTATTACCCCAACAAAATTCTCGCAAAGGAAATCCTTGTGTTAAACAACAAGGGTTATCTTGGCTTAATGGTGTAAGATAACTAGTGATTAAAGTTAAGATGACCCAAGATGTCCCAAATTAGAACCTCATTGCTCTATTTATAATTATTTGCCTCTCTCTCTCTCTTGGTGGCCCCCACTCTCCACTAGTTCACCCCCTTTATTTTCTCTCTCTTGCTCCAAAAGTGGGAATTTCCTTTCTCGTTCTCTTTCTCTTGTGACCCCCACCTTCCAATGAGTTGTGATCTTGCCATTTTACCTAAGCTCCTCAAGCCAAATTATCTCCAAAACTTGAAATTCAAAATTGCATTGTTCCTAGCACCCCCCGAACAAACTTCGTTAACCTCCTAAAATGAAAAATCCAAATTGGGGATATTACATTCCTCCAAGCCAATAATTTCTTGTCCTCAAGAAATTCCTGAACAAGCACCCCCTCTAGCTATTGATCCCCACTATCAGTGCAAATTATGCGAGGATCCTAAATGTGGCACTAAATCGTTCCTGACCTATGCACTTTCTTGTCAAGAAGGGATCCATCAATACAAGGATCCTAAGCCGTCCTGTACAACATGAGGCTCCCCTTACTCCACTCACTATCCCTATAGGTTTAAGTACTATTATCCCTATTCCTACCATTAGTGAGCAAGGAATCATGATATTGTAGCATTTTGTCCAACTCCTCATGAAACTTTCCTACCAAGTAGCCCATGTCATATGCTCCAAGAGTAAACTCCTGAAGAAAACACCCAATCCATATGGAGATAAATTCCTGCTCGCATGAGCTTCCCCTAATATCTTAAAGTTTACCAACTTTCCATGATAATGAGGTCCCCCACACCATCAACGAATCACTAAATCCCAATGGAATATCTGAACTATCTCCCCCTGAAGTAGCCAACTCATCGTTAAGGGTAGTTGAGCTATCAAGTACTGTGATGCTCGTATCCCATGTTAGTCTCTAAACGGTGCCACCATGTTTTCAGTGTGTTTCTCAAACTCTCACAGACTACCCATCGAGCAAGAATTGTATCTTTTCTAACTACATGGGGTGAGACTCCCTTGTCCTTCTGCCTCTATTGAGAGAATCAAGGGGAAAAAAATCAAATCCTCTGCACCTGCAAGTAATGTGGAGGAGAAAAAAGCATGTGAGTCCCTATGGATATCATCAAATGAAGCTCATCTACATCCCCATCGAGGTAACACTCCAAATTCCCACGGGTTAGCATTGCACACCACTCCATATAGCCAAGTATCCTTGCGCTCCTCTGCATACAAAAATGCAACTATGTATCTCTTAGCACATTAAAAAACCTAGTTGCACACTTTTGTGCATTGTTTAATACCAATACCAATTTTCATATCATCCTGAATATGTTGGCATCCCTCACATGAAAAATTAGCTATCACTCTATGCAGAAACTTGAGGTGGTGTGAATCGCTCTTCCTACTCTACAGTGCAAGCTCGCATATAAAGACACTCCACTATATACCTCTGTACTCCTTTGCATGCCACTGCTCTTTTTTGCATACTCCTACACACCACTAGATGCCCTGGTCCAAGTTGAGGTAATATGTGTCAGTTTGCACCCTGCTGGTATCACCACCTACACTATTGCATCATCGTACCATTTGATGCATGGTTCTCCCCTCCAAATTCTGCCTAAGAGACCTAAGAGGTGAATCTCTCTATGTACCAGTGGAAATGCCACAATTCTATTGCTCCTCGGTGCATGGATCGTCTTAATTAGCTGTAAGGAGTTCTTTGCACCAAACAAGGTACTATCTGGTGGCTTGTTGATGCCACCTCATCTAAAAAAAATATTTACAGAGTATGTTTATCATTCTACAACCCCATGTATGCCCAACATTCCAAGACAACTCACAAAGTTTTCCTGCTCCCCTGTCAGCTCGACCTGTCACTAGAGTTGTCCAGAATTATGATGGGATATTATGAAAATGGGGGTGAGTCGAATCACCAAATCCACCATCCTAATAATACCATGACTGAACCAATCCATGAATTGATCAGAGGTCACACCTAAATCCCATCGATGATCTAGCCCTCAAGCCCCTTGTAGAGCCTCATGATTGTTTCATTTTGATACTCTCTCTTACTTATTTTCCCTCTTTTTGACCACCATCATCAACTCAAATAAGCATCAAACTAAAATTTTTTGACATGGTAAGGTATTTAATTGTCTTATATTTCATATTTAATAATTTTCCTTATTATTAAGTTAATATTTGTATTAGCTATGGAATTGACATGATTCTGCAGGTAATCCACGTTTATGTAGCCAACACCATGGTTTGTCAGACTCTAAGGTGCCAGCTAAGTGAAGAAGTATATGAAAAGGTGGGGATTTGTCTTCTTAAGGATTTCCTCGTATTCATCCGAGCTAGATCACAAAGGAAATTGGTCAATTACGTAGTCAAAGGAGTGGTTCAACACGTTGTTGAACATGCAAGCGAGAGTTCAAGATGATCATGCTTCACGATTTTCTTTGCCGAATAGAAAATAATGAATATGTGATATTCTGTTATTTTTTTAAGTCCAAATTAGAGTTTGTTTAGCTTAAGTGGGCATGAAGGCCTCAAACAGTTATGAGCATAGGCTTTTATAAATATTGTGGAAAAAAACCTAAACAATGTGTAATTTTTGATGCGACTGTGATGTTTTAAAAGACTTTGTTTTTCATCCTTTTTAATGAAGAAGTGCCTTGGAGATTTGATGTGTAGCTGATTGTTTGTGTAAAGATTTAAGACCGGCTATTTGTGAAGGGTCCCTGCAAACAGTGAAGTCTCTGCATTTTCACATTTTCATTTTATCATTTGATATAGTTAATTTCATGTTTTCATTTCATCATTTGATGTAGTTAATTCCATGTTTTCATGTTATTCTTTGATGTAGTTATTTTCATAAGTTCCATTTTGTCATTTGATGTAGATATCTGCTTTCATAAATCATTTTATCATTTGATGTAGTTATTTACATACTGTCTAATAATTTTTAAAGTACTTTCCTTTTAAATTGTCAATTGTAGAGTAGTCATTTTTCATAGATTTCTTCATAGTTTTCTTTTTCCAAGCATTGAGTGATTTCATTACAAATTTATCGGTAGCTTATTTTTAGAATATGAGTGAGTTCTTTTCAAAAGTAGTAATGATTTCTTTTCAAGTTTTCATTTCCAGAATCTTTCATTTTAATGCATGTGTGATTTCCATTTCTAGAATTTAATTTTGTCTTTATGCATAGGAGTGTTAGAACAATAGTTGATTAATTATGTTCTTAGAGACTAACAATAGATGGGTTAAGTTTTCTTTAGTTTTATTTTGCAGAGTAAAAATCATATTGATTTTAGGAACTTAAATTGTGATTTGAATGGATCAATTTCATTTGGAACATAAGAATAAAAACCATCCTTAAAAGTAATTTCTACAAACTCAATCATCACATCAATAAACTGAATTAAAAGAGGCTTCTAGCATATATAGTGCACTTTCATTTCACAATTTTACCAACTTCGGTCGATAATTTATGTAGGAAATTTAAGACCATTAAATTGATAAGCATTTTGCCATAGTTGTCGGGGAAGTGTAAATATGAGTCTTTTTCTTTAAAAAAAAAAAAACATAATGAAACAGAAAAATGATATGCAGAGGGAAAGAGATTTTAGAGGAATATTTGTAGCTAGAGGTAGAAGCTTAATTCAAACAACACCACTCACCCCATCATGACCTCGTAGTGCCACACCATCCACCCAAACTCGCATACCATCCATTGCAGTCAGACATAGACTTCCTTAGGTACTGAGATCTGAAATCCAATTTAGAAATTCACCAACTTCATCAACTGAAGCAACTAGTACATCCCCAACAGGAGGATTAATTTTCCTAACTTCAACTGGAGAACAAATGCTAGCCCAAGAACTAGAAGTCCTTAGTGAAGAAGATGAAGAAGAACAAACAAGTCCAATTTTGGGACCTTACATTATTTCTGATGAATCTACAATGGTTGGGGAAGCAGAAGGATAATTACTCAATGTAAATGACGAACATTTGAGAATTGGAGGAGGTGGACCTAGGATTGGAGGTGGAGGAAGAAGAATAGGAAAGGGAAGAGAAGGAGAAGGAGACAGAGGAGAACCACATCCTGTTGGGTTTCCTATATATGATGAAGATACTACCACAACAATTAAAAATATCTCATCCTCTATTCTTCCTAACTTCCACGGATTAAGAAGTGAGGATCCTGAAACATTTCTTTTTGAGTTTGAAGTTCTATGCAGGTATTATGACTATTTCCTCGATTCTCAAAAATTGAAATTGTTTCGAGCAATTGTTAAGGATACAAAATTAAAATGGTTCATGGGTTTATTAACAAAATCTATTAGAACATGGGAAGAAATTAAAGCCACATTCTTATCAAACTATAAGGATTGTTGCATGCCCCATAATCGTAAGGATGAAGTTTTTAAATTGATGCAAAGAGAAGATGAAAATATTGAGGACTTAATTGAAATATTTAGTTATAATATTAAAAGAGCTAAAATGGAAAATTTGGATGAAGATACTTTGAAATCTCCCCTATTAAAATCCATTAGAGATGAACTGATAGAGCTCCTTAACATAATGGTAAAAGGAGATATTTATTTGTTATCATTACCATAAATTTATGATTTATGCATACATATTTCAAGAGGTAAGTCAAGAGTCGGAAAGAGTTCAAGAGACCCTATTATCTCCAGAATTAATAAATCTACAGTTGGAACAATAAGTAGGGAAGAAATAGGAAATTTCCTTAATGAATTGAAAAAAGACATTTTAGGGAGTCTTAGTGAAAAAATAGACACTTTGAAATTCCAAAACAAGCAAAGAGTTGAAAGTGATGCCTTATCTATTTTTTTCTTAAGTGCAGAAAAAAGCATGCCTTGAGAGAATGTACTCTTGGCTTGAAAAGTGTAGAAACTTGTGTTATATGTGAAGAAAAATCATGATAAAAAATATGTCCTTCAATACCAGGTCTTAAAGTTGTTTACCAAGAGGATTTAGTTCCAAATAAGATAGATCCTCTTTTTTTCGTTGCTAGAAGACCGTGGGAGGGATCACAAACTCAAGGTTTTAACACTAAAACCTATGCTCAACCTCCACAAAATAACTAGACTACACCAATGCCATAGAAGCCTTGGTCTCAATCTCAACCTTGGGTACAAGGATGGAAAAATCCTTATGGAATATATTCTCAATATCACCAATATCCACGACCTTATCCAAAATTTCCACCATAAAATTTTCCTCAGTCTAGTCAACTACCTCAAACTCAGTTTCAAAATCCAAATCCACAAATTACATTACCATTTCCACAACCAGCAAATCAATTCCCTAATCATCCACTTACGAACCCAAATAATAAAAATTCACAACTTGTTTACAATAAGGAGGGTCAAAATTTCAAGACTTATATGATAACTCCATTAGATCTTAACAATGTTCAACTTAGATCTGGTAGAGTATTGGAAAAGAATTCACCATCTGTTTTTATTCGGGAAAAAGAAAAGGATGATCATTCTGATGAAGAGACATCTCTTCATAAGAAAAAAAATATTCAAAAAAATGGCACTCCTACATATGATACTCCAATAAACGCAACTCCTATTACGGAACAACCTTCAGTATCTGTCTCAAAGCTGCCTTTTCCTAAAATATTAAAGATATATAAAGGTTTAGAAAAACAGATCATGCTGCCTGATTATGATATGATAGATGAGCTAAAGAATGTTTGCATAAAAATTCCTTTGCTACAAGATATCAAGGAACTTCCAATTTTTGCAAAGAAAAGTAGGGAGTTAAGTATTAAAAGACCAGGAAGGAAAAGAAAAGAAGTTAAAATAATTCTGTTAGTTGGAAACATTGCATATATCATGATGGAAAAAACAGCAATTCTGAAATATTTGGATCGAGGAAGTCCCATTGTGAAAAAACACATCAATGGTATTGAAATACCAAACACACTAATTGATCTAGGAACAACTATAAACATCATGAGTAAACAAAATATGGATCAACTAAAACCTCCTAATCTCCAATATACACCAACATTATTACAATTATCAGATAGATCTGTAATTAAACCCGATTGTGTGTTACAGGACATTTATGTATCCTTAGATTATTGGGAATATTTTGTGGATTTTATGATATTGACACCCAAGAATAACTTAGGAGTACATCCATTAATCTTAGGAAGACCTTGGTTAGCTACAGTCGATGCTTTTATCAGTTGTAGATCTGGTGACATGTTTATCTCTGATGGAAGCTCAATAAAGAAATTCACATTACATCCACCTACAAAAACAATGATAGAGGTAGAAAGTGAAGAATGGATAGAATATGATAATGATATACAACATATTTTTACTATCTCACAAGTAAGTGAAGAAGATCAAATTTTACATTCAATAGAAAATAATGAATCCTCTTCATATTGTGAGATTAGTCAAAATTTTCAGGAACAATGCAATATTGAATATTTATCATCTTGTCATATGTCTTTAATTTCTATGGAAGACTTTAGCAATTCTTTAATAGAAATTTTTCACAAAAAAATTTGAATATAAAAGAATTTCAAAAGAAAGAATTAATGAAAGTATTACAAGAACATTCTTCTACATATGATTGGGAATATAATGACATGAAAGGAGTTAATCCTAAAACTCGCATGCATTAGATATATATTGAATAAAATTCCAGACCAATCTGACACCTCAAAGAAGAATGAATCCAAATTTAAGGGAAATTGTTAATGAAATGTAAGGAGGAAAATCTCTCACTAAGTCTTGAAAAATATTTTATGATGTTTACTGAGGGAATTGTTTTAGGAAACCACATTTCAGGAAATGGAATTAAGGTCAACTCACCTAAAGTAGAAGTTATTTCTGAATTATCAGTTCCAATTTGTCAACGATATGTTAGGATTTTTCTTGGTTTTACTGGATACCATAGAAAATTTATAGAAAAGTTTACAAAAATTGCATCTCCACTCTTCAAATTGCTCACGAAATATTGTGAATTCAATTGGAATCCTAATTGCCAAAAAGTATTTGAAACTTTGAAAGAGAATATTTCTGAAACACCCATTTTGAGAGGACCATATTGGAAATTATCTTTTCACATTTCAACTGATCCTTTAGACACAAATTTAGGAGTTGTATTAGCACAAAAGGACTTGAATCCTTATGCCATTTACTATACAAGTAAAAATTTGACTCCCGCAGAGTTAAATTATACTGTTACTGAAAAGGCGTTTTTAGCTGTTGTCCATGCCATCAACAAATTCAAACATTACACCACTGGGTATGAAAATTTCATTCATATAGACCATTTTGCAACTATATATCTAATGAATAAATCATTTACTAATAGCAGAGCATGGAAATTTTCATGGGCTAATATTCGCAGGTGGGCTAATTTTCCATGATTTTTCCAAAAATAATATTCACCAATTTCCATTTTTTATAATAATGATTTACCCAAATTTTACTATATAATTTTTTTTACTTTAAAATCGCCAACATTATATAGAGAGTATATATAAAATCATTATAAGTTTGAATAATTTCACAAATACATCAATAACCATTTTATAGTTTGCATATTATGGACTAGTGATATTCACCAATGTTGTTAAAATTCAAGATAATTTTCCATCCTTAAAATTTTCCATGTGGCAGAGTCACAATATTGTTATTGTTGTTACAAGAATTTAATATAACTATTTTGGATAGACTTGGAAAACAAAACACATTTGTTGACTTTTTATCTAGAATTCAAAATGATAACAATTGTAAACATGTAGAGGGTAATTTTCTTTATGAATATCTTTTGGCAATATCCATTAAATCTCCATGTTTTGCAAATATTGCTAACTATATGGCTACAGGAAAATTACCATCATATCAGTTTCCTAGGGAAAATAGAAAGATAATTCAAATGAGTGCATCTTATTCATGAGTAAATGAAGAATTGTACAAGACAGGGAAATATCTCATCATTCAAAGATGTGTAAGAGAAGACGAAATACCTAAACTACTAAAAGCATGTCATGAAGAACCATGTGGAGGACCCTTTCCTGATAAAAGAATTGCTTACGAAGTTCTTCTCTTAGGATATTATTGGCCTTCCCTTTTTAAGGATGCCAAGGAATATGTTAAGAGATGTGATAGTTTCCAAAGAATGGGGAGACTTGTTCTTTCAGATGAAATGCCTCTACAACCTCAGGTATTCATTGAACCTTTTGAAAAATGGGCTTTGGATTTTTTCGGACCAATCAATCCACCATCAAGAAAAAATATGTATATTCTTGTGTGCATTGATTATATTACTAAATGGGTAGAAGATAAAGCACTTTCTTTTGCTACTGAAAATGTCGTAGTTTCATTTATTTTTTAGGATATTTTTACTCATTTTGGTGTCCCAAGGGAAATTGTAACAGATCAAGGTACCCAATTCACATTCATAATGGTACAGAAGATAGTGGAGGAATATAAAATCAAGCATCGAAAGTCTGCTCCATATCATCCACAAGCAAATGGACAAGTAGAATCTACTAACAAAGTGATCGAAGCAATCCTTACCAAGACTGTACATTTGCATAGAATGGACTGGGCAGAAAAGCTTCTAGAAGCTTTATGGGCCTACAGTACGACATGGAGAAGCACTATAGGACATACTTGCTATGAACTTGTTTATGGGAAGCAAGTCCTATTTCCTATTGAGTTTCAAATAAAAACTTTCAAGACAACAGTTAAATTGGGACTTGACCAATCAGAGGCACAAAAGCAGAGAATGGAATAGTTCAATGAGCTTGATGAAATAAGGAAAGATGTTATTCACAAGACCAATTTATTTCAACAACAACAATCTAAATGGCATGACAAATATATCAAAGAAAGAAAAATTCAAACTCATTGGTTTGGACCTTATGATATTGAAACAGTCTTTGATAATGGAGCAGTCAAGATCAGGACCATTGATGAAGGAAAAATTCCTCTCCTTGTGAATGTAAATTGACTAAGAATTTATCACAAGCCATTAAAAAAGGAGGAATTTGTTGATATTTTTCAAAAAAAATCTGATTTGAAGTTGTTAGGGCAGAATTCTTCTTCTCCTCTAGCCTAAAGCCTTATATATATATACTAGTTCACCCCCTTTCTTTTCTCTCTCTTGCTTCACAAGTGTGCATTCCATTTTTTTATCTCTCTCTTGTGGCCGCCACCTGCTAATGTGTTGTGACCTTGCCTATTTAACTAAGCTCCTCAAGCCGAAATCATCTCCTAAACTCAAACTCAAAAATTGTGTTATGCCTAGCACCTCCGCAACAAACTTCATTAACCTCCTCAAATGAAAAATTAAAATTGGGGATATTACAAGATGCCACTATGGGTAGTATGAGTTTCTGGTAATGCCATTTAGGCTAACCAATGCACCTGCAATATTTCACTCTTGCATGAACCATGTGTTCAACAAATAGTAGGAGAAGTATCTGTTGGTTTCGTTGAAGACATTCTCATAAAAAATGAAACTTTGGAGGATCATCTCAAGCATTTCGACGAAGTGCTGGGAATTTCGGAGGAACATGAGTTCTATGCAAATGATTCCAAGTGCGAGCTCGGTATGACTGACATGATCTATTTGGAGCATGTGATATGGGAGAATGGGGTTTAGGTGCACCAAGAGAAGATCAAGGAAATATTTGAGTGGCATACCCCAAAGAATGTGACTAAACTGGAGAGCTTCTTGGGCCTTTGCACATATTACAAGAAGTTTGTTAAGGGGTTCTCACAACTGACAACACCTCTTACCATCCTCACAAAGAAGGCCCACTTTTAGTTGGCCTGATAAGTCATAAGAAACGTACAAGAAAATGAAGTAGGTAATGAGTTCATGCCCTGTGCTTGCACTACCAGACTTCACTCAACCATTCATGCTTGAGTGTGACACTTCGGGCATAGGGATATGATCATTGTTAATGTAGAATCGCCACCCCATTGCATTTGAGAGATTAAAACTCAAGGATTATGAACAAAATTATTCTATGTATGATAAAGAGATGTTGGCCATTACGCAAGCACTGGCCAAGTTTAGATAGTACTTGGTGGGGAACAGGTTTAAAGTGAACACTGATAATAGCAACTTACCCTCATGGAGTAGAAGGAGTTGAGTGAGAGGCAACAAAAGTGGATTACCAAACTGTAGGCAAACGATTTTGAGATTGAGTATGCAAAGGCAAGGACAATCTAGTAGCAGATGCCCTTTCTAGAATGCCATGCACCCTCTCTCTCATGCACATTACGGGAGATTGGAAATCCCTTTCACTAGTGGAGAACTCTAAAAACAAATTCGCTTGCGAGATCCTCGATGGGCTATTGTAGCATAATCAATATCATGTCATCGATGACATTACAAAGACCGTATTTATCTTGTGCCAAATTCTCAACTAAAGGAAAATATCATGCAGGCAACACATAACTCGCCCCTAATAGGACACTCAGGTTACTTAAAAACCTATAGGTAGATCAGGAGAGGTTCACATCAAAGGGCCTCAAGACAGATGTGCTAAGATTTGATAGAATGGAACTTCTGCAAAAGAGAAAAGAAAAGGAAAGCATACTCATCCAACATGGTTGGTTCAATCGCTTCCCATCTTGGAGAAAAAATGGGAGATAATTTCCATGGATTTTTTCATGGGATTACCCGAGCTGTAGGGGAAGGATTGTATTTATGTGGCGGTGCATAGATTCATGATGTTTGCACACTTCTTCTCTAGACCTTCCAAATATTCAAGAACACAAGTAGAAAAGTTGTTCTTCAAAGAGGTATTCATATTGCATTGGCTACCAAAGACCATTGTGAGTGACAAGGACAACAAGTTCATGGGAGGATTGTAGCAGGAGTTGTTCTAAGTGGTTGGGATGAACTATCACCTAGTACTAGTTACTACCCACAAACTTATGGAAAAACTGAGATAGTCAAAAAAATTATTGGAGGGATATCTTAGAAACTATGTATCTGGCTAGCATAAAGCATGGGTAAAATTGTTACACTTGGGTACACTTTTGGTACCAGTTGTAGCAACTATTCGTAGGAGTTGTTTCTAGGCTAAGTCTATCAAAGTTGGGGTTTGCTACAACCAAACTTTAAGAGTACGAGTTGCAGTAGTCTATTTGTGGGCTGAAAATCCTGGGCTAAGTCTATCAAAGTTGGGGGTTGCTACAACCAAACTTTAAGAGGACGAGTTGCAATAGTCTATTTGTGGGCTGAAAATCCTGTAGAAAAGGACTAAACTCAGTCACTTGGGATTGATTTTTCATGGCACTGTGTTGAAGTTGTATACATGAACTGATATCGGGTTTCTTTATTCCACTTGTTCACTATATAATCTAGTGTTATGTTAATGAAATGATTATCTATGATTTAAATTATGGTTATGCATTCTTGTATAGGCAACATGTGTATTTATGGGCTTCTTCCACGCATATAATAGTATTGTGAAGCACTTTTGGGGAGTGTGTTACCATGTATATTTAATTGAAGTTAAACCCAAGTAAATGCATCTGCAGCGTATTTCACACAAATTATTTTATGGTATTCCTAGGGGTATCTTACATATATCCCAACTTCTGACTTTGCAGAAATACATTGACATTGGAGAAATACATTGAGCTGAGACATATTCGAATACAGTGGAGGATCTTGAATCTATGAAATTTTATGACTAAACTACCGAATCTTTTGTGATTCCGGATCTATTTGCAAAATAAATTTGCTCATATATTTATCAGACCTCCCGTAAGTTAAGCATAGTTGCTTTTGACATACGTGTCAGTGCATTTGCCTCTCACTTCTATCTGAACCCACACATCTACCTTTTCTTCCTCCTGGTTTCTCCAGATCTGCGAGCCGAATTTTCTCATGACATCTCTGCGAAATCTTAACGCACAGAGGCTTGATCTTCTTCACATACTTTTGAACAATCTCCTTGGCACTCTTCTTCAACTTGGTAGCAGTTTTCAGAAAGTTCATGGGGAAGTGGCAACTTGTATCATTTATATATAGGGACAACGTGCAGATTGCAGAGGGATGGGTTCTATGTTTCTCTTTTATTTAAGTGCAGTCACATGTACAGGAGCACTTCGTGATAAGTGAGGTTTTGGGTTTGTAAACAATCTCCACTGTTGGCTCAATTGTAATTTCGAGGTGCGACGACAACTTTTAAAAATAGAAACAAGATACATGTAGTTGTAGGTGTCCATGGATTTTAATCTTCTAGTCATGTCATTACTTGATAGTGATAACTCTGACCTGAATTTGGCAAATAAAAATATTTGAATAAAGAGAACTTCATGATAATTCAAAAAACTGATTCAAAGTATTCTTATATTGTCGTTTCTATTGCAGTTTTTGAAAGTATCTTCGAATTAATCTCATTGCTATCCGTCGAATTCAAAAATATCACCAAATCGAAATAAGTTTAACTCAAAAGTACCATACCATATTCAAAATTTAATATATGAGCGATCCATAGATCTCAAACAATGATCCTTTTACTGTTGCATTCCAAGTATGCCTTTCCCTTTTTCCAAACCACTTTAGTTACTGCAATAAGTATTTTAGGTTATTAGAATCGAAGCCAAAAATGGAATTTTAATTATTAGATATGGTCAAAATTTGACAATTTTCAATACCTATTATTAAACTTGATTGAATGCTCCATATAGTTGTTAAATTGATTTTAGTTGTCAATCTTAATAAATGGGGGTGCTTCCTCAAACACTCCATCTTGTTTGTTTGATTTTAGCCGTCAAGCTTAATAAATGGGTTGGATTTTAAATTCTAAATTTGATCAATGTTTGCTATTAAATTTCATAGAATACTTTATATAGCTGTTAAATTCATTTTAGCTGGTCAATTTTAATAAAAAGGTTGGGTTCATCAAACACTATACAATTGTTTAATTTACTTTAAAAGTCCAACTTAATAAATGAGTTGGATTTTAATTTTTAATTTTTATCAATATAAGAATATTAAAATTTTGATTTTTTCAGATAAAATAATATATAATTAGTGTAAATTATTTTATAATTTTTAAATTTAAATTAGATTATAATTATAATTATATTTGAATATAAGTTAATATATGAAAAATTAATTTATTATTATTATTTTATTTCAAAACAAAATCTTTAATGGATAATAATTTTGATTATAAAAACGGTGGAAGATCACAAAATTATATATAAATCTTGATTCCCAAAGTCAACAAAAATTGACTTATTTGTAGAGTTTAAAAATATCCAAAGAAAATTAAATCAAGGCTTACACTCTCTTTAAAGGTTTAATTTTTGTAAATGTACTGAGTAAAAATTTTGATTGTTGTCATTAGCATTTTTAGAATACTAGCATCTCCCATAGTAGGATTCAAAAGGAGATCCCAAGATTCAAGGGAGTTTCTTTCTTCTGTTTGAAAATAAAACAAAAGTTCTTAGAAAAAGTAGGGTTCTTCATATTGAAATCATCCTACAACCTCATTAGTGTTTTATTAATCATGAAGACGCATCATCAAATTCACAATCAACAAATGTTAAGATATTCTCATCATCATGCAATATTAAGGTAACAAGAAGTGAAGGGGCATGTTCATGAGTCCTCCACATATGTTAGACTTAATTTTTATTTAGCATTTTGAATCTTTTGGCATAATAAATCCAAACTCAATTGTCATAACAACTTAATATGTTATGGGGTCGTGGGCCTTTTCAGTAAGGATTTCTTTTTATCTCTAATATGTGTTTTAGAGTTCTTATTTAGTTCAAAAGGTTTAGATCATGTTGTGGTACTATGTTGATGTTGTGTTCTAGGATGTTGTTGTTGTTGTGATATGTAGGGTTCTAGGTTTTTTTGACATCGAGTTGGTGGTGTTACTTGATGTTTGATGCTAGAATTTCATCTCTCACCCACCTTACTCGTTTGGCACATTTCTTGTGACCTAAGATAAAGGTTGCATTATGAAATTTCTTGTTTTGGGGACTTTATTATTCTCTTTTGATGGGGTATTAATTCCACAAGATAAAATGTAGAGATTCTCTAAATTTCATAGAATGTTTCTTGGCCATGGGGAGTCTATAAATAATAATAAAACAACAATTTTTTCAATAGTTACCAAAGTTCATGAAAATGAGCATTACTGCATGTCTCAAAACTTTTTGGTAATGAATACCCTGATTGAGTAGAAGCAACAAATTCAAAATTTGGAAGCTTAAAAACATAATTATTAGTCTTAGTAAAAACTTATACTCAATCACAAAATACCAATCAACTCACCTTAGAATAACCTCAATGAAAAAGACACTAAGCATCAAACATATAGAACATGAATGTGGGTCATAAAAGTGACCCTTGGTATTATTGGATTGAATAAAACCAAAATCAACTATACATTTTTTTATTTATTTTTCATAAATTATTACATATAAATTTTTTTAAAACATATATTAAAAAACATTTCAAAAAAATCCCAACTAAAAATTATCTATATTTTTCCAAAAAGAAAAAAAAATTGTATTTTTTTTATATATATTAAAGTTGTGAAAAATACATTTTGTGTATGCGCTGTGTGCATTCAGTCTAGAGTATGTTCTAAAATTGTTTTTTGTTTTGGCTTAGAGTTAGTCTTTTTCTGATATCTAATTTTGTAGAGATGTATAGCTGAGATTCAATCGAGAGTATGGTCTAAAATTATTTTTTGTTTTGGCTAAGAGTTAGTATTCTTCTGACATAAAGAAACATGTTAATGGCTGAAGATCCAAAGGCATCTGGCAAGAGTGGAAGCCTTCCCATTAAATATCACCAACAAGTAATTCCAAGTAGAGTAGTTTTCATTGAATAACAGTGGGTGAAGACATATTGGAGTCCCATTCTAGGATATAATCCGAAGGTTAGTATGATGATGAACACATGGTTTAGTATTCACTTTATGCATGAGGATGGATGTGAAAAAATCCTTTGGCGCACAAGGGTGAGGGGTCGAAGTCTTATGCAGCTCCTACCTTGGTACCTTAGGTTCAATCCGGTCATTGAGGCACCGAAAAACAAGTTGGTTTGGGTAAATATGCCTGGTCTACCTCTTGAATTTTGGACCCTGAAGGTGTTGAATGCTATTGGAAATTCAATTGGTCACACTAAGCATGTTGATCCACGAATTATAGGCACAAATGATAAATGCTTCGCTTGCCTCCTTGTGGAAGTAAGCTTTACTAGTGGATTGTCGGAGGATGTGGATTAGATTTGGAGGCAAAGGAGGCAAAAATAAAGGGTGGATTAATGGGGTGTGCCATTCAGATGTCTGATATGCCACCATATTGGAATTTTAATGAATAGGTTTCCATTACAACACAGGCATATGGGATGCTACATCGAAAGCTTTCATGGATCTGACAAGGGAAGTCGTCACTTGGTTCACAAGGTTGTGGCCCCTCGGGTAAGTCTTTTCCTCCCTCTTCTGAAAGCGAATTTCCTGCTTCTCTCGATTCCTTGCATGATAGAAGCCACTCTCCTCAACATATCCTTGTGTCTAATTATGTTCCGAAACCTCGTTCTGATGATGCCATCCTTGATTCCATCTATGTGCCTCTACATAGAACAAATGTCCTCCCTTCTAAACACAAGATTGTTGACTCGTGTCCTTCTGAAAACTTTGATGAGCCTCCTCTGAACTTGATTTTGGTGTGTCCGTCGACTGTTTCCCCTTCCATGCCTCTGCTTGAGTGGGCTTCACCCCACTCTCCACATGATCCCGAGACTGAGGGTCTTCCCGATTATCCGAAAAACACGGTTGGTAGTGAGATTGAGTCACTTCTTGGCAATCTAAAGCTTGACATTGCGGCCTTAACTGTATTTGATAAGGCCTCGACGGACCCTTATCTTTCCATATCTCCTGTTTTGGCCTCTAATATTACTATGAGAAAATAAATAAATCAGGGACAATACATTTCAGAGGTCGACTCAAGACTAAATCATTATTCCAAGATGACTTGCAAGATTTTCAAGATGTTACTTTTTCCTTAGTTGGTGATATCCGAGCACTTAGAGCAGGCGTCCCTAAACAAGTGTCCAAATGAACTCTATAATATCCCTCAATATCATGGGCATGGGCGACCCCTCAAAACATCTCTGCCTTAGGGATCTATTCTCTGAATTGCAACCCCACGTTGCTCTTTTTCAAGAGACTTTGTGTTCTCATTCTAAAGCTATCAATATTCTGCTAAGTATACATCCAGGATGGCATGTTGTCAGTATTGATTCCATTGGAAGGGCCAGGGGCATGCTGGCCATGTGGAACCCTTTTCTGGAAAATTTTTGGTGGGCATTATCCTTTCTGGTACATTTAGAGGTTTTTCTGCCAAGATGAATTTGATTAATTTACATGTGCCATGCCATAATCGGTCCTCTTTTTGGGAGTGTATGAACTCATCAGAAATTTTTAAAGTTGGCAATCTAATCTTGATTGGGGATTTTATTTCCACTGTGGCTACAAACAAGAATTGGGGACAAAGATCCATTGGCTGATCAAATTGGCTGGATTTTTAATGCTCACCATTTGCTGGACATCCGCCCTGCCCCTCTTGTCCCAAAATGGACCAACAAAAGATCGAATGTTAAGTATATTGGGAAGCGTCTAGATAGGGAAATGTTAATGAGAACCTATCACATATTTTTTGGAAATTTGCAGTCACAGGTGGTGGCTGCTTCTTTCTCTAACCATATGACAATTGTACTCTCATGGTGCATGTAGTCAAACAGAAAAGGGTTGCCTTTTAAATTCAACAGAGTCTAGCTAAATGATTCTCATTACAACCAAATGGTAATATACTATTGGAAAGAAGATGAATCATATTCTCGGTGCCATTGTTGGAGAAAGCTTGCAGAAAATCTTAGAAGATTAAAACTCCACACGAAGACATGGGTGAAAAGGAAAAAGGAAGAAATGAGGCTTGAAATGAATGAGATAGATATGATAAGGTGGAAAATATTTATGAAGGAATGAAAGAGGAACCCTTGGACTAGCAAATGTATAAAATTTTGGATGGGTTAGAGAAGAGAAAGCTGGAAATCCTAAAGATACATGAGGTGAATTGGAAGCTCAAGAGTTGAGTATAGTGGCTTAAGGAGGGGGATTTGAATACTAAATTCTTCCATAAAATTGAAAATGGGTGTAAGAATATTAATTAAATTTGGCAAATTGAAACGGTGAATGGCAATAAGGTTTTCTCCACAGACGAGATTCAAAAGGAGGATTATAATTTCTTCTCAGAATTCTATAAGACTGAAGATGGTATTGATCATAGAAGACAGATCTGGGTCCTTGACCAAATGACGAATATGTTTGATTTGGATGCTAATGAGGTGCTAGGGAAAGAAGTTACTAAGGAGGATATAGAGGTTGTTTTTAAATCCTTTGCTCATGATAAGAGCCCTGGCCCAGATGGCTGGCCTGCTGAATTATTCATACATTTTTATGAGTTGATGGAAGATGAGTTGCTATATTTCATAGAACATGCTTGATTGTTGGGATTCATCCCTGGTGACATGAATTCCACTTTCTTGGATCTTATTCCTAAATCAACAACGCCCAAGACCTTCTCTGATTTCAGGCCGATCACCTTATGTAACATTATATACAATATTTCATCCAAAATCATTGCCCTTAGAATCAAATGGGTCATGTTGAAGTTCATTTATGTTGAGCAATACAATTTTCTACAGGGGCGGTCCATACACGACGTAGTGGCATCTGCATAAGAAGCTTTACACTATGTCCATTCAAACAAAATGGAGGCTCTTATTATGAATATTGACCTTTATACGACATATGATAGTGTGGCTTGGTCTTTTATTAGATCTTTTCCTCTAAAGGTTGGTATTACAATACATAACATAAGGTGGATCATGGCATGTATTTCTTCTGTCATGTACACTGTCATAATCAATGGGAAGCCTACTGATTTTTTCGTGGCGGGGAGGGGTCTTCGAAAGGGATGTGCTCTGTCACGTCTCATTTTCATTCTCATCATGGATGGCTTCAACAATTTAATGAAGATGGAAAACAAGCGGGCTTCTTTACATGCTTATCTTTCTCTCCTTCTGTTATCATTTCTCACTCCTTATTTGTAGATGATTTACTTGTTTTTGGTAGGATTTTAATGAATCATTGGTTTTATCTCCATTATATTCTCCTTTGCTTTGGTGCTGCCTCTGGGCTTCACATCAACAAAGGGAAATCTTTCCTATTTTTTCAGCATGGTGATATAAATGAGATTAACTTCATTGCAGAGTTTATGGGGGTACAAACCAAGAAATTACTGGAAGGCTTCACCTATTTGGGATCTAGATTGAAGACATGTGGATATAAGGTGGCGGACTATACATGGATGGTGGACAACTTCAAACACAGAATTATGAGATGGACTCATAAGTGGATATCGCTTGGAGGGAGATACATTCTTGTTCAAGCAGTTTTATTGCATTTAGTGGTATACTGGGCTCATCTATACTACTTACCTGAACACACCGTTGATCTAATCAAGTCTGTCATATCTCAATTATTATTGTCGGGAGCTTCAAAGGCTAAGAAATTTCATTTTTATGGACTGGATTGTTTATCAATCCCGAAAGATTTTGGAGGTTGGGGGCTTTTGAATGTCCGCACTTTCTCGAATGCCCTCCTCATTAAGTTTCTCTAATGTGTATTAAAAGGGAAACGAGTCTGGTCTAACATAGACCGAATAAAATATGTGGTGGGTGAACCTTTTCTACAGCTTTACAATGATTCTATGATGCATTCAAAGTCTGTCTCCCAAATATGGTGGAACTTTAAAAAATTCATGTCATTATTGGTCTCTCGATTAGTATGGAATTTCAGGAACAGTCAAAGTATTACCTTGGGTTGTGATAGAGTACAGGGTATTGATGCTGGCTCAAGGTTGGAGGATAGAATCGTACACAAGCTGGCTCATCCTAGAAATTTTTACTTATCGCAGGTGATTTTAAGCTGGCAACATGACACTCTAATTTGGAAGTCAGCGGAACAATTAGCGCTATCAGACTTGGATGCTGGAGCATGGTAGATTTATGTGTCAAAGTTATAGGTGGGGGGTTTGTCCCTTCATATAGAGGGTGACCAGATTGTTTGGGGTGGGGTTATGGCTGCAGATGGGTTGGTGGTGAAAGATTTATATTTTCATATCATCTTTAATCAACTGGGTGACAGGACTCCTTCCCCGTTTGGGTATGCTCGGAGATGGAAAATTACAACCAATATTCTTTTGTTTGGATGGCGTGTATGGAAGGATAAAATTCTGACTTTGGATTGTTTTATTAAACAAGGTTTTCGAGGACTGGGGTGGTGTCCCCTCTGTCATGCACAAAATGAATCGGCTTCACATCTATTTTTTACTTGCTCTTTTACTTTAAATATCTAGTCCCTCTTTCCACACGACCTCATAAAACCAGATTGGAGGCCAGTGAATTGCATTAACACCATCCTGGTTTGGGGAGCTATCAAAGGAAATTTTAAAACTCTTCCCTTCTTTATGTTTTGGGAGGTTTGGTTTGCGCGAAATCGCCTTATATTTGATGGTAATCCTACTATAATTTCTCACACACATGGTGCTACAATGTCTTGGATTTCTGGCCGACCCTTATTTGTTCCACCCACTAAGGATCTGTCCATTGGCATCCATCCACACTCTATTTCTATTTCGGTGATCTTATTTGATTGTACACAACAAGGGGGGTGTTGTGGATGTGGTGCATGGATAAAATTAGAGAATTCAGAAATATATCAGATCTTCTAGGATGGCAAGCGGGGATCAAACAATAAGGTTGAACTTATAGCTCTGTGGAGTGGCCTTTTGGTGGCTTTCAATTTGGGACTACTTTTTGTACATATCTTTGGCGATTCGAAGATCATCATAGATGGGATCAGAGGGAAGTATAGCTTGTGATTAAATGGGATGCAGGGTTGGATCGATCACGTAAAATATCTCACTTCCAAGCTAAATGATCCACCCATGCAACATATTTTCAGGGAAATCAATTCACACGTTAATGCTCTTTCTAAAAAAGGGCTATCTGTTCCTTCTAGAACTATTCACATTTCACATATTAGGGATGCAAATATGATCTTGAATTTCAAACTCCCTATGCCATCAGTGCTATGCCTTGCTTGTGATCCCAGCCTTATGGGTTAACTCTAGTTTTTGTATGCAACGGTATGTTTCTCTCAAGAGTGCAGAGGCATGTGGTCAGGTTGTTTTTGGATTTATATTTAACTATTGGAGAGCATGTTCTTACACAAGCGAGATAGATGATATCAAGCGAGCCTGCTTATTAGTTTCAATACTGGTCTCGGGTTGCTCTCCTTGCAGGGGGGTCGGGTTACCTTGCAGTAGGATCCATGCGTTGAAGCTTTGCTTCACTTATATGATCTAATGTCTGGATATTGGATTTAGGAACCCTGCACCTTTTCTATTATCCATTTTTGTAATTATGCAGGTATCTGTTTTCATGTCAGACTATGAATACTTCTTTATTTTTGCTGAATATTGCATATGGGATGTTCCTGTCTTATGTAGAAAGAATTTTTTTAGTGCTTTTCCTCTTTTTCTGGAGGTAATGATGGGATGACTGCTTTTGATTTTGGTCATTTGATGGGCCTGGAGCATAGGATCTAGGATGATGCCAGTTGATATAGGATTATGGTAATGTATTGTTTACTTCTTAATATAAACAAAGTTTTTTCCTTTCTAAAAAAAACCTACATTAAAAGATAGCCACCAATAATAACTATCCCATTAATGATTTCAAAAATAAATTTTAAAAAATATACATTGAGTTGAGACATATTGGAGGGTGTTGACTATATGAAACTTGTTTGACTAAATTATCGAATCTTTCTATTTGCAAAATAAATTTGGTCATATATTTATTAGACCTAAGCAGAGTTGTTTGGTCTTATGAGGTAGTGCATGATTGGAAGATGATTCTATTATTATGAAGAAGTTACTAGGGAAATATAAGGGCGAGCCATATGAGAATGACATCTTCTTCTCTCTTCTCTCTAAACCCATACATCTACCCTTAGAATTATCACTAGTGGTACTTCCACCACCTTTAATTTCAAAGTAATCAATTCTTCTTGGTCACATGAGATTCCATACCAACGTCAATACCATATTTAGGACAGGCATACTGCAAATCCATACCAACTTTATCTATCTTTATAAATCCAAAAAAGACATCTTCAACTTGGTAGTAGTTTTCAACAATAGTGGGGAAGTAGGACTTGACTTCTAATGGTACATTACTAAAAGAGTGCATAGAGGCATGAATATTCTTAATACCAACATCATATTCGAAAGGTGTAGGTATTAGTTGAGGGGGAACCAACTGGCTTTGGTAAAAAAAAGTTATCAAAAAGAATTTATCTACAAGAGAAAGACAATGATTTGGGTTTGGCAAATTGGCGCTACAAATAGAGAAGTTAATTTAAAATTCATCTTCACTACGATGCTCGTCTAAGCTTGAGCCTGAGTTTCAAATTGGAGAGTTGTCCCTTATTTGGGACACGGGGGATGAAATATCTTTGTTAAAATATTGAGCATCGTTTACATGTGTAGGTGTGTATTCATGACAGTCAACCTGAATCTAATCTGAATAAGCTTCTTCTGAGTTTTCTGGATGGTATTTGCACATATTCGTTTACAATATTTTTTTTAGGGAGTGTTTGGTAAAATTGGCTCGTTCAAGTTATTTATGATTTATGAGAACCCATGATGTTTCCCATAGTATTTATCTGAAATGATGGTATTCACCTCTAATGAATCTTATTTAAAGGATATAAAAATCAATGGTAAATTGTTTTAGTGGTCATTGAGAAAAAAACAATTGTATCTAGACAACACAACCTCTCTGAATGCTCAATAATCCTAACATCATATCAAAGACACCACCACTTCTCTCTATGCTCATTGATCCTAACACCATCCTAGATCCATCTTAACACTGGATCTATCAAGCGCCTAGAGGGATCAAATCTCTCGAGGTGAAAACCTATTTTTTGAGTGCAAAACTTGAGGAAAGGTATGCACCTCAAGAGATTCGATCCCTCTCGGAGTTTGATAGATCTAGTGTTAAGATGGATCTAGGCTAGTTTTAGTCATGTGCGGGCAAGGAAAATATATCGATAATATGAGGAACATATGATTAATTTCATCATAATATATAAATAAAACTAATATTAATATAACCATTTTAAATATGTTAAATATGTCTGAGATTTATTGAGTCATTTTAATTTTAAATTTTCTTAGTTACGTCAGTTTGTTGAGATGATAAATATTGTAAAATAACTTAATGATGAAAAATGATGAAACAAAAATTTTGAATACAAAGTGAAAATGCAATAATATTTAATGATAGAAAATGTGAATAATAATAATGTAGTCAATTACAAATAGTCTTCATTGTGATCAATCTCAAACTATTTTCTTGTACTATTCTTATTGTCACCCTTGTTAGTTTTGTCATCTTTTCATATCAATTATATGAAAAGGAAAGTTGGAATCGTAAACCATTTAAATATTTAGCTCGAGTTTTTGTAGTAAAAATCATACTTTGTCTCTCTTTCTCTCCAATATTAATAGGTTTAATTACTATAACACAAAAATAAATGTGCATTGTCAATAATTTTGTGTGCTTACACTGAAATCAATGCACACTATTAATCCAATGACTTCAAAATTAATGTACCATCATATATCCAATTATATCAAATCAAAAATCAACATATACACTGAAATCAATGCTTTTAATGCAAGAATCAAATAATATTAGAAAACAACATCTACATTGAAATCAATGCATCTAATGCAAGTAACCAAATAGGATTATAAATCAACATCTACGCTCAAATCAATGTATCTAGTGCAAGTAGGAAAATATTATTAAAAACCAACATCTACACTGAAATCAATGCATCTAGTGCAAACAATCAAATAGGATTAGAAATCACCATCTACACCAAAATCAATGCATTTATTTCAAACAATCAAATAGGATTAGAAGTCATCTACATTGAAATCAATGCATCTAGATCAAGCAATCAAATATAATTAGAAACCAACATATACATTGAAATTAATGCATTTATTTCAAGCAATCAAATAGGATTAGAAATCACCATCTACACTGAAATCAATGCATTTAGTGTAAGCAATAAAATAGGATTAGAAATAATTTACATTGAAATAAATGCATCTAGTGCAAGTAATCAAATGTCATTATAAATCAACATCTACACTAAAATGAATGCATCTAGTGCAAGTAATAAAATAGGATTAGTAATCACCATATATAGTAAAATCAATGCATCTAGTGCAAGAAATATTCTTCTCTCTCTCCTCCCTCCATCTATATCTATATCTCCCTCCATCTCTCATTCTTTGTCTTTTTTTTCACACCCCGCGAAACACACACACACTCTCTCACTCCATATCTATCAATCTCTTCGTCCCTCCCTCCTTGTCTCCATCTATCTCTTCTTTATTTTTACCTTCCATCTATATCTCTCTCTCCCTCTGTATCTCTATATAAACCACAAAACATACACTCTCTTTCTCCAATCTATCTATCTATCAGTCCCTCATCCTCTCCCTCTCCATCCTCCTATCCTCTCTACCTATCTATCCATATTCCTTATCACTCCCTCTCTCTCTTTATCTCCACCTTTCACTCTCTATGTATTAATTATTACCTCCCACTCTATCCCCCTCCATCTCCATATTTCTTTCCCTACCTCTCTTCATTCTTTCTCTTCCTTTCTCTCCCACCTCTCTCTCTCTCTCTCTATCTTCACCTTCCAACTTTGTTACTATATGCCTCTATGTCTCCTTCTCTCCCCCCTTCTCTCCATCTCTCCTTGTTTGTCTCTTTATCTCACCCCCAAAAATACACACACTCTCTCCATCTCTCCCTTGTCACTCCGTCTCTCTCTTAACTACTAAATATTTATGTCTTTCTTATTCCATCCCTCTCTCCCCATCCAACTACCTTTATCTATCCCTCCCTCTCCCCCCTCAAAATCCATCTCTGTATCCCTCCCTCTCTCCTTCTTTCTTCCAAGTCCCCTCTCTTTTCCTTCCTCTCTTTCCCTTTCTCTTCTACCTCCCTCTCTCTTCCCCCATCTCTCTCTCTCTCTCTCTCTCTCTCTCTCTCTCTCTCTCTCTCTCTCTCTCTCTCCTAAAATCCTCTCTCTTCCCTCATCACTCTCTTCCTCTCTCCCAAGTCATCTCTCTCCCTTTATCTCCTGCCTCCCTCTATGTGCCCCCCACGCTACTCTCTCTCTCTCTCTCTTTTCCATTCAATCCTCTCTCTCTATCTCTCTGCCCTCCAATCCTATCTCTTCCCACATTACTCTCTCTCTCTCCAACAATGTTACTATATCCCTTCCTTTCTCCTTCACTCTCCTTCTCTCCCACCTTGTCTCCATCACTCCTTCTATGTCTCTTTGTCTCACCCTTAAACATACACACTCTCTCTCCATCTCTCCCTTGTCGCTGCTCCCTCTCTCTATCCCTCCCTCTCTCCTCCTCCTCTCATTCTTCCTCTCTCTCCCTTTCTCTACTACCTCCCTCTCCCTCTCCCCCCCCCCCCCCCTCTCTCTCTATCTCTCTACCCTCCAATCCTCTCTCCTTCTCTCTCTCCCACCTCCATATTGATGTCTCCCTCTCCCTCTATTACCTTTCTCTACTTCTCTCACTCCTCTCCCTCTCTCTCTCTTCATTCCTTCGCTCTCATCTACTTCAATCTATCTCCCTTGCCATTCCCCCTATTTCTCCACCTCTATCATATGTATTTGTTCTTCCATCTATTTCTCCACCTCTATCAATAATCCTAACATCATATCAAAGCCGAAGGTGGATGGAGAGATCCATAGTCTAAGTCGTAAATATGAGAGCATGTTAAATATGTGAGAAGTTGAGAACAAAGCTTGACGAAGGCTATGAAGGCTTAGAAGAGTCAAGGTGATGACATGTAAGAGACTGTGGTTACTGCCAAGGACCACGCCACTGAAACAAGAGAATGGGCATGAGAAATAAATTGATGAATGCGGCAACGACTAAGCCGTCAAGCGACAGGGACAAGACGTGACTGGAATAACCCAGAGTTATCGAGATTGCAACCCTCAAAGAGGGAAACCATGAAAAGCTAAGGCTGCAGTCTATGAACAGGTTAATATGAGCTTGCAAAGGGAATTATTAGCACTGGTGTACGAGTTGTTGGTCGTGGAATATAGTAGCAAGGTTGTGTCCATGATCGCTTGATTCAATAATAGCCTAGAAAATTATTAAAACAAATTATGCAATTAAAAAGAAAGAGTTAGAGAGTTGACCATATTAAGGATGTTGAGTAATGGCCCAGGTTGTAGCCTATATCCAGTTTATTGTCAAGATGGTTTGTAGGAAGGCGTCAAGGAAGTAGCTAGCAACGAAGGCAACCTCGCAATGGAAATGTGACAGATCGTGAGTGGATTTTGATTTGTTTATTTCATGTATACTACGAGCCGAATAATGACAAATATAGAATTCTGGATTACTGGTGTGGAGGCCAGGGTCGTCAAATGACTCATGGATATTTTCATAGAGCGAGTAGTAAAAAAGATTCGTGATATGATTGGAAAAGGAAATAAATTGTGTGATTGAATAGGGGAATAGGGGAGGGATGCCATTACCCGAATGCATCCACCTCAGACTGGAGAGATACCACGCATATGTTTTGAGGTATCGTATGACACCTATTCTCCACATGCAAACACCTATCCTTCATACCTGGTGACTAGTTCAACTGATTTAGGGAGAGTTAGGGTTAGTTTAGCCTCAGGCCTTGGAGACTTCTCGAAGATGCTATCTTATTTTGTTCAAGTTTGGTTTTGGTTCGTTTTTTCTCCCAAATACTTGCACAGTGCTGCTGCAATGCTGGTCACAACCATAATCGTCCTTGGTGCTGCGGATAATGGGTTATGGGGCATTTCTGATGCTTGTTCGAGAGGTTGTTCGATTGTTATTTGGAGTATGTTCTGGTTTATTTTGTTTTTTTTTATTCCCCTTTTGGTGCATTGGGCTGGGTATTCGTATGTGTTTGTCCTTGTGGAAGATTTAGCTTGACTCGGTGTTGGATATGGAATTTTCATGTTCTGAAGGGTTTTTAAGATAAAAGAGTAATTTTCTTATATTTATGGGAAAATTTCACTTGTTTTATGTAGGTTTAGGGATGTCTAACCCCACGTTAGTGTGTGATGCCTGTCGTGCAAGTAATTGTGCGATTTGCAGTTGGAGCTACGGTTTTTGGAGCATCTAGGGTTCGTGTGGTGCATTGGCATGGAGGAAGCTGACAAAACGAGAGCTAGAACGTAGGATATTGTCCTACCAACCTAACTACCTGTGTTTTTAAACACATTTATCCAGATGGATTATTGTGCCTTTTTTCAACTTATCTACATGCTTTTAACACCTTCAACTCTGTAGGTTTTATATAAATTGACGGGTTTTTTTTATGTAAATTGTGGGATTTCTATTGAATGGGTCAGTCTCCTTGATTACATTTTGATAGTGTAATTGTTAAGTAACAGATTCTAGAGCCTTTATTGATATGTTGTTAGGGTTTATCTAAGTTGAGGGCATAATTGTCGACAATGTAATTGTAAAGTAACAATTTGGAGAGCATTTATTGATATGTTGTTAGGGTTTGTCAAAGTTGAGGGAATAATTGTTGCTAATATGCTAGAGTTTCATCACTTTATTGATGAGAGATATGTTAGGGTTTGGTCTTGACATTTACTCAGAGGTCAGTGTGTTTTCTCAGAGGTCGCGGTTATTTTTAGTCATATTTTCTTATCTATGGTTTGACATAACTATAGGAAATATTTTTCTTTCTTTTTTGTCTGCTTCCATCAAATTAGGTTCTTGGTTCTAGTTAGAATAATCATAACCTTACTAAGAAACTAGGTTGTACCTCAAAATGATTAGTTGATTTTACCCTATTTTCTATTTCCTTTTAGACCATCATTGCCAAGCTGAAGCTTTTTGAAGTTATTTATCATTTTTATGGTGGGTCAGGGGTTTTATGCTTAAGACAGTTCAAAATATCCATAGATTTTTTTTTCCTAAGGGTTGACTGGGTTTTTTCCTGTTTGATTTTTCTTGAAACATGACATTGATTTATTTTTTTGTCAAAAACACATATTTGATATTTCAAGATCTCAAAATATATACAATGAAGGGTGCCTTTCTAGTATAATAAACGATAATGTCTCTATGTTTTTTCATGGAAAAAAATTAATTTAAAGACTGCCTAAATAAACCGTCATCCAAAATTTCTTGGCTACAAGTGAAAGATTAAAAAACAACAAATTAGTTAGGGGCCTATAATACTAAATTCATAAAAAAGCTCAATTTTTTCAAACAAACTAGATTTTCTTCACTGTTTTCAGTCCTTCAGTAAAGAGAGAGAATCTCTTATGGAAGTGTACTTCCAACTCTTGTCTCTGTTGTAACCAACAAACTTTCCTGAAGGAGTAATGCTTCTTTAGAAAGCTTATATGCCTTATCATTTAATTCTTTGAAAACATGTTAAAAGGAGATGCATACTAACATGTTTCTTATGTTGCTAATTTTTTCCATGATTGAAATAAGAATTAAATTATATATCTTAAATTTTTATGCTTATATATATATATATATATATATATATATATAATGTCATATCTGTAATGCATTTATATATATCTTAAATTATTAGATAGTTGGGGAAGTTGGATTCTTTATTTAATGTTAACGACATAATTATTTGTTGTTAATTATTTGCAATGGTTACTGTGTAAGCTAGTTTATTTACCAATGGTATATTGTTGTCATTTTTTTGTTTACTCTTAATGGCACTCATATTTGCATAATTATCCTAAAAATAAATCAATCCAATAATAATGGCGTCCCTCCCCTAATTTGTTAACTTAGAATTCTTTGATTAATTTTCTTTTAGGTTTCTCATAAAGGAAATGGTCACTATGTGAGATAGTTTCTTTACCAATGGTATATTGTTGCCATTGCTCAAGTGTTTATAATAGTTCATGATTATCCTGGTCATGCTTGTTATAGTTGTATCTTTACATTGAAATAAAAATATTTTTTAGATTATAATTCAAATTCAAATTCAACAGAGTTCAGATTCTTGAATTTAGTTGATCTAACTTTGATCAAATTATCCCAATAGAGTTCAATTATCTACAGATCAAATTATCCCAACATATTTCAAATTTTTGAATTTAGTTGATCTACCTTTGTTCCTTGACCATCACAATGACCATTAACAAACATTCTCAAATGAAGTCAAACTAGATGTAACTATGTCGAAGATAATGATATTTTTATCATTTGTAATCCTCAATTTGATGAATTGTATAATCCTTAATTGTGTAGAAGTGTATCTTATACTATGAAACCAATCAACATATTGCATTCATAAAATTTTTACATTGTGACATGGTTACAAAATTAAGTCATGCCACCCCTATGCTTGATGGCCTCCATTTCCTGCATTGCCCAAAATTGTTGAGTTTCCTGTGTGACCCAAGTATGGCAGACTACCTGAGATTGGATGATTAGGATGTGCTTGAATGTTTACATATGCTTGAATCCAATTTTATCCTTATAGCCATGGAGGGACTGAGTAGCCCAAGTGTCCACTTGTGTTAATAACCCCAACATTGAGTGAAGGTGTCCTAAATCTAGCCTTGATATTAGAAGGTGTGAGAGCCCTTTTACATTATTTACTTGCAAGCTCAACTAGCTTAAACCTTTTTTCTTCCACACCTAGATTCTTTTTCATCCATGAAGCTCTCTCAACCCTGAATTATTTCTTGAAAGGCCCAAACACGCTGACATCAAAGGGTTGCAGTCTGTGAGTGGTGTGAGCCGAAAATGTTAACAGGTCAATGCCCAAATTGTTGGCCTCCTCAAATTTATGCACAACCATGTGGCTTCCATGGCCATCTAAAATCAATTGGTGTCTGTTTTCAGGAAAGACAACACTTGGTACAGATGTAACAAAGTGACAAAGAAAATTCAGGAATAGTTCCTTTGTCATCCATGCATGGGGATGTGCATCCATGCATGCACCTAGTTCACAATTTTGTATATAGTTTTTTAGTTGATTTTTACCTTTGAAAAGATAAAATCATGGGATAGAAGAACAAATTTCATTGAAAAAAAAGAATAGTGACCCACTCCCCTATCTTCGGCACATTTTTGCTCACACTCTTGGAAATTACCTGCATACCATAATTCCTTCCTACCTATAAGCCTGTTTCATGGTCGGGGGTACATGAGTGTTTCCGATATGTGGCATAAAGAATGTTATAGAACTTGGAAACAATTTCAACGTGTAGATTTAAATCACTGTCTCTATCAAGGCCCTCGGTTGTACGTAGCACAAGGTCTAAACTCATTTTTGTTAAGCCCACTCCACATGATTTACCAGGAAACCCATCTTTGAAGGGGTTTGGCCTCCCCTAACAAAATTGTGCTACTATGGATTTCAGTTGTATAAGCTCTAACCCATGTCCCAATTAGGCCATCTCCTTACACCACTCAACCACCTCATATTCCTCCTCTTGATCATAACTATAACATGCCCTCTACGCTTTTCATTAGTCAACTCATTTATCCAATTATGTATGTTAGAGGTAGAAATAACATATTTTTTTGCAGAGGCATTGATTGGATATCCCTTAAACTCGATGTCATTAATTATAGATAGCATGTATTGCTTTTTCCAACCTATGGTGGCATTGATTTTCTTTGTTGAAATTGCACCTTGCACTGTGGTTAAAGGGCTCTCTGTGGTTTATGGTGGGATAACATGATCTGCCACCACAATGTCCTTTTCAATAACGTTGCTGGGAGCATTGGGAGCATTCACATCACCTCCCCTATCCTCATATGATGAACTGGATCATAGCCCTCCTCATCCCTCGCCTCCTCATGTTCCTTGTATGACCTGCAATAGAAAATCTTCGCATGGAGGCGACAACCTATAGATTTACCACGAAATTTGATTTTTAAAAAATGTTATTTTTTCTTAGTATATCACCAATCATTCATGCACTGGAATTTTCTGAGTGGAAATAAGGCTTATTGCATGGAATTTTATGCTCATTTTCAAGGTATACAAGAATTAAAGGCCTAATCCAAAATAAAAAAACTATTGATCTTAACATTGGCCCAACTGTTGTTAATAATCTAACCAAGCAACAATCCCAACTCACTACTCATTATACCCTAATTTCTACAGACTGGAAGAACGAAAACCCACTAAGCCTCTTGTTAATTGCAGGTACATGAATCTTGCAAATAAGTATAGAATTAATAATACCATTTCAATGTAGTATTAGTAAACAAGGTAATTCATTGACATTTGTAATCAATGAACAACAAAAATCAGTGCTTTATCTATATATTGTAACTTCAATCTAACATTTCCTTAACGTGAGCCTTGTGGGTGATTGGATACATCTCTGATATGAAAATCATAATTGGAAGGGTTTTCACACTTAAAGTTTCATATTACAAGAGGCTTGGAATAATTAAATCAAATCATATATAACTCACAAAATCCTTAATCAATTTTCTAGCTTGCTCTTGCATGGTTCTAGGCTTTATTTGATTGATTTGTCTTGGTCGTGAGGATATTATAAGGTCTGTTGCATGTTATTGATGATTGGAGTGTATTTTTTCAATCACTTATCACCTTGCTTCTCCTCAATGGTGACCTATTGCAGACTGTTGAAAAATATCATGTATGAAGCATTGTTATTATAGTAGTTTGATATTAAATTTCAGGGGTCGGATTTGAGATTACAATGGAATTGATGTTTTTTACTAAACTAGAAGGTATGGTTATTTTCATCTTGAGAATGATTTAAGGGTTTATCTCATCATTTTATTGAATGATATATACTTTACAGTAAGCTACAACAATCCATGTTTCATTGACAATGGTACATTGAAGGATTGGTACTTTCTTGAGTTAGCATATTGGCATTGTTGTTGGATTTTCTCCCTAGCCTAATAAAGGATGGTATAGCCTTCTTAGATACCAACTACCTCATTGAATCTATCATCGACGTATTTCTACATAGTCGTCCTCTAGAGTATTTGGATGATATCTTTTATAGATCTATAATCACATAGGTTACTGAGTGTTCTGTCCTCGAATCTTTCTCAACTAATCTTATTGACAATAGACTAATATCATTGTTATATTAGTCTCATATTAAATTGTAGGGGTCAGATTTGAGGTTACAATGGAATTGAAATTGGTTACTAAACTGGAATGTATGGTTATTTACATCTTGAGAATTATTTAAGGGTTGATCTCATCATTTAATTTATTGATATATACTTTCTAGTAAGCTACAATAGTCCATGTTTCATTGTTAGTGGTACATTGAAGGATTAGTACTTTCTTGAGTTAGCGTATTGGCATTGTTATTGGATTTTCTCCCTAGCCTAGTCAAGGATAGGATATCATTCTTGGATGTTAACTACCTCATTGCATCTCTCATCGACATCTTACTTCTCAGTTGTCCTCTAGAGTCTCTGGATGCTATCTTTTATAGATCTATAATCATAGAGGTTACTGAGTGTTTTATTCTCGAATCTTGCTTAACTAATCTTGTTGACAATGGACTGGTATCATTGTTTTAGTAGTCTGATATTAAATTGCAGCGGTCGGATTTGAGGTTACAATGACATTGAAATTGGTTACTAAAATGGAAGCTATGATTATTTTCATCTTGAGAATGATTTGACGGCTAATCTCATCATTTAATTTACTGATATATACTTGCCATTAAGCTACAACGGTCCATGTTTCATTGGCAGTGGTACATTGAAGGACTAGTACTTTCTTGATTTATCATATTGGCATTGTTGTTGGCTTTTCTGCATAGCCTTGTCAAGGATAAGATAACCTTCTTGGATATTAACTGCCTCATTGCATCTCTCATCAGTGTCTTACTCCTCAGTGGTCCTCCAGAGTCTCTGGATGCTATCTTTTATAGATCTATAATCACAAAGATTACTTAGTGTTCTATCCTCGAATATCACTTAAACAATATTGTTGACAATGGACAAATATCATTTTTATAGTAGTCTGATATTAAATTGCAGGGGTCAGATTTGAGATTACACTAGCATTGAAATTGGTTACTAAACTGGAAGGTATGGTTATTTTCATCTTAATAATGATTTAAGAGTTGATATCATCATTTAATTGAATGATATATACTTGATAGTAAGCTACAACATTCCATGTTTCATTGACAATGGTACATTGAAGGACTAGTACTTCCTTGAGTTAGCATATTGGCATTGTTGTTGGATTTTCTCCCTAGCCTAGTCAAGGATAGGATAGCCTTTTTGGATACTAACTACCTCATTTCATCTCTCATTAACGTCTTACTTTTCAGTGGTCCTCGAGAGTCTCTCGATGATATCTTTGATAGATATGTAATCCAACACTAAAGTAATTTCATAACTAATAGATAGACTGAAACAAGGTTATTAGACTCTAAATGGACTGGGGCTCGAAAAGACTCACTGTATTGAGTAACGAGCATGAACGAATGGTAGTTACAGAAGGCCCATATCACCGAGGAAGGAATAGCTTACTTCACATAAGGAGAGAGAGGTGGGTTCATATACAATATCTCGAGCCTTAAAGTGCATCTTGAAGCAAAAATGAAATAAATTATTCTTTGTTGCACCATATTTTGCATAGTTTAATTGTATAAGTATCTCTCTCTTGCAAATTGCATTGCATATCTTTTATTGCATTTGACTAACTAATCTCACTATTAGAAAATTTGTTTAATTCCTTGTAGTTATGATCTTGCAATATTGTAATTATCTTGTCTTAATTTGATAATATAATAATTAAGAGATCATTTCTAATAAGCATGTACAAGTGATAAAGAGACATTGGTATCATTATTCATTTAAAAGTGCTTCTCTAATAAGATCTTGTGATCTTTTTTAACAAGTGATATTGTCTATAATGGCTTTAATTTATCCTTGTTTCTCAACAAAAATAATGATAAAATAATCAATATGATAACATTATTCAACAAAAACAAACTTGTATGTCTCCAACAACTGATGAATAGAATGAATGTAACATTATGCAGAAACTCTGTTTGTATGTATTCAACAACTGATGAATGTAACACTGTGCACACACTCTAAATTGTATGTCTCCAACAGTTGATGAGTAGAATGAATGTTTCAAATGAAAATGAGTAAGGGTTGATGTTTTATAGTTTTTGATCTAGAATTTAATTGGTAGGGAATATTGGCATGGATTGTCATCTCCCAAATTCAAATGTGCATTTTGGATTGATTTGTACAAAATCCAATGACTGCTAAACTTTCATGGTTGATCCTTGTGCTTTCCTGTGTTTAATTCCTTAATTTAAAGGTTTGGTGTGTTTAGTACCTGAATTGAAAGTGTTAGTGTCATTTATTGCATCCTGTGATCTAATTCTTGAATTGAATGGTAACATTTATTGTCTTAAATAGGTTTAATGGTTAAACACAAATGTAGATATGGCTGACATACATTTCACCTATTCTTGTGGAGGTATTATTGAAAAATGGGATATGTTGCTCCAGTGGAAATCAGTGGGTGATTGTTTGACAGGATATGTGTACTCCTGGATAGAATTCAATACAATGTTTTGTAGTATATTTTGACTTAATTGGTAATTCAAAGCTCACAATAGGGGAATTTTGAGGTCTAAAATGGACCTCCTAAGGAAATTATAAAATAATAGTGGAAATAATAAAATAAGATTATATTACATCATCAAATTTAGAGGGAAAATGAAAAAACGACTTCTTCAACTTATCTCCCTATGAGTTTACTCAAATTTCAAGTAGGAACACCCCTTGAATGTAAAATTTGATTTCTCATCCAAGTAGTCCCATGTTGCATATTTTTGATGGACCCTGCTACACGAAAAATGAGGAATACATGAAAAACATGATTGCAATCACCGTTTTTCATATATTTCTCATTTTTCATGTAACAGGGTCCATCAAAATTATTCAACATGGGTAATCATTGGATGAGGAATTAAATTTTCCATCCAACGAGTACTCCCGCTCGAAATTTGACTAAAAATATAGGGATATAAGTTGAAAAAGTAAAATTTTATTTATTATTTTTAAATGTTTTTACTTTTTTACCCCAAAAATGGTGAATCATCCCCGATGGTTGACATCATCATATTGAATCCCATTGGTTCTTATAAAGTTTATTTTGGTTGTACATTTTTCTTAGGAGGCCCATTTTAGACCTCAAAAGTTCTCTAATGAGGTAGTTGGGATAATATGTCTTGTCATCTTGTGATGTTAATGCCTGGTGTTTGAAAATTGTTGGTCGAATCAATATATGGGCCCATTTTGGACACATTTTAATAACTTATATAACTTATTACAAACTAATGATGTGCATCATTTTCATGGTTTATGATGATTTTTTTATGGATGTGTGGAACCAGCACTATAACTAGTAGTGGTCCCTGCACAAAAATAAAGCCTCTCCGATAGAGAACATAAAATCATAGCCCAGGAACAAACCCTTGTGGTCTCTAGAGATATGATACTTAATTCGTAGGCCGAGGAGAACCCTGGGATCATGATGTAAACAAGGACCAGTGAGTTCATAGAGAAACTGCGAGGAAAGGATTGTGTAAGGATATGGTAGCCATGATACAAGAGAATGACATAAGTTATGAGTGCAGGTGGTGTTATAAAGTCAAGTCAAGGTATGCATCAGGTAAGATAAAGAAGCCGAGAGAGTGGTAGTATGGATGTGAGAAAAGAACGAGATGGAGTAAAGAATGGAAATGGAGTAAATAGAACGATATAGAGTGCAATAGTACGATGTGTGAACACCTTAAAGGTTTTAGTCGATGGATGACATTTCCCTAGGAAGTTGTAAGACCTAATTAGACATCTTGTGCAGGAGAAAGCATAGTTGTAAGGCCTTAAAAGATTGCTTAGGCCTATATGTAGTGCAAGTGGCTCATGGAGTTAACAAGTTGTCGAGTGGACCACTTAGAGAGGTACCAGGATGGGAGGTGTATTGGTATCCTAACTTGAGGGTGTGACTGTGGGATCTACGATGTGAAATGTTTGATGAATCATATACGTGAAAATGTGTTCTAGATAACTCTTGGATACAACGACGAATTACTCATGTAGTTTGGTAGATGGAAAATTTTTATATGGGATTCGATAAAAAGTGATTTGGAGCAAGTCACTCTCCCTGAGTGAAGTTTAAGACGAGATTGTTAGGGTGGATCAGGTAAAGTTGATCGAGTCAAGCTACCAATGGTTTTGGGTAGTTACTCATGTAATCCGGTAGATGGAAAATTTTTATATGGGCTTCAATAAAAAGTGATTTTTGGAGCAGGTCAATCTCCCTAAGGTAAGTTTAAGGTGGGATTGTTAGGGTGGATTAGGTAAACTTGACTGAATCAAGTTACCAATGGTTTTGGGCTCCAGTTTTATGGGACCAATGGTTTTGACCATGGTATTCATCTCTGATAAAGCCAATTTAAAGGTTAGAAAAATCAATGGTAAATTGTCTCAGTAGTCACTAGGGGACTCCAGTTTTATTGGCACCATTGGTTTTTCCCATGGTATTAATCTCTGATGAAGTCAATTTAAAAGTTAGAAAAATCAATAGTAAATTGTCTCAATAGCCACTAAAAACCACTTCTCTCAATACTCTATAATGGTAACAATTTCTCCATTACAATTGGATTTAAGCTATGAAAAGTGACCATACTCTACTAAAATGACTCTAAAAACTTAAAGACTGCGCAAGTATGTTGCTATGCATTCATGGGTAATTTTCAAGCTTGCATCATTTATATATAGGGGCAACGTGTAGATTGCAGTGGAATGCGTTTCTATTTTATTTAGGTTCAACGTACATATTACAGAGGGATGCCTTTCGTGTTTCTCTTTTATTCAAGTGGTCACACTTACCAGCTCACTTCATGATAAGTGAGGCTTTGGGTTTGTAAACAATCTCATGTGTGGGCTCACTTGTAACTCCAAGGCGCTACGACAAATTTTAAAAATAAAAACAAAGCAGATGCATGTGGTTAGTAGAACATTGTTCCCATGTGATTAAAAATGTGTGCGGGTGTCCACGGATTTTAATCTTCTAGTCAAAGGAATATCTATTTTGTTAGAAATCCAATAAAATACCAAGTGCCAGATGTGAGCATGAGATGGTAATTTGTTTTCATACGAATGACTTTTTAAACCTGGGATAAGAATTTTTTTCCCTTATTTAAGGTTGTATAAAAACAAAATTCGAAACGAGTACAAAAATATATTCCATACAAATTTATTGGGTAAAGGATTAGAATTTTAAGTTATCATTTTCATAATTACTGAGTTAATTTTAGGTAAAATTAATAGAAAAAAATTACTCAGAAAGTTAGGGTAAGCTATTTTTCAAGGTTCAAGGTCATACATTATCAAAACTTGAAGCCCTACAACAATACACTTAATATTGGCCAAAAATGTAAAAGTGATTGAAAAATAAATATTATATAAATCAACCAAGTTACAATTTTCCCATTTCTTATTTAAGTTTAGACAAAATTTTCTAATTTCTGATTAATTCTGAGCAAAATAAATAGGAAAAATATATGGAGGAACAAAAGTAAGATATTTAAGATTATCCCAATTTCTGATTTTTAAACAAAATTTATTTCAAAGAAAATCAATAACAAAAGTATATGGAAGGTTTAGAGTAAGATATTTTTCAAGATTCAAGATAACAACAAAATTTAAAACTAGTACAACAATATCAATATAAGCTCTATATGTAAAAAATAATAAAATATGAAAATTGTACAAAATCAATGAATTTTCAAATTTTTAACTTAAAATATGAAAATTGTACAAAATCAATGAATATTCCAATTTCTAACTTAATTTGTACAAATCAATGATTATTCCAGTTTCTAACTTAATTTTAAGCAAAATCTTCTATTTTCTAATTAAATTTGAGAGTAAATCTATAAAAGAAATTGCTCTATTGCTTATTACAATTCCCACCCAAAAAACCCACAAAACTAGACAAACAAACTCCATAAATATCATTTTATTTGGCATGTGGATAAAAGATCATGATAGTTGTTTTTGGAGAATTAATGTCAGTGTGATGTTGCACAGGGATGGAATTCGACGAGCAGAGTGTCTATCTTGGGGTGTTCATGTGAAATACGATATATATATATTTTTAACAATGATTGAAACTAACAATGCCCGTATCAATAACCATGAGCAAGAGGGCCTTATGACATGGGGAGGCTCTCTTTAAAAGGGTCTTGAAAGGGTCAAAGACATATACAAAAGTCTGCCTAGAAAAGTGAGGGAGAACAATATACTAAAATGGTTCCAGGTCATTTGGAAATAGACTTTCCCGAAAAAATTAAATGTTTTAGTTGGTTGGCAATACATGACTCTATTTTGACATGGAGCAACCTTCAGAGATGAGGATTTACAAGCCCTGACATTTGTCTTCTATGTATGAGGGAACAATAGACGCGTTACATTTGTGTCTCCACTACCCACATTGTTGGAATTTAATTCCAACTGCCCGCATAAATCAGCAGGACAACGCAATTATGATTGATGGGAGTCTAAGCAGCAGAATGAATGCAGAGGCGGTGCAAGAGCTGTTCTTATCAACAACAACCACTGTATTAAAAAATTCACCAACTGCATTTAACACAGAGGCAACAACATTCCGGAGGGGGAAGAAAGCTCAAGTAGCAAGGGAGAAAGCACTCGCCAGAAGTGATGATGTCACTCCTCCCTAGTCCCACCATCTTCACCATCCAAAGCAATTATGGGGGGGATACAAGAGATGACAGGAAGGGTCTCCAAGAAGCCCGCAGAAAGCATAATAGGAAAGCATAAAAGGGAAATAAGGTTTTAACCTTATGATATAGTTTTTGATTTAATGTTATTCACGGCAATGCATGTTTTATTTTTAACGTGTGTTAATGTTTTATTACCACAATACTTTAAGTTTTACTTTGGTTATACATATTATATATATTATAAATATCTTATATTTATAATATATATATTATATTGTAATGTGTTATAAATATGTCGTGAGTGCATTATGAAAGATCACGTTGTGTATTTTTATTTTTGCCCGAAGGCTGAAAACAGAAAAACAGAGAGACAGAGAGCATTTGTGAAGTGTTGCTTGTAGTAGCCGGTTGAAAGTTTTATTTGTGAATCCAGAACAAAGTTCTAAAGAATTGTAACAGAGTTTGTTTTAATTGAAATAGATTTTCATATTTCATCTTTGTGTCTGCAATTTAATTTTAGTTTTTATCTCTATGTTGTGGAAGAGGAATTATTTTCCTCTTTGTGTGTTAAGGAATTGCTCAGAAAATTCCAACATGGTATCAGAGCTAGTCAAGGCACTCACTGAATGAAGCAGAGTTTTCTCTTCACTGCAGAAGCTGTAAGAATTTTATTGAAGTGAATTTCTCCAGCAGAGAAAGCTTCTGTTTGTTTACACAGTCAATATTTTTTATTGTTCCATTTTTTAATACAGTCAAGATGGCAGCAACAGGCACCAGTCTGACAAATCCCAACTTCCACAGTTTAATGGGAAGAATCATGAATATTGGGCTATCACTATGAGAGCTATGTTTGCTCCATAGGACATATGGGAGCTACTTGAGAATGGCTACCCAGAACTAGCAGATGCAGTAGCGTTGGTTGCTTTGACAGCAACAGAGAGAGATTTGCTAAAAGATAATAGGAAGAAGGACTCCAAATCCCTCTTCTATCTTTTTCAATATATACATGAGAGTATTTTCTCAAGGATTGCAGCATCAAAAAAGTCTAAAGAGGCATGGGATATTCTCAGGAAAACCTATCAAGGCATGGAGAAGGTGAAGACAACAAAGTTGCAAATGTTGAGGAGAGATTTTGAAACTCTCTATATGAAAGAGTCAGAAAATATAGACTCATTTTTCACTCACGTTATTGGGTTGGTTACCCAGATAAGGTCTCAGGGAGAGACACTTGAAGACAGGAGAATAGTGGATAAAATATTGAGAAGTCTACCCTCAATATTTGATGCCATAGTAGTGGCAATAGAAAAGACAAAGGATCTCTCACAATTTACAGTGGATGAGCTGAGTGCATCTCACTGAAGGTGTTTTCAGATATACCTCCTTCATCTTTCATATGTTCCTTTACTTCCAAGCAGATAAATTCCCAATAGCCCTTAAGAAGTTGGATGTAGAAGGTAATCCACTGTCAGTTATTTTCTGGACTTCTTTAATCAGAAAAGAGTCAACTAAGTTCACTTATGTGGATTTCACAGACTGTTTTATTCACCCATTGATAAATATGCTTACAAACAGTGTATAGCCAAGGATAAGTGATGAGTTAAAGAAAGTTTTACAAATATTAGGGCAGAGAAGAACTGGTGATTGGTACCTTTACCAAAATCATACAGATATTAGAGTCTATGGGTCAAACGTCTTGCCCTATAAATTTCCAAAATACTTTCCAATGAGAGTGTTTGGCTTAGAGTACGTAAGAAAAATTATAAACTCAGATTCTATAAACTTTTCAGCTGCTAAAAATAAGATTCAGTTTAAATTGAAAAACTAGGTGGGTCCTTTCATAAGCAATCATAGGGAAGCAGGTACAGAGGTAGCAAAACGATTGCTACAATATATGTTTGATGAAAGTTTCTTGTGGAACTATGATCCTTATGGAATACTCAGTAAGATGAGGGTGAAATGCAAATTAAACCCATATATTCATGATAAAAAGCCTGAAATTGAAAATTTTTCCAACCAACCTGAATGGTTGGAAAATACATTGATGGAATTTGACAAGCAAGGTGATAGTAGTCACACTTTGGAGAATCCTATTCAGGAGGACAGAACCAAAAAGAGAATCAGAGAAGAAGGCACATATACAGCTAAAACAACAACATAAACTAGATTCAAGCTCATGTACAATAAGATATATTGCATTGACGGTTAGGGCTGTTAGGGTCCTACAATAATAGGGTTCATAATTTTTTAATTGACTTTGATAAGTCTTGTAAATATGTACATACCTTGCTTTCTGCAAGTTGTTTTACCATATTTGAAAATAATAAAAAATGAAAAGAGGGCAAAAGTCCTAAAAGAAAAATCGAAGGACTTGAAAAGAAAAAGACAAAAAAGAATATAAAAATGGACCCCAAACAAAAAAGACATAAGAATAAGACATAAAAGTGATGCAAGTTAAAATGCCACTACTTTTTTCTTTTACTGCAAAATAAATGATTATGTGTAGCTTGTACAAAATGCCATAATCCATGATGAGTTAAATAGCTTAATCTTAACTTTTTGAGGCTTTAAATTTCATGTTAATAGATAGAGAATAAAGATCTATCAAACAATTTAATCTTGACAAATCAATAGATATTTAGAGAATAAATGAGGAGCTCAACAATTTAATTTGAGCCCTCGGATGAAATAAGGTTAGAATTAGATAGTTTATGCTTTAAAAGAAAAATGGATTTGGGGTTGCAAGCTCAAATGCACCCATGCAAATAAAGGAAAAAATGGTAGAATAAATGATGGGTAGGTAGGAATTAGTTACACAAGGCATGAATAAAATATCATCTGGAAAATTACTAATTTCCCTTCCCTAAAAATATTATAGTATTCAAAACCTTTAGTTATAAAGGCTCAGAGCATTTCTCTAACTTTTGTTGGGACCAGACCCAAGGCTTAGTGACTGATTGGCACTAAGTATTGGATTCCCTTCATAAAAATCCTTTTCCTCAACATTATCACCCTTTTCCTAAGTTAAAACACCCTTTTACTTAGGAAAAGTAAAAACCCCCTTAAATAATTTCATTTAATACAAAAAAATTCAAAAAACCCATAAAAATATGTATTATCCAAAGTATTAAGTGTAAAAAGTTAAGTATGGCACCACCATTATGAAAATTGTGCCAAAAACACTTAAAATACACTTTACTTAGTGTATGTATTTATTTTTCCACTCGTATTCACTTTCTTATTAACATTGAACTTATTTATTTAACTCCACTATACCCCCCATCCCGTAATATATTTAATCTTTTATATTAAATAACCCACATTTTATTTTTTATCATATGGTGTAATACCCCATGTAATAATATTTTTGCTTGCCATAGGTTTAAAATTTCATTATATATATTAACCCACTTACACATTTATAGAGCCTATATGCTATGTAATCCGCTTATTCTACCTATCCCATTAAAACATCCAAAATATATGTTAGAACCTTATTTTAACATATAACTTGAAACCCGCCGCTCAAAAGATCCCAGGCCCCACGCCCATCTGCCCCCTAACTCCACCGATAAATCACGACCGTTCGCACTCCCTCTACTCGATCCAACGAACTATAACCTATATCGTATTTTCAATAACACGGTTGATAATCCATTTCAAATTTGAGATATGGGTGGTATTGCCCTCCCCTCTCTCCTCCACGCATCGACTTTCCACTGGATTGCATTTGTTTGCGAAATACCATAAACCACCCTCAGATCATGTGATAACTGCTTGGAGGTAATATCCTCCCCACGCCAAACCACTTCCCATTTGAAATGACTGGCATTAAATGGAGACATTGTTAACAAAATTTTCTATAAAACAACATAATGAAGGCGTTTTCTGCTCACAAATTGTTCCTGGTTGAAGAAAAGACATTGCCACCCTCTGTTCATTCACAAACAACTAGAATTCGGCCCAATTATCTGCTTCTACCGCTCAGGCACTCCAATTTGTGCTTAAAGGACCTCAACCAAGATTCTGAAAGCCCCCAGACATCCTAGAAACCCCTTTTCAAGTCAAATACATAGAAAAACAAGTCTTTTTCAAGAAACATAGCTATCTTACACCTAAAAAGAGCTATGCTTGTGAATTTAAGCTTTCTGTAAGCCTATTTTCCAAAATAAATACCCTAATTTCCTTCAAAAGTCATGTTTGTTGCAAAAACCTTGATAAATTCATAATTCCTGAAGATTGTAACCTATTTTAAAAGAAAATTGAAGAGGTTTAGCTATTCACAGACTCTTAGAAGACCCTTTGAATGATTCAAACCCTTTTATAAATGCTCATAACCCATTTTGTGCATGAATTATAATGTTTTAGGTCATTTTTATCCAGAAAAAGACAGTAAACCCTTGTTAAACCTTTCCCGAGTCTATAAAAAGGTTTAAAGATTGATTTTGGAGCATAATTGAAGGTTTGAAGCATAAAAATACAGAGTTTACCTATTTTTGTTCAAAAGAGACCTCTGTCATATGAGAAAGATCTTCTGTAGATAGTCTAATATTACACAAGAGTAAAAAAAAACATAAAAACAGAGTTTCTAAGATCCAGAGGTCAAAATTGTCAAGAATAAATCTAGTAATGGCTTCTAAAAGCACCATTGTCATAAATCCACTACGAACTCCTATTGTAGATGTTGAGCATACCCTTTAGCTGATGTTAATTATAAAATAACTGATCCAGTAATTGAATTCAATCTTCTTGATCTCCACTGTTGGAGTTTAGAAAAATATTTGGACCAGGGAGATGAATTTCAAATTTGGGAGTAAGATTTTCTCAAATATGTAGTTCCCCATCCCATCAGTGTCCAAAGGTCATTAGATGGTGTCAAGCTCATTATTCCCCTGATCTAAGAGCTATTGCTAATACTAAGAAAGAAGCATTATTCACTATCACTACAGAATCCATAAACCAAATGATTCAGTTAAAATCAGATCCTAATGCAGTCCCACTATCTATAGAAGATCATACAAAGCTTTATCTGGAGTTAGAATTCTCTAAATATTTCAGATCTTTCAAATATTCATGCCTTAATATGTTGAAATGCCAAATATTAACCCTCCATAATCATCTTCCAAGTTTATTGAAGGATCAAGACATGTTATTTCAATGTTGTCCTTTATCCTTGGTTACTTTATTGATGAGCACATTGATGAGTCTATACTTGGTTTTTTATCCACTTTTGTGCCTGGTCAACCCCCCATAGTCATTTATAACTATGCTGAGTATATCGCTGATAGTATCCACGATCAGCTTGTAAAACTTCCCACTGAAGGTGTTTTCAGATATACCTCCTTCCTCTTTCATATGTTCATTTACTTACAAGCAAATAAATTACCAGTAGCCCTTCAGAAGTTGGATGTAGAAGGTAATTCACTGTCAGTTATTTTCTGAACTTCTTTAATCAGAAAAGAGTCAACCAAGTTCACTTATTTGGATTTCACAGACTATTTTATTCACCCATTGATAAATATGCTTACAAAAAGTGTACAACCAAGGATAAGTGATGAGTTAAAGAAAGTTTTACAACTATTAGGGCAGAGAAGAACTGGTGATTGGTACCTTTACCAAAATCATACAAATATTAGAGTCTATGGGTCAAACGTATTGCCCTATAAATTGCCAAAATACTTGCTAATGAGAGTGTTTGCCTTAGAGTACATAAGAAAAATTATAAACTCAGATTCTATAAAATTTTCAGCTGCTAAAAAGAAGACTTAGTTCAAATTGAAAAACCAGGTGGGTCCTTTCATATGCAATCACAGGGAAGCAGGTACAGAGGCAGAAAAATAGTTGCTACAATATATGTTTGATGAAATTTTCTTGTGGAACTATGAGCCTTATGGAATACTCAGTAAGATGAGGGTGAAATGCAAATTAACCCCATATATTCATGATAAAAAGCCTAAAATTGGAAAGTTTTCAAACCAAGCTGAATGGTTGGAAAATACATTGATGGAATCTATCAAGCAAGGTGATAGTAGTCACAATTTGGAGACTCCTATTCAGGAGGAAAAAACCACAAAAATAATCAGAGAAGAAGGCAGATAGACAGCTGAAACAACAACAGAAACTAGATTCAAGCTCAGGTACAACAAGATATATTGCATTGACGGTTAGGGATATTAGGGTCCTACAATAATAGGGTTCATAATATTTTAATTGACTTTGATAAGTCTTGTAAATATGTACATACCTTTCTTTTTGCAAGTTTTTTTACCATATTTGAAAATAATAAAAAATTAAAAGAGGGTAAAAGTCCTAAAATAAAAATCGAAGGACTTGAAAAGAAAGAGATGAAAATGAATATAAAAATGGACCCCAAACAAAAAATACATAAGAATAAGACATGAAAGTGATGCAAGTCAAAATGCCACCGATTTTTACTTTTACAACAAAATAAATGATTATGTGCAACTTGTTCAAAATTCCATAATCCATGATGAGTTAAATAGCTTAATCTTAACTTTTTGATGCTTTAAATTTCATGTTTATAAATAGAGAATAAAGATCTATCAAACAGTTTAATCTTGACAAATCAGTATATAGTTAGAGAATAAATGAGGAGCTCAATAGTTTAATTTGAGCCATCGGATGAAATAAGGTTAGAATTAGATAGTTTATGCTTTAAAAGAAAAATGGATTTGGGGTTGCAAGCTCAAATGCGCCCATGCAAATAAAGGTAAAAATGGTAGAATAAATGATGGGTAGGTGGGAATCAGTTACACAAGGCATGAATAAAACATCATCTGGAAAAGTTGCTAATTTCCCTTCCCTCAAAATATTCCAGCATTCAAAACCTTCAGCTATAAAGGCTCAGAGAATTTCTCTGACTTTTGTTGGGACCAGACCCAAGGCTTAATGACTGATTGGCACTAAGTATTGGATTCCCTTCATAAAAACCATTTTCCTCAACATTATCACCCTTTTCCTAAGTTAAAACACCTTTTTACTTAGGAAAAGTAAAAACCCCCTTAACTAATTTCATTTAATACAAAAAAATTCAAAAAACCAATAAAAATATGCATTATCCTAATTATTAAGTGTAAAAAGTTAAGTATGGTACCACCATTATGCAAATTGTGCCAAAAACACTTAAAATACACTTTACTTAGTGTATGTATTTATTTTCCACTCGTATTCATTTTAATATTAACATTTAACTTATTTATTTAACTCCACTATACCCCCCATCCCATAATATATTTAATATTTTATATTAAATAACCCACATTTTATTTTTTATCATATGGTGTAATACCTCACGTAATAATATTTCTGCTTGCCATAGGTTTAAACTTTCATTATATATATTAACCCACTTACACATATATAGAGCCTATATGTTATGTAATATGCTTATTCTGTCTATCCCATTAAAACATCCAAAATATATGTAAGAACCTTATTTTAACATATAACTTAAAACCCGCTGCTCAAAAGATCCCAGGCCCCACACCGATCTGCCCCCTAACTCCACCGATAAATCACGACCATTCACACTCCCTCTGCTCGATCCAACGAACTATAACCTATATTGCATTTTCAATAACACAATTGATAATCCATTTTGAATTTGCAATATGGGTGGTATTTCCCTCCCCTCTCTCCTCCACACGTCGTCTTTCCACTGGATCACGTTTGTTTGCGAAATACCATAAACCACCCTCAGATCATGGGATAACTTCTTGGCAGTAATATCCTCCCCACGCCAAACCACTTCCCATTTCAAATGACTGGCATTAAATGTAGACACTGTTAACTAAATTTTCTATAAAACAACATATTGAATGCACTTAAACCTTTTCTTCGCGTTTTCTGCTCACAAACTGTTCCCAGTTGAAGAAAAGATGTTTCCGCTCTCTGTTCATGCACAAAAAACTAGAATTCGGCCCAATTATCTGCTTCTACCACTCAGGCACTCCAATTCGTGCTTAAAGGACCTCGACCAAGATTCTGAAAGCTCCTAGACATCCTAGAAACCCCTTTTCAAATCAAATACCTAGAAAAACAAGTACTTTTCAAGAAACATACCTATCTTACACTTGAAAAGAGCTATGCTTGTGAATTTAAGCCTCTGTAAGCCTATTTTCCAAAATAAATACCCTAATTTCCTTCAAAAGTCATGTTTGTTGCAAAAACCTTGATAAATTCATAATTCCTGAAGATTGTAACCTATTTTAAAAGAAAATTGAAGAGGTTTAGCTATTCACAGACTCTTATAAGACCCTTTAAATGATTCAAACCCTTTTATAAATGCTTAGAACCCATTTTGTGCATGAATTATAATGTTTTAGGTCATTTTTATCCAAGAAAAGACAACAAACCCTTGTTAAACCTTTCCTAAGTCTATACAAAGGTTTAAAGATTGATTTTGGAACATAATTGAAGGTTTGAAGCTTAAAAATCTATAGTTTACATATTGTTGTTCAAAAGAGACCTCTGTCATACCAGAAAGACCTTCTGTAGATATTCTAATATTACACAAGAGTAAAAAAAACCTAAAAACAGAGTTTCTAAGATCCAAAGGTCAAAATTGTCAAGAATAAATCTAGTAATGGCTTCTAAAAGAGCCATTGTCATAAATCCACTACAAACTCCTGTTGTAGATGTTGAGCATACCCCTTTAGCTGATGTTAATTATAAAATAACTGATCCAGTAATTGAATTCAATCTTCTTGATCTCCACTTTTGGAGTCTAGAAAAATATTTGGACCAGGGAGATGAAGTTCAAATTTGGGAGTCAGGTTTGCCCAAATATGTAGTTCCCCATACCCATCAGTGTCCAAAGGTCATTAGATGGTGTAAAGATCATTATTCCCCTGATCTAAGAGCTATTTATAATACTAAGAAAGAAGCATTATTCACTATCACTGCAGAATCCATAAACCAAATGATTTAGTTAAAACTAGATCCTAATGCAGTCCCACTATCTATAGAAGCTCGTACAAAGCTTTATCTGGAGTCATTATTGCAAGAAATATGGGTACTATGCCAATGAATGTAGGAAAAAACAAAATGACATGAATAATAGGCAGAATACTAATTTTGAAAAAGAAGATAAGAACCCAAAGATTGTGCTATTAACATGTAACATAGCACAAGATAAACATGATGATGTATGGTTCTTAGACTCAGGTTTTAGTAACCACATGACTGGAAACATAGCAATGCTTGCCAATCTCGATGAAGATGTTAAATCTGAGGTAACAACAAGAACTGGTAGTAAGATCTTTGTCAAGGGAAAAGGCAGAGTCAGTATCCTGGCAAGAAATGGAGAACAGAAGTTTGTGCCGGATGTATATTATGTACGTGGCTTAAAATGTAATCTTTTGAGCATTGGACAACTCATTGACAAGGGCTACAATGTATTTTTTAAATATGATTTGTGCACAATCATCGACATACCTCCAAGCAAGAAAGTCATTGCACAGGTGCAGACGACAAGCAATACGATGTTTCCTCTCAAGCTTAGAGCAGACTTGAAGGAAGGAAGAAAAGTAGCAACTGTAACACAAGATGTCTTTCAAGAGGAAGTGAAAGATGAAAATTTGTTGTGGAACTTGAGATTTGGACATCTCAATTTCGGAGGCCTGAACTTGTTGCACAGAAAGGGAATGGTAAAAGGATTACCACTTATTGAGAAACTGGACAACTTATGTGAAGGCTGCATCTTGGGAAAACAACACAGAGATAGTTTTCCAGCAGGAAAGAGTATAAGGGCAAAGGCACCCTTAGAGATTGTCCACTATGATTTATGTGGACCAATGCAAACACCATCTTTAGTTGGCAACAAATATGTTTTGACATTCATAGATGATTACACCAGAAAGACATGGGTGTATTTCTTGAATCAAAAGAGTGAAGTGTTTGAGAAGTTCCGCCACTTCAAAACTCTTGTTGAGAAGGAGAGTGGGCACTACATCAAAGTGCTAAGAACTAACCGAGGTGGAGAATACATCTCCAAAGAGTTTCTGCGTTTCTGTAAGGAGAATGACATACATAAGCAGTTTACCACGAGGTACACACCTCAGCAAAACAGTGTTACAGAAAGGAAGAATAGGACCATCATGGACATGGTCAAAAGTATGTTGAAGGCAAAACATTTTCCAAATGAGTATTGGGCAGAAGTTGTCAATTGTGCAGCGTACATCTTGAATAGATGCCCAACCAAAGCTGTCATTAACAGAATTCCGGAAGAAGCATGGAGCGACAAAAAATAGTTCATCACCCACATGAAACTATTCCACTGTTGGGCATATGCACATGTTCCGAATCAGATGAGAAAGAAGCTTGACAGTAAGGGGGAGAAATGTATATTTTTTGGATACAGTGATGAACCCAAAGCATACAAACTCTATAATCCATCCACCAGGAAAGTAGTAATAAGCAGAGATGTGCAGTTTATAGAAGAAGAAGCTTGGGATGGAAGTTTAGAGAAAAAAGTGAACGTGAAGACTAGTATGTCTCATGAAGAAGAAGAGGAAGGGACAACAACAAATAATCCCTCCATGGCGACTCCTCCTCCACCACCACAAGCACAAAAAACCACACCACATGCTGGAAACAGAATAGCCTTGAGAAATCAAGGAAGTGTTTCTTCAAGCACACCACAGGGTACAGAAAAACCCTCAAGTTGAAGTGGAACTACAAGTACACCAAGAAGATCGAGAATCAAAAATCTGAGTGAGATTTATGAACAAAGAGAGGTAAATGATAATTCTGGTCTGAACTCTTTATTTGCTTTATATTGTCATGTTGATGATGCAATTCATTTTGAAGATGTTGTAAATGAAGAAAAATGGATTGAAGCAATGGATGAAGAAATTGGTGCAATTGAAAAGAGCAATACATGGGAGTTAGTGGACCTTCCTAAAGATCAAGAAGGCATTGGAGTTAAATGGGTCTACAAGACCAAAAGCAATGTTGAAGGTAATATTGAAAGGCATAAAGCAAGACTTGTTGTCAAAGGCTACAAACAGCAACAAGGAAGAGATTATGATGAAACCTTTGTAACAGTTGCAAGGATGAAAATAGTGAGAACAATGCTCTCCATAACAGCACAACATAAATGGAAGGTTTATCAAATGGATGTGAAATCTGCATTCCTGAGTGGAGTGTTGAAAGAAGAGGTATATGTTGAACAACCTCCAAGCTATGAAATTGAAGGCCAAGAGCACAAAGTATGCCTGTTGAAGAAGGCTCTTTACGGGCTGAAGCAAGCACCAAGAGCATGGTACAATAGGATAGATGCTTACCTGATTGAAAATGGATTTGAGAAATGTGATGGAGAACCCACACTCTACATAAAGGAAAATGATGGTAAGATACTTATTGTTGTTTTATATGTAGATGATTTAATTTTTACTAGTAATGAAGATTCTCTCATTGCTGATTTTAAAGCAGTCATGAAAAGTGAGTTTAAAATAACTGATTTGGGTTTCTTAAAATATTTTCTTGGAATTGAAGTAGAGAAAAATGAAAATGGTATTTTCATTTCCCAAGCAAAATATGTTGATGAAGTGTTGAAAGGGTTCAACATGCAGAACAACAAGGCAACTATAACTCCAACTGTCATGGGGTTAAAATTGAGCAAAGAAGACAGCAGCAAAGATTTTGATCCAAAACTATTTAAAAGCATAGTTGGCAGCCTCATGTATTTGACTGCAACTAGGCCAAATATAATGCATGATGTTAGTTTAATCTCCAGGTTTATGGAAAGGTTGAAAGAGACTCATTGGCAGGCAGCTAAGAGAATTCTCAGGTATGTGAATGGAACGAAGGGGTATGGTATCTTATACTCCTCATTTGAAAATTTTGAATTGACAGGTTACACTCACAGTGATTGGTCTGGAAGTGTAGATGATAGGAAGAGCACATCTGGATATGTGTTTCTCTTGGGATCGTGAGCAATTTCATGGGCTTCCAAGAAGCAACCAGTAGTTGCTTTATCAACAGCAAAGGCAGAATATGTGGCAGCAACAGTAGCAACATGCCAAGCAGTATGGTTGAGAAGAGTACTCAGAGATTTGTGTCATGAACAGGAAAAAGGCACAACCATTTACTGTGATAACAGCTCAGCGATAGCTTTATCAAAAAATTATGTCTTTCATAAAAGAACAAAGCATATTGATATTAAATTTCACTTTATAAGAGAATTGGTTAATAATGGCGAGATTGTTTTGCAATAGTGCAGAACAGAGGAGAAATTTGTTGATATCCTCACAAAACCATTAACATAGAACAGTTTTAAATATTTCAAGAAGTGCCTGGGTATATAGGAAAACCCAGCAGTTGTAATTAAGGGGGAGTGTTGGAATTTAATTCCAACTGCCTGCATAAATCAACAGGATAGTGCAGTTATGATTGATCGGAGTCTAAGCGGCGGAATGAATGCAGAGGCGGTGCAAGAGCTATTCTTATCAGCAACAACCACCATATTAAAAACTTCACCAACTGCATTAATGCCAAGGCGGCAACATTCCGGAGGGGGCAGCAAGCTCAAGTAGCAAGGGAGAAAGCACCTGCTAGAAGTGATGATTTCACTCCTCCCTGGTCCCACCATCTTCACCATCCAAAGAAATTCTAGGGGGGATACAAGAGCTCATGGGAAGGGTCTCCAAGAAGCCCCCGAAAAGCATAACAGGAAAGCATAAAAGGGAAATAAGATTTTAACCTTATGATATAGTTTTTGATTTAATGTTATTCACGGCAATGCATGTTTTATTTTTAACCTGTGTTAATGTTTTATTACCACAGTACTTTAAGTTTTACTTTGGTTATACATATTATATATATTATAAATATTTTATATTTATAATATATATATTATATTGTAATGTGTTATAAATATGCCGTGAGTGCATTATGAAAGGTCACGTTGTGTATTGTTATTTTTGCCCGAAGGCTGAAAACAGAAAAACGGAGAGACATAAAGCATTTGTGAAGCGCTGCGTTTGTAGTGGCCGATTGAAAGTTTTATTTGTGAATCCAGAACACACTTTTGAAGAATTGTAACAGAGTTTGTTTTAATTGAAATAGAGTTTCATATTTCATCTCTGTGTGTGCAATTTAATTTTAGTTTTTATCTCTGTGTTGTGGAAGAGGAATTATTTTCTTCTCTGTGTGTTAAGGAATTGCTCAGAAAATTCTAACACATATGCTAAGGCGCTATAGGTAGGGGTCTTGGATTATTTTTGCATCGATCCTTTGGGACATTACCAAACGATACCTTGATGCTTACACTTTTGGTTTAAAGCCCAACACAGTTTCAGGACCCTCCCATTTTACATCTTCTCGAAAAGGCACTTTTATCAAATGGTGTAAGCCCTTGAAACTCTCCTGCACGTGTGTGTACTTCACGTATAAACTACAGACACTAGGCACAAATCAAATTGTGGTGGTGGTAAGGTCCCTTAAATTTGACGGTTTATGTTATCCTAGTAACTCTTTTTACAAATGATCTTTGATGGTTTGAGAAAAAATGTACCTGTATTTGAGAGGGAAAGCAACCTGTGAAATTTCTTTCCTCGTGGTGCCTTATTGAATTAAGAGGTCCCCTAACATGTCAAATTTCATTCTTGCTAGTGCATTTTCTATTTAGCGAAGAAACTATCGAATTAAGAGGTCCACTAATATTATGAATCGACAGAGTATACATGGTATTCCACTAGTGGTTCTTAAGGGACAGTAAAGACGCAGACTTTCACTCATGAGAGATGATGTGTGTGAGCCTTAAACCTTTCACCTATTTTCTTAACTTAGAGAAAAACAGACTCTTAACCAAATACAAATAATTTTAAAACATACCCAAATCCAAAATAAACCTCATACTTACTTCTTATAAACCAAAAAGCTATAAAATCTATATATCTATATATATATATATATATATAATTTCTATTGAAATAAAAGAGTTTACGAGAGTGTCTTGTTAATTTGAGTTGATAAAAAGTTACGAGGGATTTTCTCTCACCGTCTTTGGATTTCGAAGGGTCAATGAGTTTTCAAATATCTCTTGTTGCGAAAATAAAACTTTGTGATTGAGTTGAGTTGACAGAAAGTTACGATGGATTTTCTGTCACATTTTTTGGATTTTGAACCTGTAACGAGTTTTCAAATATCCGTGGATTAATAACATATTAAAATTTAGGCCAAAATAAAACTTGGTGATTTCAAAGCATTGGGTTTTCAAATATCTTTTCATTAATAATATAATAAAATTAAAATTAAAATAAAACTTCGTGATTTCAAAGTATTAAATTTTTCTGTTCCGTGGGTTATTCTTTCGCTTGTTTAATGAATACAAGTTTGGTTTATATTGTAATTCAGCGAAATATAAGGGACTTTTGTTATTTATTTTTTCCGTTTTTCTTTGCAAAATTTGAAGGTCATATTGCCAAAACTTCACTTTGACACGAAAATGAAGTCTCGAACTTCTTTTAGCCTCAACTCTTTTACCAAATGAAATTATAGGCGAAGAGAAAAAGGGTTTATGACTGTTGATGATTCTCCATTGGAGGCTGGAGCAAAGAAATTGGAAACACTAATTTCTTCTTCTTGCAATCATGTTCATGTCTCCGCCGAGACCTGAAGCTAGCCACATCGGACAAGAAGCTACCCACATTGTTACATATACGATTTTAATAATAGTCATAACAGGTCTTGGAATTCATGATACTCTAAAGCACTGATCAGTGACAGTTCAACCAATATGGTTAGATCCCTAACAGTTTAAGAAAATAAGAATGGACTTATAATCTAATACTTATAACTTAGTATTTGTGTTGAAAGATTTTAAATATTTATATATATATGGAATATATAAATTTTAGTCTTGGAAGAATTTAATCACTTAAAAAAAAGCTAAAAACATTATAATAAAATTTATTATATAATTAGCAGTAGCAAAAACTTGAACTTAAATAAAAAGAATAACTATCATTCCTCCCCCCAATTTGAGATAGACTTAAATAACTTTTGAATTATATTACAGAATCTTATTATAACTGGTTTATGTAGCCATTTTATATGATAGTTCAAAACTGCGTCAGTTACTCAAATCCTATGACTTCACATAGAATGACTCACCTCACATGGAATGACATTCAAGCTAGGAAAGAGTTAGCTGTAATGCTGCATGTGCTTTCTTATTTGAGATCTCAGAAACAAGTATATGTGGTCTCGAAATGAATGGGCTATTGAAGCTTTAAAGTAATGGCATTATTTAATATTTATTCCACTTTTTGGAGTTTTGACTGAAATTTAGTGCATATTTTTTTTGGTAAAATCTTTATCTTTGTTATTTAAATTGGGTTTTGATTTTTTTATATGAATTTAGCATGCTGAAAAAATCACGGGGTACTCTAATTGTGTAGGGATTTCATAACTGGAAAATCACGAGATATTTTAATTATGTAGAGAGTTCACAATTTAAATTTGTGATTTCAGACAAATTTTGACAAATTTTAGGTAATTTTGATCAGAAAAGATGTGAGAAAACCTTCCAAAAAATTTAACAAATATACTATAACCATGGGCCACTCTGATTTTGTAGAGAGTTTACCACTCAGATTTGTGATTCCAACAAATCCTTACCAAATAAACTACACTCATGAAAATTTCCTATTGTATAAAAAGTTCATAACTCAAATGTATGATTCTAACAAATCTTACCAAATTCTAAATAAATTTAAATAGATCCAAAAAAATCTAAATACCCCCATTTGCCCAAGCATTGAAACTTAAAATAATTACTTAATGTCTTGTCTTTATTTCTGCAACAAGATCACGCAGACATAGTGAAAATATGGGAGCGTACCTGTTACACGGTTATATAATTGGTCATTAAAAATTGTTCAGAGATATTGGTGCATTGAAAAGTTGAGATGACCTACGACTACGACTAGTACCACCTGTAACAGCTTAAGATTGTCCTCGTAAGTATACATCTAGTTTCTGATTGGATTATAGGATTGTCTGTGCGTGGCCCATTTGTATTTTTTTAAGAAGAAAAAATACCTCTGTATTATATTGATAATAACAGTACATTGACATAATATTGATCTTCATTTAAACGAGGAAAGGCATCGATATGTGTCATCTTTAAACAAATCATTTTCATAGAAATGAAAAGATCAATTCTAAGAGGCCCAAAATATCAGAAGTGGATAGGCCACTCAACACTATTTCAGGCTCGCTTAAATATACCTGTAATGTAGACCTGAAGTAGACAGTAGAATGCTAATTAAAGACATACAAAATACCCCATACAGTCAATTAATCAGAGTGGCTTGTTAGACCCCTGGGGAAAGTTCATCGTTCCATGGCATTGAAAAAACGACCCTTTGTATGGTAACATCAACTACTTTTAATTGACAGGTCACATGGAATGACAGTGTATATGCTCGCTAATCTAATAGAGATCTAAGGAGTTAACCGTAATAGTGTATATGCTCGCTAATCTAATAGAGATCTCAGAAACAACTGCTTGTTAGTCCTCAAATGAAGGAGCCATTGCAGCTTAAAGATACATATTTAATGTCTTGTCTTTATCCTGTGCAACGAGGTCACGCAAGACATCATGAAAACATGAAAAATGCCACACGGTCATATCATTGATTTAGATCAAATTTTAGAATGTCGCATAACTAGTAGCTGTGGAATCTGGCATCTAAGATTGAGTGATAACTCTGACATGAATTTGGCAAATAAAAATATTTGAATCACTCGAACTCCATCATCATTTTAAAACGCTAGGGGAGGGGGACGCCATAAGCTGTGCACCCTTCCTTCCACCTCAGCCATGTGTTTGGCTCCACGTCGACATTACGACACTTGCTAAGTAGATTGAGCCCCCTGTCGTGGTTGGTGAGGTGATTGATCTTTAATCACATGGACAATTATGCCATGTGTAATGTTCCTTGGGCCTAGAGTGTGGGCATTCGGCTCCACCGGTGGTGGTTGCTGCCGGTTTCAGAACTTGCGTGTTTTGTCCACCATTGTTGCATGTGTTAACCTACTTCGTTGCCCGGCAGGGTTTGTTGCTTGTTTCGGCTAGTTCGTTCTCCTGTTCATTAGTTTCACTTGTTTTGGCCAATTCGTTCTCTTGTCCATCAGTTCCGTCATTAATCTGCTCTCTGGTTTTAATGCTTGTCAGTTTTTGAACGCTGATGGTCGCGACCCGTTCCTAAACTTGTTTGCCACGTCCGCCATTGCTATGATGCTGGACCGCTAGGATATCAATTGTTGTCCACCAGGGTTTGGGTCTGTTTGCTCGATTTCTTCAGGGTTTGGCTCTGTTTGCTCGAATTTTTCAGGGTTTGGCTCTGTTTGTTAGATTTCATTCATTTTTTTCGGTGTTTGCAAATTTCGTTTCTAAAAATTTATTTTTTTTGTTTTTTCGCACATATCTTCTTCCATGGATGGCGTTGAAGAGGTTTGGTGCAGCGTTGTGGTGGCTTCTGTGACCTTTGCAGTTCTCAGTGACCTCTGCTAGTATTCATAATCCTGGCAACCATGCTCTGTGTTTTTTAACACTTTTATTTGCTGTTCGGTGGAATTTAGCTCTTCTTGTTGTTTTTAACATATTTAATTGAGTTCGGTGGAATTTAAGATGTTTTTACACCGATAGGCATATCCCCCTATCGGAAATCGGCTCTTTTGTGATTATGCTAATTAATCTTTTTCATTGAATGGTCTAGATTGAAAGATGCTGGTATATTCTTGTCGTCGCCACTCAATCAATGAATGAAATTCAAAGAACTAACTTCCTTGCATATATAAATCACATGTTTAAACCATACTTAAATTAAAAATTTACAAATCTTGATTAAAAATTTACTATACCATTTATTGATTGCCACCTGTTAAGTCCCTATATTAATAGTATAACCCCTTATTATGTTAGTGTAGCCCCCCTTATTGTTATTATTGTACCCCTGTAACCCCCATATTGTTATTATTGTGCCCTTACATTATTATTGTTAGGTCGGCTAGGATTACATTGTGGCCCCATTAGGATTATATTGTGGCCCCATGGACTCCTATATATAGAAGGAGGTTTTGTTCATTTGTATCATCCAAGAATTGTGCATTTATGTAATGTATTGGAGGTTGCCCCCTCGAAGTGGCTTATTTCTAAGGCGTTCATATATCTTTTCTTCTATGTTTGGAGCTGGTTACACAACATTTGGTATCGGAGCTTTGGGATTCTAGGGTTTCGCTGCTCCAAACAGGTCATCGTGGCATTTTCGCTATAACTTTTTTTCTACGAAGCTTCAGAAGCTGAAATTTTTAGGGTGCGAAGCTGAAATCTTGAGGAAGTTTGTATAAACATTTCAGAGCTTGGTTCGCAATATTTTCGGAGATATGATCTGTGGAATTTAGGTATTTTTTCAGGCTCCTAAACAGGTCATCGTGGAATTTGCGCTATAAAAAATTTTCTACGAAGGTTCAGAATCTGAAATTCATATGGTGCGAAGCTGAAATCCTGAAGAAAGTCGTCAAAAAATCTCAGAGCTTGGTTCACAATATTTTTGGAGATATAATCTGTGGAAGGTAGTGCTTTTTCAGGCTCCTGAATTTCATCTCAAAGAGGTGATCGTGGGAAAAGTTCAATAACTCTCTCTCTGGGCATCGGATTGGAGTGCCGTAAAAAGTGGTTGCAATTACACAGACTGCAGTTTCTTGGCTATCAATTTCAGAGACGAAGGACGAAACAATGACACGTGGCAAGTCGTACAAGTTCGCTCTACTGAACCAGTCCAAAATTGGGTCATTGTGGGAGATTGGAAATAACTTTGTCTTGAAGAATCCAAATCAGATCATACCTGTGGCATTTGAAAGACAGTTCAGAAGGCTACTACAGCAGTGAATTTCAGATATTGAAGATTCTCAATTACAGAGATAATTCAATTTCAATACAGAGCTCCTAAAAAGCAAGTAAAAGGTGTGTATTTTTTTCCAATTGCATAAGTCTTGTTTGAAGAATCAAGTTGAATTGATTCCAAGGGAATATTGTAGAATATATATCAGTATTGGATTCTAAAATGGCCCCTAAAAAGAATTCAACTCCCATTAATCCTTTAGAAGGCTCTACTATGACTCATGAAGACGAAGAATGGAAACATGACATATCAAAATTACAAGAGCAAGTGCAACAAATTTCGCTCTCGCAAAGAACAACAAAAAATGAAATGGAAGTTTTGAAGAAAGGCATGGAAACTAAGATGGATGGTTTGACGAAAGGCGTGGAAGCTAAGATGAATGGTTTGGAATCTAAGATGGATGGCATGGAAGTGGGCATGGAAGCTAAGATTGATGACTTGGAAGCTAAGATCGATGAAAACATGAAAGACAACATGGAAAACATGAAGAATGATCTAAAAGCATACATGGAAGGCTTGATGACAAGCTTAAAACAAGAAACGATTCCTAATGGCGGAAATATAGTAGAAGAACCTCATGATGAAAACAAAATAAATGTTAATCGTGATTTCATAACCTCTAATGTTGGCGGGAAGAACCACCATATTCCAAAAATGGATATGAGGAAGTTTGATGGAAAGGATCCTGTAACATGGATACTACGGATGGAGCAATATTTTGATCTCCATAATGTGCAAAACACACAAAAGGTACGCATTGCAACTTTACATTTAGAACAAAATACATTTGTATGGTATCGATGGCTTTGCTCTCGTAAAAAATTGTCACTTGGTCAATTTTTATGGAGGAAATGATAGCACATTATGAGGATACAAAGAGCAACACCTTCTTTAGCCAATTGATAAATCTCAAACAAAAGGGTTTAGTGGGGCAGCACATTGAGGACTTCCAAAAATTGAATATAAAGGTAACTGATATTCCAGAGGAACACAGGATTGATCTCTTCATAGGCACTTTAAAGGATAACATCCAACATGAAGTTCGCGTTCTGGAACCTGATTCATTGGAGAAGGCATTCGGGTTGGCAAGAAAAGTTGAATGTAAAGTTATGGCGACAAGGAAGCCTACCACTCAATTCTATAAAGAAGGAAGTGTTGCTACATCTAGATTTCCACAACCTACAAGGTTGACACCACAACAATTGGAAGAAAAAGAGCAAAAGGGCTTTGCTACAGTTGTGATAGAAAATACACTAAAGGTCATAAGTGTGCTGAGAAGAAATTATTTTACATAGATTGTGAAGAGGAAGAAGAAAATGAACAAGAAGAGGATATACACCGGGAACCAACCCCAGAAGAGGAAGAAATGAATCCAACCATATCGTGTAATGCACTGGCAGGAATTACCACTCCTCAAACTCTCAAGATAAAAGGACAAATCAAGAAGAGAAAGGTAATAGTGTTGATTGATTCGGGTAGCACCCATAATTTTATTCATTGTAAGGTAGCCAAGGAATTAAATTGTTTCCTATACCCAGCACCAGAATGTCAAGTGATGGTTGCAAATGGAGGAACTATAAATTTCTCTGGAAATGCCATAATATCAAGCTAACCATGGGGGAATATGTATTGACTAGTCCAATGCTTTCCATTCCTATGGGAGGTGCTGATGTTGTACTAGGAGTACAATGGTTACAATCTTTGGGGGAGGTAGCTTTTAATTTTCAAGAACTTTTCTTGAAATTTTTTTCAGAAGGAAAGGAAGTCGAATTACGGGGTATTGAAGGGAAGCCAGGAAGGATAATAAGCTCTAATGGCATGACAAAGCTTCTAAAAAAAGAACAACGAGGCGTAATTGCACAATTATGCTCACTAGAAGTTCCAACATCAAAATCATCTATTTCTGCAGATCTCCAACAAGTCCTGGACAATCATTCCAAGGTGTTTGAAACTCCCAAAGGACTCCCACCTATTCGTGATCATGATCATGCTATTCATTTGATTCCAGGAAGTGTTCCTCCAAACATCGGGCCTTATAGATATCCTTATGTCAAAAAGAGCGAAATTGAACATATGATTGCAGAAATGTTAGAGGCGGGTATAATTCAACCTAGTCAAAGTTCTTTCTCTACTCCTGTAGTATTGGTACACAAGAAGGATGGATCATGGCGAATGTGTCCCGATTATAGGGAGCTCAATAAGCTCACCATTAAAGATAAATTTCCCATTCCTGTGATTGATGAATTATTGGATGAATTACATGGAGCAATTTATTTTACCAAGTTGGATCTTCGTTCGGGATATCATCAAATTAGAATGAAGACTGAAGATATTCCAAAAACAGCATTTCGAACTCATGAGGGTCATTATAAATTTTTGGTCATGCCATTTGGCCTTACCAATGCACCTTCTACATTTCAAGGGTTGATGAATTCCATTTTCAAACCCTTCCTTAGAAAATTTGTGCTAGTATTTTTTGATGATATACTAATGTACAACAGGTCTTGGAAGGATCATGTTGAACATGTTGACAGGGTGCTCAAACTATGCAGGAGAAACAATTATATGCAAAAACATCCAAATGTTTCTTTGGAGTACAAGAGGTGGAATATCTGGGTCATATTATATCTCACGAGGGTGTTAAAGTAGACCCTAACAAAATTAAAGCCATTAAGGAATGGAAAGTCCCCATGACCATAAAGAAGTTGCGAGGATTTCTCGGGTTAACAGGGTATTATCGTAAGTTTGTTGAGAATTATGGGAGAATAGCAGCACCTCTAACAACATTATTGAAGAAAGATGCATTTTCATGGACTCCTGAAGCAACTAAGGCCTTTGAACGTCTTAAGGAGGCAATGTGCCATGCATCGGTCTTAGCTACGCCAGACTTCACAAAAACCTTTATTGTGGAATGTGATGCCTCAGGAAATGGAATTGGTGCAGTTTTAATACAGGAAGACCCATTGCTTTTGAAAGTCGTCCAATCAAAGGAAAGTATTTACAGAAACCTATTTATAAGAAGGAAATGTTAGCAATACTGCATGCACTAAAGAAAAGGAGAACTTACATAATGGGAAGACACTTCAAGGTAAAAACTAGTCATGATAGTCTTAAACACTTTTTGGAACAAAGACTATCTTCATAAGAGTAGCAAAAATGGGTGACAAAGATGTTGGGTTATGACTTTGAAATAATCTACAAAAAAAGGAAGCTTAATGTTGTTGCAGATGCACTCTCAAGAAAGAATGAAGAGGTGGAAGCATTGCTTTGTGCCATTTCTATTATCCAACAGGATTGGATAACCGAAGCAAGAGATGAATGGAAGAAGGACAAAGATGTATGGACACTCATTCAAAAGTTGCAGCAAGATCCTAGTACATCTGATACATTTAGTTGGAAAAATGATTCCTTATGGTACAAAGATCGCTTATATCTTTGCAAAAATTCCCAACTAAAACAAAATATTCTTTTGGAATTGCACACTTCTCCTTTAGGAGGACACTCAGGATTTTTAAAAACTTACCACAGGGTGAAGAAAGAATTTTTTTGGGATGGCCTTAAATCTGATATTCAAAAGTTTGTGGCGGAATGTTTGGTTTGCCAACAGAATAAAGTGGAAACAATTAAGACCACAGGACTTCTACAACCTTTATCCATTCCAGGTCAACGTTGGGAGGAGATTTCAATGGATTTTATCACAGGTTTACCTAAGTCCGAAGGAAAGAGTGTCATCATGGTGGTAGTTGATAGACTTACCAAGTATGCACACTTTTGTGCATTATCTCATCCATTTAAAGCAAGTACAATTGCTACTACATTTATGGATAGAATTCAAAAACTACATGGAAGCCCAAGGGTTATTGTGAGCGACAGAGATCCCATTTTTACTGGAAATTTTTGGACGGAGTTATTTTCTTGTTTGGGTACTCAATTAGCTCATAGCTCATCTTATCATCCTCAATCTGATGGTCAAACTGAGATAGTAAATAAATGTTTGGAAGGATATCTTCGTTGTTTTGTATCTGATAAACAAACACAATGGGTCAAGTAGTTACCTCTTGCTGAATGGTGGTATAACACTTCCTTCCATACTGCAGCAAAAATGACCCCATTTATGGCACTTTATGGATATCATCCACCATCCATCACATCATCTTTAAGGGAAAATTTGAAGGTTCAAGGAGTGGAAGATCACATCGAGCATCAGCAAGAAGTTCTCCAACTCTTAAAGGATAACCTGAATTTGGCACAAAATCGAATGAAACAACAGGCAGATCAACATCGCGGCGAGAGAAGTTTTGATGTAGGAGATTGGGTATTTTTACGGCTACAACCATATAAACAAATGTCCCTCAAGCAAGCTAAGAAGGATAATAAATTATCGCCAAAGTACTATGGTCCTTACAAGTTGTTGCAAAAGATTGGTACTATGGCATACAAATTGGAGCTTCCTGCTTCTTCACGAGTGCATCCAATTTTCCATGTTTCATGCTTAAAGAAGGTTATAGGTGAAAATCTTCCAGTTCAAACAATATTGCCCGAACTTGATGAGGAAGGAAAAATCATATTGGAACCTGAAGCAGTCACGGAAACAAGAACTCGACAGCTACGAAATCGATCAATTTCAGAGTATCTCATCAAGTGGAAGAACTTACCCACTGAAAATTCTACATGGGAGGATGATAATTTTATACAGAAGCACCCAGAGCTACTCAAGCATTGAGGACAACACTTTTTGAAGGAGAGGGGCATGTTAGGTCCCTATATTACTAGTATAGTCCCTTATTGTTGTTAGTGTAACCCCCTTATTGTTATTATTGTACCCTTGTAACCCCCATTTTGTTATTATTGTGCCCTTAAATTATTATTGTTAGGTCAGCTAGGATTACATTGTGGCCCACTAAGATTACATTATGGCCCCATAGACTCCTGTATATAGAAACGAGGTTTTGTAATTTGTATCATCCAAGAATTGTTCATTTATGTAATGTATTGGAGGTTGCCCCCTCGAAGTGGCTCATTTCTAAGGCGTTTACATCTCTTTTCTTCTCTTTTTGGAGCTGGTTACACAACACAACCTATCAAGATTAACATTTGGAATGAAACTGAAACATTAGCCCTTATCCAGTTGTGTGAAACGGTTATACAAGGTGTCTGAAGGCGCCCGCGGACAGAGATATGTCGTGAGAGGAAACGTTGTGGGCGCCCTGGTGGTTTCAAATCGGGTAACGGTGGAGGAGTGGAACAACTACAACCATGTGGTGAGTTGTCTGTGGGAAGCAACGTGGAGAAAATTGTTTAATTAATAATTAGAGTGAAACTGAAACATTAACCCTTATCCAAGTGTGTGAAACGATTATGAAAGGTGTCTGATATGCCGTGAAACGAATGTAAATTTGCATTCTTAAACTGTTGGAACATGAAATAGGTTAACTGTGCTTTGAACAGTCTGAGGTCATCTCAATCACAATCATCTAGCTGGGGGGAGATCGCAACCAAAAATGTAACCAAAATCCAAATGCTTGAGGTGAATTATTGCATTCGCGACAACAGAACGCTGCAAAATTCAGCAGTTTCGACAGCTAAAGTATCTCAGAGCCCTGCAGCACTGGAGGATAATGTAAATAACGCTAACTCGGCTTTTCTCAGCCCTAAAATGATCAGGTAAGAACCGCTTACACTTTCGTAACACTACCATTACATTCTATTTGGAGTTCAAGATATATGGCAATGGATGTGACCTTTCGATTGACAACAAATGCAGCGCAGAGATCGAACCAACTGAAGTATTATCTAATGGCGTGGAGACCAATTTGATGTAAGTCTGGTAAAACATATCAACGAATATTAGTGCCGAAATTAAAGCATGCAGTGAGTTCAATACTGGCAAAAATATTCCATTAATTTCAGGGAAGTTTTTGAATGCCATGCAACAGGGAAGATAACAGGGTGGATCATCAAAGCATTCATTCGTGATAGTAGGCCAGACGACGTACGTGGCCCTCTCTTGGTTTTTCTAGCTACTGGATTAGCACCGGGAGGTTGAAGAAAAGATTGTCCAAGATATACGAAGCATATTAAATCGAAGGTCAATGTCACAAGATCGAAACGATTCGTCACCTTTCTCAATGGAGGAAATAAGAGAGATGAAGTATCTGCAGTCAGCGCTGAGCGAATCTCTTCGGCTCTATCCGCCTGCTTCGATAGACTTGGTAGAGGCAGTGGAGGACGACGTGCTTCCCGACGGCATGAAGTTAGCGAGGGGGTCAAAGTTACAAAATTAATAATTAAATTTTTTTTCCAATTTATGCTTTTATTGATGAGGTTAGCAATTAAAATAATATTCATTTTTCCTTTGCTCCGTAATTCCATTCTTTAATGAATATTAGTGTTCTAGAAGTGATAAATTTAAAACGCATAACTGAAATAAAATATGTTAAGGAGGAATCCATAGAAATCCATGACATTGCTTTACTATATTTAATTATAACTATATTAAAAAAAAGCCATTAAAAAGTGAAACATAATAAAACATTAAAATATGGTTTTAAGCACAGGCACTTGTAAATATAAAACAAGACTCATTTTAAGGGTACGATAAAGAGATTACTTAGAAGGTTTCTGAATTTTATTTGTATGTTAAAAAAGTATTAAGAGAAGTGTAGCTTGTTTTTGAATCATCATACCATTACTATTGTTGAATTAAAAGTAAGAAAAACTTTTCAAAACCAACATAGTTTTATGGAGTTGTAATGTAAGAATTATGTTAAAAATTATTATTATTTTTTATTGGCTTGACCCATAGCAGATTTGAACTCAAAGCAATTATCCATAGAGTTTCCCAATACACATATTTAAATTTAAATTTTTAATTTAAATATAAATTAAACCAATTTTTAAAAAAACTTACAATTTCATCATTTCACATATCTTAAAATAACCAACTTTTCCGATAGGCGTATCCCCCTATCGGAAATCGGCTCTTTTGTGATTATGCTAATTAATCTTTTTCATCAAATGGTCTAGACTGAAAGATGCTAGTATATTCTCGTCGTCGCCACTCAATCAATGAATGAAATTCAAAGAACTAACTTCCTTGCATATTTAAATCACATGTTTAAACCATACTTAAATTAAAAATTTACAAATCTTGATTAAAAATTTACTATACCATTTATTGATTGCCACCTATCAAGATTAACATTTGGAATGAAACTGAAACATTAACCCTTATCCAGGTGTGTGAAACGGTTATTAAAGGTGTCTGAAGGCGCCCGCGGACAGAGACACGTTGTGAGAGGAAATGTTGTGGGTGCCCTAGTGGTTTCAAATCGGGTAACGGTGGAGGAGTGGAACAACTACAACCATGTGGTGAGTTGTCTACGGGAAACAACGTGGAGAAAATTGTTTAATTAATAATTGGAGTGAAACTGAAACATTAACCCTTATCCAAGTGTGTTAAACGATTATGCAAGGTGTCTGATATGCCGTGAAACGATTGTCGATTTGCATTCTTAAACTGTTGGAACATGAAATAGGTTAACTGTGCTTTGAACAGTTCGAGGTCATCTCAATCAAAATCATCTAGCTCGGGAGAGATTGCAACAAAAAATGTAAGCAGCATCCAAACACCTGAGGTGAATTATTGCATTCGCGACAACGGAACGCTGCAAAATTCAACAGTTTCGACAACTAAAGTATCTTAGAGCCCTACAACGCTAGAGGATGATGTAAATAACAATAACTCAGCTTTTCTCAGCCCTAAAATGATTAGGTAAGAACCGCTTACACTTTCATAACACTACCATTACATTTACTATTTGGAGTTCAAGATATATGGCAGTGGATGTGAGCTTTCGATTGACAGCAAATGTAGCCTGGAGATCGAACCAACTAAAGTATTATCTAGTGGCGTGGAGACCAATTTCATGTAAGTCTGTTAAAACATATCAACGAATATTAGAGCCGAAATTAAAGCATGTAGTGGGTTCAATACTGGCAAAAATATTCCATTAATTTCAGGGAAGTTTTTGAATGCCATGCAACAGGGAAGATAACATGGCAGATCATCAAAGCATTCATTCGTGATAGCAGGCCAGATGACGTACGCGGCTCTCTCTTGGTTTTTCTGGCTGCTGGATCAGCGCTGGGAGGTTGAAGAAAATATTGTCCAAGAGATACGAAGCATCTTAAATCGAAGGTCGATGTCACAAGATCGAAACGATCCGTCACCTTTCTCAATGGAGGAAATAAGAGAGATGTAGTATCTGCAGTCGGCGCTGAGCGAATCTCTTCGGCTCTATCCGCCTACTCCGATAGACCTGGTAGAGGCAGTGGAGGATGACGTGCTACCCGACGACACGAAGTTAGCGAGGGGGTCAAAGTTACAAAATTAAAAATTAAATTGTTTTTCCAATTTATGCTTTTATTGATGAGGTTAACAATTAAAATAATATTCATCGTTCCTTCGCTCCGTAATTCCGTTCTTTAATGAATATTAGTGTTCTAGAAGTGATAAATTTAAAACGCATAACTGAAATAAAATATGTTAAGAAGGAATCCATAGAAATCCATGACATTGCTTTACTATATTTAATTATAACTATATTAAAAAAAGCCATTGAAAAGTGAAACATAATAAAACATTAAAATATGGTTTTAAACACATGCACTTGTAAATATAAAACAAGACTCATTTTAAGGGTACGATAAAGAGATTACTTAGAAGGTTTCTGAATTTTATTTGTATGTTAAAAAAGTATTAAGAGAAGTGTACTTGTTTTTGAATCATCATACCATTACTATTGTTGAATTAAAAGTAAGAAAAACTTTTCAAAACCAACATAGTTTTATGGAGTTGTAATGTAAGAATTATGTTAAATTTTTTTATTTTATTTTATTGGCTTGACCCATAGCAGATTTGAACTCAAAGAAATTATCCATAGAGTTCCCAATACACATATTTAAATTTAAATTTTTAACGTGCAAAACACACAAAAGGTACGCATTGCAACTTTACATTTAGAACAAAATACATTTGTATGGTATCAATGGCTTTGCTCCCGTAAAAAAATTGTCACTTGGTCAATTTTTACGGAGGAAATGATAGCACATTATGAGGATAGAAAGAGCAACACCTTCTTTAGCCAATTGATAAATCTCAAACAAAAGGGTTTAGTGGGGCAGCACATTGAGGACTTCCAAAAATTGAATATAAGGGTAACTAATATTCCAGAGGAACACAGGATCGATCTCTTCTTAGGTACTCTAAAGGATAACATCGAACATGAAGTTCATGTTTTGGAACCTGATTCATTGGAGAAGGCATTCAGGTTGGCAAGAAAAGTTAAATGTAAAATTATGGCGACAAGGAAGCCTACCACTCAATTCTATAAAGAAGGAAGTGTTTCTATGCCTAGATTTCCACAACCTACAAGGTTGACACCACAACAATTGGAAGAAAAAAGAGCAAAGGGCTTTGCTACAGTTGTGATAGAAAATACACTAAAGGTCATAAATGTGCTGAAAAGAAATTATTTTACATAGATTGTGAAGAAGAAGAAGAAAATGAAAAAGAAGAGGATATACACCAGGAACCAGCCATAGAAGAGGAAGAAATGAATCAGACCATATCATGTAATGCACTGGTAGGAATTACCACTCCTCAAACTCTCAAGATAGTAGGACAGATCAAGAAGAAAAGGGTAATAGTGTTGATTGATTCAGGTAGCACCCATAATTTTATTCATTGTAAGGTAGCCAAGGAATTAAATTGTTTTCTATACCCAGCACCAGAATGTCAAGTGATGGTTGCAAATGGAGGAACTATAAATTGCTCTGGAAAATGCCATAATATCAAGCTAACCATGGGGGAATATGTATTGACTAGTCCAATACTTTCCATTCCTATGGGAGGTGCTGATGTTGTACTAGGAGTACAATGGTTACAATCTTTGGGGACGGTAGCTTTTAATTTTCAAGAACTTTTCTTGAAATTTTTTTCAGAAGGAAAAGAAGTCGAATTGCGAGGTATTGAAGGGAAGCCGGGAAGGATAATAAGCTCTAATGTCATGACAAATCTTCTAAAGAAACAACAACGAGGTGTAATTGCACAATTATGCTCACTAGAAGTTCCGACATCAAAATCATCTATTTCTGCAGATCTCCAACAAGTCTTGGACAATCATTCCAAGGTGTTTGAAACTCCCAAAGGACTCCCACCTATTCGTGATCATGATCATGCTATTCATTTGATTCGAGGAAGTGTTCCTCCAAACATCAGGCCTTATAGATATCCTTACTTCCAAAAGAGCGAAATTGAACGTATGATTGCAGAAATGTTAGAGGCAGGTATAATTCAACCTAGTCAAAGTTCTTTCTCTGCTCCTATAGTTTTGGTACACAAGAAGGATGGATCATGGCAAATGTGTCCGGATTATAGGGAGCTCAATAAGCTCACCATTAAAGAAAAATTTCCCATTCCTGTGATTGATGAATTATTGGATGAATTACATGGAGCAATTTATTTTACCAAGTTGGATCTTCGTTCAGGATATCATTAAATTAGAATGAAGAATGAAGATATTCCAAAAACAACATTTCGAACTCATGAGGGTCATTATGAATTTTTGGTCATGCCTTTTGGTCTTACCAATGCACTTTATACATTTCAAGGGTTGATGAATTCCATTTTCAAGCCCTTCCTTAGAAAATTTGTGCTGGTATTTTTTGATGATATACTAATCTACAGCAGGTCTTGGAAGGATCATGTTGAACATGTTGACAGAGTGCTCAAACTATTGCAGGAGAAACAATTATATGCAAAAAAATCCAAATGTTTCTTTGGAGTACAAGAGGTGGAATATTTGGGTCACATTGTATTTCACGAGGGTGTTAAAGTAGACCCTAACAAAATTAAAGCCATTAAGGAATGGAAAGTCCCCACAACCATAAAGAAGTTGCGAGGATTTCTCGGGTTAACAGGGTATTATCGCAAGTTTGTTAAGAATTATGGGAGAATAGCAGCACCTCTAACAACATTATTGAAGAAAGATGCATTTTCATGGACTCCTGAGCAACTAAGGCCTTTGAACATCTTAAAGAGGCAATGTGCCTAGCACCGGTCTTAGCTACGCCAGACTTCACAAAAACCTTTATTGTGGAATGTGATGCCTCAGGAAATGGAATTTGTGCAGTTTTAATGCAGGAAGGAAGACCCATTTCTTTTGAAAGTCATCCAATCAAAGGAAAGTATTTACGGAAACCTATTTATGAGAAGGAAATGTTAGCAATACTGCATGCACTAAATAAATGGCAAACTTACCTAATGGGAAGACACTTCAAGGTAAAAACTGATCATGATAGTCTTAAACACTTTTTGGAACAAAGACTATCTTCAGAAGAGCAGCAAAAATGGGTCACAAAGATGTTGGGTTATGACTTTGAAATAATCTACAAAAAGGAAAGCTTAATGTTGTTGTAGATGCACTCTCAAGAAAGAATGAAGAGGTGGAAGCATTGCTTTGTGCCATTTCTATTATCCAACCAGATTGGATAACCAAAGCAAGAGATGAATGGAAGAAGGACAAAGATGTATGGACACTCATTCAAAAGTTGTGGCAAGATCCTAGTACATCTGATACATTTAGTTGGAAAAATGATTCCTTATGGTACAAAGATCGCTTATATCTTTGCAAGAATTCCCAACTAAAACAAAATATTCTTCTGGAATTGCACACTTCTCCTTTAGGAGGACACTCAGGATTTTTAAAAACTTATCAAAGGGTGAAGAAAGAATTTTTTTGGGATGGCCTTAAATCTGATATTCAAAATTTTGTGGCGGAATGTTTGGTTTTCCAGCAGAATAAAGTGGAAACAATTAAGACCCCGGGACTTCTACAACCTTTATCCATTCCAAGTCAACGTTGGGAGGAGATTTCAATGGATTTTATCACAGGTTTACCTAAGTACGAAGGAAAGAGTGTCATCATGGTGGTAGTTGATAGACTTACCAAGTATGCACACTTTTGTGCATTATCTCATCCATTTAAAGCAAGTACAGTTGCTACTACATTTATGGATAGAATTCAAAAACTACATGGAAGCCCAAGGGTTATTGTGACTGACAGAGATCCCATTTTTACTGGAAATTTTTGGACGGAGTTATTTTCTTGTTTGGGTACTCAATTAGCTCATAGCTCATCTTATCATCCTCAATCTGATGGTCAAACTGAGATCGTAAATAAATGTTTGGAAGGATATATTCGTTTTTTTGTATCTGATAAACAAACACAATGGGTCAGTGGTTACCTCTTGCTAAATGGTGGTATAACACTTCCTTCCATACTGCAGTAAAAATGACCCCATTTATGGCACTTTATGGATATCATCCACCATCCATCACATCATCTTTAAGAGAAAATTCTAAGGTTCAAGCAGTGGAAGATCACATCGAGCATCGGCAAGAAGTTCTCCAACTCTTAAAGGATAACTTGAATTTGGCACAAAATTGAATGAAACAACAGGCAGATCAACATCACAACGAGAGAAGTTTTGATGTAGGAGATTGGGTATTTTTACGGCTACAACCATACAAACAAATGTCCCTCAAGCAAGCTAAGAAGGATGATAAATTATCGCCAAAGTACTATGGTCCTTACAAGGTGTTGCAAAAGATTGGTACTATGGCATACAAATTGGAGCTTCCTGCTTCTTCGCGAGTACATCCAGTTTTCCATGTTTCATGCTTAAAGAAGGTTATAGGTGAAAATATTCCAGTTCAAACAATATTGCTAGAACTCGATGAGGAAGGAAAAATCATATTGGAACCTGAAGCGGTCACGGAAAGAAGAACTCGACAACTACGGAATCGATCAATTTCAGAGTATCTCATCAAGTGGAAGAACTTACCCACTGAATATTCTACATGGGAGGATGGGAATTTTATACAGAAGCACCCAGAGCTACTCAAGACAACACTTTTTTGAAGGAGAGGGGCATGTTAGGTCCCTATATTACTAGTATAGTCCCTTATTGTTGTTAGTGTAACCCCCTTATTGTTATTATTGTACCCTTGTAACCCCCATTTTATTATTATTGTGCCCTTAAATTATTATTGTTAGGTCGGCTAGGATTACATTGTAGCCCACTAGGATTACATTATGGCCCCATGGACTCCTATATATAGAAAGGAGGTTTTGTAAATTGGATCATCCAAGAATTGTTCATTTATGTAATGTATTGGAGGTTTCCCCCTCGAAGTGGCTCATTTCTAAGGCATTGATATCTCTTTTCTTCTCTTTTTGGAGGTGGTTACACAACACCACCTATCAAGATTAACATTTGAGATAAGCCCGAAACATTAGCCCTTATCCGATTGTGTGAAACGGTTATACAAGGTGTACGGGAAAGGCGCCGCCGGACGAGGAGATATGTCGTGAAGGAAACGTTGTGGGCGCCCTGGTGGTTTCAAATCGGGTAACGGTGGAGGAGTGGAACAACTACAACCATGTGGTGAGTTTTACGTAGGAAGCAACGTGGAGAAAATTGTTTAATTACTAATTAGAGAGTGAAAGCGAAACATTAACCCTTATCCAGTGTGTGGAGAAAAACGATTATGAAAGGTGTGCGATATCTTAGTGAAACGAATGTAGATTTGCATTCTTAAACTGTTGGAACATGAAATAGGTTAACTGTGCTTTGAACAGTCTGAGGTCATCTCAATCACAATCATCTAGCTGGGGGGAGATCGCAACCAAAAATGTAACCAAAATCCAAATGCTTGAGGTGAATTATTGCATTCGCGACAACAGAACGCTGCAAAATTCAGCAGTTTCGACAGCTAAAGTATCTCAGAGCCCTGCAGCACTGGAGGATAATGTAAATAACGCTAACTCGGCTTTGCTCAGCCCTAAAATGATCAGGTAAGAACCGCTTACACTTTCGTAACACTACCATTACATTCTATTTGGAGTTCAAGATATATGGCAATGGATGTGACCTTTCGATTGACAGAAAATGCAGTGCAGAGATCGAACCAACTGAAGTATTATCTAATGGCGTGAAGACCAATTTTATGTAAGTCTGGTAAAACATATCAACGAATATTAGAGCCGAAATTAAAGCATGCAGTGGGTTCAATACTGGCAAAAATATTCCATTAATTTCAGGGAAGTTTTTGAATGCCATGCAACAGGGAAGATAACAGGGCGGATCATCAAAGCATTCATTCGTGATAGTAGGCCAGACGACGTACGTGGCCCTCTCTTGGTTTTTCTAGCTACTGGATTAGCACCGGGAGGTTGAAGAAAAGATTGTCCAAGATATACGAAGCATATTAAATCGAAGGTCAATGTCACAAGATCGAAACGATCCGTCACCTTTCTCAATGGAGGAAATAAGAGAGATGAAGTATCTGCAGTCAGTGCTGAGTGAATCTCTTCGGCTCTATCCGCCTGCTACTACAGACTTGGTAGAGGCAGTGGAGGATGACGTGCTGTCCGACGGCATGAAGTTAGCGAGGGGGTCAAAGTTACAAAATTAACAATTTTTTTTTTTTTCCAATTTATGCTTTTATTGATGAGGTTAGCAATTAAAATAATATTCATTGTTCCTTTGCTCCGTAATTCCATTCTTTAATGAATATTAGTGTTCTAGAAGTGATAAATTTAAAACGCATAACTGAAATAAAATATGTTAAGGAGGAATCCATAGAAATCCGTGACATTGCTTTACTATATTTAATTATAACTATATTAAAAAAAAGCCATTAAAAAGTGAAAAATAATAAAACATTAAAATATGGTTTTAAGCACAGGCACTTGTAAATATAAAACAAGACTCATTTTAAGGGTACGATAAAGAGATTACTTAGAAGGTTTCTGAATTTTATTTGTATGTTAAAAAAGTATTAAGAGAAGTGTAACTTGTTTTTGAATCATCATACCATTACTATTGTTGAATTAAAAGTAAGAAAAACTTTTCAAAACCAACATAGTTTTATGGAGTTGTAATGTAAGAATTATGTTAAAAATTATTATTATTTTTTATTGGCTTGACCCATAGCAGATTTGAACTCAAAGCAATTATCCATAGAGTTTCCCAATACACATATTTAAATTTAAATTTTTAATTTAAATATAAATTAAACCAATTTTTAAAAAAACTTACAATTTCATCATTTCACATATCTTAAAATAACCAACTTTTCCGATAGGCGTATCCCCCTATCGGAAATCGGCTCTTTTGTGATTATGCTAATTAATCTTTTTCATCAAATGGTCTAGATTGAAATATGCTAGTATATTCTCGTCGTCGCCACTCAATCAATGAATGAAATTCAAAGAACTAACTTCCTTGCATATTTAAATCACATGTTTAAACCATACTTAAATTAAAAATTTACAAATCTTGATTACAAATTTACTATACCATTTATTGATTGCCACCTATCAAGATTAACATTTGGAATGAAACTGAAACATTAACCCTTATCCAGGTGTGTGAAACGGTTATGCAAGGTGTCTGAAGGCGCCCGCGGACAGAGACACGTTGTGAGAGGAAATGTTGTGGGCGCCCTAGTGGTTTCAAATCGGGTAACGGTGGAGGAGTGGAACAACTACAACCATGTGGTGAGTTGTCTATGGGAAGCAACGTGGAGAAAATTGTTTAATTAATAATTGGAGTGAAACTGAAACATTAACCCTTATCCAAGTGTGTTAAACGATTATGCAAGGTGTCTGATATGCCGTGAAACGAATGTCGATTTGCATTCTTAAACTGTTGGAACATGAAATAGGTTAACTGTGCTTTGAACAGTCCGAGGTCATCTCAATCACAATCATCTAGCTCGGGAGAGATTGCAACAAAAAATGTAAGCAGCATCCAAACGCCTGAGGTGAATTATTGCATTCGCGACAACGGAACGCTGCAAAATTCAACAGTTTCGACAACTAAAGTATCTTAGAGCCCTACAATGCTAGAGGATGATGTAAATAACAATAACTCAGCTTTTCTCAGCCCTAAAATGATTAGGTAAGAACCGCTTACACTTTCATAACACTACCATTACATTTACTATTTGGAGTTCAAGATATATGGCAATGGATGTGAGCTTTCGATTGACAGCAAATGTAGCCTGGAGATCGAACCAACTAAAGTATTATCTAATGGCGTGGAGACCAATTTCATGTAAGTCTGTTAAAACATATCAACGAATATTAGAGCCGAAATTAAAGCATGTAGTGGGTTCAATACTGGCAAAAATATTCCATTAATTTCAGGGAAGTTTTTGAATGCCATGCAACAGGGAAGATAACATGGCATATCATCAAAGAATTCATTCGTGATAGCAGGCCAGATGACGTACGTGGCTCTCTCTTGGTTTTTCTGGCTGCTGGATCAGCGCTGGGAGGTTGAAGAAAAGATTGTCCAAGAGATACGAAGCATCTTAAATCGAAGGTCGATGTCACAAGATCGAAACGATCCGTCACCTTTCTCAATGGAGGAAATAAGAGAGATGTAGTATCTGCAGTCGGCGCTGAGCGAATCTCTTCGGCTCTATCCGCATACTCCGATAGACCTGGTAGAGGCAGTGGAGGATGACGTGCTACCCGACGACACGAAGTTAGCGAGGGGGTCAAAGTTACAAAATTAAAAATTAAATTGTTTTTCCAATTTATGCTTTTATTGATGAGGTTAACAATTAAAATAATATTCATTGTTCCTTCGCTCCGTAATTCCGTTCTTTAATGAATATTAGTGTTCTAGAAGTGATAAATTTAAAACGCATAACTGAAATAAAATATGTTAAGAAGGAATCCATAGAAATCCATGACATTGCTTTACTATATTTAATTATAACTATATTAAAAAAAGCCATTGAAAAGTGAAACATAATAAAACATTAAAATATGGTTTTAAACACATGCACTTGTAAATATAAAACAAGACTCATTTTAAGGGTATGATAAAGAGATTACTTAGAAGGTTTCTGAATTTTATTTGTATGTTAAAAATGTATTAAGAGAAGTGTACTTGTTTTTGAATCATCATACCATTACTATTGTTGAATTAAAAGTAAGAAAAACTTTTCAAAACCAACATAGTTTTATGGAGTTGTAATGTTTAAATTTTTTTATTTTATTTTATTGGCTTGACCCATAGCAGATTTGAACTCAAAGAAATTATCCATAGAGTTCCCAATACACATATCTAAATTTAAATTTTTAATTTAAATATAAATTAAACCAATTTTTAAGAAAACTTACATTTTCATCATTTCACATATCTTAAAATAACCAACATTTCATAATTTTGTTTCATCTCATTTTACAAAGATCTTGGTTTGGGTTCAAAAAAATTTCTTCAAAGTTTGGATTTAAGAACATTTCTTGGAAGCAAACTGATTTTACAAAGAATTGTTTTGGGTTTAAAGAATTTTTTTAGAAGACATTTCTTGGAGACGGCCTGATTTTGGCCAAAATTGTTTTGAACTTAAAAAAATTTCTTGGACATACATTCAAAAGAAATTTCTTGGAGTTATGTACGTGTTTTGAGTTGAAGTAAATATTTTGAGCTTCGTTTCATTTTTATAAGACATTTTTCTCTCAAATTTTTTAAAATAAGTGTTTTGGATTGGAGTAAGTATTTTTTGCAAAAAATTTAAACTGAATTTTTTTAAATTAAATATTTTGTGATATTTTTTTTAATTGAGTTATTGTCTAATTTTTTGAAGGAAATTTTTTGAACTTCATACCCTATTATCATGGGAAATCGAAGAACTTGTGCGAGAAAATATGATAAAAAAATAGACCCTGAGGAACGTAGAGAAGAGACGAGACAATCTTGCAAAAGAAAGTTAGAAGCCCTCTCAAATATTGAAGAGGAAAATCAACCTCAAGAATAAATTGAAGTAGGTATTTAAATGTAAATATTATGATCTATTGATATATTTAAAATTTTCCTAATGTAAAATGTGAAGCTTAATTTTTATTTGATGAACTAGTTTGGAAAATATTTTGTTTAATGTAAACAGACAGAGATATTCCTCAAAATATTGAAGAAGAAAATCAACCTCAAGAAGAAATTGAAGCAGGTATGTAAATGTAAATATTATGATCTATTGATATATTTAAAATTTTCCTAATGTAAAATGTGAAGCTTAATTTTTATTTGATGAACTAGTTCGAAAAATATTTTGTTTAATGTAAACAGACAGAGATATTCCTCAAAATATTGAAGAAGAAAATAAACCTCAAGCAGAAATTGAAGCAGGTATGTAAGTGTAAATATTATGATCTATTGATATATTTAAAATTTTCCTAATGTAAAATGTGAAGCTTAATTTTTTTTTGATGAACTAATTTGAAAAATATTTGAAATTTTAGATATATTTATTAATTTAGTTATTTATTGAATATGTATTATTTTTTCGAATATGTACAGATGAAATCACTATCGATAATGAGATGTTAGAAAATGTTGACACTCACACATATGGAGATAAAAGACCTGACCATGTTATACGATATCGTGTTAACTGCATTTTTGAAAATTATTTCTTAAATGAGTGGGTGACAGTTTAGGCTCAAATGTTGACAGGTCTCCTATCATTAAGGAAATTAAAAGAAGCTACGACACTATTGGGTATTCGAAAATCAACCTTTGAAGATAAAAAATGAAGGAAGAGGTGATAAAAAATATGAGTAGTGCTATAAAGTCAATTAAGAGATCTATAGAGAAAGATATTTCAATTGTACGTAGAGGAATACAGATGGCAATGGTTTCATCAAGTACTCAAGAGAATCATTTGGTAACATCTATGGCACGAGCACTGGGAACCTCGCGAAAAAATTTGCACAAACATCAGATATTTTGGTTGCAAATAGATGTAAATGATGAAATCCCTTGTTGGAGAGCTATTTGTAGGCAACCATACAAAGATAGACTTGGAGAAAATGTTAAAAAAATAATATATGAATATTGGAAGAACAATTCGCGTGTTTCACCAATTGCAAGGCATGTAATGCGAAGAAGAATAGCACGAAATTAGTACGAAGAACATGAAAAAAATCTCTTGGAAACCACTCAGATAGAGTTATTCAACAAGTTCGAAGAAGAGAATCGTCAAATTCATGTTTCACTCAGTGCTTTTGTTCAACAAAAACCATGGTATGTAAAACCTATCACCGTACGTGACACTTGTTGTTGCCGTTATCATGTGGAATTTGAGTTATATTATGACACATTCCTTGATTTCGGTAGAACATTATGGAAGGATTCACCTCCTCCTTCCACTATCCGTGATTTCATATCTCAAATTCTATGTGAAAGAGAAAGTGATGAACTATTTTACAAAAAGAAATGTGTTGGTGATAAAAAATGCGATGATTGTGGAAATTTGACTAAATTTCAAAACAAATATCGTATTGATAGAAATGATCAATCATTGTCCAACATGAAAGTGAAATGGAAGAGATATGAATATATCGATACATCGATTCAAGGTGCAAATAGTGTTAAAAGAATTGAATTACTAGAAGACGAAATTTTTCTGATAGATTTTTTGAGAAAGGTTGAGGCAGAAATTTACAAATACACCAAGCATTCCCATAGAGCTCGATGGAAATACTTGCAATTCAAAAAATCTCGTGAAGTTTTTCCACCAGGGACCATTTTGTCATTGATTGATTTTGCAGAAAACTACACATTTGTTCCACAAAAAGAAATTCAGTGAATACTATCATTCTAACCAAGTCTCCATGCTCGTCCATATTCTATATAGACATGCTGAACAAAATTTCGATCATATAGAAAGTGCGAGTGAAAATCGACATATCATTAAAGAATATCACTTTTATATCAGTGACGATCATACACATGATACATGTTTTGTACAACATTGTTTTGGAAAAAATTATGATTCATTGAAAAATCATGGAATAACATTCAATGAACATTGGATATGGTCAGACGGATGCGCAGGTCAATTCAAATCTGCACGATCATTCTTTTGGTTGTGTTGTCTTCATAAGAAAACCTGCATTAAACATTGTTGGAATTTCTTTGAGACTGGCCATGGAAAAGGAGAACATGACGGTGCAGGAGCATGTATAAAATGAGTACTTCGAAGATATCAAATGAACCACTCTGTAAGCCGACTTGTGAACGCTGAAGAAGTTGTTCAACGGTGCATCGCTGCTCTAAGCCATGAGAGAAACCCATCAAGAGAAGTGCGAAGGTACATTCAATTTAATTTATATTGGAAATATAATTTTAAACATTGTACATTTATCATGCAATGATTATCTTTGATTGTATTTTGATGTCATATTTACAAATTCTTCTTCTAATTTTCCATATAAAGGTTTTTGTGGCATATTGGAATCGAAGAAGTAGATAGATCAATTGGAAATGGCGTTGAAACAATAAAAGGGACTCGAAAATTGTGTTCAATTCAAACAAAATCATCCAGAAATGTGTTTGCATTGGATAAAACAAAATATTCTTGTTTTTGTGATGTTTGCATAGACAACACAAAATCCAATGACGTTTGTGAAAACAAAATGTATGTGAACGATTGGAAACATACAGAGCTAAATACAAAGGGAAAAATGTCTGTTGAAATGTTTGAAGAAATGCAGTCAGAGGAAACTACAATATCATCCGATGGTGATAAAGTTTCTGATCTTGTTAGAGAAGGTAACATTTGAATTACTTTCTAATGATTTAAAAATCTAGAAATAAATTTAAATATGTATAATTTTGTTAAGTTTATTTTATTGTGCAGGAGATGTTTTTTTCTGTAATTGCACCTATTGACAACGATGAAAATGTGAAGTATTATTTGATGCGTTGCACTGAACGAAAAATGAAATTATTACAAAACTATAATGATCACGGATTTCAATATGACAGAGGGTCTATTATACTGAAAGGTTATTTTTTCAGAAAAACTCATCAAAGTGGAGACTTTGTTTACTTTGAAGACTATGAACCTAATTCCATAAGTTGTCAATATAGTCACTTGGTGTGTGAAACACACATAAAGTTGATAGAAGTTCAATCAAAGAAAAAATAAAAAATTAAGAGATGGAAAATGTCAAAATCCGATCATGAACGGATTATTGAGGATGGAATTCCATTAGAATTTTTTTGAGTGAATTTTCCAACAATTTATTATCTTTTGATTAAATATGTTTTAGAACTTCCAGTACTCAACTAAAAATTGAGCTGCTTATGTTATTTGTGCAAGTGTTTGCACATGTACAAATTGTTTGGGTACAAGCACGTGCTCTAGTATCAACTGAAAGTAGTTTTTCTATACATGTGCATTGATGAAAAATGTTATATGCATTGGATATATATATATATATATATATATATATGTTCTAGAATGAAATTAATTGTTCTAGTTTTACTATGTGCATTTATGAAAAATTATTTACGTACTCAATATATATGTTCTAGAATGCAATTAACTGGAACTAGTTTTTCTATGTGCATTGATGAAAAATGTTACTTGTCTTGGATAGATATGTTCTAGAGTGCACAATTAATTGTTCCAAGTAGTTTTTCTATGTGCATTGATGAAAAACTAGTTGGATTTTCTGGTAAAAAGTTTCAACAATGTAAATAAATCGATAAGGCTACCTATTTGAGTGCATTAACGACATTGACCGAAATTCAAAAAACATATATATGTACTAGAATTATATTTCTAATCAAAATTAAAGGGATAATTTGTACATATATCTACTTCTTTAAACTCTTTTTTCAATTAGAGCTCAATTGATACATGGTTAGTTGCATTAAAAAGCTATGTTCTTCCTATTAGAATTTTTTTCATTCAAACAAAACTACATGGAGAGATCAAAAGCAATATTAAAATTCCAAATGTACTTCAACCATCCAAAAGGGATTTGTGCAACATTACTTGACATGCCATGCCAATTATAGTGAACAACTATCCAATAGAAACATTTAACATTATATACCACATGTGCCAAATGTAGATTGAAACCATCCAAAACTTTAAAATTTTAAAAACTTTTGATAATATATCATGCAACATTAAAAAATTAAACATCACATGCGAAATGTAGATTGAAACCGTTCAAAACTTGAGTTTAAAAAACTTTTTGATTATATATAGATCGTTACTTCACATGCCATGCCAATTATACTTCAACTAGATCCAATAGAAACATTTAACATTATATACCACATGTGCCAAATGTAGATTGAAACCATCCAAAACTTTAAGTTTTAAAAACCTTTTGATTATATATATCATGCAACATTAAAACATTAAACATTTAAAGTTCATTAAATATCACATGCAAAATGTAGATTGAAACCGTCCAAAACTTGAGTTTTAAAAACTTCACATGTCATGCCAATTATAATTCAACTATCCAACAAAAACATTTAACATTAAATATCACATGCCAAATGTAGATTGAAACCATCCAAAACAACTTTTAATTTAACAAAAAAATATAGATCACAACATTACTTCACATGCCAAATGTACTCCAAGCATCCAAAACTTAAATTTTAAAAACAAAACAAATTATAACACATGTCATTACATAACATGCCAAATGTAGTTCAAATGACAACATTAATTTATAGATGACAACATTTCTTCACATTCACATGCCAAAAGTACTAAAACAATCCAAAAATTAAATAAAACAAATTATATTAACAATGTAGTAAAATATGTCCAAAAATTGTAAATCTCACAAGTATCAAACTATATCAAGTTTAACAAATTTTAAAACCATCTAAATTTTGAAATCAAATCTACTGTAAATCATGTCCATCAAATGGAGACGGATCTAGCGTCTTCCCTACTAGGGTCTCATTCCGTGCCCTATCATGTGAATGGGAAACTTACATACACAATGCACATGTACTTGAACATTAAAATTTGATGTTTTAAAAATGAATGAGAATATATATATCTAGAACTTCATGTAAAAAACAAAATATAACAAAAAAATCATGCAATACCTCATAAGGTTCCCTCTCCATTTGATGAACAAGTTCTCCCATAGGAACATCTGCAGCGGTAAATTGTACAATATACATGTACAGTTAAATTTATATATTAAAAACTTTCAAATTAAAATGCACGTGTACATATATAAACTTATTTTCAATAATATTAAAAAAAGGAACTAAAGACAACTTGTTCAAATGCTGTGGATGTTCCTATCTCCGTCGCTAGAGTCCCCGGATTAAAGAAATCTTCTATAGGAACCTAAATTCAAAAAATTTTAAATAACTCAAAATATAGATCTCTCTCTCTCTCTCTCTCTCTCTCTCTATATATATATATATATATATATCTCAATTTTTAATGGAACTTTTTGAGGTAGAATATATATATATATATATATAACTTTTAAACATAAATTTTAAACTTGTGAAAAATTGTCCATACTTGTGGCTCATCTCCCAAGGAAGTAGAAGGTACATCTACCAACGAAGAAGAAGGTACCGCCATCCCAAAAACATCATACGGAATCAATACCTATTAAAACATTTTATCAAATTATATATATACATAAATGTACATGTGTGGCAACAATTATTTATTTTAGAGTCACTTAAAAAACACTAACATTTGCCAACATATCATGATGGTCAGACCCATCTGCATTGTTTGAACCAGAGGTCCTGAACATGATATTATCATTTTCGTCACGCATCATGCCTGAGAACTGCAAATGGTGTTTTAACATATAATCATACATTTTTTTAAGATTAATGTACACATACAAATAAATGTATACATGTATTTATTACAAATTGTACACATGTATATGTAAAAATAATTTCAAACCCTAAGGTCACTAACACATACCGTTCCGGTGCCCTCTTCCTCATGAAAAATTAGGTCTTGCAAACCATTGCGACAATTTATTGCATATGTGCGGAGATCTTCAACATTCATGTTGTAAATCTCCTCATCTGTACAATAAACAAAATTGGCACGTGCATTTTCACGTGCTCTTTGTCGATTTAAACAAAGATCGACTCCACTCAATCCGCTATGAACATTATCGATGATAACATCCCTTGCTTCTCGACTTATTTGAGAAGTCGCATCCATCCTGATCGCAGAGTTTTGACTCGAAACGGTTGACTCACCAATGGCGGCTCAGGGCGAGGTAACTCCACATCTCACTTAGCGCCCTTACGGTCATATAATCGACCTTTCCCTGGGCCAAAAAATTCTGAAGGAAGGTCATTGTAGTTGGGTTTCATACCCCAAATTTTTTTTGCATAAAACATTTGTGCAAAATAAACAAGAACCTCATCGTTCCATGGAAGCCTTCCATAGGTCGCAAGATGCCTATCATACAAATAACGAGCTTTGTCTGGGTGCTTGAAATACTACACCTTCAACATTTTTCTTTTTGGCCCTTCCTTATAATTAAACATTAACTTGGCCACTTCTTTTGTAACTTTTTGTTTTACGTCCTCCCATTTGTCGGGACCCATCACTGTTTCTTTTCTCTTTCTCATCATTTCTACAAATGAATCATTCGTTGGCCCAATATTTCTGTACACATTTACCATTTCACCCAATGAATGTGTAACTATTTCAAGGCTTTGTCGACTCTCAGCAGGTAGAGACAAAGCCACAAGATCTCTTTGCAATTTTGCATGAAGTATTTCACACCTTTGTAAGGTGTATTCCTCCATGTTGGTTTCCCATGGTATATCAGTAATCTCAGCCGGATAAGTTTTGCTGGGTTGACAACCTTCTTCTTGAGTGTAGCGGGCTGCCCTGCGTCTATTTTGACCACTAGTTCGAACATTTTCGGCCTCTGCATCAATATATATAAAATTTTGTATATTAGAAAAAACACGTGTAAAAAAATTTGTACAAATTTAATGAAAAAATATTGAAATTGATGGCAACCTTGATGTTGTTGGTTAACATCTTCTCCGACATGACCCTGCTGAGAACCAGACCTAGAATGACGCTGCTGAGAACCAGACCCAAAATGACCTTGTTGAGAACCAGCAGCCGTTGATTGGCCTTCGGGGGAATAAATATCACCCCCTTCACGCAACCTGCTACCATTCATACCTCGACCGGTTGAACCTTGGCCATGCTCCATGGATGGAGTAGAAACCCTTCTCCTCTTACCTCCTAAAAATTAAAATATGAAACTTATTAACAACTAATTTAACTCACAAAGTTAATAAAAAATCAATTCCATATGTACACACATGTATGGAGATTTAAGATTATATTTAAATACCGTGAACATCCCTTGATCCCTGAATCTCCATATGGGATTAGACTGATCTTCGTCGTTCATCCTCCATGATATATATCTATTGGTCAACACTTACACAAAATAGATTTCAAAAAATCAATTTGTAATTTAGTGTACACAAATTATGTAGAACACAACTTTCAAAGCAATAATTGATCATGTGTGAAACTAAATTTAATCGAAAAAGAAATTATAAAAATGATAATTTCACCAAATTGCGCTTTACATGGTGGGAGCACACTTAGTATAAAATTTACCACTTATACACTTTAGTTTGTGGGAGAAATGACACATGTACATAGTTTACCTTAAAGTTGTTGTGTTTTATGGATATTAAAATGAAGAACTTCTATTTAGATCCATTCCAGAGATTGATTGTAGGGGCATTTACTAGATATGTCACCTTTCATAAAAGATGAGATCCAGAGGCTACCTGGCCCTTTACAGACTCTACCTATAGAACTTGTAGAAGTAAACACTAGAGGCATTAACAATATCAAAGAACATTTTCATGCTCAGACATGGGAATGTGTCTCTTTCCCTACGCAAAAAAAATAGTTCAAGGTAGTTAATCTTCATAGACACGTCATCAAGCAGGTCAATGTGATCATCCCCAACTTACTTTTCATGAAATTAGGCTTGGAATCCTCTACAACTTGGTGGATGGAGTTGAATGGGAACTAGGTCAAGGCCTTTACAAAATACATGCTAGTGAATAACACTTACTAGGTTATGCCAACAAATAAAGTGGCAGAAATGTTTTCTCCTCGAGGTTGTCCAATTGGGTGTGTAATACCAAATTCACCCGTTTCCTAACAGGTTTCTCTCTTAGGTTACAAATGTCTTCCACCTTATTAGTTATATATTTTTCAATTTCCCGTGGATTCCTTGAATTTTTTCTCCTACCATCTCCCTCTCTCACTCCCCAAATTATTGTCATCAAACATGCCCCATTGAGGATCTGGAGCAATGTTTGCACCATAATTAGAACTTTCATTTCTGCTAATTGAAATTGGAGACATGTATGCTAGATTTCTTGCTTAAGTGGCTCTTACTTGGACAATATCCTGAGATGAGTTTGACATGATGGTCATATGAGGTTGGAAGCTACTTGGTGTAATTTTCCTTAAATCTTAAAAAAAACAGAGAGAAAATGTCATTTTCGATCATTTTTTATTAGCTTCTGCATACAGCAGATGTTATCATAATTGCAACACAATCATGTTCCATGAACATGAATTATGAATGTCGCAAGCCAAATTGCAAGGAAATTTGCATTCATTTTAGGCAAAAGAAGGCTATGACATTAAGGTCCATGCTAGAAAAAATTATGCAAATAAGGTTGCTAAGTCTTGATACTTACCATGTGTTTCAAAGCCATAATGAAGGTTGGCTTTGAGAGTGTCCTCTCAAAGCCTTGTCTTGAGATGAAATTTAATTCAATGTCTCTTAGAGTTGCAAGGTGGAATTGATAGAACTATTTGATTTCTTTACCATAGATGGATATATCCTTTCATCTATACCTTTCTCTACCATCTTATTTCCAAGTGAAATGGGAATTTTCACATTTTGAATGCCATTACCATGTAATTTGGTAGTCTACTAGCTAGACCTATCACAAGTAAGGTTTTCATACCAAACTATTTCTCTTGCTCAACTTAGTGACCATGACTCTCTTCTCACACTGCTTACCATATAATATCTTCAATTTTACATGTCACGTAAAGTTGGGGGTTCTAGGTCTACACCTATTAGGTAAAGTTACATATTTTTATGTCATTGTGGTCCTTAAATTTGGAAGTGTTCCACCTAAAAAAGTAGGCATTAAATATGGATGAAAAGGATTTGTTTTAATTTTGATAGAATTTCCTCGTGGAATTACTCATTTCTAGTATTCAGAGGAGAGCCACTACCTCATCAAATTCACCTCCTCAAGAAGGCGGCAACGGTGAATGTTCAAGGTATAAACTTGCCTTTAATCAAATTGCTTTTGATTATGATAAACATGGTAAATATTCACATAAGATATAGAAAAGAACTTGCACATGTTCCTTTTGTGGTTTGAATAACCATAATGTTTATAGATGTTGGAAGAAGATATGCATGCACATTGAAACTTTATAAATAAATGAGGCAAAATATCAAAGGCCCATTGGACAAGGAAAATTATGTTGAAAATAAGATGCAATTGTTTATTACTCATTGCCATAAGAAAGGTCACCTTGTAGACAAGTGTTGGACTTTGTATCCAACAAGTCATCCACAACATTTGAAGAAGGTGGAAAGAGATAACGACAAGAATGGAAAAGAGGATTCCATAATCGATGAGGGTCAAGATGATTCACATGATGAAGTGTAGCTAAAAGAAGCGCCATTGAAATGGTTTGCTAACAGATGGTTAGATTTCTTATCCAATTAAGGCCTTGCATGTATTTTGATGTTTCATGAATTTATTTGCAAATTCAAAGTATGGTGCATGTTGCATGAAGCAAGATGTTGAAAGTAGAGTTACGTTGACACACTTAAATGCAACAAATATGGAAATTTGTACCTGAGCTCTATTATTTGACTTGAGAGTCGGTTGTTTGAAGAGGCATGTTTTGTCGATTTGTGTTTGGTTGATGGTTTTGTACACCAATATGTAAGAGTACATGGAGATATTCACATGATGTGAATTTTTTTTCTTTGAAGGAGAAAAATGATATGTTAGCGAGCTATGTTTCTTGCATGATGTGTTTTTCAGTTTGATGGTTTTGTTTGTGACAAGACGTCACAAGATTTTGGGAAGGTCCACTCTTGAGCGAGAGCCTCATGATTACCACCTAATCATGAGAATAAAATGGGAGTGCATCGTTATTTTGAAAACAAATAGGATTCTAAGCTACCTAGGACTCAAACCATTATTTTTAAATTTGAAATATCATGGTGTGTTGTTTCAATGCCTGAATCCACAACCCTAACATAAATTGTTTTATTCTTTTTTTACACGATTTAGTTGGTTATATTAAAAGTCATTTGAATTTAAAATTCTTGGCTTAGTGGCATGAACCAAACATATTGTACATATTAAATGAGGAATTTCGCTCTCCCAATCATTTCTAAATCACCCATATCACCAAGAAAACATGTTTTAAAAGAACATACTTTGGTATGGGAAAGACCTTAGGTTTCAAATATTATAAGAAGGTTTTTGATATGGTTGAGAGAATGTGGAAAATAGAATCCATAAGCAAATTATTTTTCAAAACGTATTACTTTCAAAGTATCAACAAGGAATGTACAAGGGTGTTCAATGAATTAACGCTATTTATTTAAATTCCATGATGTATATCTTACTCGTAATTTTAAAAAATTATTAAATAATGATCTAGATTGGATAATTATATTATTTTTCATATATTTTGATGCTTATAGAGTGAAAAAGCTGAAAGAATCAACTTGTAGGGTCATTTTAATGGTGGGTGGAGAATTGGGGTCTAAAACCTTTTGGAGTCATTTTGAGGTATTAAATGACATTTATGGGGGTCAAACGATTATCCCTTGTGCCAAAATCTTGACCATTATTCTACACTTAAAGACATATCCAATGGTGCAAGAAAAACATCAAATGAAGTTCATTCAAAATTTATGCCTTTATTAAGTTGACCTATCATGTTGACCAGGTCATGGTACGAGAGAATGAAATTTTAGCCCCATTACTCATGCATGGCAAGCTAGCTACATGTGGAATTTTAACAAGACTCTAAAAGGTCTAAAATCACAAACCTCGTTAATGGTTGACAGAGTCAAATCTTACACCTAGTTGGCTATCACGCTATGTTAAATACTTGGCCACTAGGAGGATTAAGAGTTCCATTTTGTGTTATTGTATTTTGTTCCATAGTTGAAAATACAACTAGGAGTGTGAAGTTGGAGAGAAAAATGTATGAATTTAAGTTTTTATAGCAACCTTACATGCTAAAAGTCTTAGCTAACTCTAGAGAGATTACCTCTTTCTTTGTACTCACATATTTTCCACACCAGAAAAGAGAGAGTAGAGCATGTTTACATTTTAGTGTTGTTTTTCTCCCATAAGTATTTCCTAGGGAAAAAGGAGTCTAGAGCATCATTACTTTTTAGGGTTGCTTGTCTCCCATAAGGATTTCCTAGGAAAATAATTGTGTTGATTGTCTAGAGATATGTATGTGTGTGTTTCATTATGTTCTCTATTTCTTAAGTTGTGTTTCATTATGTTTTATATTTCTTACATTTCTTCCCTCCTATTTTTCTTTCCAATCAAGGTTTATAAAATAACATGAGAAGCAACATGAGACTTGGAACAATCATTTTCATTATCAATATGGAAGGCAAGAAGGATTATATCCCCTTAAGCTTAAGCTTATGTATTTTTTCAATTTTTATCATATATTTTTTGGTAAGGGTAAATGTTTTTTATCTATAGTACAAGTCATGAGTTCCCCAATTTTACCTTATGTAAAGCATGATTTTAGGATTACTACAATTTGTACTTGGTTTTTTATTGTGATGATGCCCTGTCTCAATCACTTGGCCATCTCTCGATGGGTAGTTAAATCTTTATAACAATACTTAAGTAATATTTATCTATTTGTATTATGTGAAATTATGTAAAAAATGGTATACTATTTTTCATAAAATTGGGTTGAGTTTATCATATATTTCAATGAAAGTTGATTAAATATGTTTTCTTTATAAGGATATAACAATTTTGTTAAGGTATGAATTTGCAATTTTGTGTGGCTCTCTATCAACCTTCACTTCCTCATTTCTAGAAAAACTCTACTTGCTCATTCGTATACCCACTTTCTATTCAAATGCATGAGTTTTGAACTCTCGGTAACTATGTTTTTCCACGTAGGAAAATTATATGTCACATTTTATACTAACTCTAAATATTATTTTGAAGTTTGGATTACTATTATTCTTTTATATAATTTAACATTAGATATAAGTTTAAATTGAAAGCTACTTAGATGAAATATAACTTAGATATGGCATTTGCAAATTATTATCTATTTATTGAACTAAAGGACATAATTATTACACATGTTTAATTTACATTCAAATTCTTCTTTGATTTATCTCCTATAGCTTAATGTACTGCTAGATATATAATTTAAGTTGAAGGCCAATGAGATAAATAGGACTTCTATGTGACATTTGTACTGAATCATCTATTTGTTGTGTTATATGAACATAATTGGTACGCATATCTAATTTGAATTACTAATATGTCATGCTTCTTTAATTTATCTTTTATAGATGACCGGAGCATCCCTTTTTAATCTATCCCTTTTGACTTCGGATATGTGGGCAATACTCATCCACATATTTTTCTATCATAAAGCAGTGAGTAAAATTGTATTCCATTTGTGTCAATGTTAAGGTTAAGCACATGGATTAAAGTTTTATATAAGATACATTGCCACGGTGTACATTTATATCTAAAAAGTCCAAAACCTCATTCAAGACCATATGTTTTGTTGATGTAGTTTGATTGGTTATAGTTATGTTGACACACTTAAATGCAACAAATATGGAAATTTGTACATGAACTATTATTTGACTTGAGAATCAATTGTTTGAAGAGGCATGTTTTGTTGACTTGTGTTTGGTTAATGGTTTTGTACACCAATATGTAAGAGTACATGGAGATATTCACATGATGTGATTTTTTTTTCTTTGAAGGAGAAAAATGATATTTCAGCGAGCTATGTTTCTTGCATGATGTGTTTTTCAGTTTGATGGTTTTGTTTGTGACAATGCGTCACAAGATTTTGGGAAGGTCCACTCTTGAGCGAGAGCCTCATGATTACAACCTAATCATCAGAATCAAATGGCATGAACCAAACATATTGTGTATTAAATGAGGAATTTCGCTCTCCCAATCATTTCTAAATCACCCATATCACCAAGAAAACATGTTTTAAAAGAACATACTTTAGTAGGGGAAAGACCTTAGGTCCTTTGATTGCGCACATGTGGCGTGAAAAATTGAAATTGGAAATTTGCAAAAAAGTGAAATTATGAATGAAACCACGAAAACAAAAATCCCAAAAGTGGTAAATGATTTAAATAGACCTAATTAATTATTTACCAACATAAATTCTTCAACTTTTAGCAACTAAATGATAAGTAAAAAAATAAATAAAATTGTAATTATGGTTTGAAAGTTACATAATCTTAAGAATCCAAAAAACAAATTATTTTTCAAAACGCATTACTTTCAAAGTATCAACAAAGAATGTACAAGGGTGTTCAATGAATTAACGCTATTTATTTAAATTGTGTTGGATTATTTTCATGGAAAGATAAGTGTTGGTTGATGTAATTTGGTGTCTAGTTTGTTCTCCTAGGTGTAGATTTCTTCTGGTTCTAGTGTTGTTCTTTTCTTCTTTGATAGTAAAGGGTGAAGGAACCTTGGTTGAGGAAGACTCATCCTCTGCCCTTTCTAGTGGGTCCTATGTTAAGGCTAAGTATTTTATCTACTGTTATTGTGATGAGTTGGTATGTTGGTTCCCTGGTATTATAGAAGGTAGGTTAATTTTTTTAGTTTACTCTTATGTAGGTAGAGGAAATTACTATAGTGACAATAAGTCAACTCCTCGACACTCTGTAATTCCACCAAGACAAAAAATGGGGTGCATAAGGGGAGGATGTGTTAGGGCTTAGCTAGGCCAACAAGGGGAAAGACTCTTTTCACATGACTTGAAAGCCACATAATTTAATGTAGTTATGTTTCATACTCGTAAGGAAATCTATGAGATCGAGTCTAAAACAAGGGAGGAAAGGAAATCCCTTTTAGATTCTGAGGTTTTAGACTAAATGTCAGCTTGGGTTCTAGACCCTTGGCACACCAAGGGAAGGAGGAAGCAATATTTAAACTTGGTGTATCTTCATTGGAGAATGAATACCTTATTGTGACTGGAGTTGAGAGATAAGCACGTGGAGAGATATAATATTTTTGCTTCACTTGAGGAAGTCAGGAGAATGCTCAAGAACCAAAGGTTCTTCGTGGAGAGGATTGACTTGTATCTGGAGCATGTGGAGAGCCATATTTCTTGTGATTTAGATGGTGGGGACTTAATGGATCCTCCTCGCTCCAGTGCGAGGGTTCTAGAAAATATCTCACCTTCGAAAAATGACCAATGAGCATGTATGGTAGGTGGTGTAGTATGGTGATTTCCTGGAAATTCTAGTTTTGTTTTATGCATGGTACTTGTCATCTTTTTGGTCTACAAAATATGGAGGCATAGCTTGGTCACATCTATATTTTTTATGTGATGGATATGGCCTGCTTTTTTAGTGGGCGCTACACCTATGTGTATTGTGCATGTCTATGGTGGTTTTGGGCTTACTTAAAAGGTTATTTCCATTTCTTTTGGCTATCTATGGTGTTGTAAAAGGGACATATGTGAGTTGTTTTTCACTAATTTTCTATTATTGCACCATTCATAGTGTTTTTGTGAGATATCATAAGAATTTATGGTGGGTTTTTGTTTTTCTGTTAGCTGTAGTTGAATCTCTATTGTTTTTAATATTCATCCATTAGGTTTATAATATTTATTTAGAATATTAATTCTTAGGGTTTATTAATCTCTATTGTTTTTAATATTCATCCGTTAGGTTTATAATATTTATCCCTTGGGTTCACTGATTCCTTTGGTTTATAATATTAAACCCTTGGGTCTATTAGTTCTTTTGGTTTATAATGTTAATAATCCCGTTGGTTTATTAATATCTTATGTTTAAAATACTGATTCTTATGGATTATTAATTTATTAGCTTTTTTAGTTTAAAATATCAATTCTTACGGTTTATTAATCTCTTGTGTCTTTAATATTGATCCCTTATGTTTACAATATTTATCCCTTGGGTTCACCAATTCTTTTGGTTTATAATATTTAAACCTTTGGTTTATGATGACATTGGGTTTGTATTATTAATTATCCCTTGGGTTTATGAATATCTTCAATTTAAAATATTAATTGTTAGGGTTTATTAATCTCTTAGGTTTTTTGTTTTTAAATATTGTTTCATATGCTTTATTACTCTCTTGAGTTTAATATATTAATTCTTAAATTTTATTACTTTCTTATGTTTTTGGGTTTAATACTATTAATATATTAATATATAATATTAATAAATATTCTAATATTTATTAATAATATTATAATATTATTAATATATATTATTAATAATATAACCAACTATGATATAATATATATTAATATATTATTAGTTCTTTTGATTTATTAATAATATAACTATCTATGATATTAATATATTAATAAATATTAAAATATTATTTATTATTAATATATATTATTATTAAATATTATAATATTATTAATATATCAATAATTATTAATATTAATATTATATTAATAAATATTATTAATATATATTATTTATAAATATTATAATATTATTAATATATCAATAAATATTATTAATATATATATATATATATATATATATATATATATATATATATATATATATATATATTGGTTATTTTAATCATAATTAATATATTAATAAATATTATTATTAATATATATTATATATATATTTCAAATTAATATAATAATATTATTATATATAATATTTATTGATATATAAATTAATGTGCTGGGTAGTGGATATAGGCCTATTGGCGTATATCAACCACATTGGTGAATGTGGTTGTAAATCTATTTTATATACACCTATCGGCGTATATCAACCACATTATTAAATATAATGTGGTTGTGCTAGTATATGTTTTTGTTGTTCTATGTTTTAACTAGTTTTTCTATGTCTTAACTCGTCATGCATACGGTATGTTTTTTATGTCAAATGGCAAGGTTAATGGGTAATGGGTAATGGTTAATTGGTTATTGGTTTTATGTTATGGGTTTTCTATGAGTTATTTTCTGTTATGGGTTTCTCTGGTTTTCGGGTTACTCTTATTATAAAATATCGACTTGCCTGACACTTGTTTGAACTTTGGCTTCGGGTTAAAATTATATCCATACTAGGGTAAAAGCTTGCTTTCTGTTATGGGTTTCTCTGGTTTTTGGGTCTCTCTTGTTATTTAATATCAACTTGCGTGAGACTTGTTTGAACTTTAATTTGAACTTTGGTTTCAGGTTAAAAGCATATCCATACTGGGGTAAAAGGCTTGCTTTCTGTTATGGGTTTATCTGGTTTTCGGGTTTCTCCTATTATGAAATATTGACTTGCCTAAGACTTGTTTGAACATTGGTTTCGGGTTAAAAACATATCCATACTAGGGTAAAATCTTGCTTTTAGTTATCGATTTCTCTGATTTTCGGGTTTCACTTGTTATGAAATATCGACTTGCCTGAGGTTGGCTAGGATTAGTTCACTACTATGAATCCTCCCTATGAGTTAGCAAATATAATGCTTGCCATTTCCTACACCATGGAAAATGATCTTCATTAATCATATTTGGCAGTTTTAAAGGAATTGGAAGCCTCAAATCTTGAAGTTGTCTATTTCTATCCAATCTTGTATTTCTTCTCTAAAACTAATTTTGAAGACTCCTTTCCAACTGAAGGAACTTATTGTTTGCCACTATTTGTTGTTGGTTAAGGGATGTAGTAAGTTCCTTCAATGTTTTTGTCAAGGATGGCATGGCATCAATAACTAGATTTCTTGAATTTGGAGTTCTCGCTTTAGTTTCATATTTAGATGTTGATGCCCTAGAAGAACAAGATAGATCCACTTTACCCATGGAAATAAATTTCTCTTCTAGCTGACTATTCATATCTTGAACTACCTTAAGCGTACTTGAAGACTCGTCTCTTAAGTAAAACCAAAATTCTCTTTGAAAGCATTAATGTGGTAAAAAAAAAGCTTTGTTCTTTGGCTTTATATATTTTGGTAGCTTATCCAAGAACTTTGGAATATGAAATTGAACTCCCTTACTGTTCCGTTCTCTTTTTTCTTTATTTCATGGAGTTCATTATTTAGAAGTCTTCCACCTTTTTTTACATCCTATTGTTCCATGAATGCATCCCTAAAATAATTACAAGCCTTGATGTCACTATCATCAAGGTTATTGAACCGCATTCTAACTTCTTCTCATGAAAGGGGAAAATGTTTCATCACTACATCTTCAAGGTTGTCTTTTAATTCATGTTCTTCCAACACATCCTGGAATTTTTCAATGTGTTCCTTAAGTGTTATAACATTGTTTCCTAAAATTTTTGGAAGCCATTTACTGTATTTTTTAGGCATGTCATGTGAGGCTCCTTGGATAGCTAAGAAACCCAATGCCTTGTACATATTTATCTTCCATGAATTCATGCGTACTATAGGGTTTGAATGCTTGTAAGAGTCAAGGAATAGGCTTCTTCTATCATGAAGGATTTCAAGGCTTTTCTTGAGTGAAGATTGAGAAACAATTTTAATTATTATTTTATAGACCTTTTCCAGATCGACAAATCTAGCAAAAATTCTTTGAGATGAACTCCTTGGAAGTATCTCTTACATGTACCTTCTTCTAGTGGAGTTACCAAATGAGTTTTTACAATGTATCTTCAAATATTAACTCATCAATAATGTTGAAGTGTAATCTTCTTGATTTGGGCAATGGAATTTGACATTGACAATGACACCTAAATGTTACCATTTAGATTTTCATCAAAATTATCAAACCCCTAATTCACAAGGCAAGGACCTAATGGAAACACGATGTGGTCACCCACTATCACCACAATGACCCACTCCTACACCTCAGGCTGGTTGCTTACAAACTCAAGGGGTGAAACCCTAGACCATAATATCAGTGAAGGGGACTTCAAGGAACCTAGGGAAGGAGAGAGTGAGTAGTGCAGGACTTAAAGGCATGCGAGCATGAGTAGTATAGGAATTGAAATGATAAGAGAGTGAGAGTTGGGATAGTGAAGGAATGTTTTGATGACCTGAGTGAAATTTATTTAAGCACTCTTTTGGAAATGTTGGATCGAGGCTTGTGTTTTTTCGAGACTTTTGATTATTTTTCTAGTTTTCCATCTTAGATTGCTTGATGAGTTGGTGAGTGGAGTAGTCCGTGTCTATTGGTGCATTGATCTTCAAGGTCATGTTATTTATTCATCCGTAGCCTTTAAGTTTAAAGTCTTAGCCAACGTTAGTCTGAATTGATATGATATGATTTTAGCAGAGAATTGAGTGGACAATGTGATAGAGTATGGAATATTTTCATTAATACAGTTAATTGTAGGGTTCTATGTTGCCATTTTGTATGCTGACATTATTTTTTTTGAAAAAATTTATGGCATAGTGTTACATGTAAAAAAGAGCTAATACATACTTTTCATTTGGAATAGGTTTCATTCCACTGCTACTGCTATGGGTGTCCAGGATTTCTCTCATTAGTTTTGAAGTTCAATTTTTAGCTATGTTTATTTTCCTGTTTAAACTTTTAAATATTTTCAAGTTATTGTTGGGGTAGTTAAAACTATTCATTGTTTGTTTTGTGTTGTTAACTGAGTTATGTAGTGTGTAGTGATGTCATCCTATGTGTTCAGGAAAAACTAACAACATACAATTAAGAATAACTAACAGAACTAGTATAAAGAGGTATGCTTTGCAACATGTTGTGTGTGGATATATATGTGAGATACAGTTTGTGAAGTATGATGAAAACATTTAAATTCTACTTAGTGTATTAGAAAGGAAATCTAATGTCTATTAAGATATAAAAGTCCAAACATATAGTCCATCCAAAAATCCACATCATAATGTGGTTACAACCAAAAACATATAACACCCCTATTCTTTATGGCCTTGAGAATCTTCGGTGCCAAATCCCGAGTTTTCTGATTGAGCCAAGTAGGTTGGCCTTCATAAGAATGGTTGATTAGGTTGTGGTTGATTGTTGCCATGTAATTGAGACCAATTTTTTCCTTCCAACCATGGAGGAATTGAGTACCCATACCTCACACTTGCGCTAAGTGGAGGTGTGTGATGAGCATACATTGAATGTTTATGAGGTCTTGGAATAATTGTGTATTATTTGCAATATTGTCCAATGTGTTGGACATGTCCCCATTTTCATCAGCTGTGCTTGAATTTATGACAACCATATCAGTCATCCTTGTTCCTTTTCAAGAATTTGTTTAGCCTTTCTTTCTTTTTTTTCCCGTCTTACCATTTGTTTTTTTTGCTCCTTCTCTTTCCTTGCTCTCTCTCTTTCAAGAATTTCATCTGCTCGATGTTGTGCTGCAACAGCCCTTGCTTCCTTCTTCTCCTTGGCTTGATCCTTTTTTTTTTTTCTATTTTGATTCTACAATTTCAACCTTTTTCTTTTTAGACTCAAATAAGAGTTTTATATAGTCTTCTGAGGTGAGTAACTGTGAAGTTCGACCCAAACGAAGACTACTAGGTGTTCCTTTCTTCTTTTTCATTGACACTCTTTATACTTTTAGATTTAGGAACCACTCAAGTAACTTCTTCACCCCCCCCACCTGCATGTCATTGCTTGACACTTTCCTTTCATTATCCATGGAAATTGATTGAACGATATTTTTATCATCTGGTGCCTCATTATGTGCTTCATCTTCTTCAATTGATCTATTGTCCACAAAAAATGAACAATTTCACTGTTCAATTCTGTCGGTTGTGAAGGCATGTTCATGCTTTGTTCATTTGTTCTTGAGACACTGTGTTCGTTCAAATTAATCATTGTTTTTTCCAGCCATGATGGTGCGTTTACTTTGCTTGGAAATATCAATTGGTAATTTTCAATGTCATTAACATTATCAACAATTTCATTTTCAACTACATCTGCATTAACAATATCAATAATCTCATTTTCAACTACATCTGCATTGTCAACTGCATATTCAACAATGTCATTAACAATATCAGCAGCAAAATTTCCATGTGCTTGAGTTGGTAGAACAACCTCCATGTTGCTATCAATTTTTTCATGAATATACTGTGTTTCACATACCTTCTCACCATCATCAGCTTATAATTGTGCTTGAGAGAGAGAAATTATATTACCAACTAAAACCACATCAACATGTTCTTGTACTTCATCTTGCACTTCAACATCTATTTAGACATGCTCTTCTTCCTGACCATCCACATTAAAGGCTTGGCTAAAACCAATATCATGCATAAGAGCATCATAATTCAGTGGCCATATTCCCGTCCTCCTAAATCCATCCTTGATATTTGATGGTGTTAGAGCACTTTTAAAAGCTTTACTTGCAAGCTCAAACCTTTTCACATCAACCCCTGGATTCTTTTCCATCCATGCAACACGCTCTGACCTGAAATAGTTCTTGAAAGGGCCAAACACACTAACATCAATGGGTTGCAATCTATGAGTATTATGAGTGGGAAATGTTAAAAGGTCAATGCCCAAATTTTTTTTCTTCCTCAATTGTTTGTACAGCATGTGGCTTCCATGGCCATCTAATATCAAGAGGTGTCTGTTATTAGGTGAGACACCACCTAACACAGATGCAAAAAAGTGGAAAATCCAATTTAAAAAAAGTTCTTTAGTCATGCATGCATGGGGGTGTGCAACCATGCATGCTCCTAGTTCATAGTTTTGTATATAGTATTTGAACTGATTTTTACCTTTGAATAGATTTAATCTTGGGATTGAAGCACCAATTGCATTGACATAACATAAAATGGTTATCCACTCCCTGCTCTTAGACAAAATATTTTTCACGTTTCGGCTCCCTCTCTTGGCAATTACCCGCATGCCACAATTCCTCCCCGCTTGTAAACCTGTTTCATCACAGTTCCATATATGGTCTGCATCATAAGAATGTTTATCTTATGCACTAGAAAGAGTGTCATAGAAATTACATCCAAATACAAGGCACAAATTTAATGCTCTGTCTCTGTTAAGGCTCTTACTTGTATGCAATACAAGGTCTAGATGCCTTTTTTTAAACCCACACCACCAAGATTTACCAGGAAACCCATATTTGAATGGGTTTTGCCTCCCTTGACATATTTGAGCAACTGTGGATTTGAGTTGTATCAACTCTAGCCCATGTCCCAATTGGGCCATTTATTTACACAACTCAACCACCTCAGCCTCCTCCTCTTCAGTCATAACTGTAACAAACCATCTACATTTGGTGTGAGTGAGCCCATTTATCCAATAATGTATTTATGTGGGAGGAATACTATGTTTCTTTTTAGATGCCCGAACATAATATCCATTTAGATCTATGTCGTAAATTACAGCTAAAATTTCTTCTTTTGTCCAACCTCTTATAGTGCTGATCTTTTTAGTTGAAGTTTCCCCTCGGACTGTGATTGCCGGTGTGACAACATCAACTTCAGCCACATGGTCATCCTCAACAACATTTCTTGGATCATTTTTGACATTGAAATCACTTGTCCTTTCTTCATCCCATGAAGTGCATCGTAGCTGCGCACCCCTAGTCACTCTTCCGCCACTTCTCCTTGTATGAGCTACATAACTAACTCTTTCCATGGATGCAACTATGTATAGAATTATTGCATGCATCTAGTTAAGAATAATTGAAATAATTCTTTCATATAAGTCAAACATATCTCTGCTTTATTAGAGGAATCATCAACATGTATGCTAGTAGCAGCTCAAGAGATTTTCATACATATGGATTTTTTACTGTATCCTTAAAAAAATAAATCTACAAATGGAATTAGTTGTATGTCTTCAAATATATCTGTGATTATTGATTTGATAACTCTTTTTTACACTTAAACTATAATGACTGCTTTGAAACTTGTTTTTACACTTAAAATACAATGACTATTTTGATAAATTGTTTTTAAAATCTAGTATTGTTTCCTGTTGTTTGGCTTTACAAATCAAAAGGGACATGTTTCATTTTTAGTTGACTACATGAAAAACCAATTTTAAGATAGCCTCAAAGTACCTTTTGATTATTTCAGTAGTTTCTTTGATTTAGAATTCTTTCTTTGCAACTTTCTAAGATTGAAAATAATGTTTAATTTGGTAACATCATCTCTTCACATTTATAACAATTTATAACAGTTTACAGTCTTGAGAGGTCTTACTTAGGCACAAATAATGATAACAAAGCCTCCATAATCAATATGGTTAATAAAAGTATGATATAGAGCACCTTTATAAAGAAGAAATAACATTATTTTAAGCTTAGATCAGTGTGTTCATGCCCAAGGTTTCTGAATGCCTTCCCTTCTGTTACCCTTTTCTTATTTTTTGTCTAGTCATATTTGATTCATATGCTTAGCTAATGTAGAAAGATATGTTGACTTCAAGTTCAAATGATACAACTTCTATGCTCAACTACTGAGATATTTTCCATAGGCTGACTTAATGATACAAATTTTTTACACAAATGACGGAGTTCCTTAAATATTGTGAATGGTTTTCTTATGTTTTGTTTTTGAGTAGTTTCTATGATTTAGAATTCTTTCACTTTGCAAATTTGTATGATTGAAGTGTAAGGAATACGGCTCACATGCAGAAAGGCATTTAGAAATCTAATTTTCTTTGACATGTGTCCAAACCCCTTTTCATATTTCTACTTTGCAGTTCCATTCACCATAAAACCCACTACATTCTAGATTATGGAGGATCACTTATTTTTCCGCTTATAAGGATGAAACTGTTGAGAAAATAGGACCAGAAAAGTGCCTGTTATACTACTTGTTCAGGTTTTTCCAGCTGTTGGACTACTACTCCAGGTTTTTCTAGTTGTTTTACTTGGCTTACGAGAGTTTGATTGGATTTTTTACACTGAGGAATTTAGCCTTTTGGATTACTGAGCTTGAAATGAATTCCAGTTAGTACATATCTCATCTTTGTTTTTCATTTGAAGTCATTTTGCATCCTTCCTTCCCTAGCTAACATGACCTATGTTATTCCTTTGCACTGGTCATAAAATGGTGGTATTCCAACTTCCCAAATGTCCTCGAAGTTTAAGTTTAAGGCTTAGGAAGGAAAATTATCTTGGTGGATTCATTAGTCGTTGTGTTTAGAAATGGTTTTGGTGATTGTGGATTTGGCTGAGCATTTTCTTCACCTAAAAGTTTAGGAGACATTAATTTGCAAGCTCTTCAATGCCTTCCTAAAATGGAAGCATTGCTATTAATGGAATAAAAACTTTAAAACAAATGTTATTTTTTTCTTCTGGTGAGTGTTCTTTGGCTACTCAAAAACTATTGAACCTGAAACGTAACTATCTAGTGTTTCATAACTCCACATCTATGTTTTTATAAAATCCATGTGGATGTTATTATGATTCTATGCTAATTATATAGCATACATGATGCAATTAACATCTATATCCCTCTTGTTTTTAATATATTCTTGTTTCCCTTATTAAATGATGCGAGCTTTACATGAGCTACCACCAATTTCACATTGGCAAAACACTTAGAGACTAAGCTACTTAAGAGAAGACTTGGCTGTTGGAAGCAATCAAAGCCATGATTATTGTAAGTGTGCAGAAACAAGAAGCCCAAGTTTCTTTCTCAAGTAGGTTTTAAACCCAAGTCTTTAATTTCTAATCTATGACATTGTTCTCTTGTATCCTTTTCAGATGCAGTCAATCTACTATCTCTTATTTTTCATTGCACCCACATATGCCTCTTTAATTTCTAATCTATGACATTTTTCTCTTGAATCCTTTTCACATGTAGTCAATCTACTATTTTCCGTTGCACCCACAGATGGCTCTTTAATTTCTAATCTATGATATAACTAGATATCTTCTTATATCTTATGGGTATTTGTTTTCTTTAGCTCTGCATTCAACTACAATCTTTGTTAATTTTGTTGTTGTATATGTAAATTTTGTTATACATTTTTTTTGTTAATTTTGTTGTTGTGTATGTTCAAAATAACATAGAATTGAGTTTTTGCGGATTATGAATAGCATCACAATGACAAAATTATTGTAAAATAAATTATACATGTTCTATGATAGATGGTTGCCAAAAATATGTGGGAAGACACGATAATTTTGTACGTTCTTTGGTTGCTGAGGGTAGCCTTAAATTTTGCAAGTTGTTTGGTTGCTGAGGGTAGCCTTGGATCTATTCTTGGACCTAGTTGTAAAGTGCACTGCTAATAAATATTGATAAAATCCATCTCCTCAACTCAAATCAAAGGAGAGAACTGTAAGAAAAATGAAATAAAGACTTAGAAATGAAAATAAGAACACTGAAATAAAGACTCAGAAGTGAAAATAAAAGTGTCATAAAAATGAAATAAAGACTCATAAATTAAAACAACATTGTAAGAAAATTGTGTTGTAATTGAAAAAATTAACCTGGATATACTGTGAAATGTTCTGTCGTGTGTTCTGTGATGGTTTCTCTCTTGGGCTGGTGAATAATTTTAATGTGAAACATGTAACCTCAGCAGTGGTTGAACTTATTTTATATTTTTTTGCAGTTGAATTTAATTGTTGACAATGATGGACATGGATTTCAATGACTTCATTTTGCATGTGTGATCATGATTGAATTTTATGTGATCCAATGGTTGGGATTTTTTTTTTTTTTATCCATTTGCTTTGATATTTTTTAATGGGAAATAGAATAGGTTGAATGCCATTTATTGAATTTATTGGGTAGGTGCCATTTATTGTACACTGTGGGTTTAAATATTGTTATTGGGTGGGTGTCATTTATTGAACATAATGAGTTTAAATGTTGAATAACACAACAGTTATGGTTGATATACATTTCCTTTTATTATGTGCAGGTATGGATATTTACTTCTGATACACAGCATTATGGGTGATCAGAGCGGATGGAGTGACTGCCTTTTTGTACTTCCTTAATAGACCATTTTGGAAGGATAAATGGCTTCGTGAGTTTTCTAGTTGAGACAATAGGATATGTACTCTTAATAATTATTAAACTATTTATGGACAGTTGTGGGCCCAGTCAATAACTTGGGAATTTTGGACATAATTTAATATATATTTGGACTTTAAGTTATTTATTTTTGTTTAATTATTTGTTGCATATATGTATATTTTTGGTGGGTTGATGGGGCCAATATTATAACAATTATTTGTCCCTGAACAACTTTAGACATCTCTCCCCTAGTTCTTCGTGGGATCAAATTCCAATTTGCTGTATTTTCATGCCGTCAAATTCCAGTCTCTCCATGATTCAATTGATTCAGAGCACCCTATTCAAAATTTAATCACTGAGTCATCCATAGATCCCAAACAATCATCCTTATGTTTTTACATCTGAAGTATGTCTTTTCTTGACTCCTATACAAATAATCAATCCCAAACACTCATACCTATGTTGTTAAGTCCCAAGCATGTATTTTCTTGATTTCTAATTTTTTTTTCCAAAGTGGTTGGAATTCATGAAAACATGGAATTTTGATAAATAAATATAATTAATTAATCAAATCTACCAATGTTGTTGATATACATAGATAGACATATATGAAATAGATTTACAACCACATTCACTAATGCAGATATACACACCCCTATATTCACCACCCACCACATGTATTTTACCAAAATAATCATTATATATTTATGAATATAATTACCAATATATTTTAATATCTACTTATAATATATTAATAATATTAAATATATGCATACAATATATATATATATATATATATAGTTTGATAATAAAATATTATTAAATTTTTTCAATACATTGTTAGTTATAACTCAAACTATACTAAAATTCAAATATAACATAATAATAATATTTTATTAATTTTTCTAATAAGTATCTATATATCTCTTACCAATATCTCAAGTGATTACTAATGTTATAAACGAAAAGAATTAATAAACCCAAAGGTATAATATTACAAACCCAAGGAATTGGTGAACTCAAGGGAAAAATACTAAAACCTAAGAGAGAAAGAAGCCTAAGGGATCCATATTAAAAAGAGAAAAGATTAATAAAGCCTATGAATTAGTATTTTAAATACAAATTATTGATAAACTCACATGATTATTAATATTATAAACATAAAAGAACGATCAACTTTAGGGATTGTTAATATTATAAACCAAATGAATTACTAAACTGAATGATTAATAAACCCAATGGATTGATATTAAAAACCCAAGGAAATAATAAACCCAATGGATTAATATTTAAAAAACTAAGGGTTTATAAACCTAAGGGAACAATATTAAATCTAAGAGATTAATATTATAAACCCTTAAGTATAAAACCCTTACATAAATACCATAAACCATGAAACAAACATTAATATTTGAAAGTGAAGGGATTAAAAAAATTAAGGCATTAAATGATAAACCAAAGGAATTATTAATATTAGAAAGCTATTGAACAAATAAAACGAATTTTTTAATATTATAAACCGAAGGGATGAATATTAATATTATAAAATAAGAAATTAATAAGCCTTAATAGTTAATATTTTAAGGTGAAGAGATTAATAAACCCTAACAAGTAATATTTTTAACTAAAAACCCTAATAAACTAATAAAACCCTAAGAATTAATATTATAAACTCAAGATATTTAATATTATAAACCAAGAGAACTAATAAACGCAAGGGTTTAATATTATAAACCCAAGGAATTGGTGAACCCAAAGGATCAATATTAAAAACTTAAGGGATCAACAAAGCGAAGGGATCAATACTAAAAACATAAGAGATTAATAAATCCTAAAAATTAATATCTTAAACACAAAGGAATGATACAATCACATTATTATTAATATTATAAACCCAAGAGAATAATATTAAACCTAAAAGATTAATACTATAAACCTGAAGTATATAGAAACCCTTAGATAAATACTATAAACTGTAAATTAAACGTGGTTGACCATGCTTGATTTAAACATTGAGAAAATTGTTGTCACAATTGGAAAAATTAAGGGATTAATAAAATCTATGAATTAATATTTGAAACTAAAAATCCTAAGAAATTAATAAAACATAAGAATTAATATTTTAAACTCAAGATATTAATAAACCCAAGGGATTATTAATATCTTAAACGAAAAGGACTAATAAACCCAAGGGTTTAATATTTTAAACCAAAGAAATTGGTGAACCCAAGGAAGAAATATTAGAAACCTTAGGATCAATAAGGCCAAGAGATTAATATTAAAAAGACAGGAAATTAATAAACCCTAATAATTAATATTTTAAACTCAAAAACCTAGGAAATTAATAAAATATAAGAATCAATATTTTAAACTCAATAGATTAATAAACCCAAGGGATTATTAATATTATAAACCAAAAGAACTAATAAACCCAAAGGTTTAATATTATAACCAAAGGAATCGATGAACCCAAGGGATAAATATTAAAAAACTAAGGAATCAATAAGACCAAGGAATTAATATTAAAAACACAAGAGATTAATAAACCCTAAGAATACAGATTTTAAACTAAGAAACCTAAGGAATTAATAAACCCTAATAATTAATATTTTAAATTCAAGATATTAATAAACCCAAGAGATTATTAATATTATAAACCAAAAGAAGTAGTAAAACCAAGGGTTTAATATTATAAACCAAAGGAATTGGTAAACCCAAAGGATAAATATTAATATTATAAACCAAGAAATTAATAAGCCCTAATAATTAATATTTTAAACTCGAGAGATTAATAAACCCTAGGAATTAATATTTTAAACTCAAGAGATTATTAAACCCAAGGGGTTACTAATATTATAAACTAAAATAACTAATAAACCCAAGGGTTTAATATTACAAACTAAAGGGAATTGTTGAACCTAAGGGATAAATATTAAAGACCTAAGGGATCAATAAGGCCAAGAGATCAATACTAAAAATACAAGAAATTAATAAACCCTAAGAATTAATATTTTAAAGTCAAAAACATAAGAAATTAATAAACCCTAATAATTAATATGTTTAATTCAAGAGATTTTAAAAAACAATATATTATTAATATTATAAACCAAAAGAATTAATAAACCCAATGGTTTTATATTATAAACCCAAGGGATACATATTAAAAACCCAAGGGATCAATAAGGTGAAGGGATCAATAGTAGAAACATAAGAGATTAATAAAGCCTACAAAATAATATCTTAAACACAGAGGATTGATAAAATCACATGATTATTAATATTATAAACTCAAGGGAATAATATTAAAACTAAGAGATTAATTTTAAAAACCTCAAGTATATAAAAACCTTTAGATAAATATTGTAAACCATAAAATAAACATGGTTGAGCATGCTTGATTTGAACATTGATACAATTATTGTCACAATGCGACGTTGGACGAAGAATTATCATGGTTGGCCATGGTTGATTTTCATATTGAGAAAATCTTTGTCACAATGTGACATTCGACCATGGAAGACCTTGATCGATTATGACTAACGATGATTAACAATGGTCGCACATGGTTGATTTTCATATTGAGACAATGTTTTTCATAATAGGACATTGGACCATGCGTTAATATTAATGTGTAAGACTAATATTTAACGCGTAATATTACCAACCCAAAGAATGAGAAAACTTAAGGGATTAATAAACCCTAAGAATCAATAGTTTAATCTCAAAAACCTAAGAAATTAATAAACCCTAAGAATTAATATGTTAAACTCAAGAGATTAATAAACCGAAGGGATTATTAATATTCTAAACCGAAAGAAATAATAAACCAAAGGGTTTAATATTATAAACCAAAGGAATTGGTGAACCCAAGGGATAAGTATTAAAAAGCTAAGGGATCAATAAGTCCAAGGGATTAATATTAAAAACAGAAGAGATTAATATACACTAAGATTAATATTTTAAACGCAAAACCTATGAAATTAATAAACCATAAGAATCAATACTTTAAACTCAAGAGATTAATAAACCCAAGTGATCATTAATATTATAAACCAAAAGAACTAATAAACCCAAGGGTTTAATATTATAAACCAAAGGAACCGGTGAACCCAAGGGATAAATATTAAAAACCTAAGGGGTTAATAAGGCCAAGGGATCAATATGAAAAATGCAAGAGATTAATAAACCCAAAGAATAAAGATTTTAAACTAAAAAACCTAAGAAATTAATAAACTATACTAATTAATATTTTAAATTCAAGATATTAATAAACCCAAGAGATTATTAATATTATAAACCAAAAGAAGTAATAAATACAAGGGTTTAGTATTATAAACCAAAGGAATTGGTGAACCAAAGTGATAGTTATTAATATTATAAACCACAAAATTAATAAACACTAAGAATTAATATTTTAAACTCAAGAGATTAATAAACTGAAGGGGTTATTAATATTATAAACCAAAAGAAATAATAAAAAAAAATATTTAATATTACAAAAAAAAGGAATTGGTGAACGCAAGGGATAAATATTAAAGACCGAAGGGATCAATATTAAAAACACAAGAGAGTAATAAACCCTAAGAATTAATATTTTTAACTCAAGATATTTTAAAACCAAACAGATTATTAATATTATAAACCAATATAACTAATAAACGCAAGGGTTTAATATTATAAACCGAGGGAATTGGTAAACCCAAGGGATAAATATTAAAAACCTAAGGGATCAATAAGGTGAAGGGATCAATATTAAATACAGAAGATATTAATAAAGCCAACAAATTAATATCTTAAACATAAAGGATTGATAAAGTCACATGATTATTAATATTATAAACTCAAGGGAATAATATTAAACCTAAGAGATTAATATTATAAACCTAAGGTATATAAAAACCTTTAGATAAATACTATAAACTTTAAAATAACATGATTGAGCATGCTTGATTTAAACATTGAAACAAATGTCATCACGGTGCGACATTGGATGAAGAATGACCATGGTTGGCCATGGTTTATTTTCATATCGAGACAATATTTGTCAGAATGTGACATTCGAGCATGGACGAACTTGATCTTAAAAACACCATGCTATAAATAACCTAACGCCACATGAACCAAATGATATAAAAATTTATACAAATATAAACCTCGTTAGCAAAACATAATGTGCACATGAAATGAGTGATAAAATTAAATGAGCAATATGACCCTTATTACAATAGTCAACAAGAATTCACAACTTTGTAAACTTTATGTTAAAAATTAAATATTAATAATGTTAGTAATTCTATATTTGTATTTAAAATAATGTTAATCTATATATTAATTTTAGTTTAATATTAATATCAAATATAAATATGTTGTCATTGAACCAAAATAAATCTAAAGTTATCAAACCTAATCTTCAATCAAAATATTTACATCGATGTATAATGTTTATATGTATATTAATGTCTAGACACAATATTTGTTTAATATTAATAAATAGGCACAATATTTTTTAATATTAATATTAAACATCATTAACATTACTTAATAGACATACTAATTACCAATAATAATATTGATAGTTTTCGGTGTGGTGGCGATTGTTTTCATTATTGTTGGATATCATTGGAAATAATAATATTAATAGCATTTAGCCTATAATTTTTTAAATCTTGATATAATATGAATTCACAATATTAATATAAATATGAATCAATTATTAAATTGATTTTTAATGGCTATCTCATATAACTAGTTGTTTATGTGTGAATGGTTCTTTGTAAAAATAAAAGAACAATAGCCACTTAAAAAGAAGAAGTAAATTAGTCTTGACTTTTAATGATTGGCTCATATAACTAGCTGTTTATCACTAAATGGCTCATTGTAAACTAAAGAACAATAACCACTTAAAAAAATAAGTAAATTGAAAACCATGAAAAATGATGTAAAGAACTTTCTGAAATATTACTATGAATATGATGAATGTATTCATCTCATTAATATATGAAAATCATTATTATATTAAAAGTAAATAAAGAGGACAATAAAATAAACTCAAAAAACATCCTATAAATAACTAAAAGTATTAATAGTTGCATGCCATAGCGATATGGACTTCAATCACTCCTCTTCTTTCTTCCTAATTGTAAAATATGCACTATATTTCATCTTGGCATAATGTTGAAAAGAGAAAGGCATTGGAATGAATAAACCATCTATTAATTTCAATCTTGACATTACTGTGAATGTTAGGCCTTGCTGCTCTTTATTCCCGATATCAATTGATGCTCATACTAAAGTTAGTCCCTGTGACTTGTGGATTGTAAGAGCCCATGCCATCTTTAAAGGAATTTGTTTTCGATTTCCTCTTATTGCTGGTGTGATAGGTACAATGTTTGGATTTCTTACATCAAATGGAACACCAACATACTTATAAAAAACAACAGATGTGAACATTGGAAGCTGAGGTGGCTTAGAGGCAGGCATATAAAATATATCCTTCACATAACCAAGTGCAACATTCACCAAACTAGCTTTGGCCCAAAAATTACATGTTAGCACAACATGTTGACCACAACACAACAATACTTCACGGTCCAATTGATCATAATCAACACCATTGATTTCTCAACGCCTTGAATTCTCAGCAATACATCATGCAATTGGAGAATTTAACGATTTTAGCATATGCTTGTTATGGATGGACACCAAATTATTTGTTGAAACATGTGAAATGCTAAATTAAATAAATCCCTTTCATTAGGGTGCAACTCATATCAGCCCACTACATAAGAAACTCCCAATCTTGAAAAACAAGTTATGCATTTCTTATGTTATTGAGCACTCTACGAAAGCAAGATTGTTTCACATTATTACCTTGTTGGTGAGATATTTTTTCAAGAGTGACAAAAATGTTGAAATTTTTCCAAAATAATTTCCCTGTTGTATTACCTGCATACAAAGGCTTATCTCTCACATGAGGTAGCTGACCAAGGTCATCCACAAGGATGATGAATCTGCCACCAAAAGGAAAATTATTTTTCTATGGAAATGCTTCTCGTAATCAAGCATCTATTTGCATGAATATCCTTGATCATAGAAAGATCATTTCATCAATAAATATATATCAAATATGCTTCATTTCTTCTTGGAATACTACTAGTGATTTCCCCTGTAGTAGTTTCATAATGTTTTTAGAGCTGAGTGGATTATTTTTATGTATATTAAAAGTAGCTATTCCTGTTGGAACAAGAAGAAGAAAATGACTTCTTCCATTACTTGAAAAATTAGAAAGAGCTTAAAAAATACAATGGATAAGGAAAGAATTTCTAGTGCCTATAGTGCCCTGAAAAATTATTTAAAGAAGAGCTTCATGAATCTCATATTCAACAAAATTCATTAAAACCATTTCAAAAGAAATTTTTTTTCTTTCCACCAATGAATATGTTGATGCAAATGTTCTATTTGAAAGGTCAACAATATCACCCCTTGACTGTCCATTCCTTATAAAATTAGTAGCTTCTTTAGCCACATGATCAGAAATAGTTATACTTTTCCAGTCAAAGGATGTATCAAAATCCCTTCGACCATGGGTGTGAAGATCAGAAACATTCACATTATTTGGTGGAACCACGTGAGAGAAAAGCTACCATTCATGAACATCATCTTCAAGATCCTTTTCCTACTTAGCAAAATGACCATCTTCTTCATCTTCAATATTCTCAACAATTCATGGATTTCGATCAACATGCCATGCTCGATAACAGAAATTCCTCCAATTTTAAATAATAATTTCAGTTGAAAGCCCAATTTCCATAGAAATGTCACGAAATGGATTGTACAAGAGAAATTTTTTCCAACAAAAGGTTTCAAATTCATCTGAACCTTCACTACGAATAGAATAAAAGTGTGGCTAAACCTGAACAATAGCATGGACATCTCTAAGCTTCGAGGGATCTTTTTTATGCTTGCTATCAAATGTACAAGATCTTGTTGTTTCTATCAAAGATAGATGTCCAAGGAAAAAAGGTCTCTTCTGATAATGTTGAACAAAAGTATTCTTAGATGAACATTGCATGCCATCCCTTGATATTTTCCTAAAAACCCTTCTTCCAACATTTAAGGAAACAAATTTTCGACTACAAACAACAAGAGGTAACTTAAGAAACATATGGCATGTTTCTTGTCCTCCAATGTCATAGTCAAGAATCGTTTTTGCAAGGAAAATTATTAAGAACAGAAAGAATGATCCTCAAAGGCAATAAAATTTTAAATTCTAGTTAACATATCATGATAAATTTCAGGCATTTTTTCTACTTTTGATGCATATTTAGCGATATAATTCAGGAAAAAATACCGAGAAAGCATTGATTGGAAATCAATATTTGAATGACACATTGTTAGAAGGTCAATGTTATGTACATTAAGCCTATCATAATTTCTTGTCGGGTCATATTTTTTTCTTCCTTGATCATCTATGAACAATCTTGATTCCTCAAAAAGATACCATGGAGCATTGTACCGACATGTGAGAATAGTGCCCTTTTTCCGCAAACAAGAATCTACACTACACTTTTTGTGCCCTTGGACACGGTTTAACAATTCTTTATAACCATTATGAAGATTGAAAGAGAAAATTAGATCAGTATTCAATAAGCAAGGGTCATCATTTAGGCTTCTTGGAGCCATTATGTTGCGATGATGTATGTCACGTGGATTCCATGCAGTTACATAATTGTCAAAGAATATATTTTCAAGTTGTACATTAGAAGCATTTGACCAATGACGTCTTTCCATGTCAGGAGCACCTTATAACCATAGGAAACCATGGATATGTGTTAAACCTCTATGGTGCCACTCATATATGAAGAAAATGAATATACAATTACTACAAAAATATAAATAGAAGCATAATAAAAAATTGGCAACGTATAGAAAATAAATTCGAAAACACAAACCTGTACGAGAAGTCTTTCGCTTTAAGATATTTGTGGATAAATTCCTCTCAAAATATATTGAATCTATTGTGCATAAATGTGGCAACAATATGAGGGTACTGCATAACATTATCAATTTTTATACGATGCTCATTTAAAGAACGAGAATGTGAATGTATATGCATGAGGTTATGAAACTCTGGCCACTCTGTGTCAGTTGCACTCAAAGTAAAAAATAAATATGGACATCCCAACTCACTAATCTTGTCAATCAATTCAGCTTGAAATTTAGTCTAGCATTCCCTTTTACCTCTCAGGGAAGAACCAAACTGCATAATATGCTCAACTAAATTATTATCTGGTAAATGAGAAAGTTGGTGACACAAGTCTTCAATTTTTGTGTGTGAGTTATGATGTAAATGTTTCTTCACAAAAACTGCATCATTTTCCTAGCTCCGATGACACATTATCATGTTCAATAGGTAATATCGAAAGAGAGGATAGCTTCAAAACCTCTGATCATAGTATCTAAGGAGATGCAATGCATATTCATGAAGTTAAACACTACAAATACATGGTTGCAAACAATCAACATCACCAGTAGGGAACAATGTGTGCATTCCTTATCTAATAACCCCTCAGTATTATATTCATTCACCAGAAAGGTTCCAATATTGGGCCAATCCATTTCTTGAACATGTGAATAATCAACATTATAAAGAAATGCTTTAATTTATTCCACTTCTCTCCATTCACTAGGTAGGCGAGCAACAAAAGAAGAAGGATGAGAGGGAAAATTCTCAACTGGTAAACCTTTAGTACTAGTTGCGTTGATCTAAGATTCTTCCATATCACAATCAACAAATTTAAGCCTGTTCAAGATATTCGTTGATATTTCGGGAAGAGAATTCATTGAATCATAGTAAATTACAACATCTCGATAATATTTATCATGTTCCATTTTGAAAATAAATTCAACCATAACTCGAGATCTTTTGACATAACTTTCATAATATTTAGACAGAGAAACATGTCTCCCACAATTAGAAAATCAAGATATTTAACATGTCGGGGAAGACTTTGTGCAATTGTAGAAATATCTTGAGGAAAGCTAATAGTGTGAGCACTATACCTATATTGCTCACCTCGAGCTTGTGTCACCTGCAAATTAGGATTCACACATTCTATTATCATTTCTTCAAATTGAGTAAGAAGTCTTAAAATATGAGGTTTCTCACCAAGATCCATGTTATTATATCCATAAAAATGATGGTAACCTCTTTCATTCTTACATCATTTGCAAACATGTCCTTCATAATTTCTCAAAACCTGGATTCTGAGATATGATTCTCGGCATATGTGGCACATTTATACAAATGAAAAGAAATCAATATTTTCTCAAAATATTTTATGCATTGAAATCATGTTTTAATCAAGATGAATATGATCTTTATCGGTTGGACCATGTGGAGAATGATGTGGAAGAGAAATTTTCTTCTAAAAGTTACTTGATTTTCAGTACCATGAGATTCCCTTCCCAATTTTGAAACATGTGGAATGTATCTATCACAAGGCCTTTCCAAATTTATGGTCTGCATTTCTGGAACCTGGGAGGATTATAAGGTGCATTTAGCATTAGATATTTTAAAATATAATGTCCAACTAATTATAAATGAAAAAATGAAAAAAGAATCAAACGCATTCAATATTTACATTTTTTTGGTGATGTGGATTAAGGCTATGAGATGGTTTCTCTTCACTTCTAACATCAGTGGATGTAACATTTGGGGAGTTAGTTTCTAAGCCTATATTCAAATGAGTTGTTTCCTATTAAAAAAAAAAAAATACAATATAAAACTGGATGTCCAACCAACAAATATGGGGGATTGGAAGATGTGATTTTTCTAGCAATTGGCTCCAAATTATCAAATAAATGGCCAATTAAACTATCATCCAAATAATCACATACAATTTCATCATTACCTCCACCGTGGATGTTTTTCAACCTTTGGCCTTACTCAAAGGATGCAATTGTAGAGACAAAAGGCTTAGGGTGAATATTTGCATCCAATTTATCGATATCATGTTCTTCCTGATTACGAGATGTTTCCCCAATATTATGAACATTTTTAGGAGTGCATCAAACAACAATATTTTGCTGACAAGGAGCATATTCTGACAATGAATTATCAATGGGAAATGTTCTTTCCATGATATCATCCATAGTACAATACTTACGAGGAATCATAAAATAATTTTGAAGAGTAGTTTCACTAGTTATTCTATGATATGTAGCTCTCCTATGCTCATTTATTGTATCCTTATTTTGTTGATACCGTAAATGATGACTTTCATTAGACCTGTCATGCGATGCTCGTGACAGATTTCATTTTCTTGTATGATTTCTTGTGCCTTTAGATGACATGTCTACAATGAATAATAAAAAATTTATTATCAAACCATAAACATTAAACAAAAAATATATGCAATATAAATAAATACAAAAGAAAGAGGAACAAGTTTTTTTTTTGCAACTATATAAAAACATTAAAAGTGTATATGGTCTTTTGCGAACCATATAAACTTATGAAAACGTAAAAGGATATTCTCAAATGGCTAAAATAAAAAGGCTAAATTTTCACGTTTCATATTAGAATCATAATGGGAAACTAATATAATTGGAAAAAAATACAATAAGAATTATATGACTTGGAAGTATATCTAAATATTTGGAACTATATACCATCAAAATATAAATGTAAATACCAAAATGTGCATAAGTATATAACATTTATTGAGATCCAATGAGAAAAATATAGTACAAAGACCATGTATAAAATATCATCCACAACCAAGAGAGTATATAAAATGAAAATATATATAAGAAATCCTAACAAGAGTAATAGCCTAAGACTCCATGTCCATATCTAATGGTGAAATCTCATCAACAGAATCCATACAGGGAGTAATTGCAAAAACATTTCCAGACTCAATCAAATCATTACAATCTTGCAGCGTTAGAGACCAAAACCCATACAATTTTTGATTAGTTGAAATATCAATATTTGTTGGAAAACAGAGCCCCGTCATCATGTCATATAATAGGAAAGGAACTTTGTTAGCGAGGAAGCAGGTCTCACAAGCAAAACCCAGGTTCAGGGGTTGGGGCCAACAAAGGAATCCACTGTAGTCTAGAACCACGCCAGCATTATCACCCTACTTCGGAGAGTACAGAGTCTCACCCGAGGCGTGCTGCAACCACATGCAGAAGGGGAATAGATCGATAGCAGTGAAAGGATCCGCAACTCATGGTTAACATTGAATTGATTGCATAAACATAGTTATATATGCAAGAACATTCAGAGAGTGAACAGGTATTAAGCAAATAAAATTTTGAATCATCACAACCATCATGCATGCATATGAATCACACAATAGGACAACAACCTGCAAGTGTATTGATATCTTCAGCCAAATCCATAGTTACATAGCTTCTGCAAGGAGAGCTTACAAGTTTGATATAGACGCCTTACATAACAGAAAAGTAGATAAGAGAAACCTAGAAACTACAGAGATGTCATGCCCGGTCTCCTTCAGTCGCTCTGCATTCTTTCTCCTGTCGCATTCTCGTTTCTTTCGGCCGGGTGACTGCTATTTATTCACCCACTATCACAACTGTTAGTTCCTCTTTGCGTTCTTCTTCAGCGGTTTCCGTCTTCTCTCTTGTTGTCTGTGTGTTTTTCTCCCTATCTTATGCTGTATATTCTATTTGTATGTACTCATGCATCTGCTTTCTTCAGCTATCTCTTGCTTCTTCGCCACCTTGATAGCTCCGCAACTTACTGTAGTTGCGACTTAGGTGTGACTGCCATGTGTCATTCCACAACCTCCAAAAATCCATTCTTTATTCAAAATTCAAAATATTCAAAACAAGTTTTCAAAATAAGGGCCCCAACAGGCCCCGACCACAGTTTCTTGACTCGTCCCCGAGTCAATCACAAATCATAGTTTCTATTTCCATCGCCCTGCTAGACCCCGTGCCCTGTTCTCGCTGTGCGCCTTCAGCTTGTTCTTGTTTTCACTGTGCGCCTTCATCCTGTTGTTTAAACAAGGGCCCCAACTCTGGGACTGCGGAACGCTGTAGCTTTAAGCTCAGTGAAGGCCGACACAGCTTGCTGCCACCCCTGCAACAGTGAATCTGTTTCTTCGGCGATCTTGGTGACAACAGCCTCTTATATGTGCGTCGGTACAGCCCCGAACACCATGCTAATCTGGGTTGCAGCCTCAGCGGATAGCTATTGCATTGACCTGGCGCTGAATTGAAGGGGCGGGCGGAGCTCACGAATTACCCGTTTGGCCATTGCTGAGCTGGCTTCTGTTAACTAGATCTTTAATTCGAGCTCATCCACCTGGGCATATAACTGGTCCAACCACGCGAGGTTCATAGTTTCTTGGATTTCCTGCGAAATCTGCTGTAGCTGCACTGAAATTGGCTGCGTTTTGACTGTAAGGGCCAATGAGCACTCCTGAAGACCCTTCAGGAGGTTGTAGGCCTCGCGCACCGCAGAGTTAAGGGTTTCCTACATTTGAGTTGTCTGGCCCTGCTTTGCTGCAACCTGTGCGGAATAGACAACCTCTGGATCGGGCACCGCTGGCCGTGCGGCTAACGTTGCTTGAAGCTCCTGGTTTTCCCTGTGTAGGCCATTGTATGCGATCCAGAGGTGTAAATCCTGTGCTATGACACTCGTCTCCGTGAAATTGGGAGGCAGCCGAGTATAATGAGCCTTGACATTCGGCCATAGCTCTGAAAACACCTGGGTGACATTGTTTATTTGACCTGCCAGCTGCTCCTGTGCTGTTCTAAGCTGGTCATGCTGTTCAGTAAGCGCTGTAATTTTTGAACCATTTGTTGGCGAGGAAGCAGGTCTCGCAGGCAAGACCCAGGTTCAGGGGTTGGGGCCAAAAAATGAATCCGCTGTAGTCTAGATGTAACACCTCCAGTTAGGGAAATTTTTTTTTTTTTTTTTTTCATAGATACACTGATGTTTCTCTTCTTTTTTTCTACCTGGTTACTTGAGTAATTAAGTTCAGTATTTGAGATTTATATTCCTCCATATATACAGTAACCCCATGAATAAAATTCTTAGATCCATTCTATATTAAGATGGAACCCTTCCTCTACATAGGGTAGATATAACTCTATACAACCTCTATATATATATGTATATAATACTCCTAACATTGGTATATGAAGTCCACATGTATATTTATATACATATTCTAATAAAGAAGTTTGAATGAGTCATGAATAGGTACAACCCATAGATAGTTATATCCCAATCCTAAATATAAATCTCATATCTATATAAATATATATATATATCCACTATATATATATTTTTGTAAGGATGGTTGCACGCCCCCACTATATATATATATATATATATCTGTCACGCATATATAATTAAAATACCTCCCTTTTCCAACCTTATGAGTACGCTCAAAGTCGGTAGATAATAAATATTACCTACGTATATATCTGTCTATTGAAAAGGTTATTGACCTATAACATCTATAGTCAATCATGTTTTGACCACTCTTCGAGTTATGGTTATGAAAATAATATATCATGCACAACGTGACTACTTACGCGGATATACGCAGAGTTAGCGTCAGCATGCTCTAATAGAAGGTTATGGCGTTTGAGCCAGTTCTATAATTACAGGTTCAGCCTCTTCTATACATCATGGATGGTTCAACCTACCAGACCCGACGCGGGCCTCATTCTTACGTGGTTTACTTTCCACTTCGTGTCGGGTTTTGGCGCGGTGATCCGAACGTGATAAATTTATAATTACACCACGACCAGTCCCGTAATGATATACAACTTTTCTCCTCGGCGTAGATAACTATAAACGTATTTATCCCAGGGCGATGAAATTATCCTCTGGATTCCGATACAGGCTGTGATTTCATACGGAAAGTGTATGGCAGACGTTGTAACTCTTTTTGTTTACCATATTCCTGGTCGAACCGTGCTCTGTTCAACAGAGTTTAACGTGTAGTTTTGGTTTTTCTATTTAATTGATTTTAAAAGCTGGGACAGAGTCGCTCCACCGAGCGGAAGGTACCATATGCCGGCGTTACTCGTCCTCTGCTCAACAGAAATTTGACGGGTGGCGCGATACTGGTCATCTCTAATGGTACTAGTACTGGAGGCCGAATTCTGTCTCGGGAAATTATTATTGTTAGGTTAGTTTCTTCCCTCACGCATGCGAGAAGTAGCACCTCCACATACCTTCTCTGCGTACTTTACTACCATCTGGTACTTCGCTCCATTGACGTGGCTGCGTTTTGGGTTTAGGGTTGCGGATCTCCTTCTGGTTAAATTGGGGTTTCGCACTGAGTTATTCACCCGCCCCTTCCCCATTATTTTTATGACTTATAACGATGGCTTTATACCTACATTATGACTGTGCTCAATGCTACTCATGTGCAGAGTTCCAGTCATCGCGGAAGTTTGGGAACGCCGGCCAAGAAGATTCAAGCGTAAGATTTTCGTTATTCTTGTGCTCAATCGTTGGTATAGTTTATAGCTTTCATAGATGGTGTCTAATCTTTTTTTTTTCTCGGTTTGCTGTTGCAGAGAGGTCTTCTAAACCGGTTCACTGTGAAGCTGAGATCCAGACGGCTCTCCAGCGCTTAAAAATCTTCGATCTATAAGCCGGCTGCGTTCTCTCAGCTCTTTTTTTTCATACGCAGAATTATTTTTCTTTGTATAGTTGTTCTAACCCGAGATGCGGTAACCCAGCTCTTTCTCATAAGAGTTTATTTCCCGCGCTATCATAGCTGCGTATAATAAGTATCAATTAGTTGTAGGCGGTTCACATGTTTATTCACCGCCGCAGTTATTATCACTTTGTTGAGTTCTGTTTCTTTTGGGTTCTGAGACCCGGACGAAAAATTTGAGAAGTCAGGCATTCTATTGGGTTCATTTTTCTACAGCCGGCTTCCATTCTGCGTAACCATCGTATGAATCAACGCGACGCAAGGGTGGAAACCAATCCTAATGCAGGTAACGCTAACTGGTTCATTCAGTCACAGAGGTTTCTGCCTCCAATTTTGTTAGACTGTGTTTGCAGACCTATGTCATGTTTTCGTTATTTGTTTTATTTTATGCTTCGTAGATGAACTGGGAAATTGGTCGGATTTAAAATATTTTGACGCATGTTTCGTTTTCCCCCAATTCGTTAATACTCGTCCGTGAGCGAAATTTTCTGTATGCATGATGTTTCAGTAGCAATAGCGACTCCTCAGGGTCAGCCCGATGAGGCGCCGGTGTGTAGTATTTTACTGTCATCGTTTTTCATTTATGTCGATTGATCATAGTTCGCTGTATGTAGATGATCACAGACGTGAAAACTGAGTCATCGTCTCGGCTATCCAGGAGTAGTTTCATAAATTTCTTTTTATTTATTATTATTGTGAGCATAGATTTTTGCCGTAAAGCATCGTTTTAAAGCTAACCTCCCTCGTACCCTATAATGGTTAAGTGCTCAATATTAAGGTCACATGCATTGTTTACAGTTAGATGCTTTTGTGTGAATTTCGGTCTAAAGTCTGGTTTAATTACTAACGACCGAAAGGTTATGGAGTTTGCCTACATAGGAACACGAATAGCGATGAGGGTTGTATAAAAGATGTGCTCTCTCTCCATTTATGATTCGCGTCCATATCTTATTTTAGCCTATCGGCCCATATTTACATTTTTTACATTGTTTTGTTAATATAGATATGGTTCATTCCCATATATCAATATAGGATACATATATCCATATACCATTTGAAATGAATGCGACAATTTATTTGAAAGCATATATCTATTTTCAATGGTTGCTTTGTTTTATGCATTAGACATAGATTAATTTCATTGACAAAATATTTAATTCAATGATTTTAAATGAATTTAAAATAACAATATACCCTATATTTGATGTGAAGGCTGTAACTTCTATAGGGTAGATTTACTCTTTGATTTTAATAAGCTTACATATTCCAAAGCCCTTGCTCATAACTTCTATTTTTCTTTGATGTATACTTATAAGTATACAATGACTTTTATTATAATTTAAATCTTTGGCTATTATGCATGATTAAGGAACTAAAGGTAGATATAGAAATTAAATCTATACACTCATAGCTATTATAAAAATCCGATAAAGTAGAATTACTATTTCTCTAGCAAAGTTTTCGAATATCATATTCAAATGTTCCATTTTCTTAGTAAATAATGACAACTTTTTAGTTCTGCCATAATGATTCTCTAGCATGTACGGAACCGTGAAATATCACTTTTGTACCTTACAGAAAACAATAATTAATGATCTCAGAGAGGTTAAGTAACTTCAGATTTAAAAACCGGTTACTGGTTTAGAGATTCTCAGTTTCGCTCAATGCCTTCCCGGGCCTACAACTAAACAAAATCTAAAAGGTGAATGCCTGAAAATAGATTTTGTTAAATGTAGTACTAACATCAAACACACCATTTAATTTATTTTTATATATGTAGCCAATTCATACCATCAAAAAATAGAATAACAAAAACTTCAGAACATACCAAAATCTGCAATTGACCAACCTCCCAACCTTAGAGTCCTCTTTATCTCCCAGGACTCACCCCCGAGCAGAGATCACCTCCTAGAACAGATCAACCTCTGATCTGCTTAGGAGCAACTTATTTAAGCTCATAATTCCCCAAAGCATGTTTCTAATTCTGCGTCCAGAATAGCAGGATGCTTTCTTTCCTGTTTAGCCTAGGCTTCCCATTTTGGGATTCTTTAAAGATGCTTTAAGCTTTTCCTCAGCTTTTCCAGCTTTTTCTCACCTCTTCCCAACTACTCCTCTTCATTGGGGAAATTTAGATTCCTCCTCAAATCTAAATTAATTTCTTTCAAGGATTTTTGAAAGATTTTTGGGGATTTGTTGTCTTATCCATCCTCATGGATTTGGCAAGTGATCTCAAATTCTCTTTTTGGTCAAAATGCACAATCATTTTATTTATTTCCTCAAATAAAATATGCAAATACATTCACACCATACTCATCCCTTGGGGTCCACCCCCTTAGGATTAAAGTTCAAATGTCTAACTTTAAAATTCAACACACAAACTGGGGGTGTTACATATTCCCCCTCTGAAAATAAACACCGTCCTCGGTGTTCTTATTCAACTACTAGAGTTCATTTAAACAAAAATGGATATCTCTCCATCATTTCAGCTTCCCTTTCCCAAGTGGCTTCTTCAGCAGTAAAGTGTTTCCACTGCACCTTTACTCTGACCACTGTTCTGTTTCTCAATTCAATTTCTTCCCGCTCCAATATTTGAAGCGGTTCTGGCAGAAACTCCCCTTCTGGTTCCACCTGTACAACATTCCAATAAACTATGTGAGAAGCATCATGTACATATCTTTTTAATAATGAAACATGAAATACATTATGCACTCTAACATGGGGTGGTAAGGCCAGCTTGTAAGCCACCGGTCCCACCCTTTCTAACACCTCAAAAGGCCCACAATATCTAGGTGCAAGTTTTGCACAACTTCCAGCATAAAGTGTGCTCTTTTTGGGTTTGATGCGTAAATACACATGATCTCCCACTTTGAATTCTCGGTGCACTCTTTTCTTATCCGCATAACTTTTCTGGCGATATTGCGCTGTCTTGATATTTTTCTGTATTTGTTTAACAATTCTTTCCATCTCTTGTAGTGCATCTGGTCCCAACACCAGTTTATCCTCTGGTTGACTCCAGCTCAAGGGAGTACGGCACTTCCTCCCATAGAGTGCCTCAAATGGACTCATCTTAATAGAGGATTGGTAGCTATTATTATAGGAAAACTCAGCTAGATGCAGATACTCTTCCCACTTTGATGGTCTATCCATCACATACATTCGCAGCATATCCTCCAAGATTTGATTAGTCCTTTCTGTCTGCCCATCTGTTTGAGGGTGATAGGCAGTACTAAAATGCAGCTTAGTACCCATCCCTCCAAACAATCCCTTCCAAAATGTTGCTGTAAACTTAGCATCTCGATCTGAGACAATTACTTTGGGAACTCCATGAAGCCTTACTATCTCCTTCAGGAAAACATTGGCTACTTGAGCTGTTCCGAAAGTAGATTTCACTGGTATAAAGTGAGCAGCTTTTGTGAGAGTGTCTACTACTACCATCATAGAATCATGTTGATATTTAGTCTTGGGTAATCCTGTTATAAAATCCATGGAAACTGTGTCCCATTTCCATTCTGCAATTGGCAGGGGATTTAAAAGCCCTGCTGGGTGTTGATGCTCAACTTTGACCAGTTGACATTCCATACACCTACTTAGATACTCTGCCACATCTCTCTTCATTCATGGCCAGAACAACTTCTTCTTCAAGGCTGTTAACATCTTTTGATATCCGGGATGTCCTGCATAGGGCTGTTTATGATATTCATCTAGAATTTCTCTTTTCAATGACTCTATATTTAGAATATACAACCTGTTTTTGTAATAGAGCAGCCCTTGTGGGTTTTTAGTGTAATCTGTTTTATCCCTTGTCTGTAATTTCACCAAAAGTGCTTCATAGTTGGGATCTTGAGTTGCTTCTTTTCCCACCAATTCCTCTATCTCCATCTGGGCACTACTCCCAATGCTGTTTAAATGTTGACAAGCATTTCTACTTAAGGCATCAGCAACTTTATTTTCTTTTCCCTTGATATGTTTTATGTCCATATCAAATTCACTTAGAAAAGACAGCCATCTGGCTTGTCTTGCATTCAGGTCAGTTTGGGAAAAGAAATATTTAAGGCTAATATGATCAATCATCAATGTGAACTTCTTCCCCAGCAGATAGTGCCTCCACATTTTTAAAGCATGAATAACAACTGCAAATTCCAAATCATATGCACTATAATTCTGTTCATGAGTTTTCAATTTCCTAGACTCATAGGCAATAACTGAATTTTCTTGCAATAGGACTCCTCCTAGCCCCTCTCTGCAAGCATCTGTACATACCACAAACTCTTTATCAAGATCAGCAATTTTTAATATAGGAGCTGAAATAAGTTTCTGTTTCAATTGTTCGAAACTGTTTTGACATTTTTCAGTCCACATAAACTTAACACCCTTCCTTTGTAATGAGGTTATGGGATTTTCTATAGCAGAAAATCTCTCTACAAATCTGCGATAATAGCCTGCAATTCCCATAAACGATCTTACTGCTGAAACATCAGTGGGGACTGGCCATTCTTTAATAGCTTTTATCTTTTCAGGGTCAACTGCCAACCCTTTTTCAGAAATAATATGACCCAGATATTGAATTTTATCTTTATAAAATTCACATTTGCTGAACTTGGCATATAGCTGATTTTCTTTCAAAGTTTGCAACACTATTCTCAGGTGTTCCTTATGTTCTTCCTCATTTTTGGAGTAAACTAAGATATCATCTATGAACCCAAGAACAAATTTGTCCAAATACCTATTCAGCACACTGTTCATCAGACACATAAATGTGGCAGGGGCATTTGTCAACCCAAAAGGTAGGACTACAAATTCGTAATGCCCATACCTGGTTCGAAATGTTGTTTTGCTGATGTCTTCTTCTTTAATTCTGAGCTGGTGATACCCAGTCCTTAGGTCTATCTTGGAGAAGACTGAAGCTCCTCTCACTTGATAAAAAAGATCATCAATTCTAGGAAGTGGATATCTATTCTTAATGGTCAACTTGTTCAGTTGACGATAGTCAATGCACATCCTAAAAGTTCCATCCTTCTTTTTAACAAATAAAACAGGTGCTCCCCATGGAGACACACTTGGTCTAATGTAACCCTTATCCAATAATTCTTGCAGCTGCATCTTCAGCTCTATCAGTTCTGGCGGTTTCATCCGATAAGGAGCTCGGGAAATAGGTGTAGCTCCCGGCACCAGATCTATAGAAAAGTCAATCTCTCTTTTTGGGGGAAGATGAGGGATTTCCTTGGGAAAAACTTCCTTAAATTCTCTGATGACTGGTATAGCATCTATTAACTCTTCCTCAGTTTGCTGTTCTATTTCTTCTACATGCACTGCATAGACTTGGTATCCTTTTCTAGCTGTTCTTTTCAATTGTAAGGCTGATATTTGTCTTATGGAAATGGATTTTGGTTTCCCTTTTAATGTAAAAGGTTTCCCTTCTTCATCCACACAATGCAGGGTTTTATCCCAGCAGTTCATCAAGGCTTTCTTCTTTTCCAGCCAGTCCATTCCTATCAGCATATCATAGGATCCTAATGGCAATATGTTTAGATTTACTTCTGTTGGGAACCCATTTAATTGTATTGCTGTTTTGGGCAACTTATGTGTGACTTTTCTCTTAGTTCCAGTGGCCAGCTGTACCAACCATGACTGCTGAAAATTTTCAGGTTTAATTTTACATTTTTCTACAACTCCGGGACTAATGTAACTCAAAGAAGCACCTGGATCAATCAAAACAGTAACAGGTAGGTCAGAAATCTTACCCTCCATTTCCACCATGGTCGATTGATGTACTGCTTGCCGATTTTCCAGGGCTGCACTGATGGTTGGTATGTTTCTGGCTATGTCATTGACTGTTGTTGCCTCTCGCTCTCTGCTGATCATATGAATATTTCGATGGGGACAGTCCCTCATCATATGGGGTTCTCCACAGCCCCAACATTTCAAAGGTTCCCTCATTCTGACTGTCCCTTCCTTTTTATTGTTCCCTTCTACTGGTTTTGAAACCACTTGGGACTGAGCAGTTTGACTTTCCTTTGGTTTGCTGAACTTTTTCCTTTGATGACCCCTGCCAAAATTCCTTAAATATGCTGGTTTTGGTCTTTTTCCTTTGAACTTACCCTTGTTCAGCCAGCTTTTCCCTTGTTCCGCTTTACCTTTAAACTGCTGATAGCATAATCTTGCTTTTCTAACAGCTTCATCCATGGTCTTTGGGTTGTCAAATTCAATTTTCTCCTTGTAAACAGTAGGCAAACAATTTAAAAACCTTTGCACTTTTGCCTTTTCTTCCCTAATGTAAGGAACATACCTCAGTAAATTAGTAAACTTAGTGACAAACTCATCAATAGTGAGCTGCCCTAGCCTAAGTTCATGGAATTCTTTAGCTTTATCGTCATAATAACGTTCATTCAAATAACGACTTTTGCTTAGTCTGAAAATCTTCCCAAGTAACTGTCTTTTCATCAATGGCATGCACCATTTTTGTCTCTTCCCACCAGAGTGTAGCTTTTCCTTGTAGCTGGTACATAGCTAATCTAGCCTTCAGATTGCTCTCATATTCATAGACTTGGAAATACTTGATCATGTTCAGCAACCAAGCTTCAGCATCCTCCTCCTTCTCCCCATCATAGGAAGGAGGTTTGATCTTTCTAAATTCTCCCTGCAATTCTTTTTTCTGTTTGTGCTGCTGTCTAGCAGCATCATCATCATCTGACTCATCCATCTTTCTCTTTCCGGAACCTTCGCCCTCCTGGCTGTTCCGGGAAGTTAGCTCTCTGATGAGATTTTCCTGCTCCTTACTAGCTGATGACAACATGTCATTTTTGCTTCTTAATTCAGCCAACTCACGTTGCATCCGGTGCAACATAGCCAGTACCGGGGCATTGGGATCTGGAGTAGCAAACTCATCCCGCAGATCCACATAAATCCCTTCACCTTCAGCCATTTCAACTGTACACACTTACAACACATATTAGCAAAGTTTATAAACTTCAGAAAAACAAAATATGTAATAAGCAGTGAGCACAAAACGACAGCCCAATTTGTTGTAACTAGTGCTCCGATACCATTTGTAACACCTCCAGTTAGGGAATTTTTTTTTTTTTTTCCATAGATGCACTGATGTTTTTCTTCTTTTTTTTCTAACTCGTTACTTGAGTAATTAAGCTCAGTATTTGAGATTTATATTCCTCCATATATATAGTAACCCCATGAATAGAATTCTTAGATCCATTCTATATTAAGATGGAACCCTTCCTCTACATAGGGTAGATATAACTCTATACAACCTCTATATCTATATGTATATAATACTCCTAACATTGGTATATGAAGTCCACATGTATATTTATATACATATTCTAATAAAGAAGTTTGAATGAGTCATGAATAGGTACAACCCATAGATAGTTATATCCCAATCCTAAATATAAATCTCATATCTATATAAATATATATATATATCCACTATATATATATTTTTGTAAGGATGGTTGCACGCCCCCACTATATATATATATATATATCTGTCACGCATATATAATTAAAATACCTCCCTTTTCCAACCTTATGAGTACGCTCAAAGTCGACAGATAATAAATATTACCTACGTATATATCTGTCTATTGAAAAGGTTATTGACCTATAACATCTATAGTCAATCATGTTTTGACCACTCTTCGAGTTATGGTTATGAAAATAATATATCATGCACAGCGTGACTAGTTACGCGGATATACGCAGAGTTAGCGTCAGCATGCTCTAATAGAAGGTTATGGCGTTTGAGCCAGTTCTATAATTACAGGTTCGGCCTCTTCTATACATCATGGATGGTTCAACCTACCAGACCCGACGCGGGCCTCATTCTTACGTGGTTTACTTCCCACTTCGTGTCGGGTTTTGGCGCGGTGATCCGAACGTGATAAATTTATAATTACACCACGACTAGTCCCGTAATGATATACAACTTTGCTCCTCGGCGTAGATAAATATAAACGTATTTATCCCAGGGCGATGTAATTATCCTCTGGATTCCGATACAGGCTGTGATTTCATACGGAAAGTGTATGACAGACGTTGTAATTATTTTTGTTTACCATATTCCTGGTCGAACCGTGCTCTGTTCAACAGAGTTTAACGTGTAGTTTTGGTTTTTCTATTTACTTGATTTTGTAGGCCGGGACAGAGTCGCTCCACCGAGCGGAAGGTACCATATGCCGGCGTTACTCGTCCTCTGCTCAACAGAAATTTGACGGGTGGCGCGATACTGGTCATCTCTAATGGTACTAGTACTGGAGGCCGAATTCTGTCTCGGGAAATTATTATTGTTAGGTTAGTTTCTTCCCTCACGCATGCGAGAAGTAGCACCTCCACATACCTTCTCTGCGTACTTTACTACCATCTGGTACTTCGCTCCATTGACGTGGCTGCGTTTTGGGTTTAGGGTTGCGGATCTCCTTCTGGTTAAATTGGGGTTTCGCACTGAGTTATTCACCCGCCCCTTCCCCATTATTTTTATGACTTAGAACAATGGCTTTATACCTACATTATGACTGCGCTCAATGCTACTCATGTGCAGAGTTCCAGTCATCGCGGAAGCTTGGGAACGCCGGCCAAGAAGATTCAAGCGTAAGATTTTCGTTATTCTTGTGTTCAATCGTTGGTATAGTTTATAGCTTTCATAGATGGTGTCTAATCTTTTTTTTTTCTCGGTTTGCTGTTGCAGAGAGGTCTTCTAAACCGGTTCACTGTGAAGCTGAGATCCAGACGGCTCTCCAGCGCTTAAAAATCTTCGATCTATAAGCCGGCTGCGTTCTCTCAGCTCTTTTTTTTTCATACGCAGAATTATTTTTCTTTGTATAGTTGTTCTAACCCGAGATGCGGTAACCCAGCTCTTTCTCATAAGAGTTTATTTCCCGCGCTATCATAGCTGCGTATAATAAGTATCAATTAGTTGCAGGCGGTTCACATGTTTATTCACCGCCGCGGTTATTATCACTTTGTTGAGTTCTGTTTCTTTTGGGTTCTGAGACCCGGACGAAAAATTTGAGAAGTCAGGTATTCTATTGGGTTCATTTTTCTACAGCCGGCTTCCATTCTGCGTAACCATCGTATGAATCAACGCGACGCAAGGGTGGAAACCAATCCTAACGCAGGTAACCCTAACTGGTTCATTCAGTCACAGAGGTTTCTGCCTCCAATTTTGTTAGACTGTGTTTGCAGACCTATGTCATGTTTTCGTTATTTGTTTTATTTTATGCTTCGTAGATGAACTGGGAAATTGGTCAGATTTACAATATTTCGCCGCATGTTTCGTTTTCCCCCAATTCGTTAATACTCGTCTGTGAGCGAAATTTGCTGTGTGCATGATGTTTTAATAGCAGTAGTGATTCCTCAGGGTCAGACCGATGAGGCGCCGGTGTGTGGTATCTTACTATCATCGTTTTTCCTTTATGTCGATTGATCATAGTTCGCTGTATGTAGATAATAACAGACGTGAAAACCGAGTCATCGTCTCGGATATCCAGGAGTAGTTTCATAAATTTCTTTTTATTTATTATTATTGTGAGTATAGATTTTTGCCGTCAAGCATCGTTTTAAATCTAACCTCCCTCGTGTCATATAATGTTTAAGTGTTCAATATTAAGGTCACATGCATTGTTTACAGTTAGATGCTTTTGTGTGACTTTCGGTCTAACGTCTGGTTTAATTACTAATGACCGAAATGTTATGGAGTTACCTACGTAGGAACTCAAATAGCGATGAGGATGGTATAAAAGATGTGCTTTCTCCATTTATCATTCGCGTCCATATCTCATTTTAGCCTATCGGACCCGTATTTATATTGTTTACATTGTTTTGTTAATATACATATAGTTCATTCCCATATATCAATATAGGATACATATATCCATATACCATTTGAAATGAATGTGAAAATTTATTTGAAAGCATATATCTATTTTCGATGGTTGCTTGGTTTTATGCATTAGACATAGATTAACTACATTGACAAATTATTTAATTCAATGATTTTAAATGAATTTAAAATAACAATATACCCTATATTTGATGTGAATGTTGTAATACTTCTATAGGGTAGATTTACTCCTGTATTTTTAATAAGAATACCTATTCCAAAGTCCTTGCTCTTAAATTCTACTTCTCTTTGATGTGTACTTATATGTATTCAATGACTTTAATTATAAATTAACTCTTTGGCTATGCTACATGATTCAAGAACTAAAGGTAGATTTAGAAGTGAAATTTATTTACTTATAACCATTATAAAAATCCTAGAGAGTAGAGTTACTATTTCTCTAGCAAAGTTTCGAATATCATATTCAAATGTTCCTACTTTCTTCTTTTAGAGTGGTACCATGTAACTTTTAGTTCTGATATAATGTTTCTCTAGCATGCACAGAAACATGAAATATCACTTTTGCATCTACAAGAAAACAATAATTTATCATCTGTAGAGGTTAAGTAACTTCAGATTTAAACCGACATTGGTTTAGAGATTCTGGGGTTTCTACTCAACAGATTTCTGGTCTATAACTAAATAGAATCTAGAAGGTGAATGCCTTAGGATGGATTCTGTTAAATGTAGTACTAAAATCAATCACACCATTTAATTTATTTTTATATATGTAACCAATTCATACCATCAGAAAATAGAATAACAACATTTTCAGAACATACCAAAATCTGCAATTGACCAACCTCCCAACCTTAGAATCCTCTTTATCTCCCAGGATTCACCCCCGAGCAGAGATCACCTCCTAGCACCGATCAACCCCTGATCTGTCTAGGAGCAGCTTATTTAAGCTCATATTTCCCCAAAGCATGTTTCTAATTCTGCGTCCAGAATAGCAGGATGCTTTCTTTCCTGTTTAGCCTAGGCTTCCCATCTTGGGATTCTTTAAAGCTGCTTTAAGCTTTTCCTCAGCTTTTCCAGCTTTTTCTCACCTCTTCCCAACTACTCCTCTTCATTGGGAAAATTTAGATTCCTCCTCAAATCTAAATAAATTTCTTTCAAGGATTTTTGAAAGATTTTTGGGGATTTGTTGCCTTATCCATCCTCATGGATTTGGCAAGTGATCTCTAATTCTCTTTTTGGTCAAAATGCACAATCATTTTATTTATTTCCTCAAATAAAATATGCAAATACATTCACACCATACTCATCCCTTGGGGTCCACCCCTTTAGGATTAAAGTTCAAATGTCTAACTTTAAAAATTCAACACACAAATTGGGGGTGTTACACTAGAACCATGCCGGCATTATCACCCTACTCCGGAGAGCAGAGAGTCTCACCCGAGGTGTGCCGCAACTACATGCAGAAGGGGAATAGATCGATAGCAGTGAAAGGATCCGCAACTCATGGTTAACATTGAATTGATTGCATAAACATAGTTATATACGGAAGAACATTCAGAGAGTGAACAGGTATTAAGAAAATAAAATTTTGAATCATCACAACCATCATGCATGCATATGAATCACACAATAGGACAGCAACTTGCAAGTGTATTGATATCTTCATCCAAATCCATAGTTACATAGCTTCCGCAAGGAGAGCTTACAAGTCTGATATAAATGCCTTACAGAACAGAAAGGTAGATAAGAGAAACCTAGGAACTAGAGAGATGTCACGCCCGGTCTCCTTCAATCACTCTACATTCTTTCTCATGTCGCATTCTCTTTTCTTTCGGCCGGGTGACTGCTATATATTCACCCGCTATCGCAACTATTATTTCCTGTTTGTGTTCTTCTTCAACAGTTTTCAGCTTCTCTCTTGTTGTCTGTGTGTTCTGCTCCCTGTCTTCTGCTGTATATTCTCTTTGTCTGTACTCATGCATCTGCTTTCTTCAACTATCTCTTGCTTCTTCGCCACCTTGATAGCTTCACGACTTACTGTAGTTGCGACTTAGGTGTGACTGCCATGTGTCATTCTGCAACCTCCAAAATGCCATTCTTTATTCAAAATTCAAAATATTCAAAACAAGTTTTCAAAACAAGGGCCCCAACAAACTTAACTACAGTTTCACATAAGAACCACACCCTGGAGTGTTCAAAATGAGAGATAACTAGGACATTTGATATTTATATCTGTAGAAATTTCTTTCAATAACTTCCATCCGAAGCCCCAATCATCCTCAAAGTAGTCAATCCTTCGTTCATCACACGGGGGACCAAATTGGAAATTATCTACTTCTTCAATTGACAATGCAAAAGTGTTGCCATCATTGACAAGACATATCAACTGATTCCTGTATATTTCTAATGACATACATTGATCGTCAGTGATTGGAACAAATGAAAATCCCCATTCATTTTTTATTACATCAAACCAGTAGATTTTTTACCGATATCGAGGATAATCTTCATACTCTTTGTCCAGATAGAGCCAAAATAATTTACTTTTATAAAACACTCCATTCTAAGGGGGTGAAGTGTCACCAAATGAAAGATGAGCCCTTCGCCAAACCCTATCGAGGCTACTGTAAAAATAAATTTAGACTGGATTATATCATAGATATGTTTTAGAACAACCCAACCATATTTTTTATTGCTTACATTTTCCAATAACGAAAAGAATCCCTAGTCTTCAATTCGTATTGGCTCAATGTTTTTACATGCCTTTGTAAATTGATTCACTACAAAATAGTTGCGTGAATGGGAGAATTGTATTGGTAAGGATAAAACTACCATTGGTCCAACAGTAGACTCTACTTTGCATCTCGAATCTATGAATCACAAATTAAAATGAGATATGTGCCCATTCTCATTAAGGTATTCAAAAACAAAATAATTGTCTTCATCATTGAGGAAAGGAACCATAAATCCAAATTCGTTTGTAGAGATATGCTTGCAACACAATAAGAAAGAAGGGTTTTGCAAAATATTCTTCCATTGCTTACAAACAGTGCTAAAATTTATCAGAATCGATAAAGGGAGCCAGAGGAAGACAATTTCAAGAATTTTGAATGGAAGATAACTCCAAATAGCTGGATCCATGATCAAACAAGGAAATCACCTAACATACAAAAAAACACATGTGATCTCAACAAAACAATTTTCACTTAATGTTGAATAGAGCTAAAAGTAACATACATGTGCAATTTTCCATCTCCAAATATAGTAAAATTCCCATATACATATTGTATAAAATCATATGAGCGATAATAACATTATTACAATAGTGAAAAATAACTCACAATTTTATAAACCTAATGTTTACAATCGAATATTATTAATGTTAATAAGTCTATTTTTATGTCTCTATTAATGTCTATGTTTAATATTGATGTTAATGTTTTGATGTTCAATATAAATATTAACAAAAAAGCCATTTTTTAAAATATTAATAACTTAATGTTATAAACCTTGGGCTATAAAATAACCTAATGTTACATGAATCAAATGATATAAAAATACCATTTTTTTTAATTCTAATGTCATTGAACCTAAACAAACCTAAAAGTATCAATGTTATTCTTTAATGAAATATTTATATTGATGTTAATGACAATGTTCACATTAATGTATAAATGCAAAATTTACTTTTATATAAATTTCTATGTTTAACATTAACATCTATATTTATTATTAATATTGATATTTAATATTAATATAAATAATTTCTATTAATTTGAAACATTTAAATTTATTTGTAATGTTAATATCAATCTATATTATTAAATTATTAATATTAAAATCAATCAATATTTATTTTAATAATATTGCAGTTAATTTTAAATAATTAATATTAATATTAACAAAAAAAAAAAAGAATAATAAGAATAATAATAATCAAAATATCTATAATAGAAATAATATTAATATTAATAATTTCTATGTCAATTTTAAACATTTATGTTTATCAATATTTATTAGTATTAATAAAAAAATAAATATTGAATTTAATAAAACATATAAATATTATTAAATTTTCTATAGAGTTGAGAAGAGTAAATTAAAAAAACTAAATTGAATCTACAAAAATTTAAAAATATATAATTTATACATGATTGATACAATCCATATATTCCATTGATGGGATATATATATATATATATATATATATATATATATATATCACAAAAACACTAAAAAAAAGAAACTATCAATTAACCAAAATAAAGTTCATTGAATAAAAATTTTGCAATGCAAAAAAAATAACAAATATCATACATTCAGTACATTGAATCTAATAAATCTATTGAATGAAATTCTAACAATATGGATTAAATCTGAATGAGCTAAATTATTAAACATAATTAATATTGCATTAATAGTCTTGTTAATAATCTAAATTATTAAACATAATTAATTTTGTACTAATGATATTATTAATAATATTGTTATTAATCTTATTAATGTTACAAATATTATTTTTTAATATTAATTACAATAATGTTGGTATTAATAATATTGTTTTTAATATTAATCATCATTATTATAGTTTTTAATATTCAACATTAATATTATCCACTATAACACTCTATAATCAACAATGACCATCCACTATGGTTCAAGATAGTTCACTATGGTTTACTATAAGTCACCAATGTAGTGGTAGGTATGGCTCACTATGGTAGCCATGTTAGAAATTATTGACTATCATGCTATATTGACTATGTCAACAATAAGCCACCAGAGTTATCATGTGCTAATGTGTATATTAATTTATAATTAAGTCATTATAAAGGTGTAGATTAGTATATTATCAACGTGTCATTAATATTATATTAAATTATAATTAATATTATTTACATATTATAATAATGTTACAAATGTTATATATATATATATATATATATATATATATATATATATATATATAAATATATATATATATATATATATATATATATATATATATATATATATATATATATATATATATATATGACATTATTAATTATTAATATATTAGTAATTAAATATAAATAGATTAATTATATAATAAGTATAATAATTTAAGAAAGATTTTAATTATTTCAAATATATTGATTAAAATATCACATAATATTTATCTCATAGTTATTAATAATTAAATGAAAATTTTATATTTTTATTCACAAATTAAATTATAATTAATTAAATTAAATTTAATTGAATTTCTTATATATGTAAATTAAAATTTAAATAATTAAATTAAAATTTAAAATTCTATTCACAAATAAGTTTACAATGATATATTAATGTTCAAATTTTCTTTATGGTATTGTTTGACACAATTAATGTTCAGATTTTGTTGAAAGTTTTGTATGACACAATTAAGAAAAGATTGTTATTTCATTATTATACAATGAGAATCTATTTTAATTTTGATTATTGTTTGAATTTTATTTTTTATTTAATAAAAAAACTAATTTAAATCATATTCAAGCCATATCATGTTAAAAAATTGTTATTATTTGAAAATAAAAGGTATTAAAAAAGTCAATATAACCAATTAAAAATAATACATATTAAAGAAACTGTATTAGTTTTTACACTAAGATTTTATGGAAAATAAAAATAAAAATAAAATTTATATTGATTATAATGGCCAATATAGTTATCATGTGTTAATGTCTATATTAATTTTTAATTAAGTCATTATCAATGTGTAGAATAGTATATTATTAATGTGTTATTAGTATTATATTAATATTTTATTAATATTATTTAAATATTATATATATATATATATATATATATATATATATATATATATTTATATATTTATATATATTTTAATTATTTAAAATATATTAATTAAAATATTACATAATATTTATGTATTAAATATTAATAATTGAATTAAATTTCCAAATTTTTATTGAAAAATTAAATTACATTTCTAAAGATAAATTAAATGAAAATTTAAAACTCATTCACAAGTCAATTTACAATGATATATTAATGTTCAATTTTTTTTTACTGTATTGTTGGACAAAATTAATGTTCAAATTTTTTTTATGGTTTTGTTTCCCACAATTTTCCTAAGGCTTAAATGAGGTTGGTATAAAGACATCGAGGCTTAGTTAAACCATTGGGAGATCAACGAGAATGTTGCATTGCAAAACATCAATAACATTAAAAAAAAATGTTACTTCTAAGTTCAAAGACAAAATGTGGTGTGAGAAAGATCTAGCAGCTAAAAGAAAATTAATGTATTATAAGGAGTTCATCAACCCCACCTTAGAAGATCAAAAGTATCTCTTTGTTTTAACTAGCTCAAAGAAGAAAATTAATATAGCCAAGATTAGAACGAACTCTCATGAGCTCCATAGTGAAACAAGTCATTGGACAGTTCCTAAAACACCATGGATGGAAAGGATCTGCCATCTCTGTGAGAATATGAACATCGAGGATGAAAATCACTTCCTTTTAGAGTGCCCCACGTACAACCACATTAGAGCTCAATTTCATAATCTTTGTTGCAATACTGACCTTCCTAGCCTTTTAAGATGTCAAAATTATAGTGAGCTCGGGAGGCTTCTCTCCAAGTTTTTTGAGCATAGGAATAAAATCTTAAATCAAATTAAATAACTCTTTTCTTTAGGTCCGATAGACCAAAGATTGGTCTCAGTGGACATTAACCATCATCATCATCATCATCATATTATGAATTATTTGATTATTATATAAAGTAAATCTTTTTTTAATTTTGATTGTTGTTTGAATTTAAATTTTCAGTTATTTAATAAAAAAACTATTTAGATCATATTCAAGCCATATAATTATTAAAAATTATTATTATTTGAAAATCAAGAAATAAATATAACCAATTAAAATTAATACATATTAAAGAAATTTTATTATTTTTAAACTTAGATTTTATAACAAATTAAAATGAAAATAAATGAAATATTATTAATAAAATTAATTATAACTAATTAAAATGAAATTTATTATTGTTAAAAGGAGTTTTTATTATTGTTAAAACGAGTTTATTGTTTGATTAATTTGATCTAATTTTTATTTCAAAAAGCTAAAGTCGTAGTAATTTTTTTTTAATTAGATAGTTATGTATAATTAAAAAATAGATAAAAATGGAAGATTTTGTGGATAAAATCATCTAATCTCAGGTAAGCCTTAAGCATTATTAATGTATTAAGAACATTTTTTTCATTTAAACCATTATAAAATAAGTAGTCTTTAAAGCTGTTAAATTTTGTATCTTTGATTATGTCTAAAAACATAAAATGTTGTCAATCTCATATATTAACATCTATATATTAATAGAAAAAGTTTTACATTAAAAAATTTAAATATTGCATCATATAAATTATTTTATAAAACTTAAAAACCTCATCACATTCTCATATATTAACTTCCACATCCATATAATAACAAGAAAATTCATTTATTAAAAAAATATAATAAAATACAACATATAAACTATTTTTGAATTTTATGTAATAAAAATTATTTTTTTTATGTTTTTTATTTCACTAATACATAATTAAATCAAAACAAAGTAATCCTTGCTAATAATGACCACACATATTTTCAGGTTTTGATACTATATATATTTGTATTTGAAACTTAATATTAAACCATTTATTAGTTGAAAATGAATAAATACTTTAATATTATTAAGTTTTATTCATTAAAAACGGATTAGAACTAAGTTATTCAAATAACAGCGGGAATACTCATTATCGTCCAAGAAATTCAAATCCAAAAAGAAATTTGTAAGAAAGTAGCCACTTAAGGATTAAATTGCAAATTTCAAGACATTTTATGAGCAACAATAACTACAAATCTAAAGATGAACAAGTTATTGAGGTTATTTCCTGATGATGTTAAAGTATGGATTGAGGTAGGTCTTAATGTTGAAGATTATGAGTGTGAACTTGTCCCTCATTAGGTATTTTCATTTTAAATGGAACCTCAAGTCCATATTGATTTTTCCAAGGTCTCAAATAAATCTGGATAAGTGAATCAGAGTAGAGTTAAAAAATAATTATGTACTAGAGGAAAACAAAATTTCGTACCAAATTCAATCTTTTGGAAATGTAAGTGCTCACATTGGGGGAGAAATTTTAAAATAATTATGTATCAAATGAAAACAAAATTTCGTACCAAACTCAATCTTTGGGAAATAAAAAATAATTATGTATCAAAGGAAAACAAAATTTCATCCCAAACTCAATCTTTGGGAAATGTAAGCTGTGACGGTGAGGGAGAAATTTAAAATAATTATGTATCAAAGAAAGCAAAATTTCATGCCAAACTCACTCTTTGGGAAATTCTAACCGTTGGGGAGAAATTTTAAAATAATTATGTATCAAAGGCAAACAAAATTTCATACCAAACTCAATCTTTGGGAAATGTAAGCGCTGAGAGTGGGGGAGAAATTTTAGAAAAAAAGAAAAGAGAGAATTTTTAGAATATGGATGGTATGAGATGGGTTTGAATAAGGTGAAGGAAAAATTTGGCTTGTAAAATCTTCGAATAGTAAAGCACAGGAATTTTATAAAATGAAGATAATAATAAAAGGTTATACAAGTATGAAGTGTTTAACATAGAATTACCATTTTAATGAGGAATTGGTGACCTATGACTCTAAACAAAGTTTTAAACTATTTGCTGGCAAAAATATGTGATAAATGAAAAAATTCATGTTAAAATCAAAAAATTTATGGCACCTAGACAAAACAAAGTGTGTAAAATTAGGGAAAAGGAGTTTCAATTGTGCATGTATGAGTTTGTTTCGTGCCACCCTTTATCTGATAAATTGTTGACCATTATCTGATAAACTAAGAAAAATTATATAATTATTTTTGATGGCATGGGATACATTGGTTATGGTGTTCTCACATATTCTACTTACGACTTATGGGAATATGATCATTTCATAACTAAGGATAAAGCCGGGAAATATGCCTCGTCTCCTAGGAGGCATGGAGAATCGTTCGACTATCTGAAGTCATTGAGCAATCCGCAGAATGGATAATTTGATGAATCGTGGTCACATATTTTCCAAAATTCTCAATCCATGTGACTTCAGCCTCTCATGGATTTCTTTTGGAGTTACCGCTGCTCTGGTTATGGCATTCTCATATATTCTACTTATGACTTATGAGCCTCTGATCATTGCATAATTAAGGGTAAAGTAAGGAAATATGCCTCGGCTTCGGCGAGGAGGCATGGAAATTCTATTATGGGGATAATTGTTGGAATATTTGAAGTCATGGAGCAATCAGCAGAATCGAGATGTGTGGTATGATATTAGTATATTGTGTATAAAAATTTAAAAACAAAAAAAAATACATTGGGGATAAATTTTATTAGTTATTAGATTTGAAGCTTTTGTGGGGAGGAGATTTTGTTGGCTTGCTTGACATCTAACTCTGGCATGATTCGTAACCCTTAATTTTTTCAAAACAAAGTTCAATGCGTGAAATTTCTACACACCTTTTTGAGCCACAATCAAAGCTCTTTATCAAATCTGACCTGGGAAACCTCTGTATTGAACCTCTACAAACCTGCAAACCAAAATCAATTTATTAAAACTTATTAACATTAAAAATCCAACAAAATATAATAAAAAAACAAATACACAATGATAACCCAACCAATATTGAATGGAAAATTGAAAAAGGGGAACATGGGCTTTCTCATAAAGTGTTCAAATTCTATTTAGAACACTGTATATATATGGTTTTGTATAGATTTATTTTTGGGAACTTTACTAACATGCGTTTCAAATATATAAAGTATTAAATGCAATATAAGTAAATAAAATGTAAAAGTGGGGTAACCATCAATAGCCAATTACCTCACAGAATAAAACAAATAGGTCATTACAAATATGGTATGCCATGTGTCCAAAACTTGGCATACAAAACCATTGCATACCACTCACTTATTGAAATGAATCCAAATGATTGCATACCACTCACTTAATGAAATGAATCCAAATTGCAATGCATATTGTTTATATTTTTTTCAAATTTATTTTTGAGCAATTAATCATTATCATTACAAACATGGTTGCCATGTGGCCATACCTATTGATTTTATTTTTATTCTATAATTGTGGCCATGTGGCCATGGGGTTATTAATAATTTTCATACAAACATAACAGCTAGTGTCATTCAGCACATGAAAACCCAACTCTTTCCATATAACCATTTCAAATTTTAAATTACATAATGCACACATCTCAACACACAACCGCGTTTCAATAATTTTTATTTTTATTTTTAATTTTATTTTCCCTCATTCCTCATACATGGTTACATTATCCCTAATCATTATATGTGGTGATAAAGGGTAGGCATAGTAAATTATTAATAATCATACTTCAGTGAAAAATTAATTTAAACATGGTTTAAACACGTGATTTAAATATGCAAGGAAGTTATCACTTGCAATTGTATTAGTTGATGCCTGGCAATGACGAGAATATACTAGCATCTATCAATTTAGACCATGAGATCAAGATGATTAATTAGAAAAATTATTAAAGTAGCCAATTCCAACAGGGGGGACGCCTATCGACGTAATTAAATTTTTTTATCAAATTTTCATGTTTTTCTTATTAGTTTATTTTGGTTTAGAAATGTATTTAAGTGTTGTTTTGGTTTTATGCACTTATATTTGTTATGTAAATGAGAGTATGTATTTTATTGAATGATATTTGGTTTTATGCACTCTTGTTATATAATGAAAAATTGTTAGAATTATGAAACATCGAGAGATGTGTTATTTAAAGACATTCACCAAAACCAATTTAAAAATATAATTAATTTTTTTTCAAATTTTCATTTTTTTTATCATTACTTTATTTTGGTTTAGAAATGTATTTAAGTGTTGTTTTGGTTTTATAAACTTCTATTTGTTATGTAAATGAGAGTATGTATTTTATTGAGTGATATTTTGGTTTTACCCACTCTTTTTATATAAACAAAAACTTGTTAGAATTATGAAACATTGAGAGATGTGTTATTTAAGGACATTCACCAGAACCAATTTAAAAATATAATTATTTTTTTTAATCAAATTTTTGTTTTTTTATTATTAGTTTATTTTGGTTTAGAATTGTATTTAAGTAAGTGTTGTTTTGGTTTTATGCACTTCTATTTGTTATTTAAATGAGAGTATGTATTTTATTGAGCGCTATTTTGGTTTTATGAACTCTTGTTATATAAATGAAAACTTGTTAGAATTATGAAGCATCGAGAGATGCATTATTTAAAGACATTCACCAGAACCAATTTAACAAGGAATATTTCCACCTTTAAATAGGCCACATCCGAGTTGAATACCATGGGAAAAACCATGGGAAAAACCATGGGTTTTCATAAACCATGGGCTGAGTAAAGTTCACCTAAAGTACCCTAACAATCCCCCAATTAAACTTAACTCACTTAAGTTATCGATAATTTTTGGGCTTTAGGCTTATGAAAACCCATGGTTTTCATCTCTAATGTATCCTATTTAAAGGTGTAAATACTCCATGTTAAATTGGTCATACTGGCCAATGAGATCCCAAAAATGGTGTCTTTATACATCACCACCTCTCTCGATGTTTCATGATCCTAAAAACTGGTATCCGAGATGGGATGGCCTCGTAGAGTGTTTGTGTAGAAATTTGTGCAATATATAAAAGAGAAGATTTGGAGGAGGAAACCAGAATCTATCAATACACAACGAAAATGGTAGAGAACATTAGCATTTTTTTTATAAAAGTTACTAGAGCATGAAAAAAAGGGTGGCGGTTCAAGAACCAAATGCGATCATAGAAGCAATAGTAGATTGGTTGTGAAAAGGCCATAACAACCAACACTAGGGGTAGTTATGACCAATGTTATTAGAACCGTGCTAGTGATGGAACTAGAAATCCCCTCGAACCGAGAACCAGTCAAAACCAAACTGGAACTGGTAAAAATATCAAACCAAAAAACCGATAATCCAAAAACACATAAATTATTAAAATTTTAAAGAAAAACATATATATTCATGTGAATCCATATACATCCAAACCATTTATGCACAAATAAGCAAAATTTCTCATTTATATAGCATGTAAGGGTGAATATAGCCAAAATAATATTGAGTACAATGCATCTCTGAACTAAAAATACATCAACAAATGGGCTCTAGGTAGGCTCCCGCATCCAAAAAAAGACATCCTACAACAAATACCTATATATCATCAAAATAATTTCCTATATTGTAAACTTCATCATCAATATCACCTGGTAAGCATTGAAATAAGATAGAAAAAATTTAACATGTCAAATCAAGATTTTGTTTGAGTGATGGGTACACTTTTAGTGGGGTCATGATAGAGGAATTCCACAACCATATGCCACTAACATCAAGGTACATAGAGTTCTTGGTTCTCTTTATTAAATACTAGTTCCATACTCTCGTACATGAGAAAATCCAATGGAAACAGTGCAATCCCTCCAATCTTGAAATCCTAAAAGATGGTTAAGTTTGCTAGATTTTGAGTGAGATCTAAAATCTTACTCTCCTTATGAAATCCAATGAGGTTTGAACCACTCTTAAACATCCTAAGTCATTTCATGGTAATGTTAAAAATTTAATTATAAAGGATGAAAATGAAAGATAAGGGAGAATGTCGTTTTACTTTAAGAGTTTAACATTACCATTAATTAAATAGCAATACTAGGTCCATAAGCATGAATATTAGGTTTCCCCACTCAAATTTTCTCATTTTTTTAAATTTCATTTGGAACATATTTGGTCAAATTGTATGGAACTGACCAGTTTTGTACTAAAAGCGACCGGTTTAGTGAAAAGGGTTGGATTGGTACCAAACTAGCTGATTTAGTTACAAAATAAATTGGTTCAATACTGAACCACCATAATCCATTACAATATTGGCTAGTTCAATATTGAACTAACCATTTCTCGGTCCAAACCACTAAATAGTCCAGTTTGACCTCCAAACTAGTCATATAAGCCTATTCCATTAATTTTGATAACAAATTTATGGTGACCCTAGCAGAGAAAAAGAGCATGACCTAAGTGTTTTTAAAATTATGATGATAAGATTTAGCCCCGTAGCATGGAGTAAAGCCCTACACATGGTCGAAGCCTTGTTGATCTTAGAGAAACCTAATGAGCATGGAGCAAGATAGGAGCACATGAAGCAAAATACATTTCTGTGTGTGTGGAGAAAAGTACAAAGTGGGAATTTTGTGTGGAATGCCTATGGTGTTGGATACAACTTGAAGTGTACGAGCATGAAGAGAAGCCAACCAAGGAAGGATTTTCCAATGTGTATGTAAAACTTAATGTGTATATTCTAAATTGCTCATGAAATTTACTAAATCACAAGACTATGTTAGGTCCCTATAATACTAGTGTAGCCCCTTATTGTTATTGTTAGTGTAGCCCTTATTGTTATTGTTGTTCCCGTGTATTCCCCATTTTGTTATTATTATTCCCCATAGAAGTCCATTATTTTTATTGTTGTGCCCTTACATTATTATGTTTATGTAGGATCTGATTATATTGTGATCCCTTAGGATCTTATGTATAGAAAGGAGGTTTTATCATTTGAATCATCTAAGAATTGTTCATTTATGTTATGTAAAGGAGGTTTCCCCCTTGAAGACTCTATTTTTCAAGTCAATTATCTCTCTTTTATTCTATTTTGTGATATGTTTGCATAACATTTGGTATCAGAGCTTGGGATTCTAGCATTTTTCTTCTTCAAATAAGTCATCTTAGAATTTTTGCAATAAATTTTTTTCTGTGAGGCTTCAGAAGCTAAATTTTTACCACGTGGAGCCAAAATCTTGGTGAACGTCATGTAAATATTTCAGATCTTGGTTCACTATATTTTTGGAGATATGTTCCGGGGAATATAGGTTTTTTGTGGGCTCCAAAATTTAGTCTCAAACAACTGACATAGGGAAAGTCGCCATAACTTTCGTTTTAAGCATAAAAATTTAATTATTAAAAGGTGGTTGAAATTGAATGGATTGCAGTTTTTCTTGTAGTAATTTTAGAGCTGAAGGTCGAAATAGTGACAAGTGTCACTCCATACAATTTCTCTCTACCGAATTTTTCTATAATCAATCCATTGTGGGAGATTGGGAATAACTTTAACTTGAAGAATCCGAATTTGATTTGACTTGTGGCATTGGAAAGAAGATTTAGAGGGCTACCATAGGACCGAATTTGATCTCACTTATGGCATTGGAAAGAATATTCATAGGGATACCATAGGACTGAATTTCAGATCTTGGATATACGAAATCATAGATATACAATAATTTCAATATTGACTTCCTAAAAAGCTAGAAAAAATGTTTATTTTTTAAGTTTGCATAAATTTTGTTTGAAGAATCAATTTGAAGTGATTTGAAGGGTATATTGAAGAATATATGCTAGTATTTGGTCCTAAAATGCCTCCCAGATAAAAGAATTCTACACCCATTAAGCCTTCAGAAATCTCTACTATGATGCATGAAGAGGAAGAAGTGCAACATGGCATATCAAAATTATGAAACCAAGTACAAATTTTGCTCTCGCAAAGAGTAATAAAAAATTAAATGGAAGGTATGAAATCGTATGAGGAAGTTTGATGACAAGGATCTGGTAACATGGATACTATAGATGGAACAATATTTTGATCTCCATAATGTGCAAAAAACACAAAAGGTATGCATTGCAACTTTATATTTAGAACCCAATCAGTTTGTATGGTATCGATGGCTTTGTTATCGTAAAACACTTTTCACTTGGTAATTTTTTATGGATGAAATGATAGCACATTATGAGGATACAAAAAATGGCACCTTCTTTAGTCAATTGATAAATCTCAAACAAAAGGGTTCAATGGTGGAACACATTGGGGGCTTTCAAAAATTGAATATAAGGGTAAATGATATTCTAGAGGAGCATAGGATTGATGTCTTCATAGGGGCTTTAAGTGATAAAATACAACATGAGGTTTTCCTTTGGGAATCTATTCATTGGAGAAGGCATTTAGATTGGAAATAAAAATCGAAAGAAAAATTATGGGAACAAGGAAGGCTACCACTTACAACTATAAATATGGAAGTGTTTTTGCTCCTAGCCTTCCACTACCTACAAGGTTGACACCACAAAAATTGGAAGAAGAATTAGGAAAAGGTATTTGTCACAATTGTGATAGAAAATAAACTAAAGGTCATAAGTGTGCTGAGAAGAAATTATTTTGCATAGATTGTGAAGATTAGGAAGAAAAGTAACAATAAAATTCAAAAGAAGAGGATATACACCAGGAACCTACCTTAGAGAAAGAAGAAATGAATCTTTCCATATATTTTAATGAATTGGTAGTAATTAACACTCCTAAAACTCTCAATATTGAAGGACATATCAAGAAGAAAAAGGCAATAACGTTGATTGAATTGGGTAGTACCCATAATTTTATTCATTGTAAGATAGCCAAGGAATTGAATCACTTCCTATATCCAACACCAAAGTGTCAAGTGATGGTTGAAAATGGAGGAAATATAAATTTGTCTAGAAGGTGCCATAATATAAAGCTAACCATGGGGGAATATGTATTGAAAAGCCCAATATTTTCCATTCCAATGGGTGGTCCTGATGTTGTAATAGGAGTTCAATGGTTACAATCTTTGGGTACAATCCTTGGGTACGATAGATTTTAATTTTCAAGAACTTTTCTTGAAATTTTTTTGGGAAGAAAAGGAAGTTTAATTAAGGGGGATCACAGGAAAACCAGGAAACATAATCATCTCTAGTGGCATGACAAAGCTTCTAAAGAAAGAACAACGAGGTGTAATTGCAAAATTATGCTCACTAGAGTTTCAAACATCGAAATCAATTATTTCTCCAGAACTCCAAAAAGTCTTGGACACAAATTTCAGAGTAATTGAGACTCCCAAAGGCCTCCCACCTATTCATAATCATGATCATGATATTCATTTGATTCCAGGAAGTGTTGATCCAAACATCAGCCCTTACAGATAACCCTATGCCCAAAAGAGTGAAATTGAACGTATTGTTGCAGAAATACTAGAGGTCCATATAATTCAATCTAGTCAAAGTTCTTTCTTTGTTCTGGTAGTGTTGGTGAACATGAAGGATGGATCATGGTGCATGTATTCAGATTATAGGGAGCTCAACAAGCTCCTTATTAAAGATAATTTTCCCATTCCCATCATTGATGAATTATTGGATGAATTACTCGGAGAAATTTACTTCAGCAAGTTGGATCTTCGTTTAGGATATTATAAAATTAGAATGAAGACTGAAGACAATCTGGAAAAAACATTTAAAACTCATGAGTGTCATTATGAATTTTTTGTTGTGCCTTTTGGCCTTACCAATGCACCTTCTACATTTCAAGGGTTAATTAATTCCATTTTCAAACCCTTCCTTATAAAATTTGTGTTATTATTTTTTGATGATATACTAATCTACAACATGTCTTGGAAGGTTCATGTTCAACATGTGGACAGGGTGCTCAAACTATTGGAGGAAAAAAAATTACATGCAAAAACCTACAAATGTTTCTTTGGAGTACAAGAGGTGGAATATCTCGATCATATTTATCTCATGAAGTTTTTAAGGTAGACCCTAACAAAATTAAAGCCATTAGGGAATAGAAATCCCCACAACCATAAAGCATATGCAAGGATTTCTCGAGTTAACAAGGTATTATCGAAAATTTGTTAAGAATTATGGCAGAATAGCAACACCTCTAATATAATTACTGAAGAAATATTCATTTTATTGGACTTCAGAAGCAACTAAGGCATTTGAACATCTTAAAGAGGAAATGTTCCAAGCGTCGGTCTTAGCTACGCCAGACTTCACAAAATCCTTTATTATGGAATGTGATGCCTTAGGAAATGGATTTTGTTTTGTTTTAATGCAAGAAGGAATACCCATTTTTTTATAGAGTCGTCCAATAAAAGGAAATTATTTACAAAGCCTATTTATGAGAAGGAAATGTTGGAAATACTATACGCACTAAAGCAATGACAACCTTACCTAATGGGAAGACACTTCAAGGTAAAAATAGATCATGATAGTATTAAATACTTTTTGGAATAAATATTATCTTCAGAAGAGCAACAAAAATGGGTCACATAGATGTTGGGTTATGACTTTGAAATCATATACAAAAAAGGGAAGAAAAATGTTGTTGCGGATACACTTTTAAGAAAATATGAGGATGTGGAAGCATTTATTTGTGCCATTTCTATTATCCAAAAATTTTGGATAACTGAAGCAAGGGAGGAATGGAAGAATGGATAAGAAGTGTGGAAAATCATTCAAAATTTCCAGCAAGATCTCAGTACATTTGATACATTTATCTGGAAAAAGATTTCATTATGGTACAAATATCGCTTATGTATTTTTAATTATTCCCAACTAAAACAAAATATTCTTTTGGAATTGCACACTTCTCCCTTAGGAGGACACTCCAGATTTCAAAAAACTTACCACAAGGTTAAGAAGGATTTTTTTTGGGATGGCCTTAAATATAATATTCAAAAGTTTGTGGTGGAATTTTTGGTCTGCCAACAAAATAAATTTTAGACAATTAAGACCTTGAGTCTTCTACAACCTTTATCCATTCCAATTTGACGTTGTGAGGAGCTTTCAATGGATTTTATCGTAGGTTTACCCAAGTCTGGAGGAAAGAGTGTCATCTGGTGGTTGTTGATAGAATTACCAAGTATGCACACATTTTTGCATTATCTCATCCATTTATATCCAATACAGTTGCTTCTACATTTATGGAAATAACTCAAAATATACATGGAAACCTAAATATTATTGTAAGCAACAGAGATCCCATTTTCACTGGAAATTTATGAATGGAATTATTTTCTTGTGTATATACTCAACTAGCTGATAGCTCATTTTATCATCCTCAATATGATGGAAAAATTGAGATAGTGAACAAAATTTTGGAAGGATATCTTTGTTCCTTTGTATCTGATAAACAAACACAATGGGTCAAGTGGTTACCTTTGGCTGAATGGTGGTATAACACTTTCTTCCATACTGCAGAAAAAATGACCCCATTTATGGCACTTTATGGATATCATCCACAGTCCATCATATTATCTTTAAGAGAAAATTATAAGGTTCAAGAAGTGGAAGATCACAACGAATATCAACAAAAATTTCTCCAAATCTTAAAGGATAAAATCACTTTGGCACAAAATTGAATGAAACAACTGACAGATCAACATCGCAGCGAAATAAGTTTTGATGTAGGAACTGGGTATTTTTCAGCTACAACCATACAAACAAATGTCCCTAAAGCAAGCTAAGAAATATAATAAATTGTTTCCAAAGTAATTTGGTCATTATAAGGTGTTGCAAAATATTGGTACTATGGCACACAAATTGGAGCTTTCTACATCTTCTTGAATGCACCCAGTTTTCCATGCTTCAAGCTTAAATAAGGTTATAGGTGATAAGCTCCCAGTTCAAACAATATTTCTAGAACTTGAAGAGGAAGGAAAAATCATATTGGAACCTAAATCAGGCACAGAAAAAAAAACTCAAAATCTATGAAATCAATCAATTTTAGAGTATCTCATCAAGTGGAGGAACTTACCCACTGAATATTCGACATGGGAGGATGATACTTTTATACATAAGCATCTAAAGCTACTCAAGTGTTGAGGAAAACACTTTTTTGAAGGAGAGGGGCATTTCAAGTCTCTATAATACTAGTGTAGCTCCTTATTGTTATTGTTAGTGTAACCCCCTTATTATTGTTGTTGTTCCCATGTAGTCCCCATAGTTTTATTATTGTGCCCCAAAGAATCCCACTATTTTTATTGTTTCCCTTACATTATTGTTGTTTTTTAGGCTATGATTATATTATCACCCCTTAGACTCCTATATATAGAAATGAGGTCTTTTCATTTGAATCATCCAAGAAATTTTCATTTATGTGAAATAAATGAGGTTTCCCCCTTGAAGAGGCTATTTTTAAAGTCGTTGATCTCTATTTTATTCTATTTTATGATTTGGTTGCATAACATACTAGAAGATACTCTACTGATCTACAAAAAAAAATTCACAATTGAGAACAAAAATCATTAACATAAAAAAGGATACATCACACATGCATAAAAATTTATCTAGGTGAAAGAAACTCCTCAAATACCCTTACTATATATATTGCATTAATCAAATAATATGGATGAATACAATATGCTTTCTCCATATTGAGCAAAACTTACACCTGTATCTGACTGAACCTGAACAATACTTAGCCAATTTTTCAAGCTTCCAAGCTTGTAATTTCTTGCACTGTTCCTTTAGGAATTAGGCCCTTATTAATTAGGAAATTCACTCATATGGACCGAGAAATTCCTTTAGGTCATTTCTCTAGCTACATTCACCATATGTACATATTGGAATATGCTACAACTGATAATACACTACCCATAAAATCCAATATAAATTGGGTAACTTGAATTCTGTGCATGCATGACCTAATTTAGGTTGAATGATCAGTTCACTGGTTGAATTTCAGTTGATCACTTAGTTGATAATTTAGGCGAATGTACCAGTTCACTGGTTGGTCATTGAGTTGTGAATGACTACACACCCCACTACTAGACCCTCCACTAGCTCCTCCAACAGTTGGAACTAGTTTAATTGACCATAACTCAATTTAACTTAATTAAATATCTATAATTGAAAATAAATGAACATATGATCCTAAAATTTAAGAACTCCCTACATACAACTGAACTTCATGCGCCTAACTCGAATCAACTAAACTAGACTCCTATTTTTTAGGAATAAAACTCATGTAAATTTAACTTGAACTCATTAAATCGAATACAGTGTTCTTTACTGAGTGAAAAGTGCAATGTCACCTCAGTTAACTCCTCCAAGTTGTATGCTAATGTGGAATTTTTATTTTCCTCCATTTTAATTAAGAAAAAAATTAAAATTCAGACTTTCTTGCTGACACGCCCTCTCAGCAAGAAAGGGATTCAAAAATACCCCAATCCAGCACCTGTGGAATGTACTACATGCAACACTCATCATTTTTTTTGTTCCTACTGCAACATTTGCAACTAAAAATCATCTAAGAAAAAAACAAACTAAATCAATTGTGTCTGCAACTGCCTACTGAGAAAATTGTATTGTTGTTAACTCTTCCACTAAGCCTCTTACTCTGTTGTCAACACTCCTTTTCACTCATTAGTATCTAACTAACATTGATCCTCCTAATATTGAATATTGTTGGCCTTTGTGGAAAGGTAATGATCAATGAGGATATTGCATCAATGGACCCTCCCTAAATTTCTGAAGCTCCTGGACTAAGGATCTACATCACTCCACCTCACACCTAGAGGTATAGCTACATGTGCTCCCTCTGTCAACTTGGATCGAAATTTCCCCCTACTGGAGGTATCTTCTTTATTGGATGTATCCACACTAACTCTTCTCTTCTTCTCCATTTGTAGTTGCTACACAAATTCTTGTGACTACTTCTAAGGCTTCATGTTGAAAGTTATAACATGCTACCTCTCAACCACCAAATATCTAGTCTCTACCTTTCTCCTCAAGGCTTTGCATGCATCTTCTACCTCAAGTAAATACATGTTCTTGACTCGAACCCCAATATTCTTCACCTTTCCCGCGGCTATGTATCTCAGGAATGCTTTCCCTTTGCTGAAGATCACATCATAACCACGGTCTTCCAAAATTGCAACAGAGACGAGATTTTTGTTTATTCCTAGAATTAACATGACATCCTTGAGTCTAAGAGGAGATCTAGACTCCCTTTTAAAGTTGACTGTACCAATCTCGGTCACATTGTACCTTTCGTCATCTCCAAACTCAATATTCATTTGAAGATCTTCCTCCTTGAGGTCACTGAAAAATTATCTATTCCCCCTCAATTGGAACAAGGTAATTGAGTCCAATTAACACACACTTCCCATCATTGTGCTTTCCATGGATGTGATGAGAGTGAATTCAAGCTTGAACTGTGAAGCCAAAGCTTCACCTAATGTTGCTACTATAGGTTATTTCTTTCTTTCCTTCCTATTTGAACACTTCATGGCATAGTTCCCAAATTCATGACAGTGAAAGCACTTAATTTTGGACAAATATTTATTCTTTCCCTCTTGGATGGAATTTGAATTATCCTCAAATTCTTCCCATTGGCCTTCATTCCTTGACTACTACAAATTACACTTCCTCTTCTTTGGATGAGGTCCCATATTTGGTATTCTTCCATATTTTCTCTTGTACCAAATCAGACTAGAGTCACTCCCAATTTGGTAGCTTATCCCTCCCATTTACTAGATATTGGTAGTTGTGCCAACTCTTGGGAAGGCCTGGAAGGGCTAGGCTCACCAAATCATTATCTTGTACTATGACACCGAATCTTGCAAGTTCATCATGACACTATGTAAACCTGCTCAAATATTGTAGAATTGAGTCATTCTTCTGCATTTTGATACTTCAAAGCTTGTCCTTGAGTGCCAATTTCATGTAGTCGCTATTATTATGGAACAGTTTTGTCAATTCTTGCCACATTGCATATAGAGTCTCTTTCCCATGGATTTTTGATACAATATGGTCTTGTACTCCATCCATTATGATTATCCTCACCCTGGCTACACCCTTCTTCCATTCTACTAGATTATGAATATTAGTTATTTTTGGTTTCAAATTATACTATCAACAAATTTATTCAATCCATTATCTTCTAGCACTGTCTCCATGCAGTCCTTCCAAGAAACATAATTTGAGCTTCCCTCAAGGGCATACTCGAGTCTTAGTCCATAGAAATTCATCCTTATAGCTCTCAATAATTGATCCTGCAAATCCGATCCTCCTGCAAACACAACTTCGAAATATCTTCTCTATTGTGAATCTGGCTCTGACACGATGTAGAAAGTAATTTCTAGATTCTAAACTGCTAATGAAATTTAATAAATCGTAAGACTAGAAGTTACTCTACTAATATGCAGAAGCAAATTTATGCTCGAGAAAACAAATCATCAACATGCAAAAGGAGGCATCACACATGCACATATATTTATCTAGGGGAAAGCAACTGCTCCAAACCCCTTACTATCTATATCGCATTAATATGGATGAATATAATATGCTTTCTCAAGCTTGAATACAACTTGCACCTGTATCTTCTATCCTCTTCCCAAATGACTAAACCTGGATGATACTTAGTCATATTTTCAAGCCTCCAATCTCCTAATTCATTGTATTGTTCCTCTAGGAATTAGGCCCCTATTAATTAATAAATTCCCTCATATGGAATTCACAATTCCTTTATGTCATTCCTCTAACTTAATGCACCATATGTACATATTGGAATATGCTACAACTAATATTACACTTCCCTTAAAATCCAATATTAACTGGGTAACTCAAATTCTCTATATGCATGAGATAATTTAGGTTGATTGATCAATTCACTAGTTGATCACTGAGTTGTGACTAATTACACACCCCACTACTAGACCTTCCATTAGTTCCTCCAACTATTGGAACTAGTTTAACTAACCATAACTCAATTTAACTAAATTAAATTGCTACAACTAAAATTAAGTCAACCTAGGATCCTAAAATTTAGGAACCCACTACACATAACTGAAATTCATGCCCCTAACTCAAATTCACTGAGCTAGAATCCTATTTTTTAGGAATCAACTCATGTAAACTGATATTTAACTCATTAACTCGAATTTGGTTTTCTTAGCTGAGTGAAAAGTGCCATGCCACCTCAGTTAACTCCTCCAAGTTGTCTGCTGATGTGGAATTTAGCATTTCCTCAATTTTAATTAAGGGAAAAATCAAAATTGAGACTTTTTTGTTGAATTTTCAACATCATAAGGATTTGAGTGTTGTAAGTGACTAGGTTGTGAGAGTTGACTAAGTGTGATTGAATTAAAGGACATGTGCATGCATGTGAAGTGAAGGAATGACTAACACTAGAGCATTTAGCCATAGTGGAAAGTGGAGCCATGTAGCCATAATGGAGTTGTGGATCTATGAAGAGTATAGTGTGTGACCCACAAAACATTATATCCAACATGTAAGGAAGAATTGAATCTATTCCCAATGTGCAGAGTGAAAGGAAGAAGCCAATAAGTATTAAAGTGTTGTAGTTTTTGTTTGAGCAAGTGTGATCAACATAGAGTGGAGTGGCTACAGCCAGATCCAAAGTAAGAGCAACTAGAGCTAGTGTGAAAGTGTGAAAAAATCCAATTTTAGATGGAGTCAACATGTTGTGGTGCATTGCATGAATTTGTGCTTCCAGGAAAATATTGTATATTTGCACCACAAGGCTATGGTGGATGTGGAAAAAGTGAATGGAGCCCATTAAAGGGTGCAAGTTTTGCTAATGAGGGATTGGATGGATATGGTGAATGAAAATAATGTTGGAAGTCTAGGTTAAGGTATGTATCAACAAAGATAACGTAGCAATCGAGTGGTTGTATGGATGATAAAATGAATATGGAGTTAATGGTTTAAGGATATTGAAGTAACCGACGCATGATGAGAGTTTCAATACTGTGATAACACTAATGGTGTGTGAACACCCTAAGGTTTTTACTCCAAGGAAAGTGTGATTTCCCCAAAAAAATGTAATACCTATTGTTAAGGAATACATGTTGCACTAGAGTACATATTGTTGTAAGGCCTTAATACTTTGATCATGCATGCATGTAGTGCAGTGGTGCATGAATTCATCAAGTTATGGAATGGACCACTTGGATAGGTACTAGGGTGGTAGGTGTACATGTATCCTAGCATGAGGAGGGGAATGTGAGATATTAGGTGAGATGGTTAATTAATGATTGGGACTAGGTTAATCTACCCTATTCAAGTTTAAAGGGGGTATTTTAAGTGTGGTTTAGGAAAAATTGACTTGATCAAGTTACCAGTGGTTTTTTAGCTCTAGATTTATGAGAACCCATGGTTTCTTCCATGCTATTCATGTGGAATATATAATATTTGAAGGAACAAAGACTCTAGGTAATTTTTTCCTCTTATCCATTGGGATCCAGAGCAAAAATGTCTTTTGTGATCCTAATAGAGCTTTTGGGTATTTTTGTATAAAAGGTTTGGATTCATATGGATGCACATGAATATACATGTTTTTATTTGAAATTTGAATATTTTATGTATTGCTTTGGTCGGCGGATTATTATTATTATTTTTTTATCATGTTAAAATTTTGGGCTCTATTAGTTCAATGGATGGTTTGGTTCCTTTAAAATATAGTAAAAATCCATTTATATTCTGATATAAATTCATAAATGAATATTATGGAGGAGGTTGGAGGTACAAGATATTATCCTTAATCCCAAGGAACAACAAGAATTGAATTAAATGAACACGGTAAGGAATTTGATTGTAATCGATAACTTAATTATAAGACTACTTTTAATGCAAACCTAACATCATTCATAGTTGTATTGAAAATAAGATCCAAGATTCTAGGAAGTTTCCTTCTTGTAGGCCCTAATTGAACTCATTCGACAATGTGATGCTCTTGCAAATGAGGCATGCAAGTTAAATGGTAGGGTCCTTAGAAAAATGGGGGTGTTGTTGTTCAAGCCATCCTCTAAGCTTGTTTGTGTTTTATTAATCATGGAGGCACATCATCACTTTCATAATCAACACATGTCATAATACTTCCATTTTCATGTGATATTAAGTAAGTGAATGAGAAGAAAAGGGATTTTTTCATGAGGTTTGCACATGCTAGACTTATTTCCTATTTAGAAATTTGAATCCTTTGACATAGTTAATCAAGGATCAAGCAGGATAATGGTGCAATATATGGTTATTTTGGGCAACATTTTCTAATGGTTGTTTTCTTTGGGATTTTGTGTTTTTTTTGTACGAATGTATTTCTGTCTTTGGTATGTGCTCTAGTGTTTTTACCTCATGCAAAAGGTTTTTATGCTGTTGAGGTGCTGAATTATGCCCTATTATTAATGTTATTGTTTTTTGTGGTGTTTAAGGTTATAGGTGTTTGTGACCTTGAGTTGGTGGGTTTTACTTGATTTTTGGGTACTGGAATTTTGTTCCTTGCACAATGCGTTTTGGTATCCTTGTCACATTTATTGTTGGTAGAAAAAACTTAAAAGGAAGATAAACGTTGTATCATGGGACTTGTAGTTTCAAAGGATTTATGATTATTTTTTGATGGGGTATTAGTGTCAGAATATAAATTATAGAGAGGATCAATAATTTCATAGAGTGCTTGACAATAGCAATAAAACCTCAAATTTTTAGTAACCACCAAAGTTTATGAACATTAAAATAAATAGATCTCTCATAATGTTTTGGCCATGAATATTGTAGTTCAATGGAACCAACAGATCCAAGTGTTGGAAGAAAATTATTTGGCGATGAGAAACATTATTTGTAATCTTTGTAAAGCCTCATCCTTAGGTCTAAGTACAAAAATTTAATCAAATCAACTCATGAAAACCTTAATTAAGAAGATATTTTACATCAAATAATGTCACACATGCAACCATGGAATCAACATTTCCTCCTTATGAATGTTTGACAAGATGAAACCATAAAAAAACATAACTTTTATTATTTTTTATGTTTTCTAAATCATTTTTTGTATCAGATTCCTTTTTAAAAAATATATTAATAAACATTTCCAAAAAGATAAAACTAAAGATGATTTATAAATAAATTTTTTGACGTACTTTATATATCATTTTTATTCATTATTTTTCGTGGTAGGTTTATTTATGTATTTTCACTATTAGTTTCTATCCTTTATACAAAAAAATGAATATGCTATCTTATATTCAAAATATTTATTAAATTTCTATGCTTAATATATATGTGTATACAGAGATAGCCCATGAGGGAAGCTAAATAATCTGTATGTGGAAATTAATTGTTATGTGTGAGGAAATCCAAAGTTCAAATATTTTGATTCACCTATGGCTTCGGAAGGGGCATACATAGACCAACCAAGATGTTGATTCCTATAGTCTCCAATATATATATGAGTGTGAAAATATACATTGAGCTGGGACATATTAAAATATGGTGGAGTATCTTGAGTATATTTTATTTCTTTGACTAAACTATTGAAGCTTCTATTAGTATGAATCTATTTGTGAAATAGAGTTGGCGAGTTATTCATTAGACATTTTGAAGTTTCTAAAACATAAATGTTTAAACATTAGGGTAAATACGTCAAAATTTATAATAGGTTTTTATTCTCATCTTTATCTTTTGAAAAAGATTATTATGTCATTTTTAATATAAAACCATCAAATTGAATTATTTTGTTTTAATGAAAATTAATATACTAACATACCCCTAAGCACCGAATAGTTACATTATTCAAAGATTGGAGGATTTATTTTTCGAGAAAAATGAATCTTCAAATGGGATTTTTAGTAAGGGTAAACGTGAATGCACATATGATGGAAGGATGCAATGTAGGAGTTCTTGAGTTAAAAATTCTTCATTAAGTCAACCCTAGTTAATGTTTCTAATGGAACTCTGAAGAATAATAAAATGGTGATATATAAAGGGAATATTCCAATGACTATTGTGGTACAAGGAAATATTATAGCATCATTATGTATTGTGATATTTTCATGGGTAATTATTAAAATTCAAATAGAGGTACAAAACCATCGATTCAAATGAACAACAAGTAGCTTATGTGTTAGTAAAGCAATTATTCAAATCCAAAAATATAAGTGCACATTGTTAAGAGGATAGTTTAACTTTGAACCTTAGTGGTGGTTGTCTAGTATGAAATAGAAGTGAAGGCCTCCATCTCAACTCTATCTCCAAAATCACAATTATCATATTCGCCTTTGACCTTGGCCTATTGCCATGTAGTTCCATATCATGCATAAATATAAAACCATAACTAACTAGATTGACGTTTCAAAATGTTGATCCTTATATTTGTTTTAAACGGGGATTCATGTCTTTATATTAGTCACATATGTGTTGTTTCTATCGATGCTACTTCAGTAGGTGGCTTTGTTGGTGATGTCTTCTTACTTCCAACTTAAAAATTCAAATCCCCAAGCATGATGAATGTGAAAGCCCTAGGTTAACTCTGCTTCATTGTAAATATTTCATATACTTTAATTTTAATTAAAGAGGCTTGAGAACTATGACAAATATTCCAGAGTTTGAGGAATAATATTTCTTGGGAATTGAAGGAAAGTTGAATTGTTTTATGAAAATCCATGAATGTCTAGCATATATTATTTTAATTGTTTTGATTAGATCAATTAATGGAGCTGGGGTAGAAAATAAAAAAACTAGTTGCATTGGAAGCTGGGTTAGTTGAAGTCAACCAACATGAAGTGAAGGGGAAGGAATAAAACAACATACCCATGACCACATGAAACTGAAACATTGTGACTGAGCTGGTAGGACAATGGTGGAAAAGACACGTGGGAAGGAAAACACATATGTGAACATTATTGAAGGGATTTTTCTCACACATCGATAATACTCTCGAGAAAAGGATGGAGAAAGAAAATGATGACTACACTATAGGGAGAAAGAAACCATGACACAACAAGAAAATTGGTAGAAAAGATTTGCGCTGTTATCAGAACATGTGGTGTAGAGAAAACTTTCAGTTGAGCATTGGGAGGTGGAATAATAACTCTCAGGTGAGGATAATAGTCTTTGGATTCCCTGTAAAACTAGAAGGTGGAGATGGTTTTCTTTGGATTCCATTCACAACTTGGGTGGAGGCATGTTCCTTGGATTCCTAGTAAGAAGAATAGAAGAGTTTTATTTTAAGCCCACTTTTGTTTGATTTCTAGTTTTAATAGAGGGTTATGGATTCCCAGGATTGGGTGGAACCACTATGTGGAATAATTTATTGAGGGTGGAGGTGGTTAGCCTTTGGATTCCCTCACTAAATTTTCGGTGGAAGAATATATATTGGTTGAGTGCAGTAGTCTCTAGATTCACTATAAGACTAGAGGGTCTAGATGGTTTTATCTTGATTCCCTCTTCGGCTTAGGTGGAGGCATGTTCCTTGAATTCCTTTTAAGAATGATTCTTTAGCCCCTTTGATTGTTTTCATGGTCCTTGCAGTGAGCTCTGGGCTCCCTTCTTGATTTGAGGGTGCAGGCATAGCCTATGGATTCCCTTGTTGATTTCAGCATGGATTCATAACCTCTGGATTCCCTTGTTTATTTGAGAGTGGAGGCATGAACCTCTGCATTCCCTTGTTGATTTGAGGGTGGATGCATCCAGGGAAAATTTTAGGGGCTAATATTCGCAAGTGGGCTAATTTTCCATGTCTTTTCCAAAAAAAATATTCACCAATTTCCATTTTTTCTAAAAATTATTCACCCACATTTTATAGTATAAAATTATTTTTCCTTAAAAATCGCGAAAATTTTATATAGTCTAATACAAAATCATTAGAAATATAAATATTTTTACAAAAATATTGCCAAACATTTTACAATTTACATATTAGGGACTAATAAGATTCGCCAAGGTTTCTAAACTTTAAGATAAACTTCCATCCTTAAAATTTTCCTTGATATCCTCTTGACTCCCTTGTTGATTTGAGGGCGGGGGCATAGTTTTCGGATTCCCTTGCTGATTGGAGGGTGGAGGTATGAGCCTCTGGATTCCTTTGTTGATTTTAGGGTGGAGGTATGAGCCTCTGGATTACCTTGTTGATTTGAGGGTGGAGGTATAACATTTGGATATCCTTGCTAATTTTAGGGTTTAGGCATAGCCTTTGGATTTACTTGCTAATTTGAGGGTGGATGTATGAGCCTGTGGTTTCCCTTGTTGATTTGCAAGTGGAGGTATGAGCCTCTCGATTCCCTTGTTGGTTTGAGGGTGGAGTTATGATCCTATGGATTCCCTTGTTGATTTGAGGGTGGAGGTATAGCCTTTGGATTCCATTTTTTATTTGAGGTTGGAGGTATATCCTCTAGATTCCCTTGCTAATTTGGGGGTGGAGGCATAGCCTATAGATTCCCTTGCTGATTTGAGGGTAGAACGATGAGCCTTTGGATTCCCTTTTTGATTTGAGGGTGGAGGTATGAGAATTTAGATTCCCTTGATGATTTGAGGGTGGAGGTATAGCCTCTAGATTCCCTTGATAATTTAAGGGTGGAGGCATAACCTTAGGATTTCCTTGTTGATTTCAGGGTGCAGGTATGAGCCTCTTGATTCCCTTGTTGATTTGAGGCTGATTGTATAACATATGGTTTCCCTTGTTGATTTGAGGGTGGAGGTATAGCCTCTAATTAATTCCCTTGTTGATTTGAGGGTGGAGGTATAGCCTCTATATTTCCTTGTTTATTTGAGGGTGGATGAATAACCTTTCGATTTCCTTGTTGATTTGAGGGTGGAGGAATGAACCTCTATATTCCCTTATTGATTTGAGGTTGAATTTATAGCCTTTGTATTCCCTTGTTTATTTGAGGGAGGAGTTATAGCCTCTAAATTCCCTTGTCGATTTGAGGTGGAGGCATAACCTCTGAATTCCCTTGTTGATTTGAGAGTGGAGGTATGAGCCTCTGGATTCCCTTGTTGATTTCAAGGTGTAGGTATGAGCCTATAGATTCCCTTGTTGATTTGAGGGTGGAGGTAGTGGACCTCTGGATTCCTTATTGTATCCCGTGATAGTAAATTTATACCTATGATTGGAGTACCTAAAGGGTGAAGGTGGTGGACCTCTCGATTCCCTGTGAGATATTGACTGCATGAATTAGTTGGTGGGTGGAGGTGTAATGTCCTCTCGAGTCCATATTTCAGTTGGAAGAATCAATTAAATCGATTAAGAACTCATCCTCAAGCTCTGAAATTTGGCTTAGGTGTGACTACTGCAAGAAAGTCTATATTGGGTATGTGTTACATTCTTTCCACGACTAGCCCCACGCATTGTACGTTGTGTCGGTTACAGCAGGGGGGTCACAAGGGGGGAGGCAGCCCCCACTGTTGGGGTCCAGGAAGCGCCCCTGTGAAAATTTGTTTGGTGTGTGGACCCACTCATAGGTGGACCCACCCATGTTTTGTGCATGATTTTGCACATGGTTTTGGGGTACGATGGTTTTCGGCCCCTGGTATTTTATAGATCCGGTCAAGGGAAATACGGTTATGTTCTAATCCAGGGTTAATGGATTGGGGTTTATGTATGCTTCGGCATGTATATATATGTGTTGTAACACTAAAAGGAATATAATGAAAAATCAAGCTGGTCGTCCCAATTTGGGATCCAAGGGAAAATATTTGTGTTTATCTGTTTTATGTTTTATGCTCTCGCTATTGTTTATTTTCTGTTATAAGATTTGTGTGTAGATAATTTTTGTTTAGGGTTAAAACCTACATTTGGTATTAGAGTTGTTTCGGCTTCAAGGGGACACCTTTGCTGCTGAGGGTTTTTTTTGCTCAGGCCTGAGGTAGACCTTGTTCAGTGGGAGATCTGCAGGATCAATTCTTTTGGTGAAAGAAGATGGCGAGCGGTGGAAAGATAGAGATCGAGAAATTTAATGGTCAGAGTTTTGAGTTATGGAAGCTCAAGATGGAGGATTTGCTGGCGGATAAAGATCAGTGGATTGCGGTAGATCCGGGTACTAAACCAACGGCAATGTCAGATGAAGACTGGAAGAAACTGGATCAGAAGGCTAAGAGCACAATACGGTTGTGTGTCTCAGATTCAGTATTGTTGAATGTATTTGGGGAAGCTACGGCAAAGAATTTGTGGGAAAAACTTGGGACTTTGTACTAATCTAAGTCTCTGGTGAATAAGTTGTTCCTGCGGAAAAAGATGTATAACCTGAGGATGAAGGATGGAGACTCGGTGACAGAGCATCTGAACGCCTTCAATACTGTGGTAAGTTAGCTGTCATCTATTGATATTAAAATATCAGATGAAGATAAGTGCATCAATTTGTTGTGTTCTCTACCAAATTCGTGGGACAGTCTGGTTATTGCAATAGGTAGCTATACAACTACCTTGAATTTTGATGACATTGTCTCAGCCTTATTGTCGGAGGAAATGAGACGGAGAAATATGGAGGGCCAGAATGGAGATGCCTTATTTGTACGAGGAAGGTCCCAAAATAGAAACAAGAATAAGGTTTCGAGTGGGAGATCCAAATGTAGAGGGAGATCTAAATCTCCTGGAAAGTTTGTAAATTTATGCTGGAAATGCGGAAAGGAAGGGCACTACAAAAATGACTACATATCTAAAGCTCCTGAGAAAGGAAAGGGATCTAATGATGATCCTTCTACAGAGGCAAAAACCACCTCGAATGAAGGTGGGGATGTGTATTTGGCTTCTTCTTCAAATACACATGTAGATCATGAGTCATGGTTGATTGACTCAGGTGCATCCTTTCACTTCGCTCCCCATTGGGAGTGGTTCTGCGAGTATGAAAAATATGATGGTGATGTCTTCCTAGGGGATGATAGGAAGGCCAGAATCATCGGACGTGGAAAGGTCAAGCTGAAGCTGCAAGGTGGAAGGATTAGAACACTTCCTGGTGTTCTGCATATTCCTGCATTGGCCAGAAATCTGATTTCTGCAAGCAAGATGGATGATGCAGGTGTAAAAACAGTGTTCGAGAAAGATGCCTGCAAGATGGTTCGGGGAGCACTGGTATTAATGCGGGGAGTTCGGACTGGAACTCTGTACAAGCTACAAGGTAGCACTGTTATTGATGGGTGTAATAGTTCTATGGTTCCTGAAAGTGGAGCGGAAAGCCTAGCTGTCTCTGGAGAAAAGACCATGCTATGGCATCAAAGGCTTGGACATATTGGAGAGAAGGGCCTTCGGATACTACATATAAATGGTATGGTAGAAGGTATGTCTAATTGCTCTCTGGATTTCGATTTCTGTGAACATTGTGTATATGGGAAGCAGAATCGGGTGAGTTTTCCTTCTGGTGCTAAGAGGGCAAAAAAGATATTAGAACTTGTGCACAGTGATGTGTTTGGGCCTGTGTCAGTTCCATCACTGGGAAAGTCTGTGTACTATGTTTCATTCATAGATGACTTCTCAAGGAATACATGGATATATTTCTTGAGAAAGAAATCTGAAGTCTTTGACAAATTTAAAGAATTTAAGGCTCTGGTGGAAAACCAGATAGAGAAGAAGATAAAGGCATTGAGGACAGATAATGGTGGGGAGTTCTGCAAGAAGGAATTTGAAGAGTTCTGTAAGAAGTGTGGTATAGCATGGTAGAAGACTACTCCATACACACCTCAGCAAAATGGAGTTGCAGAAAGAATGAATAGAACACTGATGGAAAAGGCAAGAAGCATGCTCAGTGGTACCGGGTTAGGACAAGAATTCTTGGCAGAGGCAGTGGAGACTGCATGTTACTTAGTTAACAGATCACCTTCATCAGCGTTGGAGGATAAGACTCGACATGAGGTATGGACTGGTAAGAAACCCTCTCTTTCACATCTAAGGGTATTTGGATGTGATGCATATGTACATGTTCCAAAGGAGAAAAGGACCAAGTTGGATAATAAATCTGAAAGGTGCATCTTTATTGGGTATAAGGATGGTTTAAAGGGTTACAAGCTTTGGAACCCCGAAACAAGGAAGGTTGTGTACAGCCGAGATGTGGTGTTTAGAGAGGTGAAAGATGTTGTTACACATGAAGTCCTACCAAAGGAACCTGAGAAGATAGAGTTTGAGCTAAAGGAGGATGAATCAGACTCTACAATAGAAGAAGACTCAGAAGAGGAAGAACCACAAACCCCAGCTTTGAGAAGATCAGTTCGGGAAAGAAGGCAACCAGAAAGGTATAGTCCATCTGCTTTTTGTTCAGGTTTTGCCTTAACTATAACTGATGATGATCCCAGAACTGTCAGGGAGGCAGTAGATTCAGAGGATGGAAAACTCTGGAAGGAGGCCATGGTTGATGAAATGGTATCCTTACACAAGAATGAGGCATGGGATCTGGTGGAGTTGCCGGCTGGAAGGAAGCCCATCGGGAGAAAATGGGTGTTTAAAAGGAAGATGAATGTAGAAGGCAAGGTGGAGAAATACAAAGCTCGGTTGGTAGCAAAAGGTTATTCCCAGGTGCCGGGAATTGATTTTGGTGATATTTTTTCTCCTGTTGCCAAGGTTACTTCTATTATATTACTTTTATCTGTTGCTGTAGCATTTGATTTTGAGATAGAAAAGATGGATGTGAAGACAACATTTCTTCACGGGGATCTAGAAGAGGAGATCTACATGAAGCAACCTGAAGGCTTTATGGTGAAGGGTAAGAAAGAACTAGTATGCAGGTTGAAGAAGTCTCTGTATGGGTTAAAACAGTCACCAAGGATGTGGTATCAGAAATTTGATACCTATATAAGGGGACTTGGCTTCACCAGAAGCAAGGAGGATCACTGTGTTTATTTTAAATTAATTGGTGACCATTTTATTTATTTGGTCTTGTATGTGGATGATATGTTGTTGATTGGAAATGACAAAGAAATTATCCAAGATTTGAAGACCCAACTGTTCTCCAAATTCGACATGAAGGATCTTGGTGTTGTAAACTATATTTTGGGCATGGAAATTAAGATAGATCGGGCAAAGAGGAAGCTCTGGTTAAACCAGAGGAAGTATGTCGAGACTATATTGCAGAGGTTCAATATGCAGGATAGTAAACCGGTGAATGTTCCTATTCCTGTAGGTGTAAAGCTGTCTGATGAACAGTGTCCCAAGACACAAGAAGAAGAGGAGTATATGTCCCATGTTCCATATGCAAGTGCGGTGGGTAGCTTGATGTATGCAATGGTCTGTACTAGACCAGACATTGCACATGCAGTGGGAGTATTGAGCAGGTTTATGTCAAACCCAGGGAAGGAGCATTGGACAGCAGTGAAGCGGGTTTTCAGATATTTACGTGGCACTAGTGATTATGGCTTTTGCTACCATGGAAGACCAGGATTGGAAATAATGTTGGACATTCATGGTTTTGTTGATGCAGACTGGGCTAGAGATCTAGACCAAAGAAGATCTACAAGTGGGTATTTTTTTAGCCTATTTGGAGGCGCAGTCAGTTGGATGAGTAAAAGACAGTCTGTAGTGGCTCCTTCAACTACAGAGGCAGAATACATAGCATCCACTCATGCAAGCAAGGAAGCAGTTTGGTTGTAGAGATTGTGTTCAAGTATGGGGTTGGTACAACAAGCTATAAGGATATACTGTGATAGCCAAAGTGCAATTTTCTTGGCTAAGAACCCTGCTTACCATTCAAAGACAAAGCACATTGATGTTCAATATCACTTTGTTAGAGATATGGCTAAGGCTAAAAGGGTGTTGCTGGTAAAGGTGGACACTTTGAAGAATGTTGCAGATGCATTGAAGAAGTCTGTGAGCACTCAGAATTTCTCTTGGTGTAAGGAAACAATGGGTGTTGAAGAATTGGCCCAATGACTAAGCTCTCCTATGGCCCCCTATGGAAAGAAAACAACAAGTGGGAGAATGTTGGGTATGTGCTATATTCTTTCCACGACTAGCCCCACGTATTGTACGTTGCGCTGAGTGCAGCAGGGGGGTCACAAGGGGAGTGGAAGCCCCCACTGTTGGGGTCTGGGGCAGCGCTCCTGCGAAATTTTTTTTGGTGTGCGGACCCACTCACAGGTAGACCCACCCATGTTTTGTGCATGATTTTGCACATGGTTTTGGGGTACGATGGTTTTCGGCCCCTGGTATTTTGTAGATCCGGTCAAGGGAACTATGGTTATGTTCTAATCTAGGGTTAATGGATTGGGGTTGATGTGTGCTTTGGCATGTATATATATATGTGTTGTAACACTAAAAGGAATATAATGAAAAATCAAGCTGGTCGTCCCAATTTGGGATCCAATGGAAAATCTCTGTGTTTATCTATTTTATGTTTTATGCTCTCGCTATTGTTTATTTTCTGTTATAAGATTCGTGTGTACATAATTTCTGTTCAGGGTTAAAACCTACAGTCTTGGCTACAGTGTGTCTAAGGTTGGGTGGAGAGTTGAAGTCCCAAACTTAGTTTCCCAATTCCAATTGAGATAAGTATCTATGATATTTTATTTCTATAATAGAATTCATGTTTATGCTATTGAGCTGAAATGGTGCCATTGGTATATGAGGTATGGCCCATGATTGGGTTTTTTATATGGATGATTAGTATGGTTGTCCATATTGTCTTAACGATGTTGGAATAGCCTAATGATTGCATGTGAGAGAAGTTATTTTCATGTATATTACTCAACATAAATTATACACTAGCAAGAGCTTAGAATCAATTTGGTTATCACATGTATGTATATATCCCTACATAATTGAAAGAACACAATATAAGCTAGTGGACTAAAATTATGAATCTTATGTGTGTGTGGAATAATGAATCTAGTTAATCCTAAGAATTAAGTGTGGCTAGGGCACTATTGCAGATAGGAATGTTTGCATTACTATATACCTCTATGTATTAATGATCTTGTCTTATGGTTTATCATTAGTATAAGAGCCATTTTTATCACTGAATTGAGATGAGCACGAATTTGGTCCAATGGGCCTAGGTATAATTGGATGGATAGATATATGTACCAATTATCATGTAACTAACCGATTTGGCTTCTATACCTCATTTTATCAGCGTAAGCTTAGGGTGGATAATGTTATGTGTTTCTAAATCATACACATATATAATATGTACACATGTTAAATGGTGTAATATTCCCTTTCTTGCTCCGGTAAAAGTGGATGAAATCGATCCATGTTATTACCATGGTATTTTCCCATAGTAGCGACCCATGGTATTTGTTGTCAGATTTCAAGGAAAATAATAAAATAAGGTCCATCAAGCCTATAAAAGGGGATGGAATCTAGGCATTTAGATTCATTCAGGTTTATCTATCTTATTTGGCTTTGGTTGAGAACTTGGCGTGGCTAGTTCTGGCATTGATCCCGGGACAAAAACCTTGTGGTGAATTTTGTATAGTGGATCCATCCAGGCTCCACGATTATGCTTCAGTGTTTGTTTTCTATTTTAAGGAGAAGCCAAGCATGCCATTTGTAGGAGCTCAGTTTTATCATATGGGCATGTATTTTATTTTCAACTAATAATATAAATAAAGTGTTGCATTTCTAGATCTCGTTGTGTTCTGTGTTTTTATTGCAATCATTTTTAGTTGGAACACTTAGATGTGCTAGATTTATTGAAAATTCCTATCTTCTGAATATTACAGTGGTATTAGAGCTGTGCATATTTCCAACCTAAGGGTTTATTATAGATCAACTTCAAGATAATATCATGATCCAAAATTCAAGAGAAACTAGTTTTAGGTGATTTACCCTAACTAGAATCTCAGCAATTTCGGTGGTGCTCTATAGTGGCCACCCTAATTAGCTCATTATTATTGGATTTTCTGGAGTTTATTTCTTTACAGGGTTCTCTATGATTTTTTAGAGCATTGATCAGTTTTCAAAGGGGACCTAGACTACCCGTTAACCCGTTAAAGACACCAGTAGGGAAATATAAATACCGAATTCATCTACACATTGTTGTAGCAACATTCTTGTCGGACCGAGCATCAAATGGTTAATTACCACGTGGATCGGTTTCTCTGCTAGCCAGAGCCGAACACGGTCTTAGCAAATTTTTTTCTGTAGAGGAGGGCCAATCATCTTTGAGGGCCTCAGATTGCACCATAGGCTCCCCCTATTCATGCCATTTATAGGGTCATCTATGTCATGATCATTTGAGCACAAAGGAGACCTAGTTAGAAATTTTGTGAGCCAAGAGGACACTAGGATAGTAGAAGTCACTGTTCACTTTGTTTGAAGCACCCGTATTGGTTTGGTTGGACGTTGTCCCTGTGCGAGAAAATAATTGTGTCATTCACCATTCAGAGAGGTGCCACGATCTTAGCAAAGGAAACACGACTCGTTGAACCTTCACCATATCATTAAAGGTGTTAGCCACGACCTTTCGATTGAGTCAAAAGGTCGATTCATCCACACAGCCAAGTCCTTGGGGACGATGGAGTAGTCAATGACTGTTTTCACTCTCTCTGGCCCAAACTTAACTCCAGCGAAGGTCGATCTTGCAATTGGTCTTAGTCATACTCATGATATGGTTGAATATTTGAGTAGGCAGTGTACAAGGAGGAGCTAACGTGTGCCGTCAGCTTGAAACCCAAAAACCATAAGCCCATTTTTGGTGTGCGGTCACTTGATCACAAGGTCAGCCCTTGTTTTTGTTGTTTTTTCTCTTCTTAAGGGTCTATAAACCACGACAGTGAAAGGGAATAGGATTGGAGCTTTCCATACACCAGTTACTGACATGCCATAATTCCAAGTGGTGGTGCCATATAACCATAAACTGATTTTGGTGGATAGATCCGCAAGAGAGAGTTAAGAGTGGGGCTTCTGTCTTTTATCCGGCCGACAGTGAGATGGGTCTATCAAACAGATTTAGCAGCTTGGATTTCTGACCTGTTTCCATCGAATTTTTTTCAAGTCCCCATGCCCTAGAATTATTTATCATGCGCTAAATAAGAATGACTCCTTGTTTTAGATGGATGCAGAGACACCGAAAAATTGCATATTGCAGTTATGAGGTGCTAAGATTGCAGTCAGCATAAAAAAGCTACGGGGGTGTCAGATATATGAACGGTTATAGTAAGGGCTGGCACTTGTAGTTTTAAGGGTCCTTGACTTGGACATCGAGTCCAAATTCAAAGGTGTTCTTATAGTGTGGCAACGACAAGAGGAATTCACAGAGTTCATGCAAGGCGAGTACCTTGGGCGCAGGTGAAAGTTCAAGCGAAATCCTCATTATCTGATATAATTGAACAATGTTATGACTGCACCCTAGTCACAGGAAATGGAAGAGAAATGACCTCATTATCAATTGAAGTCAACAATTTGTAGTAGAAGGGTCGACGGTCAGGGAGGCCATAAATCTGTCATGTGTTGAGCATTGGGCAATTGGGACGAGGAACCTAAAAATTTGAGCGCAGAAATAATCATCCCTAGAGGCTCATTCTAGCGAGTAGATGTAACAGAGGTAACTATTCCTAAGGGATCATCAAGCATCAGATCGAGAAAATCTAGCAAAGGAGATATCAAAATTCTGCTATCTTAAGTTTTGAAGAGCTTTGTAGTTTATTTATTCAATATTTTTTGAAGCTCTTTGTCGTTTATTTTATTCAATATTGATGGAAGCACTTGAGGGTTTTTTATAAGGATATATATGGGGAGATATAAGATATTGTTTATGTATTATTTATTTATGTATTAAGGAAGGAGGCTTTAAGGATAATTTTGAGAAAATGGATCGTATTGAAGAAATTTTGGAAAGCAACCAAAAAATATTTGATGAACTAGTGAGGTTATGGTCCTTTAAGCAGCCATACCTCCATAGACCAAAATGATAGTCAAAGCAGGAAGCCATTCTCAAAAAGGGTGCATGCCATTCTACAGCAAAAGCAACCATGTGAGGTGAAGGAAGGACAGAGAATAGGAGCTAAGCTCTTCGCACTTCGCTCTAAACTACAACAAACAAAATCAGTCATATACCTTCATAAGTTGGAGGAATTAGAGACATGTCTATCCAAGGTGGGACAACCAGAATGGAAGAAACTCAGATGGGCTCTTAAGCCATCCATGCTTGCATTAATACAACCCAGTCTTCAGGAACATCCTGATGAAGAATTTAGGCTCACCGTTGCTTCTTATCTCAGTAGGGTCATAGATCTAACATCACCATTACTTCCCCACAATAATGATCTCATGAAAGATATACTGCAGCTGATAGTAGAAGCCCTTCACAGGTTTAATAACATCATGCTTCCCACCTTTCAGAAGCGGTGCTGAACCTTAGAATTCATGGTAGAATTTGGCACATTCACATTGAATCTGGGATGCAACGAGTTGATCTTTCAGTTGATACAAAACTTTTACACTAGTATTACATCAGCTCATTCAAACCATGTCAAAAAATGCATGAAAAATATTGTGTCTCTATTCTTAAAAAGAGATGCTGACATCTACAAGATAATAAGATCTAAATTTCTGACCATTTGGAGGAAGGAACCAAAGTTATCACCACCTGCATATGATATAGTTGAGAATTTGGTCAAGAAAAACATAAAATTTCTCAGAAAGGTGCTGACTAGAAAGGAATTGAGAAGGATTAATGGAGAAAGCAAGATTAAAACATGCAGCAAGAACGAACTAAGGAGGAGAGGACTATGCTTTATCTCAAATGGAATTTGGGCCCTTAACCATTCATGTTGAAGTGATAAGAAGGAGACAACAAAGACAAAACAATAGGATATTCCTACAGATCACAGGGACTCTTATATAGCTGGGTCTATTGATCTTCAAGATGATGAGCAGTAGTGTGAAATTATTCAGGGAGGCTTGCAGGATGACAAGCATTTAGAAGAGCATGAGTAAATTATACCTAATAGTGTTGATGAGGTGGATTCATATACAACTTAGTCCATATATCCATAGGGGAATGTTCATAAAGAATATTAACCATCAAGTATAGATAACAATCCACTGGTGCATCCATGTTCAACAGTTGAAGAGGATGAACAACATGTTGTCTTCATGGATGGAGAAGACTAGGAATATTTGAGTGAGGATCCAACCATAGTGAACCAACATGATGAGCACAATTATGACGAGCAACATGACATACATAATGTGCCAAATGAACCATTCCTAGAGAGTTGGTCAAAGGCTCAAGTTGAAGTTTTGGTTGTTGGGCATCTAATGCAAAAAAGTACAGAGGCATCTTGTAGGACACTAGAATTTATAGTAGAGGACTTTCAGGAAAGGATCATGCATTTCAAGATAGATCTAATGATGTTGAAGCAGATAATTGGGACAGTCCAAGGCACTGTATTATAGGAGAATGGGAAAATTGAAGAGCTCATAGGAATATGTGCTGAATCAATGATAAAGTTGTCTAGTATTGAGAAAAGACTCAATTTACTCACAAGGAAGCAAGAGGAGTATAGTTGGGAATTCCAGAGCAACCCTCTACAGGACTACATAGATAATTATTGCAACACTACAAACAAACCACCTTTATACATTGGGAAGAGTAAGGCAGAGTTCTACAAATGCATCATGTTGGGTAACCAAGTAGAGAATCATGAATTGAGCATCGAACAATGTCAACATAGTAGATTTGCAGATATTCATCCTTCCCCAAGTATGGATTGGCGAGAGATTATGAGTTGGTATTCTATTGACAGGTTTATTCTTTGGAGGATACTCACAACCGAGGGCATATTACATCTTGGGCCCATCAGTGCGGGAAATGATGGAGAGCTGATATGGTACCATAACCCACAAGTCCCAGGATTTAGGTGGCATTTGGCGTTGTGAAACCAGCTCCAAAAATAGAAAAGAGATATCAACGCCTTAGAAATAATCCAATTCGAGGGGGCAACCTCAAATACATTACATGAATGCACAATTCTTGGATGATACAAATTACAAAACCTCCTTTCTATATATAGGAGTCCATGGGGCCGCAATGTAATCTTAGTTGGGCCACAATGTAATCATAGCTGACCTAACAATAATAATTTAAGGGCACAATAATAACAATATGGGGGTTACAGGGGTACAATAATAATAATAAGGGGGTTACACTAACAACAATAAGGGAGTATACTAGTAATATAGGGACCTAACATGCCCCTCTCCTTCAAAAAAGTGTTGTCCTCAACGCTTGAGTAGCTCTGGGTACTTCTGTATAAAATTCTCATCCTCCCATGTAGAATCTTCAGTGGGTAAGTTCTTCCACTTGATGATTAAATCTGCGAAATTGATTGATTTCATTGCAACCAAGAGTTCTTGTTTCGTGACCGCTTCGAGGTTCCAATATGAATTTTCCTTCCTCATCAAGTTCTGGAAATATTGTTTGAACTGGAAGATTTTCACCTATAGCCTTCTTTAAGCATGAAACATGGAAAACTGGATGCACTAGCGAAGAAGCAGGAAGCTCCAATTTGTATGCCATAGTACCAATATTTTGCAACACCCTGTAAGGACCATAGTACTTTAGAAATAATTTGTTATCTTTCTTAGTTTTCATGAGGGACATTTGTTTATATGGTTGTAGCCGTAAAAATACCCAGTCTCCTACATCAAAACTTCTCTCACTGCGATGTTGATATTCCTGTTGTTTCATTCGATTTTGTACCAAATTTGGGTTATCCTTTAAGAGTTGGAGAACTTCTTGTTGATGCTTTATATGATCTTCCACTGCTTTAACCTTAGAAGTTTCTCTTAAAGATGATGTGATGGACGGTGGATGATATCCATACATTGCCATAAATGGGGTCATTTTCTCTTCAATGTGGAAGAAAGTGTTATACCACCATTCAACGAGAGGTAACCACCCGATGACTATTATGTGTTTATCGGATACAGAAAGCGATGAATATCCTTTAAACATTTATTTACTATCTAATTTTGACCATCAGATTGAGGATGATAAGATGAGCTATGAGCTAATTGAGTACCCAAACAAGAAAATAACTCCGTCCAAAAATTTCGAGTAAAAATGGGATCTCTGTCGCTCACAATAACCTTTGGGTTTCCATGTAGCTTTTGAATTGTTTCCATAAATGTAGTAGCAACTGTACTAGCTTTAAATGGATGAGATAATGCACAAATGTGTGCATACTTGGTAAGTCTATTAACTACCACTATGATGACACTCTTTCCTTTGGACTTAGGTAACCCTGTGATAAAATCCATTGAAATCTCCTCCCATAGTTGGCTTGGAATGGATAAAGGTTGCAAAAGACCCGAGGTCTTAATTGTCTCAACATTATTCTGCTGGAAAACCAAACATTCTGCCACAAACTTTTGAATATCAGATTTAAGGCCATCCCAAAAAAATTATTTATTCACCCTGTGGTAAGTTTTTAAAAATCCTCAGTGTCCTCCTAATGGAGAAGTGTGCAATTCCAAAAGAATATTTTGTTTTAGTTGGGAATTCTTACAAAGATATAAGCGATCTTTGTACCATAAGGAAAAAAATTTCCAACTAAATGTATCAAATCTACTAGGATCTTGCTGTAATTTTTGAATGAGTGTCCACACTTCTTCATCCTTCTTCCATTAATCCCTTAATTTGGTTATCCAATCTGGTTGGATAATAGAAATGGCACAAATTAATGCTTCCACCTCTTCATCCTTTATTGAGAGTGCATTTGCAACAACATTTAGCTTCCCTTTTTTTTAGATCATTTGATAGTCATAAACCAACATCTTTGTGACCCATTTTTGCTGCTCTTCTGAATATAGTCTTTTTTCCAAAAATTGTTTAAGACTATCATGATCAGTTTTTACCTTGAAGTGTCTTCCCATTAGGTAAGGTCACCATTTCTTTAGTGCATACGGTATTTGCTAACATTTCTTTCTCATAAATAGCTTTCTGTAAATACTTTATTTTGATTGGATGACTTTCAAAAGCAATGGGTCTTCCTTATTGCATTAAAACAACACCAATTCCATTTCATGATGCATCATATTCCACAATAAATGTTTTTGTGAAGTCTAGTGTAGCTAAGACCGGTGCTAGGCACATTGACTCTTTAAGATGTTCAAAGGCCTTAGTTGCTTCAGGAGTCCATGAAAATCCATCTTTCTTCAATAATGTTGTTAGAGGTGTTGCTATTCTCCTGTAATTCTTAACAAACTTGCGATAATACCCTGTTAACCTGAGAAATCCTCGCAACTGCTTTATGGTTGTGGGGACTTCCATTCTTTAATGGCTTTAATTTTGTTAGGGTCTACCTTAACACCCTCGTGAGATACAATATGACCCAAATATTCCACCTCTTGTACTCCAAAGAAGCATTTGGATGCTTTTGCATATAATTGTTTCTCCTACAATAGTTTGAGCACACTGTCAACATGTTCAACATGATCCTTCCAAGACCTGCTATAGATTAGTATATCATCAAAAAATACTAGCAAAACTTTTCAAAGGAAGGGTTTGAAAATGGAATTCATCAAGCCTTGAAATGTAGAAGGTGCATTGGTAAGGCCAAAAGGCATGACCAGAAATTCATAATGACCCTCATGAGTTTGAAATTTTGTTTTCAGAATATCTTCAGTCTTCATTCTAATTTGATGATATCCTGAACGAAGATCCAACTTGGTAAAATAAATTGTTCCATGTAATTCATCCAATTATTCATCAATCACAAGAATGGAAAATTTATATTTAATGGTGAGATTATCGAGCTCCCTATAATCCGGACACATGCACCATGATCCATCCTTCTTGTTTACCAATACTACAGGAGCAGAGAAAGAACTTTGACTAGGTTGATTTATACTAGCCTCTAACATTTCTGCAATCATACATTCAATTTCGCTCTTTTGGACATAAGGATATCTATAAGGCCTGATGTTTGGAGGAAAAAATCCTAGAATCAAATAAATAGCATGATCATGATCACAAATAGGTGTGAGTCCTTTGAGAGTTTCAAAAACCTTGGAATGATTGTCCAAGAATTTTTGGAGATCTGCAGAAATAGATGATTTTGATGTTAGAACTTCTAGTGAGCATAATTGTGCAATTACACCTCGTTGTTATTTATTTAGAAGATTTGTCATGACATTAGAGCTTATTATCTTTCCCAACTTCCCTGAAATACCCCGTAATTCGACTTCCTTTCCTTCTGAAAAAAAATTCGAGAAAAGTTCTTGAAAATTAAAAGCTACCGTCCCCAAAGATTGTAACCATTGTACTCCTAGTACAACATTAACACCTCCCATAGGAATGGAAAGAATTGGACTATTCAATAAATATTCCCCCATGGTTAGCTTGATATTATGGCATTTTCCAGAGCAATTTATAGTTCCTCCATTTGTAACCATCACTTGACATTCTGGTGCTGGGTATAGGAAACAATTCAATTCCTTGGCTACCTGACAATGAATAAAATTATGGGGACTACCTGAATCAATCAACACTATTACCTTTTTCTTCTTGATATGTCCTTCTATCTTGAGAGTTTGAGGAGTGGTAATTATTTCCAATTCATTACACGATATGGTCAGACTCATTTCTTCCTCTTCTAGGGTTGGTTCCTGGTGTATATCATCTTCTTGTTCATTTTCTTCTTCCTCTTCACAATCTATGTAAAATAATTTCTTCTCAACACACTTATGACCTTTAGTGTATTTGCTATCACAACTATAGAAAAGCCATTTTAATATTTTTTCTTCTAATTGTTGTGGTCTCAACCTTGTAGGTTGTGGAAATCTAGGAGTAGCAACACTTTCCTCTTTATAGAAGTGAGTGGTAGGCTTTCTTGCTGCCATAATTTTACATTCAATTTTTCTTGCCAACTTGAATGCCTTCTCCAATGAATTAGGTTCCAAAACATGAACTTCATGTTGGATGTTATCCTTTAAAGTCCCTATGAAGAGATCAATCCTGTGTTCCTCTGGAATATCAGTTACCCTTATATTCAATTTTTGGAAGTCGTCAATGTGTTCCCCCACTAAACCCTTTTGTTTGAGATTTATCAATTGGCTAAAGAAGGTGTTGCTCTTTGTATCCTCTTAATGTGCTATCATTTCCTCCATAAAAATTGACCAAGTGACAATGTTTTTACGGGAGAAAAGCTATCTATGCCATAAAAATTTATTTTTCTCTAAATGTATAGTTGCAATGCATACCTTTTGTGTGTTTTGCACATTATTGAGATCAAAATATTGCTCCATCTGTAGTATCCATGTTACAGGATCCTTTCCATCAAACTTCGTCATAGCCATTTTTGGAATATGGTGGTTCTTCCTGCCAACATTAGAGTTTATGAAATCATGATTAATATCTATTTTGTTCTCATCATGAGTTTCCTCTACTATATTTTTTCCATTAGGAAACATTTGTTGTATCAACTTTGTCAAACCTTCGATGTCTACTTTTAGATAATTCTTCATGTTTTCCATTTTTTCATCGATATTAGCTTCCATTTCATCCATCTTAGCTTCCATGCCATCCATATTAGCCTCCAAACCATTCATATTAGCTTCCACGAATTTCTTCAAACCATCCATTTCATTTTGTGTTGCTCTTTGCGATAGCGAAATTTGGTGCACTTGCTCATGGACTTTTGATATCTCATGCTGCATTTATTCATCTTCATGAGTCATAGTAGAGCCTTCTAAAGGCTTCATGGGTGTGGAATTATTTTTAGGAGGCATTTTAGAACCCAATAATGATATCTATGCTCAATAGGCCTTTGGAATCACCTAGAACTGATTTTTCAAAAAAGACATGCAATTTGAAAAAAAATACACAACTTCTTCTTGGTTTTGAGGAGCTCAATATTGAAATATATTTACCTATGTGATTTCAGATCTTAAATATCTGAAATTTGGCCCTAAATTAGCCCTCTGAATCTTCTTTCGAATGCCACAATTCTGACCTAATTTGGATTCTTGAAGACAAAGTTATGCCTAATATCATATGATGACCTAATTATGGACTAGTTCAGTAGAGAGAACTTGTACGACCTGTAATGTGTCACTTTTTCCTCCTTTGGCTCTAAAATTTATATAGAGAATACTATAGTCTGTGCACTTGAGGCCACCTTTCACAAAATTCCAATCCGATGCTCAGAGAGAGAGTTCTGAAGATTTTCCCATGATCACCTCTTTGAGATGAAATTTGGGAGCCTGCACAAGACCTAACTTCCACAAACCATATCTCCTAAAATATTGCGAACCAAGCTCTAACATTTTTCGAATATCATATTCAGGAGTTCTTCTTCGCTCCCTAAACATTTTAGCTTCTCAAGCTTTGTAGAAAAAATGTTATAGAGAAAATTTCATGATGACCTGTTTAGGTTAAATTCAGGAGCCTGCAAAAAGACCCAACTTCCACAGATCATATATCCAAAAATATTTCAAACCAAGCTTTGAAATTGTGTGAATATTTTCTTCAAGATGTTGGCCTTGCACTCTAAAAATTTCATCTTCCAAACCTTTGTAGAAAAAAAATTATAGCGAAAATTCCACGATGACCTGTTTGAGGCAACGAAACCCTAAAATCCAAAGCTTTGATACCAAATGTTGTGAAACCAGCTCCAAAAATAGAAAAGAGATATCAACGCCTTATAAATAAGCCACTTCGAGGGGTAAACCTCCAATACATTACATGAATGAACAATTCTTGGATGATACAAATTACAAAACCTCCTTTCTATATATAGGAGTCCATGGGGCCATAATGTAATCCTAGCCAACCTAACAATAATATTTTAAGGGCACAATAATAATAATATGGGGGTTACAGGGGTAAAATAATAACAATAAGGGGGTTACAATAACAACAATAAGGGACTATAGTAGTAATATAGGGACCTAACATTGGGATCTAGGAGAATCCATTGGGGGTAGGATTGGCGAAAGGATTTTTTGGGATCCAGGAAAATCTATTGAGGGGAGGATTGGTTAGAGGATTGTTTGAGATCCAGGTATCAGAGGATCCATTCAGGACCATTCAACATGGAGAGATAGAATAGTACATCAGGTTGCATGGTTTCCTGGTATCAATGTACAAATTCTTCTGTTGTGGATAGAAGTGGATCACTTGAGGACAAGAAATATTTGGGTCGAGGATTTGTAATATTCCCTTTCTTGATTCGGTCAAAGTGGATGAAATCGATCCATGGTATTACCATGGTATTTTCCCATAGTAGCAACCAATGATATTTATTGTCGTTTTTCGAGGAAAATAATAAAATAAGGTCCATTAGGCCTATAAAAGGTGATAGAAGCTAGGCATTTAGATTCATTTAGTTTTATCTATCTTATTGGGTTTTGGTTGAGAACTTGGCATGGCCAGTTCTAGCATTGATCCTGGGACGAAAACCCCGTGGTGAATTTTGTATACTGGATCCATCCAGGGTCCACGATTATGCTTCAATGTTTATTTTATGTTTCAACAAGCATCCAAGCATGCCATTTGGAGGAGCTCAGTTTTATTGTATGGGCATGTATTTTATTTTCAGCTAATAATATATATAAAGTGCCACAGTTCCATATCTCATTGTGTTCTATGCTTTTATTGCAATTATTTTTAGTTGGAACACTTAGATGTGCTATATTTATTTAAGATTCCTATCTTCGAGATATTACAAATGGGTTGGGTCAAGCCTTGCTAAAATCTCAGGAGAGGTATTGATGCAGGGTCATTAGGCCCAAAACAACCTTTGTCCATAAATAAATGTATAAGGGGGTCTTATGTTTTGTTTCCCCATGTAAATATTCATAATTGGGTAATTTTAGTTAATTATAAGGGAAATTGTAACTGGCTGAATGATTAATGGGCACCTGAAGAGATAGTCTGTTTCAGAAGTTAAGCTAATTTTAGGAGTCTGTCTCTATCTGTCAGAGTGTTAGCCTCAGAGTTAGAGATACAAAGAGTTTCGAGCATTAGAGGAGTTGATTCGATTCAGGGTTTGTATAAAAATAAACCTCTGTGACAGACTCGATAGACCTGCACGGAGACCTGTAGAGAAAACTGCATAGACTGCTTGGTGCTATAGAGTAGGAGGCCATCGAATCAGAAGATCTTGCCGAGCAGAAATTTTTGTAAGTAAACCATGTGTATGTTATGAAGGAATCTGTTTAGTACTACCTGTGCATTCGTGATTTAGTTCTGTATGAGAATGCTTGAATTCCCTCGATTTCTATGTGAATGTGCTGGAATTTCATGAATGAGAATATAAGAATGTGTAATTATGTACTCTGCAATTTGGGATTAATTGTGCTTTGTATATAGTTAGAGGAATCGATGTTAATGCTATCAACAGTGTATCTCAAACTGACAGACAGTGGAGTTATATATTCGTTGAGTATATTCCATGAACAAAGGTATGGTTTTAAGCCATGCATGGAGGTTTTATGCTGCTCATAAGGAATTGATTGGCATTCGATAACCGAGTGTTGTTTAAACTTGGAGGATATCTAGGCGTTTGTTCCTCGCGCGAAGAAATATAAGTGGAACTCTGGAAGTGGTGTTCATTGGATGAGCACTGTGTAACGAGGAGCGAGGGCGTATTAGTTACAACGTGGAAGAACTATGTTGAATTGAGTAGGGTGGAACCTTGAGCAAAAAGTGCGGAATGAAGTGACGAACAGTGAAACCGAGATTTGGAATCGACAGTATATCGCAAGTCACAAAAGTTGGAAGCGGTTTTGATCGCACCGCCTTTGTATGGTAAGTGGTATTCCCCATTTGAATGCGATT